>CM035811.1:69109745-69729745 GCA_020458035.1 Magallana ariakensis
AGATTTGTTATTACAATAGATTTGAATTGAAATCCGAGGAGTCAAATTTTAGATTTTTTTTCTTTGTAAATGAATACAAAACAATACAAATACAAAACAAAGATTCCGGCCAATTGTTTTGGATTAATAAAACACCATCGTTCGCTCAAAAAACTGGTCTGTTGTATACAAGGAAGGTATATAGCTTAGTTATTAATTTGATTTCATTTGATTTAAGAAGATATGAATTGATGAAATATACATTTTTTAAAAAGAAAAACCGTTCCAGCGGAATACAACAGATTTAATTAGACGTTGAAATATCAATTGTATTGAGTATATTAGACAATCGTGACTCTTTGTGAAATACTCCTGTTACAACTTGACATTTGTTCTAATGTAAACAATAATACTAATTATATATTAAAACTATTAAGCGTAATATGGTGTATTAAAAAAAGAAACAAATCTGATTTATTAATAAAAAGTGATTTTATTCTAATATATACACATATTAAAATCGAATCCACGTTGTTTGAAGTCTGTATCGAGATTTTGCTTTAATGTTTTTATTTTCAATTGTTTTTTTTTTCTTTTTGAACACTGGCTTTTCTGTGATAAGCGATTCCTCGGATTCCTTCGTAGATAGATTGGTTGATGTTGTTTCATCCTTTCTCGAGTCCTCGGATTCGGTCTGAGTTGACATGTCAATGCTCTGTGATTTCTCCTGGTGTGGTAGGGCTATCATGTTTTCAGGTACATTTTCTGCCAAGACTCCCTCCGCGTCTGATTAACAGATAGGATCGTGACGTAGCAAGCAGGAAGTCATCACGACTTCCCCGGATTAAATCATTTGAAGAAGTTTTTCCGGAAAAACTAATGATTTAGTCTATATATGCTTCTATTAAAAGCGTGAACGAATAATTTAGTTATGTGTGTTGATAGATTTGTTTCATATATAGGTGTATGTATTCAGATGGGATTTTATTTATAAAACATGTATTGAAGAAAATTTTGATTGATAGCAAAGAATCTTTTCTTACTGTATAACGAATAATTATACCGATGTGTGTACTCAGATGACATTTCATTCATAAAACTTACATTTGATCTTGATGTCGATAAAAAAATGTGTGAAAGATTTTTAAATGAAGTGGTACGGTAATAATTAGCATTCCGTACGAGGACAGGAAAGGAGAGTGGATGATGTTGGCTGTAGACAGTTGTCGGTTTAAGATACGAATCGAGAGAGTATCCCCGATGATTGATTTAGTCCTCAAGAAACATTTAAAACTTATATCGGGTAATATCAATGAAAATCGATGTACTCAGACCCGAAAGCGATTATATTCGTAAACAAAATATAGTGTACAAGTCAGCTCACACAAAGCTGAAATAGAAAAGTCATCCCTGAGCTCGAATCACTTCAATGTCGTACTTGTTATCCATTAGAATATGTCAACTGATGAGAGGACACAGTGCGAGCAAAAAGACTCTCTTTGAAAGAGTCTCTTTACATTGATAATTATTACAATTATTATCTTATGTATTATTTACAGTAAAACCATTGTCGATATGTTGTTCATCACTTGTGTATGCGTGTATGGTTTGAAAGACATGTACGATTTTGAAGTCGACACTTACAAATGACAATGCTTTAAACAAAATGAACATTGCTTGTGAGTGGAATATATGGAAACTTTATAATATTCATAGATGTAATAATCATGTAAAATAAAACAATTAGAAATCTTCATATTTGTTGTTATTTAATCATATGATTCAGCTAGGATATACATATATATTTCTCGATAAATAATGCTTGATTTATTTTGCTCGAATAATGAGACTGACAAATGTCGTGTACCTTGGAGAAATAAATTGTGTTATCAATCTCAGACAACTTGCAACACAGTAATTTACTTATTGGTAATTTTTCCAGCAAAATTTTGAGATGGAAATATAGCTTTTGAATAGGGGACCGAGTTGGAAGGGTGTAAATATACGTATGTTTTATATTGAAATCCAACTTGTCAGTAGACTAGATACCTGATAATAAAAATTCAGTGTTACTTATTGGTAATTTTTCCAGCAAAATTTTGAGATGGAAATATAGCTTAGTTGTTTGGTTAGTTTTGAATAGGGGACCGAGTTGGAAGGGTGTAAATATACGTATGTTTTATATTGAAATCCAACTTGTCAGTAGACTAGATACCTGATAATAAAAATTCAGTGTTTTTAAAGAAATGTTAATTAAATTATCATGGAACGTTATTTTCACAATTGCAAAGAAATCGACGAGTTTTGAATAACTTAGCCGTTTTTATACAAGCCAAAGTATTAACCTTGTAATCGACTGAAAATTGTGACTACTATTTTTAAAGATTACATTCACATACATGTAAAAGTTTTATAATGACTTTTAGTCATTTAGTCTATAATTGCTTTATTTAAATACGGATTTAGCACATCCATTTATTTTAATTGTAATATTATTTGAATTACAAAATACCTTTTAGGACATGAATATGACTTTTAGCGATTTTTTCCTAAACATAGTATTGATTGAGTAATACGGAACAGATAAAGTGACAGCATGAAAAAAAAATCTATTTGTGATTTATTATTTCAAAGCCCACAATCATATTATTTTGGAATGTTATTGTTATTTATCATTTTTAAAATCGAAAGCCTTTGGATATGATATATCATATTTACGTGTAAATGATTAATAGAATATTATTGAAAGTGAAAATGGTGTTACAAGATGATTGCATGCATTCAATTTTATCACAATGAATTGGGTTAACTGCAAATGAATCTTTTGCAGACTTGAAACAAACAATTTTAAGCCTTCAATATTTTTGCGTTGATTTTTAGAGTTGAGGTAGAACGCTAAAATAATACTTAATTTGCTTTGCAAAATGTAATATTTTACAGTGTTTAAATCTACTTCTTAAAGTATAATATAAATGGTATGATGTTTATAAAGTGATTTTAAAAATGATCCGTCCAACTTTTAATGCTTTGTAACATGTAGGTTCGACTCTTCCTTGACTGTTTATCTTTGCCTCTCGGGTAACTAAAACACATAAATATATGAAACTAATTTCTAAAAGGATGGTAGCATACTTGGGGGAAGATATCAGTGAGTGGAATTCATTGCATTTTATTACGGTTAGCAGATAATATAACTTTTAGTTCTTTAATACTTTACTTCATCATGTTCATAAAATAAAGTATTTATACCTGTCTGCCTTTTCCGCATAAACAATATAACACACTTTCAAGAGTAGAATAGGTCATTAATTACAATAAATAATAAATATAATAATAAATAAATCTCGGAAGTTCGTCAGCACACACAACTTTAACCTGATATTTCTTATATATAGATACATGCTTGATACGTCATGGAAAGTGCTTAGTATACATGAGCTTCAACTTATACATACAAAAGGAATAGAAAGTGTTAATAATTATTGTACATCCTTCTACCGGAACTCTTTATAATGTCAACTTTATTAAAGTCTTTATAATATTTATAATTGTGAGTTACCAACAAGAGCAACTACTTCGCATCGCTGTGCTCACTTTTAAAATAACATCATATTAACCAATTTTAGATTTGTTTTTACTTTAGAAGTCTACAAGTTGTTGAAAGAATAGGACAAAAGGCTGCATATAATTTTTCATGTCTTTAAACTGTTCGTGATTGTGTAAAGGATCTGGACTTTATTTTATATTAACAAAGAGTAAGGAATCAAAATGGTTAATAAGTGAGACATTGTTCAAATTATATATGTGCTGAGTTTTATTTTGGTTAACCAATGTGAACAACTGTTCATCCTTTAGAAGAGTCTCATTAAAGACAATAAAAAAAATGAGTTAGATTTACATATTATGAACATTTTGAAATTTAAAAAAAAACCCTCACATTATTGTTTGTAACCGGGAAAGAAAACAATTCAGGCTGGATTTTTTTTTTCATTAACATATAATTATTTCAAACCACATTTTTTTTTTCAATATTCTGTTTTGAAAGTCTTATGTATATTCAATAAAATCAATTATAAAATTTAAGACAAGTCCTTTATTATTTAGTCTACAACGCGGAAAATGATTTTGTTGCTGTCGTCACATCTGCAGAATCAAGTTTACAAAATCCCAGTGAGTTCTTAATCTCGGCAAAATTGGCTTTGGTCTCGTTCAAGGCGTAAAATATATTGATGTCCTGCTCTCTCATATACTGTTGAAGGTACCGATTGTAAAATTCTGATCCCTTGTGGGTACGGATGGCTCGGGTCGTCTCGGGCCACTCAGTATGTCTTGGAATGCCTCGATGACAAATTTAGTCTTTCTGTCTTTTAAGGGTCGAACCCACATGAAACGAGAGAACACGTCTACGATCACTAACAGGAATTTTTGATTCCGTTGTTGTACTCGGACAAGTTCTGAACATCGGCGAGATCTGCTTCCCATTGGTAGTCGATACCTTGAACTGCCACACGTCTACGTTTGAACCCTCGACGCTTCACTTTCTTTTGCAATGAGTAAGCGTATTGGTTTTGTAAAAACTTTTTTTGATTTTTCCAAGACCAATGTCATACTTTCCCTAACGTTTCACCACCTGATATAACTTGGAGGGTCCGGCAAAGGAACCTGGATGTTGAGGATCATACCAGATTTTCTTCAGGTACTCCTCCATGATCTGATCACTCGGGCAGTTTAAATTGAAATGACTACTTTTTTTATCCTCATGAACTATTATACCTCTGTGTTTTACTATTCTCAAGACAAAAAAGACAATAAAATCAACAAAAATCAAGTTTCTTTTCTGAACAGGTTTATTGTATTCAAATGCATGACTGATATTAAAAGGAAAAAAAAACCAACAACCCACAATTCTAAACATTGTCCCTGTCTCACTACTGCGGTCGATCTTGTCCATACGACTCGGAGCACATTCCCAGTGTCCTAGATCGGTGGGTTCGGATTCTCAACAGAAACAAAACACAAATGTAGGAGTTTTGCTCGAAAGTTTGTAAGAATAATGTTACAAAATATTTAACTCAATAGTCTTTTCCGTCTGACACCATGTTAGCATAAACACAATTCTTTGACCAACGGAGATGTTCTTTGTAGGAATCATCGAAGGGTTCCCAGTCCTTGAGAGACAATCCACACGAAAACAGGTGACTCTGTCTCCAATTTCGGTGTAGATGAAACCAGCTCTAGCCAAGTCCTTCTTGTTGGGACCTTTGAGGAACTTTGGCCAATCTCTAAAGCTGGCATAACGTTCGGCAAAATTGGCATACTTTGGGTGTTTCCATTCGTTCCAGTTTAGTAGGAAAGGTGAAGATATGTTCTGGACTGACCTCCCTGCATTCATGAATTCGCCTGAGGTTCCCCGTGAGCCTGTTGACAAGACAAAATTTGCAGCGGGAGCCAATCTAGAAGGCACAGGTTCCGACGTAGTAGGCTTGGAAAACACTGCAGAATCTGTCTCCAAGCAATGGGGTCTGCAATCTAATTTTGAAGTCACGCTTTCGTGAGGACAGTCTGGGAAATAAATCAGAAATAGGGTTCATCGTATTTTATATAGCACTCATCACGTGATTGTAATGTTTGATGACCTAGTCATGGAAATATTTGTGATGTCATGAGATTTTCCATGACATCACAGATGTTTTTATTGTCACAATGGTGATACAATCTGCTGATATCATGCTCTCCTTCACTGATTTTGTTAATGCATTAAATGTCTCTTTATTGTCATTCTTGTGACGAAATGAAAATTTTCCATAATTTTTCCATGACGTATCAAGAATATATATATATATATATATATATATATATATATATATATATATATATATATATATATATATATATATATTCCGTATTACTCAATCAATACTATGTTTAGGATTAAAATAATTTTTAAAATTAACGAAAAAAAATCGCTAAAAGTTAAAAGTCATATTCATGTCCTAAAAGGTATTTTGTAATTCAAATAATATTACAATTAAAATAGATGGATGTGCTAAATCCGTATTTAAATAAAGCAATTATAGACTAAATGACTAAAAGTCATTATAAAACTTTTACATGTATGTGAATGTAATCTTTAAAAATAGAAGTCACAATTTTCAGTCGATTACAAGGTTAATACTTTGGCTTGTATAAAAACGGCTAAGTTATTCAAAACTCGTCGATTTCTTTGCAATTGTGAAAATAACGTTCCATGATAATTTAATTAACATTTCTTTAAAAACACTGAATTTTTATTATCAGGTATCTAGTCTACTGACAAGTTGGATTTCAATATAAAACATACGTATATTTACACCCTTCCAATTCGGTCCCCTATTCAAAACTAACCAAACAACTAAGCTATATTTCCATCTCAAAATTTTGCTGGAAAAATTACCAGTAAGTAAATTACTGTGTTGCAAGTTGTCTGAGATTGATAACACAATTTATTTCTCCAAGGTACACGACATTTGTCAGTCTCATTATTCGAGCAAAATAAATCAAGCATTATTTATCGAGAAATATATATGTATATCCTAGCTGAATCATATGATTAAATAACAACAAATATGAAGATTTCTAATTGTTTTATTTTACATGATTATTACATATATGAATATTATAAAGTTTCCATATATTTCACTCACAAGCAATGTTCATTTTGTTTAAAGCATTGTCATTTGTGAGTGTCGACTTCAAAATCGTACATGTCTTCCAAACCATACACGCATACACAAGTGATGAACAACATATCGACAATGGTTTTACTGTAAATAATACATAAGATAATAATTGTAATAATTATCAATGTAAAGAGACTCTTTAAAAGAGAGTCTTTTTGCTCGCACTGTGTCCTCTCATCAGTTGACATATTCTAATGGATTACAAGTACGACATTGAAGCGATTCGAGCTCAGGGATGACTTTTCTATTTCAGCTTTGTGTGAGCTGACTTGTACACTATTTTGTTTACGAATATAATCGCTTTCGGGTCTGAGTACATCGATTTTAATTGATATTACCCGATATAAGTTTTAAATGTTTCTTGAGGACTAAATCAATCATCGGGGATACTCTCTCGATTCGTATCTTAAACCGACAACTGTCTACAGCCAACATCATCCACTCTCCTTTCCGGTCCTCGTACGGAATGCTAATTATTACCGTACCACTTCATTTAAAAATCTTTCACACATTTTTTTATCGACATCAAGATCAAATGTAAGTTTTATGAATGAAATGTCATCTGAGTACACACATCGGTATAATTATTCGTTATACAGTAAGAAAAGATTCTTTGCTATCAATCAAAATTTTCTTCAATACATGTTTTATAAATAAAATCCCATCTGAATACATACATATATATATGAAACAAATCTATCAACACACATAACTAAATTATTCGTTCACGCTTTTAATAGAAGTATATATAGACTAAATCATTAGTTTTTCCGGAAAAACTTCTTCAAATGATTTAATCCGGGGAAGTCGTGATGACTTCCTGCTTGCTACGTCACGATCCTATCTGTTAATCAGACGCGGAGGGAGTCTTGGCAGAAAATGTACCTGAAAACATGATAGCCCTACCACACCAGGAGAAATCACAGAGCATTGACATGTCAACTCAGACCGAATCCGAGGACTCGAGAAAGGATGAAACAACATCAACCAATCTATCTACGAAGGAATCCGAGGAATCGCTTATCACAGAAAAGCCAGTGTTCAAAAAGAAAAAAAACCAATTGAAAATAAAAACATTAAAGCAAAATCTCGATACAGACTTCAAACAACGTGGATTCGATTTTAATATGTGTATATATTAGAATAAAATCACTTTTTATTAATAAATCAGATTTGTTTCTTTTTTTTAATACACCATATTACGCTTAATATATAGTTTTAATATATAATTAGTATTATTGTTTACATTAGAACAAGTGTCAAGTTGTAACAGGAGTATTTCACAAAGAGTCATGATTGTCTAATATACTCAATACAATTGATATTTCAACGTCTAATTAAATCTGTTGTATTCCGCTGGAACGGTTTTTCTTTTTAAAAATGTCTATTTCATCAATTCATATCTTCTTAAATCAAATGAAATCAAATTAATAACTAAGCTAAATACCTTCCTGGTACACAACAGACCAGTTTTTTGAGCGAACGATGGTGTTTTATTAATCCAAAACAATTGGCCGGAATCTTTGTTTTGTATTCATTTACAAAGAAAAAAATCTAAAATTTGACTCGTCGGATTTTAATTCAAATCTATTGTAATAACAAATCTATTTTCCTTCGACTTTATTACAATTCATACATATTCTAGGAATTCAGATGGATACAATAATTTTATGAAACCTGTTCTTACGAACCCATATATTGCAATATAAATTATACGACATCCGTCGCGAGAAGAAATGACCCTTATAAAATAATATCTGTTGTCAAAATATTTTAATATTTATGTATTGATGAACGTATTAAGTTGTTAAAAGGATTAAAACTTTTGTATTATTGATCTATTCATATCCGATTTGGACTTCTTGAACTTGCTATCTTGGTATAATACACTTCCGAGATCTATCGTCTTTGCCTCGCCGTTTCATAAACCATTTATTGTTGAATATATTCATTGATTTGTTATAAGTACATTTGTATGTACATTTATGCGTTGAAGATAATAGTTTTAAACGACACTTTGTAGAAGAAATCATACTAGTTTGTATAAAAACTTGCTTGATACACAACCTTTCGTTCAAACAATGATTTATAACAAGATTTTAGTGATCGATACATGTATATATTTATTTGAATACATACAGTTAATACAAATTTATAAACAAAGTTAAATAAGAGAGTTATAAAAAGTGTGATTGATATAAACAATTTATACAGGTTTTTTTTTAAACTTTGAAAATGTCTCCACACATTTCGTTTGTAATCGTTTCACCAGTTCTGGTATTCTAAGGGATTACACTTTGCACATCGAAGCATCCCTAGTTGGTTTTGATGGTCGTCCTGTAGAAAACAGGGTTCAATGGATTCCAGTTCTGGAACGGCTTTTTCAATGCTACTCAGATGTGATTTAAGATTTAAGTATTCGAGAGGGCGGAGACAAATCCCCTTCTTGGTGGGTACGAGGTTTTCTTCATTCTCCGGTTTCCAATATTTTCTTATGTTAACACAAGGACTGTCTCCTTTGACCGTTAAGAATATATTAGCACCGATATGATAGTTCAGATCTTCTTTCTTGGCTAAGACTGTGTCGATCAAAACAATGGAGAGCGTCAGGGTTTTAAAAAGCTGCAAGTTTAAACTGATGCCTTTCTTTCTGTCGATTTTCCGTTGATTTCCATTCCCGTATGTCGAATCTACCTTCACCATTGTCCAATGTACATGCTTGAATGTATCGCTCGTTTCCTAATTCTAGACTGCACTGGGTAGTAGACATGTTGTTTATTTAACTAAATGAATGTACCGATACCTAAACAGAGTTTAAATCGGAAACACTGTCATTTCCGAATATTTGTCTGATTGGTTTATAACATTTAAATGATTTTATCTTATAAAATAATACCACGTCAAACGGAAATTTGTTTACTATAATAATTACATTTGATTTTATTCTAACAAGGATGTGAAATAATAAGATACAACTATACATAGTCATTAAAAGTTAAACATTTCCGATTTATGTTTATTGCATTGATACACATCTTTCCAATAATTTTAATCCAACACATATTTTAAATGTATCTTTAATAGAAAACGTGGGTCTATTCTGAGTTTTTTGGGTTTTTTTTTGTTTTTTGTTTTTTGGTTTTTTTTCTTCTGTTTTTTGTAACGCCGGATTTTTTTTACATAGTTTTACTATTGTTTCATCATTAAACATTACTCGAATATCTTAATTTATATGAAACTAAATGTTTTTCAAGTATTGGTTCGAGGATTTGTGATAATTTTTAATCCGTCTCCGAAAACGACATCTGTCCACAGCCATTAACATCCATTCTCCCCTACGATCCTCATAAGGAATGTCAATTATTGTATCATCACCTTTAAATCTCACAGTCTTTTTCATGTTTGTATAATTTTCTATAAACGTGTAAAATGCGTGCATACTGTCTCAGTCTCTTTAGACCAGCTTTGAAATTACTACAACGCCCATTACAGTTTATCTTGCCATTAGAAAAAATTAAACAGTTACCACCAATTTTCCTATTCTGATATATTATACCTGGAAAGGTACGAGGATCGTATCGTACATTGTTTAACTGATGTACTAAACCATCGAGATTAAATTTTACATTAAGATTTGCTTTAAACACGACGTTTGTCAACCTCATCTTATGACTGTAACAATCAGAGTGAAATGATAATGCATACACTACTAATAAATCCTTTTCGATTCATGTATTCTGTATTGATACATGAATTTAAATATATATTAAAATACATTTACTTTCCTTACACTTCATACATATTCTCGGGAAATACATATGGACACAATTTATTAAATTTGTTCTTATAACCCCATATATTGTGATTTAAATTATTCATCGAAATGAATTACTAGTTGTCAAAATATTTTAATATGTAAATATTTGTGTATTGATGAACGGATTAAGTTGTTAAAAGGATTAAAACTTTCGTGTTATAAATCTATTCATATCCGATTTCGACTTGCTGAACTTCTTATCTTGGTATAATACTTCCGTGATGATCTATCGTCGTTGCCTCAAATTTATCGTCAGCGCCTGCCTCAAAGTAGCATGAACAGCCCCACTCTATACTACTCGTATACATGTATACGTAATAATGCCTATGAAGGAAACAAGTGTAACGATCCCCGTTGTGGAACTTGCCAATATATCAAAGTCGGGAATTCGTTCAAGTTCGGCTAAAACCACATTAACACATAAAGATGAAAACTCGTGTATTCTTTGAAACGCGTTTTTGGTAATGCTAGGATATATTTTTGCAATTCTATTGAAATTATTTAACGGAATATTTCTAACATGGATCCTAAACATAGGATAATATATTTCATTTAATAAAATGAGATTCTCAAATTGCTGTTTGCTATGGAATATGAAAAAGCTGAAAGATATTCGCCATAAATAATAAAACGTCCTAACAAAAAATCGATCAACTCATTAAAGAACATCTATGACACCTATATGTCAAACATTCTATACTATAAAAAAAAAAACAAAGTTAAAGTGATCAAATTTAATGCTTTCACTAAATGTAAATTAATGATAATGATAACGATAATTTGTTTTGTTCATTGATTTTTTCTTTAATTTTTGCAGTGAAAGAAATCGCTTGAACGAACAACATCCTTTCAGCCTTTTTATGAAACTTATCATGCTGTAATAGGTTGATGGACGTAAGAAAACAAATCGATGGAGAAAAATCAACACGAAATAAACAAATCTTTGTTTTTGAAAACTTTAATGGCCCTAGTAATTAAACAACTGAAATGAGGAAGCCATCTTAAATACAGTTTGAAAATGACAACTCAATGTTCGACAGCGACGAATCATAACTTTTATTGTGTTGCAAAAGCCAGTTTAAAATTAATAAACCTGCCTCTTATAGATATTTTGGCTAACCATGTTAAGCAAGTAGACCTTTTCAAGGAAATTGATTCATGTCCAACTCTATTATCTGGGAGATATAAGCTTCGATCAGACCAACTTAACATTTGCTACCGCAAGCCGCCTGCTATCCCAGATTACAGACAATTTGATGTAGCTCTGCTGTATACTCTAATAAGAAATTTATGTCCTTCACTAAGACCAACGCAAGGATGGGGAATTAACCCACAGACCACAGATACAAAGCTTGGTGATGACATCGAACGTCTAAGACTATTTAGGAACAACTCCTATGCACATGCTGTTTCTGAAGCAATTCCTGACACTGAGTTTGAAAATGTTTGGAGGGATTTAAAATCCGTCATCAACAGAATTCAGTCAAACGGTCAAATAGTACGCAGTATAAATTATGAAGAAAAGTTGGTAGCGATAGAAAACTCCAAATTTACAAATGAATGTTGGGAAGATTGTAAAATTCATCTGAGAACCTTGTTGAAACTGGAAACATACGGAAGAGGTAATAATATATAATACATAGTATATGTTTATCATAGGAAGTAATTTAAATTATTTGTCACGTTTTCAAATTAGAACAAAGTCAAATGTATACTTCTTATCTATTTCATATGCATGTCTTTGTTAAACAGATGAACCAGAGGTTGTTATAAAAGGCAAAGATGAAGTAATTTGTGGAGATTTAGCACGATTTGAAGCAGTTCTAAATCCAGACTCCTCTTGCTGGTCAATTACATGGCAAAAACGTAGAGGAAAAGTCATAGAAATTATTGATACAAGCAAGACGAAGTACAGTGGCAGTACAAACAGAAAACTTGTCATAAAATCTGTTTTTAAGGAAGATGAAGGGGAATACCAGGTCTTACTTTCACACAAATCAAATGGAAACGAATACTTAAAATGTGGACATACTATTTGTTTACATGTTTTAGGAGGTATAATATTTATTGAAATTAAATTGACTATATAATCAGAAGAAAGCCTCATATCAAATTTAGAGTTAAATATATATATATATTAATTACAGAGTTGCCAGTTTTAAATGACCTGAAGGTAACCACAGAAGATGAAGAAATTATAATTCATTACAATTATGACAGACATTCGCCCGAGGTACAACGCATAGAGTGGAAAAAAGATGGCCATGTACTGAATACAAATGAGTGCAAATATGTTGGGGGAAGTATTAATGACAGTAGTTTTACAATCAGAATACCGACTGAAGAAGACAAAGGAAACTATTTCTGCATAATAACCAATGCAGTGGGATCCGTGTCAAAGAATGTGATGTTGGGTAATTCTAATGTTTTCAATGGACTTTTCACATTGTCACTCTTTGCATGCTTAATTATACGTTTGCAAGGGTACCTAAACAATACAACGACTAGACAGTTTGACTAAGTAGAGGTAATAGTTACAGTAATATATTTACAAAGTGCTATACTCTCTTGCCATGTGTACATAACAAAATGAAAGTGGATACACGTGTAATTAGCAATGGCAAACTAATTAAAAATGAAGGACAATTTAAGCTAAAATAGCTTAACAAACTATTAATATATCCAAACTAGCTCACATTATTTTAAAACTAAAGGCAGTATACTGTTTTCTATAATGTATCGTATATACATTCCATTTAATGATGTTTTATTATATAGTATACTTGTCAAAGAAACAGGAACAGAGCATACTTTAGTGTTATGTTATATGTTATGTTTTAGTGTTAAACTAAAATTTTAATTTTCAATAAAATAAATCAAAAAAGTTACGAACCTCGGATATGTTTATTTTTTTAAAAGCACTGAAAAACAAAATGTGTTAAAATAGTCATAAAAAGAAATTATAAGAAAGCTTTTATCCTTATATACATGTATTCAGATTACATGTTTCGATCACTTAGCATTTCATTATTTTTAAGAAACATCCTTTGTAAGTTTTCTTAGCTCTAGGGTTTTCTCAATTATGAAAATATTACTAGTTAGCAAACTCTTTGAAAAAAAAGAAAAGAAATATACTGGAGTGGGTGCAGAATAGCCAAATTGAATTAACTAGTAATAATTATATGAAACTACGCTAATACTTACTTATCTATAATTAACATCATCGAAAATATATTCAACTTATTTTGAACATTCATTTTCATCAATTTCAAATTTGCATAAAATTTAGCTTGACTGTTTTCTAGACGTTCCTAGTGTTGATATTGAAGTGAATCCAACAGTTTCTTTTGGATCAAAAGCAACCATTACGGCAGTAGTTTCATCAACTCCACCACCAGAGCAAGTTATATGGCAGAAGAGCAAAGATGGAAATAATTTTCACTGCATAGACATCACAAAACCGAACTATTATGGCAGTAATGACATTCCTTTTAAACCGTTACTTGTGATTCCAAAGGCAACTTTTGATGACAAGCTGTATTATCGTCTTCTGGTTAGAAATAAAATAAGAGAGAGTATCAGTGACACTGTGCAGCTCAACATTGCAGGAAGTATGATTTTTTAAAGCTGCATGGCAGTGCAAATATCTAACTTGTTACACACATGCAAACTGAATTTGCGTATTACTCAATTATGCTCTGTATACGCAAATGCGTAAAAATACCGAAAAAAGACAAAGACCATAACTGAAATAAGCCCTCAAAAAAGTATCATTTTTAAATAAAAAATCAATCCGATTGATTAAAAATTTACTCAAAACCATTTCGTTAATACGAAAGTAACATAAACCCCCATAAACAATCGATGTTGTGTTTTTGTTTAAAAAAAGATAAACTTTTTAAAAAAAAAAATCTGTCGTTTTTTAAATTCTTTATCAATCTAGGTCCTCCAAACATAACGACAAGTCAAGAAACAAACACAAAGAACAGAATGTTAAAACTGATTGGAAACGTGTCTCTCTATGACGACTCTCCTCATATTCTGGAAGTGTTTTGGACAAAGAACGGAGAGAAGATAGATACTCGGGGAAGTGGCGGGAGACTTTCGGAAGTGACCATTGACAATCCATCCCTGATCATCAGAGACGTCAACGTTGATGATGCTGGCAATTACCAATTTACTGCCGTCAACGCTGTCGGATCAACTGCCAGTGACGTCATTGTTCTAGGTATATAAGTCTACAATTAAATCATACACAAGATGAAGCTCTGTCTGGTAACTGAAATGTAACTGAAAGGCGACTTAATAAGATGGTTATGCCATTCAGTCACCACTTCAAATCTCTGAGTTTAACTTCAGTTTACTGAATGGCAGAAGTTCATCCAGTGATATGAAAAAACCCCATAAGAAAACGTAAAATCTAAGTGTGGCTTATTATGACAACTGTATGTTGACCATGCTAATCTATTATTGTTTGCATACAGTGAATCATTCTGCTTAATAGCTTTTACTCGTCCAAATAGGCATCAGCTAGGTTTTATTATGTCAACTCAAGATGCGCAGTGATTACCAGTCATTGCCAATTTTGAGCAATTGGTTATGGTTATATTGGCATGGCAACTGAGCTGTGAAGCTTGGACTCGATGTGTACCAAGTCATTTGGTATTAGCAAAATTCCATTGTTCGAGGTGTGAAACATTTACTATTAGATAATTAGAAAAATAATAGTTTGGAGTAACACTTTCATGTTTATTTGTATCATTCTGTAATTTATACATGTTAAATATATTGTGAAGCAGAATGATTTCAAAGATAAATTTGTACATTGATACATTTACTGATGCACAACTGTTCAGAATGATATCAGATATATCCTATAATGACATCGTCATTGTGCACAGCTCGGAAAGCATCGTAAGAACAGGTTTGAAAAGGAAATTTCTTATAATCGATTTAAAAATTATCATATCATTTCATGTAAAAATAGAATACGTTCAATACCTAGTTAATGTTTGTTTAAAATATTAACCTTTTACACTGTAGTGATAAGGTTAAAAACATGTTTTTAAATTGTGTTAATAAATATTGACATGTTTAGCATCGTAATCTTGTGAAAATTATTCAAAGCATATAAACGCACCTGCAAAGCTCGACATTTGTTTGGGTAGTATTTGATCATTCTCAAAAACTGTTCAATGTTTGTTGAGCAAACATTTTGGAACATCCAATAATCTTCCATTTTCTTTCCGAAAGCTATTGTATCACAAGTAGTTGTATTGTTCATCTTATATCAAAATGTCGTAGGCTTTTTGGGGGGAAGGGGAGTATTTTTTTTTTAATAAAATATACAAAATATCATCTTATTTTTTTAAAGATGTCCCTGAAGTCTTTTTTGAAAAAACTGAAAACAAAGAAGATGGCACCCAAAGGTACCTTGTGACAATTCAATCGGCTCCTTCGCCTTGTTCCGTACAATGGAGTTCAAAAGGCACGGATGAAGATGTGTATACACCAATAGATGTCAATGAAGAGGACTACAAAGGCACATTGAACACCCTCCCTCATCCAGTGTTAGTTGTGGAGAAAAATAAACTTCAAAATTACAACTACCAAATAGAAGTGGCCAATTTCATTGGATGTACTGTCAAACAGATATCAGGTATGATAATGGCACAATAATGTTCGCATGTATTGAAAATACATACACATTAAGGATTTCTTCTTACTGTATATTAATGTAAAATTATTACCTGAATATAAAACCGTATATATGTAAGATGATTAAGGTGGTATGGGACATCTGTCGGTATTAATGTGGATTAAAGTACATTATCATTTAAATACTTTCACCGGTTTAGAATTTTCAAATTTTACAATATTTAACCAAAAAATGTTTGGAGAGGTAAAAATTGTAAAACCCCCAGCGGGATTCGAACTCATGACGTACAGATTCGTAGTAAACCCCCTAACCCACTGCGCTACGCTGTTCGGTGACACTACTGGAAAAGAAACTACTTATATAATTACACTTGGTTTTATTGTTTATTTCGATAAACAATACGTCACAACATGGAAGTGTCCAATACCACCTTAAATAGTCTAAATTAAAGAATTATGATAAATATTCTTTTTCTACGAAATATAAAGTATGTGTTTATTTTATTTACGATTCGTAGATATTCAACACCATCCGACAGAAAATATCACAAAAGGTAAAGACATCGAACTTGGGTATTATTTTGCTAATCATTCAGTGTGTGTTTCGTCTGTCTGGTAACTAATCGCAAAAAGTGTCTTTCAGCAACGTTTACTTTACACAAAAGATTTCAAAAGTTTGCGATGAAAAAACCCCCCAACATATTTAATTGTAATAAGGTTACAAAATCTTTTCATGACACCGCATCTTAGTTTACAGTATACATCATTTTAAATAAATCCCTCCACATTTTCAAATTATGTATTTACACATTGTTCTCTAAAATGTATTGTCAACCATTTCTTTGTTGTTAATAACAGAAATCAAACTGTTCCTCAAATGGATTTTCCCGTTAAAGTTTTTGGAAAGTAGAAAAATATTGAAAGTTATTGGAATCTTCAGTGGAAAATAAAGAGACAAACGGAATTACATGCACTCTACAAATAATTAATTATCTAGACACATAATTTCTGTTTTTAATTCAACTGAAAATTGTATTTTAAAGTTGTATGGAATGGTTAATTTTGAGCGAGATTTATAAGGTCAAAGACCAAATTTGTGGTTATCAATTTTCTACTTTTTATGGGTAAATAGATTTCTTTTAAATATTTTCAAGATAAAGGCTGAATTTTTATGATATTACATGCAATTTACTTTTGAATTATTATATAACAAATATGTAGTTTAGTGTTTTTCATAAAATTATTTTCAATCTGTTTAACTACCAATGCTAATCATTTTAAATGTTGTTTACATCATGCAGAAAATGTTTCTTCAGATAAAAAAAGAATCTGATAGTAATTATAAAAATGATAATAAAACAACCCTTGGTTGTATCACTGCTTTGAGTGATCAACATAATCATCGTCTGTATATGTTTTGTAGAAAACAAAATTTACAAAGACCGGGACGCAGGAATTAAATTTGCTAAACTCAGTAATTATCTAGCAAAACATTTTCCACGTCAGGAATTACACAATCTTAAATTAATTTTACTGGGTAAGATTTTATTCACAATTATTAATTATGATTAAACTTGTTACAGCGTAATATCCAGTTGTTGTTTGCAAATGATAAATAATATGGAGTCAAAAACTGCAATCTTGTTTTTGTTAAACATGGAACATATAAAATTTTAGTTTACTAGGTTTTTATATGTTGTAGCTTCTGAGAAAGTTGAGAATGTATCAGCCCTAATGTCAGCAAAGTCTGCGTCGGAATGCTTTACTATTCTTCATGAGGAAAACCTCTTTACTCAAAAGGATGTTATTTTTATGCAGTTCCTTTGCAAAGAGACGGGATGTGATGAACTGTATTCACAATGCATTAAATATGCATTAACAAATAAGGCATTGTGCTATTTTGAAAAACCCCCAGGTACATATATGTTTTGATAAAGAAATAAACTTTTGCTCACTGAAATCAATTTAAAAAATCACAATCATGGAAATAGCAGAGTTTGTGGGATCATTGGCGGAATTTGTAACACTTCCTTGTAAAATCACCCTGTTCAAATATTTCTGATGCAACAGATTAAAAAATGTAGCTAAATTAATTTTTTTGTTTATGTACAGGTGAACAGGTAACTATTTTTTCTTTATAGCTTAAGGTTTCAAATTGAAATAGGTTAACATAATTTGTTTTTTAAATAATTTATTTCGTATCAAAGTATTCATTTAATAATTCCATAATTTCAGGATTTCAAAGTACTTTTCTCTTTCTTTCTTTATACGAGTTCGTATGGTAATCAATTAAAAAAACCCCGTGTAATTAAATATATATTTTTCTAAGAGTTCGTATACTGATATAACGAATTCACGAAATAACAGACTAGATCAACGGGTCCCTATGACTTTGGTATATCCGATTTTAACTGTTAATTTTGTGTTGAATTGCAACTTTATTTTGAGTACAATATTTAATTGCACTCTTTTGACTATCTTATATGTATACGATATTTTCTCTAATGTAGATATTATGATTTTGATCAAATCATTTATATATTTTACATAAATTCAGAGAATGGATATAGGAACGTACAGTTCCACATACAAGGAAACCCCAATGATTACACTAAAGAACAAATAGAGCACATTGTTGAAGTTGTTGCTGACATACTGGACTGTGAGACGCAGGAAATTTTCGTGAATGGCGTTAAACCTTCAAATAGTTTTTTCCTTGTCCTGTCCTTGAAGGAAGGTTACACTTGTAAACTGTCAAAAATGGATGAACAAGACAGTCTCAAACTTAGGAATCTAAACATTGATTTTCTAGTTGTTGATAAAAACACCATTTACTTACAGAATTTAAAAGGTAAATCATATTATTTCATATATATTTATTAATTTTACTTATGTAGCAGTCTAAACTTAGCATATAACAAAATGATATCTGATTTGATTAGTATAAATGACAAATTTTCCACAGAGCAAAGATATCCGGAACTAAAAAAAATCAAATTGTTTTATTAATTAACAAATAATATACAAACCATGCGTCACGGATTTTATGAACGCTCAAAATAATATGAGGAAACATTTGAAATCCTGTTTTTAAGATAAGAAATGGTTGGACTAATGTCATAATATAAAGAGTAATTTGTATGTACAAACTCTAAATTTGTTTTTACAGTAACTCCTAAATTGAAAAACAAATTCGCATTGAGGAGAGGTATGTGCTTTAAACTGTACAAAAGATATTTTTAAATGGAGGCTTTGCTTTGGTATAAATAAGATAGCCTGAATCAAACAATTTTGAAGATCTTCTAGTTTGGCAATATTATAGAATTTATGTAATTGGGTTTGTTCTCCATCGAAAACAATCTTTTTTTATTGTTTAGATAACAGTCATATTAAGATATTGTACTTTAACTTAAGAGCAATGATATTTGAAGTTCCACTTCAGCTGTGATCAGATAAGCAGGATATAAAACCGTTTTAGGTGAAAGTCCCATTGGCACATCAAAGACGGAAATGTCAAATTTTCCAAAAGGAAGCGAAATAAACATATATTTGCCACCATGTTCTTGTACTCGTTTGTCAACACGAATTAAAACACTGAAATATTTAACACTACAAGAATTGATTGATAAAGCAGAAGAGATTGATCTTGAACTAAACCGACTGCTGGATAAAAGGTACATGTGTTTAACATGATTCACACAACAGAAATGATAAACAAATATATTCCAAAAAGAGTCCTTTAGAATATTAATGAAAGCTTATTTTGTAACATGCTGTTCTTTTGCAGACACAGAACTTTAAGTGATCAAGGACTTTCCTGCAGTGTTAAAAAAGACCAGTCAGAAGACAAACACTTTTCGAGCGATGATGTACGAATTTCCACAGTGAATTTTTCAAGGTCACAGTCAATGCCATCTCTTGTTGAAAGCAAAGTTGTTTTTGCCGAAGCTGATTCTTGTTACAACCCTGATCACATAAACCCAGTAGAAAAAAAGGTACATATATCCTCAGCAATGGTCAGTAATCAAAGGAGAACCTGGTATCCAAAAAAAATATTTGATAGATGTGATGAACTTGAAAGAATGAATAAATTATTGTGTGCAGAAATTCAAGCAATAGAAACAAAACTAGTCGAAAGCAGAACAAGATCCTTCAAATCAGGTAGCAAAAGAAAAACAAAGAATAAACATGAAGAAACAATGGGACAAGACAGACTGGATGGAACAAAGAGGTCTTCTAAGCAAGAGTGAGTTATAATCTTGTGCTTAAAAATATATAAAAGTTAATAAGTTAATGATAAGCAATTATTCAACCGATATGTCCTACGAAAAAAAATTGTATTAATAAAAGTATAAAATAAGACTTTTTTTTGCAGAGATAGAAATCCAATTGATCAGGAAAGAAAATGTTGTGCTGAAATAAAACAGTTTACAGAGAAATGCCTTACAAGCGGTAATTTACGACGTCTTGACGATAAGTTTAATTCAAAATCGCAGGCAATGTCATCTAGTGTTGGAAACAGTGATATTTTTGCCGGAATTTGCCTATCTATTGATACAAAACATGTAGTTAAAAGGAAAACCAAACGAAAATGAATCCTTAGTAATATTCAGTGATTGAACCCAACAACATTTACTTTGTGCATCCACTATAAATGATCTTTCACAACCTTCTGCGGGCCATTGCCGAATACAATTCGATAGTCGTGAACACCTTTTCCCTACTCGTTTTCATTCACTTCCTCAGAATGTTTCAGTACTGACGCATTTTTACAAAGAAAATGAATAAATGATAACGAGGGACTGAAACTCGTTACAACCCTAATTACAAAAACGCCCCCCCCCCCCCCAAAAAAAAAAAAATCAACATTATTTTAACATGAAACTTCAGCAATAGACAGAACGTCCAAATAGGGAACTTACTTGGCTGATATTTTTAATTGACTTATAATATTTTGTTTAGGATAAACATCTCTTTCCTTATACCTTCGTGGAGTTCTTTAAAGCCTTCCTAAATCGTTAAAAAATTCCACTTTGTCAGCAGTAAGATTTGAGTTCAAGTGATTCTCGAACGAATGAATCGGCTAAAATATTTATACAGTAATGACTAAGTGCGTATGTATAAAAATTTTACTATGCAGTCAGCTGGTCTTTATTGATATTATATTGATCAAAATCTGAAAATCTGAACCTTAGAACAAAGTAATTGTTGAAATAGTTCAATAGCTTCGATCCTTGATGGCTAGCCTTCTTAGAGAGCTAAGTTTCTTTGTCAAGTTGGCCATTGTCGTAAATTTATGTCTTCTCGTAAACACAGTGGTATGGTAGAAGGGTCCCATTACCGAGTGCAAATACTATTTTTTTTATCTTAATGTAAAGAGATACTTTATTTCATATTCTACAAAAATTATTATAAAATAAGAGCGGTTGATAAAACGAGTCTTCTGCAACATTGGTTGTGTTTTGATATGACCTTAATCGAGTGCATGCCCACGGGGAGCAACACTTTTTTAAGAACAACTTTGTAGAGATATTCTTCCGTTTATACGTTGTGAATCGTAGTTGCTTGGGAAGCAGACACATCTCTAAGACGAATATAAACTTGCAAGTTTAACCATGGGGTGGCCCTCAAAATGGTAGTCCTACGTGTCTCATAAACAATGAGCAGCTATTGATAGGGTATGGGAAAGAGAGAAAGAAAGCAAGAAAGAGAGAGGGTGAGAGAAATATTTTAACCTCCACTTTCAGGTATCACGCAAAAGTACAGATCACTTGTGTAAATAATTTTAAGATTTACTAGTATCAATGAAAAAAAAGATTTTATAAAATTATTTATATTAAATCTATTTCATTTTTGAAAATCTATCTAGAGTTTTTCAACAGAATGAGTAAAAGTAAGTAAAATACAATGTGTTACAATGTGTTACAAATGGCAGAGTAAAAGAACCGATTGGCAGACATTGTATTTTTCAATAATTAATATTATTACATGTAAGTTAGGAAATGGAATAAAATGTCACTGAAAATAAAAGATTCCTACCAATGAAAAAAAAAAACCCACACGAAAACATTTATTTAAAAAAAAAGTAAATGTAGAACAAATTATGTAATTATATGTTACTATCTTATGCTTTGACTTTTATATTGATTGAAGAGTTAACACCTTGTAGTATGGTTTGCATGCAAGAAACACATGTTGTTTTGTTTTGGCATAATACAAAAGAACAGAAACTGTTTATACAATTTATAAATAAAATCTTATCAGTATGTATTTTCTTTTTTCTGTATTGTGAAATGACCGATTCTCTTTGAGTGTTTGCAACAAGTTATAAGTGATAAATGACGTAAATACGATGTGTTACGAAAGGTGGAGCCAAAAATCGATCGTTAGTCTGCCTGTCTCTGTTTTCCGCCACTTTAATGTTGATGAAACTACTAGTATATCGATTGATCTCAAAAATAGAAATAAAACATAATTGAGGAACATCAACATAATTATGAAAATATATCTCAAAGCTGAACACTACTCATAAATAGCCACCACACAGGTATATAAACCCTTCGATTTCGTTACACCCGAATGCACACCTGAAACTCGTGGCCGACGTGTAGCATTCTCTAGGTTGTCTTCGATCTTATATGTTTATATCTTGTTTTAAGTGCATTTTCTGTTTGTAAATGATGCATTGACCTGTATATTTGATGTTACTTTCCTCCTGGCTGTAAACAAATACGGAAATTTTGATAATTTCATCGCGACCTAGTAATACGGCGATGCAATATGTACGTCCACACAGGTGAGGCTAAACACTTGGACTGTTAAATGGGCATGGTCACGATTTTGGTCAAATTCTATTTTTTGGGGCCTTCCGTTTCCAACGGAAGACCCTCTTGTTATTCTTCGGTTTCTTTTTATTAGGGTCTTCCGTTTCCAACGGAAGACCCTCTTGTTTTTCTACTGTTTCTTTCTATTATTATTATTAGGGTCTTCCGTTTCCAACGGAAGACCCTCTTGTTATTATTCGGTTTCTTTTGACATATTATTAAGGTCTTCCGTTTCCAACGGAAGACCTGATTGTTATTCTTCGGTTTCTTTTTCCCTATTATTAGGGTCTTCCGTTTCCAACGGAAGACCCTTTTGTTTTTCTACGGTTTCTTTTTATTAGGGTCTTCCGTTTCCAACGGAAGACCCTCTTGTTATTCTTCGGTTTCTTTTGACATATTATTATTATACTTTTTCTTTTTTTTCTGACTCCTTTTCGGCATCATAACTCAAAAAGTTTTCAACCGATTTCAATGAAACTTTCAGGGTTTGTTGCAAGTTAGCGTTCCTCAAAGATATTAAAGTTTCAATGACAACGTCACTTGCGTTTTGACGTAACGTCATTTTTAAAAATTAAAAAAAGTCAAAATGTCCGGGGCTTTTCTCAAAAACGCTTTAAGATAGAGGCTTGAAATTTTCCGTGGTTATGATTTTGTCATTTTACCTCTGTAATAAGGCTGGAAATGAAAATCAGTAACTTCCGGTCGAAACCGGAAGTGAATCAAATTTTTCGAAAAATAAAATTTTTTGATCAAATCAAAAACGTAGACGTGTTTTGTAGAGCACATTCTGTTGAATCTAACACTGAAATCCGTTTAAAAATCGGACCACGCATATTAGAGATATTTGGGTTCAAAAATTGATTTTTCCGGAAATTTTGATTCCGCTGTCAAGATTTAGAAAATAGTGAAAAATTCACACTGAAAGTAACTTCTACTGAAAACAATTCGTACTGGTCATAAAGCTTTTTAAAGAACATACAATTATATGCATAATGTGGAGTTCGCAAAGCTTAACACAAAACTGTTATTCGTTATAAAATCGGATGATGAATTGTAGAGATAACGGGGTTTAAATATTGATTTTTCCGGAAAATTTGATTACGCAGTCAAGATTTAGAAAATAGTGCAAAATTCACCCTGAAAGTAACTCCTGCTGAAAACAATTCGTACATGTCATAAATTTTTAACTGTTTATCTGAGTGTTTGTTGAAACGATTTCGTTAATTCGATTGATAATTGCGTTGAATGTGTAAAATTCCTTTGGAAAAAGAGAAAATTTTGTCAACAGGAATCATAACAAAACAAAGCAGCTGAAATTGAAGACACAGATCCCGATTCTATATTTAACAGCGAAAAGCAATCGAAAGTCTTTTCTGAAATTTGGTAAGAGTGTTATTTAAATCGCAATATTAAGCCTATGTATGGCCTAATCGTCGCAGATCTTTCAGTTGTTGAATAATAGAACAACACGTGCAATGTAGATTAAATTGGATCACTACAGTAAATATGAGTTTGTTAAGATTTCAAATATGAATATATATCTATTTAATTATTTACTTAAAAAATAAATGCATTAATGTAATGTATGTTAATCTGTGCTTTGCATATTAAACACAAACTTATTAGTTTTAATCGAAATAATTATCGTACGATCCACCATGTCAACTCGCCATGTTTTGACTGCGAAGAACAGCTGATAGCGGTGTGTGAACATTTTTAAAAGAGGAATGGCTTGCAATACGTCGATAGTGGGAAATTCAGCTCAACTATCGTATGAGAGATTATAAAGGTATGTTTCAATTCATGATATGTCCTGTTGACTTTTTCTTTTTAAAGTATTTGTACTTTTCAATCTAATCCGAGATTCCTCTGACTCCAACCTCCGCTTTTGACGAGCGTCACAATATAAAAGCGGGTGTTAGAGTCAGAGGAATCTCGGAATATTTTCTTTCCAGTGTATTTTCACGTGTATGTTATGCACATCACTCTTTTGAATTTCTATTTATTGTTTTGCTATGCATATGTATGTCTTATTGTGTATTGAACAACAAATTCACTGTAAAACAGTGCAATTAAAAGGGGTGGTGGTCCCAAGGTACACAAGAGTAGAATGTTGTAATTAGAGTTCATGTTTGCATGATGATAACTTTACCTTTATATTTGAATATAACAGATCTTTATCATATCGCCTTTCACTTAATTTATAAATTAAAAAACTCAGACAGGCTTGTGCTTAATTAAAAAAATATAATTGACATGGTAAATGTTCAATCTAATTAAAATTAGACCTATCGTCTCGCTCTCTGTTAAGTGTTATATATGGTTCTCCCTCGTGAAAGAGCATGTAAAACAGAGTGCAAGATGAAAAGAACTTCATATTATATCAAGCTCAGATTTTAGGTTCATGTTCCCTGATATCTATAAAATATTCTTCTCAAGATTTAATTATTTCACAGAAGCATAGTAATTTGTTTGAGATTAGTTTATCTTTTACAAATATTCATTCGTTTTAGATAAACTTTACATGCATATCACATCTACATTCAATCTAATTAAAATTAGATGTTAGATCCGCTCGCTTACTCGCTACACAAACATCTAACAACATCCCATGCCGGGTCACGTCAGTGTGACCTTTCAAATATGAATAAACATTTCTGAATTATCCAATCAGATTCGTGTTTCTAAAATCAACTCGGTTGAAGTTTCAAATTGGCGTATGAAGAAGTGCTTCAGTTATTCAACGTTAAAAAAGCTTAAAAGAGTAACAATAGTAAAAGAAATCAACAGTGCATTGAATTTTAAAATGAGCATGTTATCAATCCCTTATTTTTTGAATGTGCAACCAAAATCCAAAGCTTTGTAAAATTGTTCATGACATTTTATGCACATTTTACATAGTATTGTTTTTTAAAACATGAAAAGAAGAAAAAAGACTTTCACTATATTTATTCGCAAAAAAAAAAAACCCTCCGTAGAATTGATAAAACATGGTATAGCAAAAGCTTATACTTTGACGCTGTTTGGATGGGTAATATTCCCTTATTACAGTAGTTTACGAATTGAAATATTGACTGTCGCACAACAAGTAAAACTCTAATATTCTCTCTCTCTCTCTCTCTCTCTCTCTCTCTCTCTCTCTCTCTCTCTCTCTCTCTCTCTCTCTTAATTTGATATGTGTGTATACCTGTAATATAATAATGTTATATTATGACTTGATATGCAAAGTTTTGTTTTTGTAGTGCCTAAATGTTAATGTTATGTATTGGGATATGTCATACTTATTACACTGCATGGCCAGTGTATTTTTTCCAGATAAGTTAATGTAAACACAGCTATTACATGTATTAGTACGTATGTTAGCCGGCTAATTGATTTTTTTTTCAATTTCAGCTGAAAACGGACTGTTGTTACCACATGGCGACCACAAGGCTTTTACCTGTTGATTCTTGTGGTTTCAGCTCTTAAGGTTAACCTGTCACCTCTACCCACATGCATAATCCTTGTGTTCTACAGACTATTTACCGGTAATTCAAATTAAATCGGATAATTCATGAAAAAATAATGGAACTTTAAGAAAGCATCATGCCTTGTTGTGGTTTTTGTTCGATAAGAAATTATGAAAAACAAAATTAAGGCTGTTTAGACAAATTTACAATTGTTAGTTGTGAAAATTTGTTTTTCAATAAAAGTATGCAATTATGTTTCCTTTATTTTGTATTTTATAATAATATAATATTTAGATGTGTTTACATAATTGAAAAATCACCCCCCTCTTTTCAAGTGTTACCATTAAGATTACATGTAGGATATGTAAATGTACATTTGACCTTGAAATAAAATCTGCTATGATAATTACTTTTGAAATTAAGAAGATACAACATATTTTTACCTTTTTAATGTATATATGCATAAAAATGTAGGAAAACATGTAAAATTTGAACATTTTTCATGGAATTCTCCTCCGTCTCCAGCTACCCAGGTGTGTTTGAATTTAATTTTAATTTGAGGCAGATGTCTAACTTGTAGGACTTACTGTTTTAGCATGGTTAAAAGGAGACTAGAAACCAGAATATATTAGATATTCACTAAATATGATTGTAAGCATACTTTTTTTCATGAAAACAAGAAATCACATGCAGGAAAGCATGTCTATTTGGTAATTCAAATGCTACAAATCATTTAATAAACAAAAAAAAGATCAAATTTAAGTATCATTGATAATTGATTTCAAATATGTGTGAGAAATGACTCAAAGAAACTGCCACAAGTTGCATAAAATTAGGTAAAAAATTTCAAACCATGAATTTTTATGAAAATCAAAAGATAGGGGTGGGTATTCATGTAAGGGCATTTCTAAGCAATGTGATGCTTTTATCATGATAATATCATGTAGATGTATGTTGTATTGAAAAAAAGTTTCTTATTAAGGCAGGTTGAACAACAATTGACCTCTAAAAGGTCAGGTAAAGATGTTTTACTATGGAGAACCCTATGAACCTGTGTTGAATAGAGGAAAGTAAAAATGTTGGGTTCACTTAAATGGCCATATTTTTATTAAACCTCAATGGAATTGGCATTATGTGGTATACTTTTTCTCAGAATTGCATTGGCTTTCTAAGTCTAAGACAAAATGTCTTTTCATAAAGTGTTAGTGTACTAAGTTAAAGGTAGCAAGGGACAGTTTCGGATAAAGTACCCGTTAATCTATTTGTAAAATTGAGAGTTGCCGTACTTGAAGGCTTATGAGTGTTGTTAAGATTCATGAAATGAATTTTGATGATTATCATTAGTTAGAGGGATGTCTCTTGTTGGCATTGGTGTGCAATATGAAGGCTCTTAATGTTAAGTACATATAGTTTATATAACTCGAAATGTAGGTGGATGGAACATTATATACCTATTTACTGGCTATGAGAATGATAGCAAGTTTATTGTCCCTCAAGACAGCAACTATTTCACGAGGCGAAGCCGAGTGAAATAGTTGCTGTCGAGGGAAGGGGGGGGGGGACAATAAACTTGCTAATGTCCGAATAGTCAGTAAATAGGTATTTTATTATACCGAAAAAACCTTCATTTGTCGGCGATGCAGAATTTTTTGATGATAAACAAATTGGAGTTATCGGACTTTGAATTTAATGCAGCAATCGGATTATGTCAGAGGTGTTCTGAGTTTAAAAAGGAGGGAAATCGAATGTTGCCGATGAATGGTTTTAATGACTGTTCACCATGGGCAGATAGCACAGAAACCATTCACGATTAGATAGAAAAGCATGTTTATGCGGGCGCCCTTTAGTGATCAGTTTGTTCGTCTGTCCGTCTGTCCGTCCATCTGAGATCGCTTGTCCGGAGCATTGATTCTCTCCCCTTGGCCCAATCTGGCTCATACCTTATCCACAGAGTGCCTTTAGATAAAGGGTGTACAGTGACCTAGAACCATGTTTCTAGGTAAAAGGCTAAGGTCATAGCAGAATTACATATACAATCCTTGTCTGGGGCATATCTTCTCCCCCTTTGGTCCAATCTGGCTAATACTTCACTCACAGAGTGTCTATGGTCAAACGATGTGCACTCACTTTTAATGAATTTTGTAGGTAAAGGGTCAGGGTCATATCAGATCACGCGAAAATTCTTTTTTCAGAACATTTATACTTTCCACTTAGCCCTATTTGGCTCAGACTTCACATAAATAGAGCTTTTGAATAAAGGGTGTGTAGTGACCTTAAACCAATTTTCAAGGTCAACTGTGAAGGTCAGAACAGAATTTTATAAAAAAAAAATCCTTGTCCAGAGTATATCTTCTTTCCCAATGCTCCAATCTTGCTCTTACTTCACCTACATGATGCCTTTGATCAAAGGATATGCAATGGTGTAGATCAAGTGTCAAAGTCATATCAGATCACACAAAAATCCTTATTTCAAGAGCATATATATACTCTCCTTTTAGCCCCTATTTGGCTAATACTTTACTTAAACAGCGCTTTTTGGTTAATGGCATGCAGTGACCTCGAACAAAGTCAATGTGAAGGTCATAGCAGATCTCTTTTTAATCAGTTTTAGACCGTAGATTATTTCCCAATGGCTTAATCTTGTTCAGATTGAACAAAAATATCTGTATGTTAGATTGAATTAGAAGTTTTATGCCAGCTGGAAAAATTTCTATGTTGTAGGTCATGGTCAAAGCAATCCTCTGAAATAATTTAAGCGAGGCCCTTTGAAATGGTCACCATCTCAATGTTGTTTAGTTCATAGTAAATTTATATAGAAAATATTCAAAGAAGTATAAAAATGTAAACTATACATCAGTAAGTTTCTGACAATTGAGTTGCAACAAGCACACAGTACGGAATTCGAAGGTCAACCCTTTGAAAAGCGGTGTAGAGGAGAAGTTGCTCAGAATAATGTTTTAAACAAAATGCTACCTAAAAGTTTTTTGCTGGTGGCCCCGTTAAGGAGTTTAAGTGTCGGCCCCTAAAACACAGTTGTTCATGTATAACTTGAACGGTCAACAATTCTTGAACACTTGTTAAACAAAATATGTTTATATTTACAAGACCTTTTATTTGATATCAAAAAGGGGGCTGGCCCCTCAAATTAGGGGCCAGAAGGGCTAAAAAATCTTTTCATAATTACTATTTCCGGAGAAATAGTTTGTTATAAATCATTAATCATAAACGCAAAAAGAGCTCATCAAGCTAAATTTAAAACTGAAATCCGTTTAAAAATCTGACGATTGATTACGGGATATAAGCATTAAAAAATTGATTTTTACGGAAATTTTAATTCTGCATTCTAGGTTAAAAAAATAGATGTTAGTTCAAAGTTAAGTTAACATGTACCTAAAATAATTAAAAAAAATTGTTTAGTTGTACATAAAAACATCCGGATTTTTTTGTTATGTCGTTCTTGAAATAGTTTAAGTTTTTGTTAATTCATACTAAAAATAATTCGGATATTGTTAGGTCGTACCAAGAATCATTCGATTTCTTTTATCTTTTTATACTTAAGTTACTTTTGTCACTAGTTTAAGAACTCTGCTCCTTAGAGGTACTTCTAGCTTTACTTTCTACATTAACGGAAGACCCACTCGTTGCTTTGCAACGAGCTTTGCTCTAGTTCTTATTCTTATTATTATTATTCTTTTTATTTTTATTCCAACTCAAATAACTCAAAAACGCTTGCTTCGATTGTCTTGAAATTTACAGGTCTTTTATGCTTTTAAAAGATCTCTATGATATGAAAAAATTAGCTAATGACGTCATCATATTCGTCACTTATTGACGTTTTTCACGTTTTAAAAAGTGATTTTGTCCGGAGCTTTTCTCATTTTTGTTTAAAGCTAGAGCTCTGAGATTTTCAGACAAGTTAGAACTTTCGTTTTACTTATGACATAAGGCTGGAAACTCAATTCGGACACTTCCGGTAGAAACCGAAAGTAAAAGCAATTTTTTGAAATTTTCATGTTTTTCAATTCTAAAAATAAAAAATACGCATATGATGGCAATGTATATGCTGAGTACGAAACTGAAATCCGTTTAAAAATCGGACGTCGCGTTACAGAGTTATAAGGGTTTGAAAATTGCTTTTTCCGGAAATTTTGATTCCGCGTTCTTGGTTTAAAAAATAGCGTTATGTTCAAAGTGAAATTAACTCGTACCAAAAATAATTCGATTTTTGTTAAGTCGTACTTTGACACATTCGGATTTTTTTTGTTAAGTCGTTCTTGGAATCGTTAAGATTTTTGTTAATTCGTACTAAAAATCATTCGGATTTTGTTAAGTCGTACCAAGAATTATTCGATTTTTTATCTTTTTGTTTTAGTTACTCTTGTTATTGGTTAAAGAACTTTGCTCCTTACAAGAATATCTAGCTTTACTCTCGACATTTACGGAAGACCCACTCGTTGCTCTGCAACGAGCTTTGCTCTAGTTATTATTATTTTTCTTTTTTTTCTTACAAATTTTGTGCACGCGATTTCCCAGAAACGGCTCGACTGATTTTCATGAAACTTTTAGATCTGGCAGATAGTGATCTGAACCTGATAGGTTTTTAAATTTTTTTTATGACGTCATTTCCGTTTTTGAGAAATTGAAATTAGAGGGGTGGCTTGTCCGTGGAACTTCTCCTAAACTATAAAAGATATTGAGTTCAAACTTTCAGGGATAGCAGACAAAAGATCGTAGATTTGTAATTTTATTTTCATTTTAATCTGGCGTGAAAGGCGCCGAAGCTCGCCTGCACCCGAAAATTGAGATTAAAAAAACGTCGTAATTTTTTCTGGTTTTCTTTGTTTATCTCTTTTCTGAAAAATATTTTGTTAAAACATGTAATGTAAGAAAACTTTATTTTTACAAGAGCTTTCATTTGATAACAAGAAAAAGGGGCTGGCCCCTAAAATTAGGGGACCAGAGGGCTCGAAAGTTTTTTATCTGAAGCCCTTTACTGATAGATATTTTGTGAAATGTTATATAAGCAAATATGTTTATCTCACTATTATGTATCCAAGCAATGTAATGATTTTATCATGTGTTACGTAATAAGGGGTTTTTAGGGGCCAAAAATCCAAAATTTTGACCATCCATATCTCAGAAAGGAAAAATATTTTGAAATGCAGTATAAAAGGAAAGATGCTCAAAATGATGTACTAAACAATATGCAACCTTCAAAATTTCGTTAAACGGCCCCTATAAGGAGATAAGGGATCGGCCCCTTAAACGTTCTTTCCCATATATCTCAAGAACGGTAACGAATTTCTAAACACTTGTTGAACAAAATGTGTTTAGAATTAAAAGATTCATTTGATATCAAGGAAAAGGGGCTGGCTCCTAAATTTAGGGGACCAGAGGGCTCGAAAGTTTTTTATCTGTAGCCCTTTACTGATAGATAGTTTGTGAAATGTTATATAAGCACATATGTTTATCTCGCTGTTATTTATCCAAGCAATGTAATAATTTTATCATGTGTTACGTAATTAGCGGTTTTTAGGGGCCAAAAGACCAACATTTTGATCACCAATATTTCAGAAGGGAAAAATATTTGAAATATGGTATAGAAGGAAAGATGCTCAAAACGATGTACTTAACAATATGCAACCTTCATAATTTCGTTAAACGGCCCTTGTAAGGAGATAAGGGGCCGGCCCCTAAAATGTTTTTTCCCATATATCTCAAGAACGGTAACGATTTTCTAAATACTTGTTGAACAAAATTTGTTTAGAATTAAAAGACCTTTCATTTGATATCAAGAAAAAGGGGCTGTCCCCTACAATTAGGGGTCTAGATGGCTTTAAAGTTTTTTATATGTAGTCCTTCACTGACAGATATTTTGTAAATGGTTATAGAAGCAAATACGTTTATCTCACAGTGATTTATTCTAGCAATGTAATAATTTTATCATGTGTTACGTAATTAGGGGTTTTTAGGGGTCAAAAGTCCAAAGTTTTGATAACCTATATCTCAGAAAGAAAAAATATTTTGATATGCAGTATAGAAGGAAAGATGCACAAAATGATGTACTTAACAATATGCAACCTTAAAAAATTTGTTAAACGGCCCTATATTGAGATAAGGGGTCGGCCCCTAAAACGTTCTTTGCCGTATTCATTAAAAACGGTAACGAATTTCTAAACACTTGCTGAATAAAATGTGTTTAGAGTTAAATGACCTTTCATTTGATATCAAGAAAAAGGGGCTGGCCCCTCACATTAGGGGACCAGAGGACGCTAAAGTCTTTTATCTGTAGCCGTTTACTGAGAGATATTTTGTGAGGGTTATAAAAGCAAAAGAAGGTATAATACGTTTATGTATCCTAACAATACAATGATTTACTTATCTAATTAGGGGTTTTTATGGGCCAGAAGTAAAAAGTTTAATCGTTTCTATCTCAATTGGAAGAAATGCTAGTATCTAAAAAAGCAGCGTAAGAGAACTTATAAAAAGCGATGCAGAAAAGCATAAGTACTCCACTCCTTTTTACAGATCATGTTTTCTTGTCGAAAATCAAAGTCGATGATGTCATATCACCTTCTTAAAATCGGACGGAAGACCTCCTCGTTGCTCGCAACGAGACCGTGTCTAGTTATTATACTTTTTCTTTTTTTTCTGACTCCTTTTCGGCTTCATAACTCAAAAAGTTTTTAACCGATTTCAATGAAACTTTCAGGGTTTGTTGCAAGTTAGCGTCCCTCAAAGATATTAAAGTTTCAATGACAACGTCACTTGCGTTTTGACGTAACGTCATTTTTAAAAATTAAAAAAAGTCAAAATGTCCGGGGCTTTTCTCAAACACGCTTTAAGATAGAGGCTTGAAATTTTCCGTGGTTATGTTTTTGTCATTTTACCTCTGTAATAAGGCTGGAAATGAAAATCCGTCACTTCCGTTCGAAACCGGAAGTGAATCAAATTTTTCGAAAAATTAAATTTATTGATCAAATCAAAAATGTAGATATTTTTTGTAGACCACATTCAGTTGAACCTAGCACTGAAATCCGTTTTAAAATCGGACCACGCATGTTAGAGATATTTGGGTTCAAAAGTTGATTTTTCCGGAAATTTTGATTCCGCAGTCAAGATTTAGAAATCAGTGCAAAATTCACACTGAAAGTAACTTCTACTGAAAACAATTCGTACTGGTCATTAAACTTTTTAAAGAACATACAATTATATGCATATTGTGGAGTTCGCAAAGCTAAACACAAAACTGTAATTCGTTATAAAATCGGATGATGAATTTTAGAGATAACGGGGTTTAAATATTGTTTTTTTTTCCGGAAATTTTGATTACACAGTCAAGATTTAGAAAATAGTGCAAAATTCACACTGAAAGTAAGTCCTGCTGAAAACAATTCGTACATGTCATAAATTTTTAACTATTTATCTGAGTGTTTGTTGAAACGATTTCGTTAATCCGAAAAAGAAAAAATTTTGTCAACAGGAATCATACCAAAACAAAGCAGCTGAAATTAAAGACATGCACAGATCCCGATTCTATATTTAACAGCTAAAAGTTATCGAAAGTCTTTTCTGAAATTTGGTAAGAGTGTTATTTAGATCGCAATATTAAGCCTATGTATGGCCTAATCGTCGCAGATCTTTCAGTTGTTGAATAATAGAACAACACGTGCAATGTAGATTAACGTTAAATTGGATCACTACAGTAAATATGAGTTTGTTAAAATTTCAAATATGAATATATATCTATTGTAATTATTTACTTCAAAAATAAATGCATTAATGTAATGTATGTTAATCTGTGCTTTCCATATTAAACACAAACTTATTAGTTTTAATCGAAATAATTATCGTACGATCCACCATGTCAACTCGCCATGTTTTGACTGCGAAGAACAGCTGATAGCGGTGTGTGAACATTTTTAAAAGAGGCATGGCTTGCAATACGTCGATAGTGGAAAATTCAGCTCAACTATCGTATGAGAGATTATAAAGGTATGTTTCAATTCATGATTTGTCCTGTTGACTTTTTCTTTTTAAAGTATTTGTACTTTTCAATCTAATCCGAGATTCCTCTGACCCCAACCTCCGCTTTTGACGTGCGTCACAATATAAAAGCGGGTGTTAGAGTCAGAGGAATCTCGGAATATTTTTTCACGTGTATGTTATGCACATCACTCTTTTGAATTTCTATTTATTGTTTTGCTATGTATATGTATGTCTTATTGTGTATTGAACAACACATACACTGTAAAACAGTGCAATTAAAAGGGGTGGTGGTCCCATGGTACACAAGAGTAGAATGTTGTAATTAGAGTTCATGTTTGCATGATGATAACTTTACCTTAAATATTTGAATATAACAGATCTTTATCTTATCCACTTTCACTTAATTTATAAATTAAAAAACTCAGACAGGCTTGTGCTTAATTAAAAAAATAAAATTGACATGGTAAATGTTCAATCTAATTAAAGTTATACCTTTCGTCTCGCTCTCTGTTAAGAGTTATATATGGTTGTCGCTCGTGAAAGAGCATGTAAAACAGAGTGCAAGATGAAAAGAACTTCATATTATATCAAGCTCAGATTTTAGGTTAATGTTCCCTGATATCTATGAAATATTCTTCTCAAGATTGAATTATTTCACAGAAGCATAGTAATTTGTTTGAGATTAGTTTATCTTTAATTTATACATATTCATTCGTTTTAGATAAACTTTATGTTATCAATCCTTTATTTTTTGAATGTGCAACCAAAATCCAAAGCTTTGTAAAATTGTTCATGACATTTTATGCACATTTTACATAGTATTGTTTTTAAAACATGAAAAGAAGAAAAAAGACTTTCACTATATTTATTCGCAAAAAAAACCTTCAGTAGAATTGATAAAATATGGTATAGCAAAAGCTTATACTTTGACGCTGTTTGGATGGGTAATATTCCCTTATTACAGTAGTTTACGAATTGAAATATTGACTGTCACACAACAAGTAAACTCTAATATTCTCTCTCTCTCTCTCTCTCTCTCTCTCTCTCTCTCTCTCTCTCTCTCTCTCTCTCTCTCTCTCTCTTAATTTGATATGTGTCTATACCTGTAATATAATAATGTTATATATTACTTGATATGCAAAGTTTTGTTTTTGTAGTGCCTAAATGTTAATGTTATGTATTGGGATATGTCATACTTATTACACTGCATGGCCAGTGTATTTTTTCCAGAAATACTATGCATATGTTAATGTAAACACAGCTATTACATGTATTAGTATATGTATGTTAACACAGCTAATTGATTTTTTTTTTCAATTTCAGCTCAAAACGGACTGTTGTTACCACATGGCGACCACAAGGCTTTTACCTGTTGATTCTTGTGGTTTCAGCTCTTAAGGTTAACCTGTCACCTCTACCCACATGCATAATCCTTGTGTTCTACAGACTATTTACCGGTAATTCAAATTAAATCGGATAATTCATAAACAATAATGGAACTTTAAGAAAGCATCATGCCTTGTTGTGGTTTGTGTTTGATAAGAAATTATGAAAAACAAAATTAAGGCTGTTTAAAGAAATTTACAATTGTTAGTTGTGAAAATTTGTTTTTCAATAAAAGTATGCAATTAGACTGTATGTTTCCTTTATTTTGTATTTTATAATAGTATAATATTTAGATGTGTTTACATAATTGAAAAATCACCCCCCTCTTTTCAAGTGTTACCATTAAGATTATACATGACTGTAGGATATGTAAATGTACATTTGACCTTGAAATAACATCTGCTATGATAATTACTTTTGAAATTAACAAGATACAACATATTTTTACCTTTTTAATGTATATATGATTAAAAATGTAGGAAAACATGTAAAATTTGAACATTTTTCATGGAATTCTCCTCCGTCTCCAGCTACCCAGGTGTGTTTGAATTTAATTTTAATTTGAGGTAGATGTCTAACTTGTAGGACTTACTGTTTTAGCATGGTTAAAAGGAGACTAGAAACCAGAATATATTAGATATTCACTAAATATGATTGTAAGCATACTTTTTTTCATGAAAACAAGAAATCACATGCAGGAAAGCATGTCTATTTGTTAATTCAAATGCTACAAATCATTTAATAAACAAAAAAAGATCAAATTTTAGTATCATTGATGATTGATATCAAATATGTGTGAAAAATGACTCAAAGAAACTGCTACAAGTTTCATAAAATTAGGTAAAAGATTTCAAACCATGAATTTTTATGAAAATCAAAAGATAGGGGGTGGGTATTCATGTAAGGACATTTCTAAGCAATGTGATGCTTTTATCATGATAACATCATGTAGATGTATGTTGTATTGAAAACAGTTTCTTATTAAGGCAGGTTGAACAACAATTGACCTCTAAAAGGTCAGGTAAAGATGTTTTACTATGGATAACCCTACGAATCTGTGTTGAATAGAGGAAATTAAAAATGGTGGGTTCACTTAAATGGCCATATTTTTATTAAACTTCAATGGAATTGGTAATATGTGGTATACTTTTTCTCAGAATTGCATTGGCTTTCTAAGTCTAAGACAAAACGTCTTTTCATAAAGTGTTAGTGTAGTAATTTAAAGGTAGCAAGGGACAGTTTCGGATAAAGTACCCGTTAATCAATTTGTAAAATTGAGAGTTGCTGTACTTGAAGGCTTATGAGTGTTGTTAAGATTCATGAAATGAATTTTGATGATTATCATTAGTTAGAGGGATGTCTCTTGTTGGCATTGGTAGGCAATATGAAGGCTCCTAATGTTAAGTACACGAGAAGCTGAAGTAAATTGTGAAACTTGGGGCTATGACATTTATGTTGACTTTACACAGTGAAATTGCAGGTTACAAAGGGAGGTTATTTAACTCGAAATGTAGGTGGATGGAACATTATATACCTATTTACTGGCTATGAGGTTGATAGCAAGTTTATTGTCCCTCAAGACAGCAACTATTTCACGAGGCGAAGCCGAGTGAAATAGTTGCTGTCGAGGGAAGGGGGGGGGGGGGACAATAAACTTGCTATTGTCCGAATAGTCAGTAAATAGGTATTTTATTATACCGAAGAAACCCTCATTTGTCGGCGATGCAGAATTTTTTGATGATAAACAAATTGGAGTTATGGGACTTTGAATTTAATGCAGCAATCGGATTATGTCAGAGGTGTTCCGAGTTTAAAAAGGAGGGAAATCGAATGCTGCCGATGAATGGTTTTGATGACTATTCACCATGGGCAGATAGATAGAAAAGCATATTTATGCGGATGCCCTTTAGTGATCAGTTTGTTTGTCTGTCCATCCGTCCGTCAGCCCGTCCATCTGAGATCGCTTGTCCGGAGCATTACTTCTCTCCCCTTGGCCAAATCTGGCTCATACCTTATCCACAGAGTGCCTTTGGGTAAAGGGTGTGCAGTGACCTGGAACCATGTTTCTAGGTAAAAGGCTAAGGTCATAGCAGAATTACATATACAATCCTTGTCTGGGGCATATCTTCTCTCCCTTTGGTCCAATCTGGCTAATACTTCACTCACAGAGTGTCTATGGTCAATCAATGTGCACTGACTTTGAATGAATTTTGTAGGTAAAGGGTCAGGGTCATATCGGATCACGCGAAAATTCTTTTTTCAGAACATTTATACTTTCCACTTAGCCCAATTTGGCTCAGACTTCACATAAACAGAGCTTTTGAATAAAATGTGTAGTGACCTTGAACCAATTTTCAAGGTCAACTGTGAAGGTCAGAGCAGAATTATATAAAAAAATCCGGAGTATATCTTCTTTCCCAATGCTCCAATCTTGCTCATGCTTCACCTACCTGATGCCTTTGATCAAAGGATATGCAATGGTGTAGATCAAGTGTCAAAGTCATATCAGATCACACAAAAATCCTTATTTCAAGAGCATATATATACTCTCCTTTTAGCCCCTATTTTGCTAATACTTTACCTAAACAGCGCTTTTTGGCATGCAGTGACCTTGAACAAAGTCAATGTGAACGTCATAGCAGATATCTTTTAAATCAGTTTGAGACCGTAGATTATTTCCCAATGGCTTAATCTTGTTCAGACTGAACAAAAATGTCTGTATGTTAGATTGAATTAGAAGTTTTATGCCAGCTGGAAAAATTTCTATGTTGTAGGTCATGGTCAAAGCAATCCTCTGAAATAATTTAAGCGAGGCCCTTTGAAATGGTCACTATCTCAAAGTTGTTTTTTTCATAGTAAATTTATATAGAAAATATTCAAAGAAGTATACAAAAGTAAACTAAACATCAGTAAGTTTTTGACAATTGAGTTGCAACAAGCACACAGTACGGAATTCAAAGGTCAACCCTTTGAAAAGCGGTGTAGAGAAAAAATTGCTCAGAATAATGTTTTAAACAAAATGCTACCTAAAAGTTTTTTTGTGTGGCCCCATTAAGGAGGTTAAGTGTCGCCCCCTAAAACACAGTTGTTCAGGTATAACTTGAACGGACAACAATTCTTGAACACTTGTTGAACAAAATATGTTAATATTTACAAGACCTTTTATTTGATATCAAAAAAGGGGGCTGGCCCCTCAAATTAGGGGCCAGGAGGGCTAAAAAATCTTTTCATAATTACTACTTCCGGAGAAATAGTTTGTAATAAAAAACATTAATTATAAACGCAAAAAGAGCTCATCAAGCTAAATTTAAAACTGAAAATCCGTTTAAAAATCTGACGATTGATTACGGGATATAAGCGTTAAAAAATTGATTTTTTTACGGAAATTTTAATTCTGCATTCTAGCTTTAAAAAATAAATGTTAGTTCAAAGTTAACTTGTACCTTAAATAATTCGAAAATTGTTTAGTCGTACATAAAAACATCCGGATTTTTTAGTTATGTCCTTCTTCAAATAGTTAAAGTTTTTGCTAATTCGGATTTTGTTAAGTTGTACCAAGAATCATTCGATTTTTTTTTTTATCTTTTTGTAATTATGTTACTTTTGTCATTAGTTTAAGAACTCTGCTTCTTAGAGGTACTTCTATCTTTACTTTCGACATTAACGGAAGACCCCCTCGTTGCTTTGCAACGAGCTTTGCTCTAGTTATTATTATACTTTTTCTCTTTTTTTCTGACTCCTTTTTGGCTTCATAACTCAAAAAGTGTTCCTTCGATTTTAATGAAACTTTCAGAGATTATGTGCAACCATTATAACTCAAAGTTGATAAAGTTTTCATGAAAACGTCAGTTTCGTTTTTACGTTACGTCATTTTTTAAATTTAAAAAAAGTCATTTTGTCCGCGGCGTTTTAAAAAAACGCTTTGAGATAAAGGCTTGAAATTTTGCGTGATAATACATTTATCGATTTACTTCTGTAATAAGGCTGGATTTAAAAATCCGTCACTTCCGGTCGAAACCGGAAGGGAATCATATGTTTCGAAAAATTGAATTTTTTGATCAAATCAAATTTATCAAGCTGAATCTAACACTGAAATCCGTTTTAAAATCGGACGATGCATTACAGAGATATTAGGGTTTAAAATTTGATTTTTACGGAAATTTTGATTCCGCGTTCTTGGTTAAGAAAGTAGTGTTAATTTCTAAGTAAAATTAACTGGTACCTAAAAATTATTGGTAAGTCGTACCTGAACACATTCGAATTTTTTGTTAAGTCGTTCATAAAATCGTTAAGGTTTTTGTTAAGTCGTACTGAAAATTATTCGGATTTTGTTAAGTCGTACCAAGAATTATTCGATTGTTTTATCTTTTTTATTTAGTTACTCTTTTTATTGGTTTAAGATATCTGCTTCTTACAGGAACTTCTAGCATTACTTTCGACATTAACGGAAGACCCACTCGTTGCTTTGCAACGAGCTTTGCTCTAGTTATTAGGGTCTTCCGTTTCCAACGGAAGACCCTCTTGTTATTCTTCGGTTTCTTTTGACATATTATTAAGGTCTTCCGTTTCCAACGGAAGACCTTATTGTTATTCTTTGGTTTCTTTTTCTTCATTATTTTTCTTTTTTTTCCAACAAATTTTGTGCAGGCGATTTCTCAAAAACGACTCGACCGATTTTCATCAAGTTTTCATATATGATAGATATTGATCTGAACTTTATACGCAATTTTTTATTTTGATGACGTCATTTCCGTTTTTGAGATATTGACGTTTTAGCGATTTTCAGAGGGTCGGCTTGTCCTGGGATCTTCTCCTTAACGATTCAAGATATTGAGTTCAAACTTTCAGGGATTGTAGATGAAAAATTGAAGATGTGTCTTTCGGCATTCATTTTGTGTCCGACTCAAAAGGCGCTGAAGCTCGCCTGGACCCGAAAATTGAGATTTAAAAAATGTCATCATTTTTCGAGGTTTTCTTTGTTTATCTCTTTTCTTGAAAATATTTTGTTAAAACATGTAATGCCAAAAAAGTTAAGAATTAAAAGACCTTTCATTTGATACCAAGAAAAAGGGGCTGGCCCCTTAAATTAGGGACCTAGGGGCCTCTAAAGTCTTTTATCTATAACCATTTACTGATGGATATTTTGTAATAAATTATAGAAGCAAATATGTTTATCTTACAGTTATGTAGCCTAACAGTATTATGATTTTCTCATGTGTTACGTAATTAGGGGTTTTTAGGGGTCAAAAGTCCAAAACTTTGATCACTTATAACTCAAAAACGAAAAATATTTTGAAATGCAGTAGAGAAGAAGATATGCTCAAAATGATGTAATGAACAATATGTAAGCTTCAAAATTTTGTTCAGCGGCCCCAAAAAGGAGATAAGGGACCGGCCCCTAAAACGTTCTTTCTCAGATATCTCAAGAACGATAACGAATTTCTAAACACTTGTTGAACAAAATGTCTTGAATATTAAATGACCTTTCATTTGATACCAAGAAAAAGGGGCTGGCCCCTCAAATTAGGGACTTAGGGGGCTCTAAAGTCTTTTATATATAACCCTTTACTTGGGGATATTTTGTAATAAATTATAGAAGCAAATATGTTTATCTTCATGTGTTACGTAATTAGGGGTTTTTAGGGGTCAGATGTCCAAAACTTTGATCACCTATAACTCAACGAAAAATATTTTGAAATGCAGTATAGAAGAAGAGATGCTCAAAATGATGTATTTAACAATATGCAACCTTCAAAATTTTGTTCAACGGCCCCAATAAGGAGATAAGGGACCGGCCCCTAAAACGTTCTTTCTCAGATATCTCAAGAACGGTAACGAATTTCTAAACACTTGTTGAACAAAATGTCTTAAATATTAAATGAACTTTCATTTGATACCAAGAAAAAGGGGCTGGCCCCTCAAACTAGGGACCTAGAGGGCTCTAAAGTCTTTTATCTATAACCATTTACTGAGGGATATTTTGTAATAAATTATAGAAGCAAATATGTTTATCTTACAGTTATGTAGCCTAGCAGTATTATGATTTTCTCATGTGTGACGTAATTAGAGGTTTTTAGGGGTCAAAAGTCCAAAACTTTGATCATCAATAACTCAAAAAGGAAAAATATTTTGAATTGCAGTATAGAAGAAGAGATGCTCAAAATGATGTACTTAACAATATGTAACCTTCAAAATTTTGTTAAGATTTCAAATATGAATATATATCTATTGTAATTATTTACTTCAAAAATAAATGCATTAATGTAATGTATGTTAATCTGTGCTTTGCATATTAAACACAAACTTATTAGTTTTAAATAATCGAAATAATTATCGTACGATCCACCATGTCAACTCGCCATGTTTTGACTGCGAAAAACAGCTGATACTGAGTGATAGCGGTGTGTCAACATATTTAAAAGAGGCATGGCTTGCAATACGTAGATAGTGGGAAATTCAGCTCAACTATCGTATGAGAGATTATAAAGGTATGTTTCAATTCATGATATGTCCTGTTGACGTTTTCTTTTTAAAGTATTTGTACTTTTCAATCTAATCCGAGATTCCTCTGACTCCAACCTCCGCTTTTGACGTGCGTCACAATTTTAAAGCGGGTGTTAGAGTCAGAGGAATCTTGGAATATTTTCTTTCCAGTGTATTTTCACGTGTATGTTATGCACATCACTCTTTTGAATTTCTATTTATTGTTTTGCTATGCATATGTATGTCTTATTGTGTATTGAACAACACATACACTGTAAAACAGTGCAATTAAAAGGGGTGGTGGTCCCAAGGTACACAAGAGTAGAATGTTTTAATTAGAGTTCATGTTTGCATGATTATAACTTTACCTTAATATTTGCATATAACATATCTTTATCATATCGCCTTTCACTTAATTTATAAATTAAAAAACTCAGACAGGCTTGTGCTTAATTAAAAAAATATAATTGACATGGTAAATGTTCAATCTAATTAAAATTAGACCTCTCGTTTCGCTCTCTGTTAAGTGTTATTTATGGTTGTTGCTCGTGAAAGAGCATGTAAAACAGAGTGCAAGATGAAAAGAACTTCATATTATATCAAGCACAGATTTTAGGTTCATGTTCTCTGATATCTATAAAATAATCTTCTCAAGATTTAATTATTTCACAGAAGCATAGTATTTTGTTTGAGATTAGTTTATCTTTTATACATATTCATTCGTTTTAGATAAACTTTACATGCATATTACATCTACATTGTATGTAACAATTTTTAAAGTAAGACAAATATATGTAATAATTTTTACTGCATGTGCCTCAGATCTCTCTCACTCTCTCTCTCTCTCTCTCTCTCTCTCTCTCTCTCTCTCTCTCTCTCTCTCTCTCTCGTGCTTTTAATCTTGGCAAAGCATCAGAGAGCAACTAAATTTTGTAACAAAAATATCTCTGTCTAGTAAAAGAAATCAACAGTGCATTGAATTTTAAAATGAGCATGTTATCAATCCCTTATTTTTTGAATGCGTGTGCAACCAAAATCCAAAGCTTTGTAAAATTGTTCATGAAATTTTATGCACATTTTACATAGTATTGTTTTTAAAACATGAAAAGAAGAAAAAAGACTTTCACTATATTTATTCGCAAAAAAAAAACCCCTCAGTTGAATTGATAAAACATGGTATAGCAAAAGCTTATACTTTGACGCTGTTTGGATGGGTAATATTCCCTTATTACAGTAGTTTACGAATTGAAATATTGACTGTCGCACAACAAGTAAAACTCTAATATTCTCTCTCTCTCTCTCTCTCTCTCTCTCTCTCTCTCTCTCTCTCTCTCTCTCTCTCTATTTGATATGTGTCTATACCTGTAATATAATAATGTTAAATTATGACTTGATATGCAAAGTTTTGTTTTTGTAGTGCCTAAATGTTAATGTTATGTATTGGGATATGTCATACTTATTACACTGCATGGCCAGTGTATTTTTTCCAGAAATACTATGCATATGTTAATGTAAACACAGCTATTACATGTATTAGTACATGTATGTTAACACAGCTAATTGATTTTTTTTCAATTTCAGCTCAAAACAGACTGTTGTTACCACATGGCGACCACAAGGCTTTTACCTGTTGATTCTTGTGGTTTCAGCTCTTAAGGTTAACCTGTCACCTCTACCCACATGCATAATACTTGTGTTCTACAGACTATTTACCGGTAATTCAAATTAAATCGGATAATTCATGAACAATAATGGAACTTTAAGAAAGCATCATGCCTTGTTGTGGTTTGTGTTTGATAAGAAATTATGAAAAACAAAATTAAGGCTGTTTAAACAAATTTACAATTGTTAGTTGTGAAAATTTGTTTTTCAGTAAAAGTATGCAATTTCACTGTATGTTTCCTTTATTTTGTATTTTATAATAGTATAATATTTAGATGTGTTTACATAATTGAAAAATCACCCCCCTCTTTTCAAGTGTTACCATTAAGATTATACATGACTAGGATATGTAAATGTACATTTGACCTTGAAATAACATCTGCTATGATAATTACTTTTGAAATTAACAAGATACAACATATTTTTAACTTTTTAATGTATATATGCTTAAAAATGTAGAAAAAAATGTAAAATTTGAACATTTTTCATGGAATTCTCCTCCGTCTCCAGCTACCCAGGTGTGTTTGAATTTATTTTAAATTTGAGGCAGATGTCTAACTTGTAGGACTTACTGTTTTAGCATGGTTAAAAGGAGACTAGAAACCAGAATATATTAGATATTCACTAAATATGATTGTAAGCATACTTTTTTTCATGAAAACAAGAAATCACATGCAGGAAAGCATGTCTATTTGTTCATTCAAATGCTACAAATCATTAAATAAGCAAAAAAAGATCAAATTTTAGTATCATTGATGATTGATTTCAAATATGTGTGAGAAATGACTCAAAGAAACTGCTACAAGTTTCATAAAATTAGGTAAAAGATTTCAAACCATGATTTTTTATGAAAATCAAATGATAGGGGGTAGGTATTCATGTAAGGACATTTCTAAGCAATCTGATGCTTTTATCATGATAACATCATGTAGATATATGTTGTATTGAAAAAAGTTTCTTATTAAGGCAGGTTGAACAATAATTGACCTCTAAAAGGTCAGGTAAAGATGTTTTACTATGGAGAACCCTATGAATCTGTGTTGAATAGAGGAAAGTAAAAAAGGTGGGTTCACTTAAATGGCCATATTTTTATTAAACTTCAATGGAATTGGCAATATGTGGTATACTTTTTCTCAGAATTGCATTAGCTTTCTAAGTCTAAGACAAAACGTCTTTTCATAAAGTGTTAGTGTAGTAATTTAAAGGGGCATGGTCACGATTTTGGTCAAATTCTATTTTTCTGTTTTTATTATTTGCAATGCTTTAGAAATGTATTTCCTATGACCAAATGAAATTGGAGAGTCAGAAGTGAAGTTATAAGCAAGATACAGGGCTCACAAGTCTTTGTCATGTAAACAAGGCTCGTGCCCTGTTTTTGTTTACATTTGTTCAATATACCGGTAAAAATTCTTTTCAAGCTGATTTTTCCATCTTCTTATTCATTGTAAGCATAGATAAACAGATCTTAACGTCTACCACATTCATTTTCGGTCTAAAAACTGGAGTTTTCACTTCAACGTTCAAAATGTAAACACAAGTTTTGTTTACATAGCAAAGTATTGTAAGCTCTGTAACTCGCTTATAACTCAATAAATGACACTTAATTTTTGGTTGCCTATTAAAAATGCCTTACTGAAGCATTATAAACATTAAAATCGGAAAAATAATTTTTGACCAAAATCGTGACCATGCCCCTTTAAAGGTAGCTAGGGACAGTTTCGGATAAAGTACCCGTTAATCTATTTGTAAAATTGAGAGTTGCTGTACTTGAAGACTTATGAGTGTTGTTAAGATTCATGAAATGAATTTTGATGATTATCATTAGTTAGAGGGATGTCTCTTGTTGGCATTGGTATGCAATATGAAGGCTCCTAATATTAAGTACATGAGAAGCAGAAGTAAATTGTGAAACTTGGGGCTATGACATTTGTGTTGACTTTACACAGTGAAATTGCAGGTTACAAAGGGAGGTTATATAACTCTAAATGTAGGTGGATGGAACATTATATACCTATTTACTGGCTATGAGGATGATAGCAAGTTTATTGTCCCTCAAGACAGCAACTATTTCACAAGGCGAAGCCGAGTGAAATAGTTGCTGTCGAGGGAAGGGGGGGGGGGACAATAAACTTGCTATTGTCCGAATAGTCAGTATATAGGTATTTTATTATACCGGAGAAACCTTCATTTGTCGGCGATGCAGAATTTTTTGATGACAAACAAATTGGAATTATCGGACTTTGAATTTAATGCAGCAATCGGATTATGTCAGAGGTGTTCCGAGTTTAAAAAGGAGGGAAATCCAATGCTGCCAATGAATGGTTTTGATGACTATTCACCATGGGCAGATAGCACAGAAACCATTCACGATTAGATAGAAAAGCATGTTTATGCGGGCGCCCTTTAGTGATCAGTTTGTTTGTTTGTCCGTCCGTCCGTCTGCCCGTCCATCTGAGATCGCTTGTCCAGAGCATTGCTTCTCTCCCCTTGGCCCAATCTGGCTCATACCTTATCCACAGAGTGCCTTTGGGTAAAGGGTGTGCAGTGACCTGGAACCATGTTTCTAGGTAAAAGGCTAAGGTCATAGCAGAATTACATATACAATCCTTGTCTGGGGCATATCTTCTCTCCCTTTGGTCCAATCTGGCTAATACTTCACTCACAGAGTGTCTATGGTCAATCGATGTGCACTGACTTTGAATGAATTTTGTAGGTAAAGGGTCAGGGTCATATCGGATCACGGGAAAATTCTTTTTTCAGATTATTTACACTTTCCACTTAGCCCAATTTGGCTCAGACTTCACATAAACAGGGCTTTTGAATAAAATTTGTTGTGACCTTGAACCAATTTTCAAGGTCAACTGTGAAGGTCAGAACAGAATTTTATAAAAAAAATCCTTGTCCGTAGTATATCTTCTTTCCCAATGCTCCAATCTTGCTCATACTTCACCTACATGATGCCTTTTATCAAAGGATATGCAATGGTGTAGATCAAGTGTCAAAGTCATATCAGATCATACAAAAATCCTTATTTCAAGAGCATATATATTCCTTTTAGCCCCTATTTGGCTAATACTTTACCTAAACAGCGCTTTTTGGTTAATGGCATGCAGTGACCTTGAACAAAGTCAATGTGAAGGTCATAGCAGATCTCTTTTAAATCAGTTTGAGACCGTAGATTATTTCCCAATGGCTTAAACTTGTTCAGACTGAACAAAAATGTCTGTATGTTAGATTGAATTAGAAGTTTTATGCCAGCTGGAACAATTTCTATGTTGTAGGTCATGGTCAAAGCAATCCTCTGAAATAATTTAAGCGAGGCCCTTTGAAATGTTCACTATCTCAATGTTGTTTAGTTGATAGTAAATTTATATAGAAAATATTCAAAGAAGTATAAAAAAGTAAACTATACATCAGTAAGTTTCTGACAATTGAGTTGCAACAAGCACACAGTACGGAACTCGAAGGTCAACCCTTTGAAAAGCGGTGTAGAGGAAAAATTGCTCAGAATAATGCTACTTAAAAGTTTTTTTTTTTTTTGATGGCGCTGTTAAGGAGGTTAAGTGTCGGCTCCTAAAACACAGTTGTTCAGGTATAACTTGAACGGACAACAATTCTTGAACACTTGTTGAACAAAATATGTTTATATTTACAAGACCTTTATTTGATATCAAAAAAGGGGACTGGCCCCTCAAATTAGGGGCCAGGAGGGCTTAAAAATTCTTTTCATAATTTCTATTTCCGGAGAAATAGTTTGTTATAAATCATTAATCATAAACGCAAAAAGAGCTCATCAAGCTAAATTTAAAACTGAAATCCGTTTAAAAATCTGACGATTGATTACGGGATATAAGCGTTAAAAAATTGATTTTTTTACGGAAATTTTATTTCTGCATTCTAGGTTTAAAAAATAGATGTTAGTTCAAAGTTAAGTTAACTTGTACCTAAAATAATTCGAAAATTGTTTAGTCGTACATCAAAACATCCGGATTTTTTTGTTATGTCGTTCTTGAAATAGGTAAAGTTTTTGTTAATTCGTACTAAAAATAATTCAGATTTTGTTAAGTCGTACCAAGAATCATTCGATTTTTTTAATCTTTTTGTACTTAAGTTACTTTTGTCACGAGTTTAAGAACTCTGCTTCTTAGAGGTACTTATAGCTTTACTTTCGACATTACCGGAAGACCCACTCGTTGCTTTGCAACGAGCTTTGCTCTAGTTATTATTAGGGTCTTTCGTTTCCAACGGAAGACCCTCTTGTTATTCTACTGTTTCTTTCTATTATTATTATTAGGGTCTTCCGTTTCCAACGGAAGACCCTCTTGTTATTCTATTGTTTCTTTTTATTAGGGTCTTCCGTTTCCAACGGAAGACCCTCTTGTTATTCTATTGTTTTTTTAGGGTCTTCCGTTTCCAACGGAAGACCCTATTGTTATTCTACGGTTTCTTTTTAGGGTCTTCCGTTTCCAACGGAAGACCCTCTTGTTATTCTATTGATTATTTTTATTAAGGTCTTCCGTTTCCAACGGAAGACCTTATTGTTATTCTTCGGATTCTTTTTCTTCTTCTTCTTCTTTTTTTTTCTTACCAATTTTGTGCACGCGATATCTCAGAAATGGCTCGACCGATTTGCACGAAATTTTCAGATCTTACTAAATATGTTCTGAACCTTATCGGAAATTTTTTTGGTTGATGACGTCATTTCCGTTTTTGAGATATTGACATTTTAAGGATTTTTAGGGGGTTGGTTTGTCCAAGAGTGTTCTCATAAACTACAAACGATATCGATTTCAAAATTTCAGGGATGATAGACAAAAGATTGTTTATATGTACAAAAGCATTTATATTTGCCTAGCACAAGAAACGCCGGAGCTCCATAGGGCTTGAAAATTGAGATAAAAAATGCGTTGTAATTTTGCTTCATTTTCCTAGTTTATCTCTTTTCTCGCAAATATTTTGTTAAGACATGTAGAAGAAGAAAGATTTTTATTTACAAGATCTTTTGTTTGACATCAAGAAAAAGGGGCTGGCCCCTCAAATTAGGGAGCTAGAACCCTTAAAATTGTTTACTTTATAACTCAAAAACGGTTAAGATTTCGATATTGCTGTCGCTGCAAAAGTTGTTCATTATGATGTTAATAATGTCGTAGCAATAATATTTTGTTCGGGTATTGCGTAATATGAGTGTAAAAAGCTAGACTTGTTACCATGTATTTGTGTTTTATTTGGCAAAAAACGGGGTATTTGTGCGTATGAAGTGTACCAGTTTACATACGGAAAGTGTTAAACATTTTAATTATTTTCAAGTGAAACACATTATGGATAAAAGAACTGCTTCTATGCAATGCAGTCGCATTTAAAATCAAGCTGGATTCCGAGCTGTATATCCGATCCCTTGCCCGCGGCCGAGGAAATAGGTCGCGGCTGGAGATAGCGAGCGGTCTGCCGTTATCTAATACACAAGATTTGCGCCTTGCTGAAATGCACATATGGGTTTCTTTGTGTAGCTGCAAACACAAACATTCCTATTTAAACGATTTTAATAGTAAACAAAAAAAAGATTATACCTTTACCTACTACCATAGACAGTGTACCAGCTTACATGTGGAAAGTGTTTAAACAGTTTAATTCTTTTCTAGTGAAACACATTATGGATAAAAGAACTGCTTCTATGCAATGCATTTGCGTCGCATTTAAAATCTAGCTGGATTCCGAGCTGTGTATGCAAACAATTATACGTATCCGATTTCGTGCCTGCGGCCGAGGAAATAGGTCGCGGCTGGACTAGCGAGCGATCTATCGTTATCCAATACACAAGATTTGCGCCTTGCTGTAATGCACACATGGGTTTATTTATGTAGCTGCAAACACCAAGAATTCCGATTTTAACGATATTAAAGATTATACCTTTACCTACGAAGTAATGCTGTTTTAGTCGACTGTCATTGAAAAAAGGCGTTCTTTGTGATCTTGTCTATGTAATAAAATAGTTTTATTGTTGGAAAATAAAATTCAGTTATCAAACTGCAAACATTTTAAACCCACCACGTTGAGTGTACATTTACATAACACGGGCCGAGGAGATGCTGCGCTAGTGGACAACCGATTCGCTGTAGTCTAGGACACATGCTTCTCGTGTTTATACGTTATCACACATTTGAATGTTCTATGATTCTTTGTTAAATTATTTTCATTTTTAATTACATTGGTTAACGATGCATCAGACCATTGATTTACGCATAGTGCGTAAAATAAGGGGAAAAAAACTGCCATCAATGAATATAATACAACGTTTTACAATCGTAAATCGAGTTGAAATGTAAATACATTCACCTGTGTCTATTTCTGACATTTTGCTGCTGAGAATTTAATGCATTACACTACCCATTTCAACAAAATAGGCGATAATTCCAACACACACACAACTTAAGTATCTGTAATCTGTGATAATTCATTTGGCTAATATATTAGAATTTTTTATGAGTTGAGAGAGAGAGAGAGAGAGAGAGAGAGAGAGCATGAATTACGTAGGGTGTAGTAAGTAAAGTGAGTTGAAATATATTTAAAAAGCGTTCGAGATAAGGCAGCTTAAGTGGTACAATGTCACATGCTTGCGGTAGGTGCGAGAACGATAAAACTAACCAATTTTAAACAAGTTGAAGTTGTATTTACATTCAGGCCGTAAAACAATAATGGTCACACTATTGGTTTAACCTCTTCTGAATGGTAGTTCGATTTATTAAAAAGCATACTCATTGTTGATTTTATTCTTTCATTTAATTAAATTTTTATTTTTTGTTATTGATTATGAAAGAATATGTGAGTTTTTAAAAAGTTTATGTACATTCGGTGAGTAAAAGATTTGATTGGACACATGGTTAAAAATACTACTTAGTAGATTAGCGAAATTTTCAAATCGAATGGGCTTTGCATATGCAGGCACACTCGAATAGTTAATACATAAATTATATATATTCTACTAGAACGTCTGTATATTGTATTATGTATTTGCTGCCTGAATAGGACTATTCTTCCCCAAAAGAAGCGCTCGGCGATCGCATAAAGAAACGTATGTATAGTACAACACCTGATTGGAGTACATGCTTATATATTTTTTTCTTTAAAAGTTAACTTTTAACCAAGCGAAATTGTAGAGGTCATGGAGTCAATAAGCAAATCAAATTTGCCAATTAGGCAATAGCAGTTATCCAATGCCTATGATTGATAATTTTACAAGGTAAATTAAATACATGTAAATATGAATTTTAAAGCACTCCCCGCCCCCTTGTTAAGAGCTTCCGTTTCCTGCATTCTTTTCTTTTATGAACGATTTTTGTGCACGCATTTTCTCGGAAATGGCTCAAATTTTGTTAACGGCCCGATAAGAAGATGAAAGCATGACCCCTACAATTTATTTCCCAAATAAATCAAGAACGGTCTCAAATTTCAAACACTGGTTGAATAACATATAACTTATTTTGTGCAAATTATATGTGCAAGAAATGACAATTTTCATGTAACAACAAAAATTACACTTTGTGAAATCTAAACATTTCTGAATTTATCATAAAAATTAATAATTTTCGACGGCTCATGCTGTTAGTTTTTCGTCTTTCGTTCAACAGCACATCGATTGTGAACATTTCAGCGTGGTTTACAACAAGAGGGTGAAACGACCACGAATTTTGACAGATTCAGCTACAAAGAATTTAAAAGAGATGGATACAAAACACAAGTGCGATTATATATTGTAGGAGATTAAAAATAATTAATCTACGTTTGCCATAAATACAACATTTTATCATACGAATATTTTAACATTTAGATCCGTCGAATATTTCCATTTCCCTTCATTGTTTGGTGCCTGATTTGAAATAACATTTCGAGGTATACCAAGCGGAGAAATTTCTTTAAGCTGCATCTTCCGATTTGTCGGCCATTACAGTATCAAAAAATTTTTCCATGCAAACCAAATGAATGATCTTACAAAGTTATAGACGTATTTACACGGAATTGATCTCCTTTCAACGTTAGAAATATTCAAAGTAAATAAAAATAAATTTTGGGGCATACAAAAACCCCTAAAAATACATCATGGGAATGTTTAGAAAAGATAACCGTTTGGTTTCGTCCTCCGAATGATTGGATTTATTCATCCTGCAAGTTTTGCATCGATTATAAACAACGTAAACTTCAAACAAGAGGGTGTACACTGCTTTATTTTTGGGTTTTTTTAATAGTCATGCTGTATATTTCATTTGTTATAATAGATCATATAAAAAGGACAGATACAATCATACTCGCTTCGACGTAAGGGGCCAGTTTTAACACGAGGCGAAATAACGCGAAACCCTTTTATGTCAGTTGTTTGTACATTTTACAGTAAAACTTGTCGAATCCGGCGGAGGGTGGTTCTAAAAAAATGGCCGGATTAGGCAACATCCGGTTTAGAGGGCATTGTTGTAAATTAATTTTAGTATTTAATGCAGTAGGTCTTCGTCGTGTATTCTTGCAAAATTTTCAATTCTTTTGAAATACATTAGATTTCATCGATCTTAGTTACGGCACTTATTTTCATTTTCATTTTTTGGGGGGGGGGGGAGGGGGGGCAATAAATCCACAACGGAATACTTACGATGGAAATACTTTTCAATCAAATCATCGTAACTGATAATTTTTCAAACATCCGATTAACCTGAAAATTGCATGCTTAACCGGAAATTGTTAAACAAACATTACAAATCAACAGGTGGCTGAATACGTAATGGCGAGAACTGTTTTGATGCAGGGAACAATGGATAAATATTATATAAATGAGAATTTTATAAAAAAATTGAGCATTTTGACAGAATAATATGTAACTCTAGATCTGTACGTGTAGCCATACAACGGGGATAACAAACGATATCGGCAGTCTTACTCCCTCAGTAGCCTGAATCACGGCCTGAAAAAAAAATAGGGTGAACTATAATCTAATTATCTAATTTTGGCAAAAAATGCGTATTTATTTATAACAGGACATAACGATATAAACTGAAATGAGTTGCTAGTTTGGATCTATATTCATAGTTGTTTAAATCAATAGCAACGACAGAAAAATTGGTCGATAATTGAACATTAATTATCTCGCAGAAGGCCGATCGATCGATAAGTGGCCAGACTACGGGAGATAACTCTCACTAGTTATAAGCATTCGTGTTTTTTTCATCGCGGCCGGTTTACAGAATAGACAAGATCCGGATTGCACAACATTTTTTACACAAAAATTATAGGAAAATGTCAAGGGGCTGAATAATGTCGCCGGATTGGACAGCATCTTGGAATAAACAACATCCGGATCCAACAAGTTTCAACATGTACATTATTTTTTCATTGAAATATGGCTAAATTGACCCGGAAAACTGCTGCAACGTATATTATTACACACATACTTAGCATTAGAGTACAAAACTTTTATTGAAAATCGGACTAAGCAGGTTTAACATTTAGATTAACATGTGTAAGACACTTTATTTGTCTTGTGCATGATCCTGTGCATGAATTATTTTCACTAACTGTTTATTTCTCCAAAATGATTTCCAATTCCATTCACAACTGTTGTCATTCAAAATCACGTGAGGTAAATAAAATTTCAAATTTTGAGTCCATCTCAACTGTATCCAAGAAATCTACTGATTTTATCATGTGTTACGTAATTAGGGGTTTTTAGGGGTCAAACGTCCAAAATTTTGATCACCCATATATCATTTGATATTTGACCTTTCATTTTCATTTCAAGAAAAGGGGGCTTGCCCCTCAAATTGAGGGACCAGAGGGCTCTAAAGTCTTTTATCTATTATATAATAGCCCTTTACTGAGAGATATTTTGTGAAATGCCATAAAAGCAGATATGTTATTTTACAGTTATGTATCCAAGCAATGTAATGATTTTATCATGCGTTACGTAATTAGAGGTTTTCAGAGGTCAAATGTCCAACGTTTTAATCACCCATATATCAGAGAGGAAATACCTTTGGAAATGCAGTATAGAAAAAGAAAGATGCTCAAAATGATGTACTAAACAATATTCAACATTAAAAATGTCGTTAAACAGCCCCTATAAGGATATAAGGGATCGGCCCCTAAAACGTTCTTTCCCATATATCTCAGGAACGGTAAAGAATTTCAAAACACTTGTTTAACAAAATGTGTTTACAATTAAACGACCTTTCATTTGATATAAAAAAAAAAGGGGCTGAACCCTCAAATTAGGGGACCAGAGGGCTCTAAAGACTTTTATCTATACCCCTTTACTGAGAGATATTTTGTGAAATGTCATAAAAGCAGATACGTATTTTACAGTTATGTATCCAAGCGATGTAATGTTTTATCATGCGTTACGTAATTAGGTCCTTTTAGAGGTCAAATGTCCGAAAAATTAGTCACCCATATATCCGAGAGGAAAATCTTTTGAAATGCAGTATACAGGAAAAGATGCTCAAAATGATGTACTAAACAATATGCACCCTACAAAATTTCGTTAAACGGCCCCTATAAGGGAATAATGGATCAGCCCCTAAAACATTGTTTCCCATATATTTCATGAACAGTAACGATTTTCAAACACTTGTTGAACAAAATATGTTTAAAATTAAAAGACCTTTCATTTGATATTAAGAAAAAGGGACTGACCCCTCAAATTAGGGATCAAGATGGGTCTAAAGATAAGGATCAAGATGAGTCTAAATTCATTTACTGAGATATGTTTTGTAATATGTTATATAAGCAAAATTAGGTATAATACGTTTATATATCCTAACCATACAATGATTTTCTCATGCGTTACCTAATTAGGGTTTTGAGGGGCCAGAGGTAAAAAAGTTTAATCTTTTCTATCTCAATTGGAAGAAATGCAAGTATTTAAAAAAGCAACATAAGAGAACTTATAAAAAGCATTGCAGGAAAGCAATAGTACTCAACTCCTATTTCAAGATCATGTTTATTTGTCAAAAATCAAAGTGGATGATGTCATACCACCTTCTAAAAATCGGACGGAAGACCTCCTCGTTGCTCGCAACGAGATCGTGTCTAGTTATTATTATTTTTTTTCTGACTTTTTTCGGACGCTATTACTCGTGAACTACTGGACCGATTTGCATAAAGTTTGCAGGACTGATAGAACATCAAAAATACTTGAGGTTATTAAATTTTGGGCTGATGATGTCACTTCCGGTTTGAGATTTTGAGGATTTAGTGAATTTTTAATGACCATTTTGTCCACCTAACTCCTCCAAAACTAATTAAGATAAAATCATGAAACTTTCAGGGATAGTAGATGAATGTCTGTAGATGATTCTCTGGGTTTGATATTGTGGAAAACGCGCAAGGCGCCGAAGCTCGCCTGAGCTCGAAAATTGGCAGCAAATTTTTGCACAAAATGTTTGCACATTTTCTAAATTATTTCTGAATGTGTAAATATTTTGTTAAGACATGTAATGCAAGACTTGTTCATATTTACACGCTCTTTCATTTAATATCATAAAAAGGGGCTGGCCCCTCAAATTAGGGGCCAAGAGGGCTCTAAAGTCTTTTTGCAATAACTCTTTACTGAACAATAATTTGTTATCAATTATAGAAGCAAAAATGTTTATTGTACAGCTGTTTATCTATACAGTACCACACCTTAATGATATGTTACGTAATTAGGGGTTTCAAGGGGCCAGAAGTCCAAAACTTTGATCATTAATATCTAGAAAAGGAGAAATATTTTGAAAAGCATTGTAGAACAAAAAATGCTTAAAATAATGTTCTCAACAATATGCTACCTAAAAAATTTTTTTTGATGGCCCCAGTAAGGAGTTTGAGGGTCAGCCCCTAAAACACATTAGTTCAGATATCTCTAGAACGGTCAACAATTCGTGAACAGTTGTTGAACAAAATATGTTTATATTTGCGAGATCTTTCATTTGATATCAAGAAAAAAGGGCTGGCCCCTTAAATTAGGGGCCAAGAAGGCTCTTAAGTCTATTAATAATAACTTTTTACTGAAAAATAATTTGTTATATATTATAAAAGCAAAAATATTCTTTGTACAGTGATTTATCTATACTGTACCATACCTAAGTCATATGTTACGTAATTAGGGGTTTCAAGGGGCCAGAAGTCCAAAACTCTGATCAGTAATAGCTATAAAAGGAGAAATATTTTGAAAAGCATTTTAGAAGGAAAGTTGCTCAAAATAATGTTTTTAACATTATGATACCTAAAAATTTTTTGTTGGTGGCCCCATTAAGGAGTTGAAGGGTCGGCCCCTAAAACACAGTTGTTCAGAAATCTCTAGAACGGTCAACAATACGTGAACAGTTGTTGAACAAAATATGTTTATATTTGCGAGACCTTTCATCTGATATCAAGAAAAAGGGGCTGGCCCCTCAAATTAGGGGCCAGGAGGGCTTCAAAATCTTTTAATAATAACTATTTACTAAAAAATAATTTGTTATACATTATTGAAGCAAAAATGTTCAACTTATTAAGCTCAATTTAAATCTGAAATCCGTTTTAAAATCGGACAATGCATAACAGAGATATAGGGGTTTAAAAATTGATTTTTCCGGAAATTTTGATTCCACATTCTTGGTTAAGAAAATAGTGTTATGTTCAGAGTTAAATTAACTCGTACCTAGAATGATTCGGTATTTGTTAAGTCGTTCTTAAACACATTCGGATTTTTTTTGTCAAGTCGTTCTTGAAATCGTTAAGGTTTTTGTTAATTCGTACTTAAAGTCATTCGGATTTTGTTAAGTCGTACCAAGAATTATTCGATTTTTTATATCTTTTTGTTTTTAAACTCCTGGTATTGGTTTTAGAGCTCTGCTTCTTACAGGAACATCTAGCTTTTCTTTCGGCATTAACGGAAGACCCACTCGTTGCTTTGCAACGAGCTTTGCTCTAGTTAATATTCTTTTTTTTTTTCTGACTTTTTTGGAGCGTTATTTCTCAAAAACTATTCAACCGATTTGCACGAAATTTTCAGGACTGATTAGGCATCATCGGCGCTACATATTGTCAATTTTTCAAATGATGACGTCACTTCCGGTTTAAGATATTGAGGATTTTGTAAATTTTTAAGGGTCATTTTGTCCACGCATCTCCTCCGAAACTAATCAAGATAGAGGCTTGAAATTTTTCCAGGATTGTAGATTAAAGTCTGAAGTTGTACCCCCCTGCTTCCAATTATTAAAATTGCGCAAGGCCTCGAAGCTCGCCTGAACATGAAAAATAGGATCAAATTTTTTCACGAAATTTTCGAACATTCTCTCTAATATCTTTTGATGTATAAATATTTTGTTAAAACATGTAAAGCAAAAGTTGTTTCAATTTTCACGGGCTTTCATTTGATATCAAGAAAAAAGGGCTGGCCCCTCAAATTAGGGGCCAAGAGGGCTCTAAAGTCTTTTAATAATAACTATTTACTGAAAAATAATTTGTTATATATTATTAAAGCAAATATGTTCAACTTATTCAGCTTAATTTAAAACTGAAATCCGTTTTAAAATCGGACGATGCATTACAGAGATATAGGGGTTTAAAAATTGATCTTTCCGGAAATTTTGATTCCACATTCTTGGTTAAGAAAATAGTGTTATGTTCAAAGTTAAATTAACTCGTACCTAGAATGATTCGGTATTTGTTAAGTCGTTCTTAAACACATTCGGATTTTTTTGGTCAAGTCGTTCTTGAAATCGTTAAGGTTTTTGTTAATTCGTACTTAAAGTCATTCGGATTTTGTTAAGTCGTACCAAGAATTATTCGATTTTTTATATCTTTTTGTTTTAAAACTCTTGGTATTGGTTTTAGAGCTCTGCTTCTAACAGGAACATTTAGCTTTTCTTTCGACATTAACGGAAGACCCACTCGTTGCTTTGCAACGAGCTTTGCTCTAGTTCTTTATTATGAGGGTCTTCCGTTTCCAACGGAAGACCCTCTTGTTATTCTACGGTTTCTTTTTCTTTATTATTAGGGTCTTCCGTCTTCAGCGGAAGACCCTACTATTATTCTATTGTTTCTTTTTCAATTTTCTTATTATTATTATTATTATTATTCTTTTTTTCCTTACACATTTTGTGCAGGCGATTTCTCGGAGATGGCTCGTGCGATTTTCATCAAATTTTCAGGGATGATGCCTATCTATCTGAAGTTTATACCGCCGTGACAATTTTTGAAAAGTCACTTCCGGTCGGAAGTTATCGTCGTTAAACGATTTTTTATAGTCAATTTTGTCTGTCAGGTTTCTCAAAAACGAGTAAAGATTTAGAGCTGAAATTTTCAAAACTGATAGATCTATCTTTTTTCTAGTGTACCTCGGTCAAGAGATGGTCCTCCGTCACTTCCGGTCGTCCCTGGAAGGAAATTTCAAAAATCGAATTTTTCAAGTTTATTGTTTTAAAATAATTTTCTATAATGTTGATAGTGACCCTTTTACTGATTCAGAATATGTAATTTGTTTTAAAATCGATCAACGCATTCTCGAGATATTAAGCGTCAAAGTCCTGAAGCGAGAGCCCGAGTAGCTCAGTCGTTATGGTCGTGGACAGTGCCCAGGCGACCCGGGTTCAAGCCCCGAGTGCCGAAAATTTTTTTTTCGTTTTTTTAGCGTAGACTCACAATTTTATCTTTAAAACGATGAGTTTTATCTCATTTCTTCAAAAATCGGACGGAAGACCCACTCGTTGCTCGCAACGAGAACGATCTAGTTATCATTCTTTTTTTTCTTTTTCTGACTTTTTTGGAGCGTTATTTCTCAAAAACTATTCAATTGATTTGCACGAAATTTTCAGGACTGATTAAGCATCACCGGCGCTACATATTGTCAAATTTTCAAATGATGACGTCACTTCCGGTTTCAGATATTGACGATTTTGTAAATTTTTAAGGGTCATTTTGTCCACGCATCTCCTCCGAAACTAATCAAGATAGAAGCTTGAAATTTTTCCAGGATTGTAGATTAAAGTCTGAAGTTGTACCCCCCTGCTTCCAATTATTAAAATTGCGCAAGGCCTCGAAGCTCGCCTGAACCTGAAAATTAGCACCAAATTTTTTCACGAAATTTTCAAACATTTTCTCTAATATCTTTTGATGTATAAATATTTTGTTAAAACGTGTAATGCAAAAGTTGTTTCAATTTCCATGGGCTTTTATTCGATATCAAGAAAAAAGGGCTGGCCCCTCAAATTAGGGGCCAAGAGGGCTCTAAAGTCTTTTTGCAATAACTCTTTACTGAACAATAATTTGTTATCAATTATAGAAGCAAAAATGTTTATTGTACAGCTGTTTATCTATACAGTACCACACCTTAATCATATGTTACGTAATTAGGGGTTTCAAGGGGCCAGAAGTCCAAAACTTTGATCATTAATATCTACAAAACGAGAAATATTTTGAAAAGCATTGTAGAAGAAAAAATGCTTAAAATAATGTTCTCAACAATATGATACCAAAAAAAAAATTTTTTGGTGGCCCCAGTAAGGAGTTTAAGGGTCGGCCCCTAAAACATATTAGTTCAGATATCTCTAAAACGGTCAACAATTCCTGAACACTTGTTGAACAAAATATGTTTATATTTGCAAGATCTTTCATTTGATATCAAGAAAAAAGGGCTGGCCCCTTAAATTAGGGGCCAAGAGGGCTCTTAAGTCTTTTAATAATAACTTTTTACTGAAAAATAATTTGTTATATATTATAGAAGCAAAAATATTCTTTGTACAGTTATTTATCTATACAGTACCATACCTAAGTCATATGTTACGTAATTAGGGGTTTCAAGGGGCCAGAAGTCCAAAACTCTGATCAGTAATAGCTAGAAAAGGAGAAATATTTTGAAAAGCATTGTAGAACAAAAGTTGCTCAAAATAATGCTTTTAATAATATAATACCTAAACCTTTTTTGTTGGTGGCCCCATTAAGGAGTTTAAGGGTCGGCCCCTAAAACACAGTTGTTCAGATATCTCTAGAACGGTTAACAATTCGTGAACAGTTGTTGAACAAAATATGTTTATATTTGCAAGACCTTTCATTTGATATCAAGAAAAAGGGGCTGGCCCCTCAAATTAGGGGCCATGAGGGCTACAAAGTCGTTTAATAATAACTATTTACTGAAAAATAATTTGTTATATATTATTGAAGCAAAAATGTTCAACTTATTAAGCTTAATTTAAATCTGAAATCCGATTTAAAATCGGACGATGCATTACAGAGATATAAGGCTTTAAAAATTGATTTTTCCGGAAATTTTGATTCCACATTCTTGGTTAAGAAAATAGTGTTATGTTCAAAGTTAAATTAACTCGTACCTAGAATGATTCGATATTTGTTAAGTCGTTCTTAAACACATTCGGATTTTTTTGTCAAGTCGTTCTTGAAATCGTTAAGGTTTTTATTAATTCGTACTTAAAGTCATTCGGATTTTGTTAAGTCGTACCAAGAATTATTCGATTTTTTTATATCTTTTCGTTTTAAAACTCCTGGTATTGGTTTCAGAGCTCTGCTTCTTACAGGAACATCAAGCTTTTCTTTCGACATTAACGGAAGACCCACTCGTTGCTTTGCAACGAGCTTTGCTCTAGTTATTATTCTTTTTTTTCTTTTTCTGACTTTTTTGAAGCGTTATTTCTCAAAAACTAATCAACCGATATGCACGAAATTTTCAGGACTGATAGAGCATCATCGGCGCTACATAATGTCTAATTTTTAAATGATGACGTCACTTCCGGTTTCAGATATTGATGATTTTGTAAATTTTTAAGGGTCATTTTGTCCACGCAACTCCTCCGAAACTAATCAAGATAGAAGCTTGAAATTATTCCAGGATTGTAGATTAAAGTCTGAAGTTGTACCCCCTTGCTTCCAATTATTAAAATTGCGCAAAGCCTCGAAGCTCGCCTGAACCTGAAAATTAGCACCAAATTTTTTCACGAAATTTTCGAACATTTTCTCTAATATCTTTTGATGTATAAATATTTTGTTAAAACATGTAATGCAAAAGTTGTTTCAATTTCCACGGGCTTTCATTTGATATCAAGAAAAAAGGGCTGGACCCTCAAATTAGGGTCCAAGAGGGCTCTAAAGTCTTTTTGCAATAACTCTTTACTGAACAATAATTTGTTATCAATTATACAAGCAAAAATGTTTATTGTACAGCTGTTTATCTATACAGTACCAAACCTTAATCATATGTTATGTAATTAGGGGTTTCAAAGGGCCAGAAGTCCAAAACTTTGATCATTATTATCTAGAAAAGGAGAAATATTTTGAAAAGCATTGTAGAACAAAAAATGCTTAAAATAATGTTCTCAACATTATGCTACAAAAAAAAATTGTTGGTGGCCCCAGTAAGGAGTTTAAGGGTCGGCCCCTAAAACACATTAATTCAGATATCTCTAGAACGGTCAACAATTCCTGAACACTTGTTAAACAAAATATGTCTATATTTGCGAGATCTCTCATTTGATATCAAGAAAAAAGGGCTAGCCCCTTAAATTAGGGGCCAAGAGGGCTCTTAAGTCTATTAATAATAACTTTTTACTGAAAAATAATTTGTTATATATTATTGAATCAAAAATGTTCAACTTATTAAGCTTAATTCAAATCTGAAATCCGTTTTAAAATCGGACGATGCATTACAGAGATATAGGGGTTTAAAAATTGGTTTTTCCGGAAATTTTGATTCCACATTCTTGGTTAACAAAATAGTGTTATGTTCAAAGTTAAATTAACTCGTACCTAGAATGATTCGATATTTGTTAAGTCGTTCTTAAACACATTCGGATTTTTTTTGTTAAGTCGTTCTTGAAATCGTTAAGGTTTTTGTTAATTCGTACTTAAAGTCATTCGGATTTTTGTTAAGTCGTACCAAGAATTATTCGATTTTTTTTATATCTTTTTGTTTTAAAACTCCTGGTATTGGTTTTAGAGCTCTGCTTTTTATAGGAACATCTAGCTTTTCTTTCGACATTAACGGAAGACCCACTCGTTGCTTTGCAACGAGCTTTGCTCTAGTTTATTATTAGGGTCTTCCGTTTCCAACGGAAGACCCTCTTGTTATTCTATTGTTTTTTTTTATTATTATTATTAGGGTCTTCCGTTTCCAACGGAAGACCCTCTTGTTATTCTATTGTTTTTTTTTATTATTATTATTCTTTTTCTTTTTTCTTCTGACTCCGTTTTGGCTTTATATCTCAAAAACTACTCAACCGATTTTCATGAAATTTTCAGGAATTATGAGAAATTCTTGTCACTCAAAGCTTTTGAAAGCTGAAAAATGACGTCACTTCCGTTTTCTTATTACGTCAATTTAAGAATTTTCAAAAATCGATTTTGTCCAGTCATTTTCTTTACAACGGTTATAGATAGAGATTTGAAATTTTCAGTGATTGTCTATTCCTCAATTTACCTAGGGCATTTTGACAAAACATCAGAATCCGTCACTTCCGGTCGAAACCGGAAGTGAATCAAATTTTTCGAAAAAATAAATTTTTTGATCAATTCAAAAACGTGTACGTGTTTTGTAAAGCTTATTTAGCTGAATCTAACACTGAAACCCGTTTTAAAATCGGACGATGCATCGCTGAGATATAAGCGTTTAAAAATTAATTTTTCCGGAAATTTTGATTCCGCGTTCTTGGTTCAGAAAATAGTCTTATGTTTAAAGTTAAATTAACTCGTACCTAAAATAATTCGAAAAATTGTAAAGTCGTACTTGAACACATTTGGATTTTTTTTGTTAAGTCGTTCTTGAAATCGCAAAGGTTTTTAATAATTCGTACTTAAAATCATTCGGAATTTGTTAAGTCGTACCAAGAATTATTCGATTTTTTAAAACTTTTTGTTTTAGTTACTTATGTTATTAGTTTAAGAACTTTGCTTCTTACAGGAACTTTAAGCTCTACTTTCGACATTAACGGAAGACCCACTCGTTGCTTTGCAACGAGCTTTGCTCTAGTTCTTTTTCTTTTTTCTTCTGACTCCGTTTTGGCTTTATATCTCAAAAACTACTCAACCGATTTTCATGAAATTTTCAGGGATTATGAGAAATCCTTGTCACTCAAAGCTTTTAAAAGCTGAAAAATGACGTCACTTCCGTTTTCTTATTACGTCAATTTAAAATTTTTCAAAAAGCGATTTTGTCCAGTCATTTTCTTATTAACGGTTATAGATAGAGATTTGAAATTTTCAGTGATTGTCTATTCCTCAATTTACCTAGGGCATTTTGACAAAAAATCAGAATCCGTCACTTCCGGTCGAAACCGGAAGTGAATCAAATTTTTCGAAAAAATAATTTTTTTGATCAATTCAAAAACGTGTACGTGTTTTGTAAAGCTTATTTAGCTGAATCTAACACTGAAACCCGTTTTAAAATCGGACCATGCATCGCTGAGATATAAGCGTTTAAAAATTGATTTTTCCGGAAATTTTGATTCCGCGTTCTTGGTTCAGAAAATAGTCTTATGTTTAAAGTTAAATTAACTCGTACCTAAAATAATTCGAAAAATTGTAAAGTCGTACTTGAACACATTCAGATTTTTTTTGTTAAGTCGTTCTTGAAATCGCAAAGGTTTTTAATAATTCGTACTTAAAATCATTCGGAATTTGTTAAGTCGTACCAAGAATTATTCGATTTTTTAAAACTTTTTGTATTAGTTACTTATGTTATTAGTTTAAGAACTTTGCTTCTTACAGGAACTTTAAGCTCTACTTTCGACATTAACGGAAGACCCACTCGTTGCTTTGCAACGAGCTTTGCTCTAGTTATTATTCTTTTTCTTTTTTCTTCTGACTTCTTTTTTGCCTTATATCTCAACAACTATTCAACCGATTTGCATGAAATTTTCAGGGATTATGTGAAATTCTTGTCCCTTGAAGCTATTAAACTTTCAGTCATTAAAATCGCTTCCGTTTTTAGTTACGTCATTTTAAAATTTTTCAAAAACTGATTTTGTCCACGACTTTTCTCTTAAACGGTTGTTTAATAAAGACTTGAAATTTTCTATGATTGTAAATATACCGATTTACTTAAGGCATTTTTACAAAAATATGTATTTCGTCACTTCCGGTCGAAACCGGAAGTGATTTTAAATTTTCGAAATTTTCATTTTTTGGAGCAAATATTAAAATTATATGCATATTGTAGAGTTTGCGAAGCTAAAGACAAAACTGAAATTCGTTTTAAAATCGGACGATGCATTGCAGAGATATCGGGGTTTAAATATTGATTTTTCCGGAAATTTTGATTCCGCAGTCAAGATTAAGAAAATAGTGCAAAATTCAAACTGAAAGTAACTTCTACTGAAAACAATTCGTACTGGTCATAAAACTATATAAAAAAACAAAATTATATGCATATTGTAGAGTTTGCAAAGCTAAATACGAAACTGTAATTCGTTTTAAAATCGGGTGATGCATTGCAGAGATATCGGGGTTTAAATATTGATTTTTCCGGATATTTTGATACCGCAGTCAAGATTTAGAAAATAGTGCAAAATTTACACTGAAAATAACTCCTGCTGAAAACAATTCGTACAGGTCATAATCAGAGTGTTTATTGAAACGATTTTGTTAATTCGATTGATAATTAATTACGTTGAATGTGTAAACTTTGTTTGGAAAAAGAGAAAATTTTGTCAACAGGAATCATAACAAAAACAAAGCAGGTGGAATTGAAAACACAGGTCCCGATTATAATAGCGAAAAGCGATCGAAAGTCTTTTCTGAAATTTGGTAAAAGTGTTATTCAAATCGCAATATTAAGCCTAACCTAATCGTCGCAGATCTTTCAGTTGTTGAATAATAGAACAACACGTGCAATGTACAGTGTAGATTTGATCACTGAATATAGAGTTTGTAAAGATTTCAAATATGAATATATATTTATTGCAAATATTTACTTGAAAAATAAATGCATTAATGTAATGGATGTTAATCTGTGCTCTGCATATAAAACACAAACTTATTAGTTTTAATCGAAATAATTATCGTACGATTCACCATGTCAACTCGCCATGTTTTGACTGCGAACAACAGCTGATAGCGGTGTGTCAACATTTTTTAAAGAAGCATGGCCTGCAAGACGTCGATAGTGGAAAATTCAGCTCAACTATCGTATGAGAGATTATAAAGGTATGTTTCAATACAGGATATGTCGTGTTGACTTTTTCTTTTCAAAGTATTTGTTCTTTTCAATCTAATCCGAGATTCCTCTGACTCTAACCTCCGCTTATGACGTGCGTCACAATATAAAAGCGGGTGGAATATCTGAATATTTTCTGTTCTTTGTTTTTTCACGTGTATGTTTTGCACATCACTCTTTTAAATTTCTATTTATTATTTTGCTATGTTTATGTATGTCTTATTGTTTATTGAACAACACACCATACACTGTAAAACAGTGCAATTAAATGGGGTGGGAGTTCCAAGGTACACAAGAGTAGAATGTTGTAATTAGAGTGCATGTTTGCATGATGATAACTTTACCTTTAATATTTGAATATAGCAGATCTTTACCATATCGCCTTTCACTTAATTCATAAATTTAAAAACTCAGACAGACTTGTGCTTAATTAAATAAATATATTTTACATGGTAAATATTCAATCTAATTAAAATTAGACCTTTCGTCTGGCTCTCTGTTATATATGGTTATCGCTCGTGAAAGAGCATGTAAAACAGAGTGCAAGATGAAAAGAACTTCATATTATATCAAGCTCAGATTTTAGGTTAATGTTCCCTGATATCCGTAAAACAGTCTTCTCAAGATTTAATAATTTCACAGAACCATTGTAATTTGTTTGAGATTAGTTTATATCATATACCTAGTAGTGTATCAGCCCTGATACACATGTTTTGGACTGGGTAAGACAGCAACCAAAAGCTAGGGCTGTATCGCCTTCGGGGCTGATATTTCTCTGTCTCAGCCCGTCGTCAAGGGGGTGTATTGCCCTCAAATTTAAATTCGTTTTTTCCAAATATCTCTGCATTTAATTAAGACTATTTTGTGAAATAACGATAGAATAACAAATAAATAATACAAATCATCACCTTGCACGTCTGAATATTTTTATTTATTGCTGAAAATTGAAAAATAATTATTCAAAAATAGCGCCAAAGAGTGATATGTATCTAAGTAAGGGGAGGTAACCTACACAGCGGTTGTGTATTTAGAACAATAGCACGCTTTATTTAATATCAATCAACATTTAAATTATGGAGGATATAGAGAAGCATAGAACGAGACTTATTCTTAGAAAACCAGAGTTTAGATTGTAAAAATTAGGTGGTTAAGTAATGGACGCGCTTTTGAACGTTCTCAAACAACTTGCTATAACAGTAAGGATTTTTATGAATGGAATCTGACAGGAAAGTTGCGGAAACTTACGAAATCCAAGTGAAAGAATTTGACTCATTACAAAGTTGCGTTGGATGGAAGTTTCTCTCTCAATAATTCTGAATTCTAGAAAATAGTGCTTCAGATGATATACTCCCTTCTACTGTATTTCAAACGACAATGGTTTGTCGACAAAGTCCAACAACTCTTACAGTTCTTAACTCATATAAAAAGATTTAACAAATGAACGAAAAATTCTATACCTTCCTTATAGATAAATTATATTCATTATTTGAATTTGAATAAAAGTCTTTGATTTTAGGTATATGATTTAAACAACCTCACACTATTGTTTTGATCTTTTCCCTGGTATCAGCCCTCGGATGATATCGGCCCGCGCCCTTCGGGCTTGGGCCGATACCAACCGCTCGGGCTGATACCAGGGCCGAGATCAAAACAATAGTGTGATATTCTATATATCTTTTATACATATTCAATCATTTTAGGTAAATTTTACATGCATATTACATCTACATTGTATGTAAACAATTTTTAAAGTAAGACAAATATATGTAATAATTCTTACTGCATGTGCCTCAGATCTCTCTCTCTCTCTCTCTCTCTCTCTCTCTCTCTCTCTCTCTCGTGCTTTTAATCTTGGCAAAGCATCAGCGAGCAACTAAATTTTGTAACAAAAATATCTCTGTCTAGTAAAAGAAATCAACAGTGCATTGAATTTTAAAATGAGCATGTTACAATCAATCCCTTATTTTTTTAATGTGCAACCAAAATCCAAAGCTTTGTAAAATTGTTCATGGAATTTTATGCGCATTATACATAGTATTGTTTTTAAAACATGATATTAATAAGAAAAAAAAACCTCACTAAATTTATTCGCAAAAGAAAAACCCAGTAGAATTGATAAAACATGGTATAGCAGAAGCTTATACTTTGACGCTGTTTGGATGGGTAATATTCCTTTGTAGTTTATGAATTGAAATATTGACTGTTGCACAATGAGTAAAACTAAAACTCTCTCTCTCTCTCTCTCTCTCTCTCTCTTAATTTGATATGTCTATACCTAAAAAAAGGGGGGGGGGAATTAATCTTATATTATGACTCAATATGCAAATGTTTGTTTTTGAAGTGCCTAAATGTTAATGTCATGCATTGGGATATGTCATACAGTTCAGTTCAGTTCTTTATTAACTTTAAGCTGTACAGCTTATCAGTAGAATAAATATAAACAATATACCCGTACAGAATACTTATTACACTATATGGCCAGTGTATTTTTTCCAGAAATACCAGCATATGTTAATGTAAACACAGCTATAAGTTAGGTTGAAACTTTAATTGCGCTTGCGTAAATTGGAATTCTGGGAAGGAATTAGACAGTTTGTGGTAGAGAAATTCGAAGAAGTTATGAAACTGGTCAGTTTCTAGGTCAAACTGCGCATCGGAAGACTGTCAATGGGAATCGTCTGCAGTCACAGTCCGGAGTCCGCGTATATCTTCCTGACTCTTTTAGTGAGATTGGAAAGTAAATATATTCGTAGTGGTTTGCGACGAGACCATGAAATTCAGAGAGCTATGTTTGCAAATTACAACTTTAAGTATTAAGTAGGTATGCAGTCATACATTGCATGTACACCGCTACACGCTTATCTCCTCACCTACATGTACAGCCATAAAAATAAGGGTGCAAACTAAATGTGTACGCGCGTATTATTATTGTTTTGGAAATATTTATCTTGTATTTTAATAGATTGTGTATTCACTTTTGACCTAAGAATTAAAATTCCGCTGGCTGACTTTCTTAGCTTTTTAAAAAGCTAACCTTGTAGTACATGTATGTTAACACAGCTGATAGATTGTTTTTTATTTCAGCTCAAAACGGACTCTTGTTACCACATGGCGGCCACTAGGCTTTTACCTGTTGATTCTTGTGGTTTCAGCTCTTGAGGTTAACCTGTCACCTCTACCCACATGCATATTCCTTGTGTTCTACAAACTATTTACCGGTAATTCAAATTAAATCGGATAATGCATAAACAATAATGGAACTTTAAGAAAGCATCATGCCTTGTTGTGGTTTGTGTTTGATTAGAACTTATGAAAAACAAAATTTAGGCTGTTTAAAGAAATTTTCAATTGTTAGTTGTGAAAACTTGTTTTTCAATAAAAGTATGCAATTAAGTTTCCTTTATTTTGTATTTAATAATAATATTTAGATGTGTTTACATAATTGAAAAATCACCCTCCCCCCTTTTCAGTTGTTACCATTAAGATTACATGTAGGATATGTAAATGTACATTTGACCTTGATATAACATATCTGCTATGATAATTACTTTTGAAATAAAAAGAAAAAACATATTATAACCTTTTTACTGTATATATGCATAAAACAATGTAGGAAAACATGTAAAATTTGAACCTTTTTCATGGAATTCTCCTCCGTGAGTTCTGTGTTTGAATTTAATTTTAATTTAAGGCAGATGTATAACTTTAAGGTCTTACTGTTTTAGCATGGTTAAAAGGAGACAAGAAACCAGAATAGATTAGATATTCACTAAATATGAATGTATATGATTGTTAGCTTACTCTTTTTCATGGAAACAAGAAATCGCATGCAGGGCAGCATGTCTATTTGTTAATTAAAACAAATCATTCAATAAACAAAAAAAAGATTAAATTTTAGTATCATTGATGATTGTTTTCAAATATGTGTGAGAAATGACTCAAAGAAATTGCCACAAGTTTCATAAAATAAGGTTGAAGATTTCAAACAATGACTGTTAATGAAAATCAAAAGATAGGGGGATGGTATACATGTAAGGGCATTTCTAAGTGATATGATGCTTTTATCATGAAAATATCATGTAGATGTATGTTATATTGAATAAGGTTTCTTATTAAAGAAGGTTGAACAACTATTGACCTCTGAAAGGTCAGGTAAAGATGTTTTACTATGGAGAACCCTATGAATCTGTGTTGAATAGAGGAAAGTGGAAATGGTGGGTTCACTTAAATGGCCATATTTTTCTTAAACCTCAATGGAATTGGCAATATGTGGTATACTTTTTCTCAGAATTGCATTAGCTTTCTAATTCTAAGACAAAACATCTTTTCATAAAATGTTAGTGTACTAAGTTAAAAGTAGCAAGGGACAGTTTCGGATAAAGTACCCGTTAATATTTTTGTAAAATTAAGAGTTGCTGTACTTGAAGGCTTATGAGTGTTGCTAAGATTCATGACATGAATTTTGATGATTATCATTAGTTAGAGGGATGTGTCTTGTTGGAATTGGTATGCAATATGAAGGTCCCTAATGTTAAGTACATGTACATGAGAAGCATGTATATAACTCGAAATGTAGGTGGATGGGACATTGTATACCTATTTACTGGCTTTGAGTAAATAGGTATTTTATTATACCAAAGAAAACTTTATTTGTCGGCGATGCAGAATTTTTTGATGATAAACAAATAAGAGTTATCGGACTTTGAATTTAATGTAGTGATCGGATTACTGAATTTAATGCAGCGATCAGATTACATTAGAGGTGTTCCAAGTTTAAAAAAGAGGGAAATGGAATGTAGCCGGTGAATAGTTTCGATGACTATTACCATGGGCAGATAGCACGGAAACTATTTCACGGTTAGATAGAATAGCATGTTAATTCATTGTAATTTTACATAGAAAATATTCACAGAGGTGTTAAATAAAGTAAATTATACATCGGTAAGTTTCTGACATGTGATGGTGCAACAAGCACACAGTACGGAAGGTCAACCCTTTGAAAAGCAGTGTAGAGAAAAAGTTGCTCAGAATAATGTTTTAAACAAAATGCTTTCTAAAAGTTTTTTGTTGATGGCCCAGTTAAGGAGTTTAAGGGGCTTCGTAACTCAAAAACTTTTCAACCGACTTCAATGAAACTTTTCGAGGTTTTGTGACTTTATAATGCCTCAAAGATCTCAAAGTTTCCACGTCAAAGTCACTTTCGTTTTTACGTTACGTCATTTTAAAAAAATTGAAAAAGTCATTTTGTCTGCGGCGTTTCTCAAAAATGTTTAAGATAGAGGCTGAAATTTTCTGTGCTTATACAATTGTTATTTTACCTCTGTAATAAGGAAATGAAAATTCGTCACTTCCGGTCGAAACCGGAAGTGAATCAATTTTTTTTTTAACATTTGATTTTTTTTATCAAATTGAAAACGTACACGTGATTTGTAGAGCTAATTAGGCTGAATCTAACACTAAAATCCGTTTTAAAATCGGACGATGTATTACAGAGATATCGGGGTTTAAAAATAGATTTTTCCGGAAATTTTGATTCCGTGTTCTTGGTTTAAAAAAATAGTGTTAAGTTCAAAGTGAAATTAACTCGTACCAAAAATAATTCGATAGCTATTAATTCGTACTTAAACACATTCGGATTTTTTTTGTCAAATCATTCTTGAAATCGTTAATGCTTTTGTTAATTCGTACTTAAATCATTCGGATTTTGTTAAGTCGTACAAACAATTACTCGATTTTTTATCTTTTTATTAAAGTTACTCTTGGTATTGGTTTTAGAGTTGTACTTCTTACAGGAACTTCTAGCTTATCTTTCGACATTAACGGAAGACCCACTCGTTGCTTTGCAACGAGCTTTGCTCTAGTTATTATTAGGGTCTTCCGTTTCCAACGGAAGACCCTCTTGTTATTCTACGGTTTCTTTTTCTTTATTATTTAGGGTCTTCCGTTTCCAACGGAAGACCCTTTTGTTATTCTTCGGTTTCTTTTTATTATTATTTTTTTTCTTTTTCTTTTTTTTCTGACTCCTTTTCGGCTTCATAACTCAAAAAGTTTTCAACCGATTTAAATGAAACTTTCAGAGATTATGTGCAACTCTTATGCCTCAAAGATTTCAAAGTTTCGATGACAACGTCACTTCCGTTTTTACGTTACGTCATTTTTAAAATTAAAAAAAAGGTCATTTTGTCCAGGGGATTTCGCAAAAACGCTTTAAGATAGAGTCTTGAAATTCTTTCACAAAATTTTCGAACATTTTCTCAAATATCTTATGATGTATAAATATTTTGTTAAAACATGTAATGCAAAAGTTGTTTCAATTTCCACGGGCTTTCATTTGATATCAAGAAAAAAGGGCTGGCCCCTCAAATTAGGGGCCAAAAGGGCTCTAAAGTCTTTTTGCAATAACTCTTTACTGAACAATAATTTGTTATCAATTATAGAAGCAAAAATGTTTATTGTACAGCTGTTTATCTATACAGTACAACACCTTAATCATATGTTACGTAATTAGGGGTTTCAAGGGGCCAGAAGTCCAAAACTTTGATCATTAATATCTAGAAAAGGAAATATATTGCGAAAAGCATTGTAGAACAAAAAATGCTTAAAATAATGTTCTCAACAATATGCTACCTTAAAAAAAATTGTTGGTGGCCCCAGTAAGGAGTTTAAGGGTCGGCCCTTAAAACACAGTTGCTCAGATATCTCTAGAACGGTTAACAATTCGTGAAAAGTTGTTGAACAAAATATGTCTATATTTGGGAGACCTTTCATTTGATATCAAGAAAAAGGGGCTGGCCCCTCAAATTAGGGGCCAGGAGGGCTACAAAGTATTTTAATAATAACTATTTACTGAAAAATAATTTGTTATATATTATTGAAGCAAAAATGTTCAAGTTATTAAGCTTAATTTAAATGTGAAATCCGTTTTAAAATTGGACGATGCATTACAGAGATATAGGGGTTTAAAAATTGATTTTTCCGGAAATTTTGATTCCACATTCTTGGTTAAGAAAATAGTGTTATGTTCAAAGTTAAATTAACTCGTACCTAGAATGATTCGATATTTGTTAAGTCGTTCTTAAACACATTCGGATTTTTTTTGTCAAGTCGTTCTTGAAATCGGTAAGAGTTTTGTTAATTCGTACTTAAAGTCATTCGGATTTTGTGAAGTCGTAGCAAGAATTATTCGATTTTTTATATCTTTTTGTTTTAAAACTCCTAGTATTGGTTTTAGAGCTCTGCTTCTTACAGGAACATCTAGCTTTTCTTTCGACATTAACGGAAGACCCACTCGTTGCTTTGCAACGAGCTTTGCTCTAGTTATTATTATTATTCTTTTTCTTTATTTTTCTGACTTTTTTGAAGCTTCATATCTTTAAAAGTTTTCAACCGATTTCAATGAAACTTTCAGAGGTTACGTGGCATTGTCGTCCCTCTAAGATATTAAAGTTTTCATTACAACGTAACCTCCGTTTTGACGTTACGTCAATTTTAAAATTTTCAAAAAGTGATTTTGTCCAGGGCGTTTTTCAAAAACGCTTTAAGATAGAGATTTGAAATTTTCGGTGTTTATACATTTGTCATTTTTATTGGGACATAAAGCTGGAATTAACATTCCGTCACTTCCGGTCCAAACCGAAAGTCTTTTAAAATTTTCAAAATTTTTAATTTTTTGTGTTAATTTTAAAAGTTGATGTTATTTGTAGAATTTATAATGCTGAACACGAAATTGAAATCCGTTTTTAAATCGGACGATGCATTGCAGAGATATTTGGGTTCAAAAATTGACTTTTCCGGAAATTTTGATTCCGCGTTCTTGGTTTAAAAAATAGCGTAAAGTTCAAGGTGAAATTAACTCGTACCAAAAATAATTCGATTTTTGTTAAGTCGTACTTTGACACATTCGGATTTTTTTTTTGTTAAGTCGTTCTTGAAATTTTAAAGGTTTTTATTAATTCGTACTAAAAATCATTCGGATTTTGTTAAGTCGTACCAAAAATTATTCGATTTTTTATCTTTTTGTTTTAGTTACTGTTGTTATTGGTTTAAGAACGTTGCTCCTTACAGGAATATCTAGCTTTACTCTAGACATTAACGGAAGACCCACTCGTTGCTTTGCAACGAGCTTTGCTCTAGTTATTCTTAATATTCTTTTTCTGCCTTCTTTAAAGCTTTATTTCTCGAAAACTATTCATCCGATTTGCACCAAATTTTCAGGACTAATACAGCATCGGAGGGGACAAATGTTTTTAGTTAAAGTTTTTGATGACGTCACTTCCGGTTTAAGATATTGACGATTTAATGAAATTTTAAGGGTCATTTTGTCCACGCAACTCCTCTGAAACTATTCACGATAGAAAGTTGAAATTTTCAGGGATTGTAGATGAAAGTCTGTAGATGTACCGCATTGTTTTATAATATGGATAATACGCAAGGCGTTGAAGCTCGCCTGAGGTCGAAAATTGACACCAATTTTTTTTACAAAAATTTTGCACATTTTCTGAAATATTTTTAAACCTGTAAATATTTTGTTAAAACATGTAATGTAAAAGTTGTTTCTATTTCCACAGGCTTTTATTTGATATCAAGAAAAAGGGGCTGGCCCCTCAAATTATGGGCCAATAGGGCTCTAAAGTCTTTTTGCAATAACTCTTTACTGAACAATAATTTGTTATCAAGTATAGAAGCAAAAATTTTCATTGTACAGCTGTTTATCTATACAGTACCATACCTAAGTCATATGTTACGTAATTAGGGGTTTCAAGGGGCCAGAAGTCCAAAACTTTGATCATTAATATCTAGAAAAGGAGAAATATTTTGAAAAGCAATGTTGAACAGAAGTTGCTTAATATACTGTTCTCAACAATACGCTACCTAATTTTTTTTTGTTGGTGGCCCTAGTAAGGTGTTTAAGGGTCGGCCCCTAAAACACAGTTGTTCAGATATCTTTATAACGGTCAACAATTCGTGAACACTTGTTGAACAAAATGTGTTTATATATACGAGTCCTTTCATTTTATATCAAGAAAAAGCAAAAACTCCTGTACTCTTGTACAGCTGTTTATCTATACAGTACTATACCTAAGTCTTATGTTACGTAATTAGGGGTTTCAAGGGGCCAGAAGTCCAAAACTCTGATCATTAATATCTTAAAAAGGAGAAATATTTTGAAAAGCATTGTAGAAGAAAAGTTGCTCAAAATAATGTTCTCAACAATATGATACCTAAAAGTTTTTTATTGGTGGCCCCAGTAAGGTGTTTAAGGGTCGGCCCCTAAATCAAAATTGTTCAGATATCTTTAGAAAGGTCAACAATTTGTGAACTCTTGCTGAACAAAATATGTTTATATTTGCGAGACCCTTTCTTTAATATCAAGAAAAAGGGGCTGACCCCTCAAATCCGGGGCCAAAAGGGATTCAAAGTCTTTTTATAATAACTTTTTTTGAGCGATAATTTGTTATTAATCATAAGAGCAAAAAATAAGAGCTTATGAAGCTTAATTTAAAGCTGAACTCCGTTTTAAAATCTGACGATGCATTACAGAGATATTGGGGTTTAAAAATTGATCTTTCCGGAAATTTTGACTCCACATTCTTGGTTAAGAAAATAGTGTTATGTTCAAAGTTAAATTAACTCAAACCTAATATCACTCGATAATTGTTAAATCGTATTCAAACACATTCTGATTTGTTTTTGCTAGGTCGTTCTTGAAATTGATAAGGTTTTTGTTAATTCGTACTTAGAATCATTCGGATTTTGTTAACTCGTATCAAGAATAGTTCGATTTTTTTTCTTTTTGTTTTAGTTTCTCATGTATTTAAGTTTATGAATTCTGCATCTTACAGGAAGTTCTAGCTTTACTTTCAACATTAACGGAAGACCCACTTGTTGCTTTGCAACGAGCTTTGCTCTAGTTATTATTCTTTTTCTTTATTTTTCTGACCTTTTTAAAGCTTCGTATCTCAAAAAGTTTTCAACGGATTTCAATGAAACTTTCGGAGTTTATGTGCCTCTATCGTCCCTTTACGCTTTCAAAGTTTCCATAACAACATCACTTACGGTTTTACGTTACGTCAATTTTAAAGTTTTAAAAAAGTGATTTTGTCCAGGGGATTTTTCAAAAACGCTTTAAGATAGAGACTTGAAAATTTTTGTGTTTGTTAATTTATCATTAGTAATAGAAATAAGGCTGGAATTAACATTCCGTCACTTCCGGTTGAAACCGGAAGTTTTTAAAAAATTTCGAAATTTTGAAGTTTTTGTTGGAATTTTAAAAATTAATGATCTTTGTAGAATTTATAATGCTTAATACGAAACTGAAATCCGTTTTTTAATCGGATGATGCATTGCAGAGATATTAGGGTTCAAAAATTGATTTTTCCGGAAATTTTGATTCCGCGTTCTTGGTTAAAAAAAATAGCGTAAAGTTCAAAGTGAAATTAACTCGTACCAAAAATAATTCGATTTTAGTTAAGTCGTACTAAAAATCATTCGGATTTTTTTTTGTTAAGTCGTTCTTGAAATTGTAAAGGTTTTTGTTAATTCGTACTAAAAATCATTCGGATTTTGTTAAGTCGTACCAAGAATTATTCGATTTTTTTATCTTTTTGTTTTGTTATTGGTTTAAGAACGTTGCTCCTTACAGGAATATCTAGCTTTACTCTCGACATTAACGGAGGACCCACTCGTTGCTTTGCAACGAGCTTTGCTCTAGTCTATTTTTATTATTTACAATGCTTTAGGAATGCATTTCTAATGATCAAATGAAATTTGAGAGTCAGTCGTTGAGTTATAAGCCTGATGCTTTCCCATGTAAACAAGGCTCGTGCCCCGTTTTTGTTTACATAGGTTCAATATACCAGTAAACAATCTTTTTCAGCCTGATTTGTGTATCTTCTTATTCATTTTAAGCATAAATAAACAGTTCCTTACGTTTAATACATTTGTTTTAGGTCTAAAACTGGAAGTTTCATTTCAACATTCAAAATGTAAACAAAAGCTTTGTTAACATTGCAAAGAATGGTAAGCTCTGTAACTCACTTATTACTCAACAAATGACTCTCAAATTTTAGTTGTTTATAAAAAAAATGCCTTACTGAAGCATTGTTAACATTAAAATCGGAAAAATAATTTTTGACCTAAATCGCGACCATGCCCCTTCAAGAGGTCTTCGGCTTATATAGGGGAATGTAGGGATAGAGGCGATGAAAGAGAAATATGACGGACAATATACAATTATAGCCTTTTGATGAGGACAATACTTGGTTTTATAGACCTGATGAGAGTTTATCGACCGAGGACGAAGTCCGAGGTTGATATACTCTCATCAGGTCTATAAAACCATGTATTGACCGATATCAAAAGGCTATAACTGTTTTATTATAATAAATCAAAAACCAATTCTCTTCATTCTCTTCAAACGTATAATACTAAAATATTTTGTTCATAATGTATAGGTGTTGATTTCGCTATTATGACGTCACAATGTCGCACGTGCAAAAACCAGTACTTTGTCATAAAAATCTATTTTTAGTATAGTGAGGTCAATAAATTTTCTATTTTTAGTATAGTAAGGTCTATAACATAATTTATAGCACGGTCTCGTGACAGCAATCGACCAATCATGTGTTTGGGAAAAATACGATATTATAATAATGTCTTTTAGTGTTCAGCTTTAATATAAAACTAATTTTTAATCGCGTACAAGCAATTTTGTTTACATGACAGACGGACTTAAAATAAATCTACTTCAATTTAACGGATGATCTTAATCATTTACAGCCATAAATCAAATTTTAAATTATATTCGTAAATAAAAGTCATTGCTAGTTCGCTATTTTAAAAAATGAGTTTTATATTGAAATATATTTTGATATATATGTTGATTCATGTTGGCTTTGCGTGGATGATATCTAAAATGATTAGACTCTCAGCTACACGAACCCAACAGACTACATTGTAAATGTATATAAGATATATATCTTCCATGGTTACCTTAATATATATGGAACAATTTGCTCATCTGTGTAACGTGCTGATCGACAATAATAAAAATCTACGAACCTCACTGCCATTTATATATATTTGATTGAGTGTTTTAAGATAAATGTGAGTATGAACATTAGATTTGTTTGCTTTATATAGACTTTGAAGGTAGCTAGCATTGCAGAAAAATTATAAAAGTTATTTTTTTTCTGCAAAGGTAGCAAGTATTTTTTTTTTTTGAAAAGCCGCTATCGCAATCTGCAATGCTAGCTACCTTCATACCCTCATTAAAATCTTCTAGTAAACACCCCATTGTTTACATAAATATGGAACAAAACACTTTTTACCAAGTTTAGCCAACATGATAAATTTGATAACATACATACCAATTATTGCATAAACGTGAAGAGAATATAAGAGTCTATACCTCCTAGACCAATCTTTATTCCCAAAAAGTTGTTGAACAGTAGTATTTCAATCCATTGAATCCAGAACAAAACTTAGCAAAATCCCGGTGAAGACACCTGACACAAGCCTAGTTAGGACGGAATTGTTTCTTATGTTATTTTAGAACATTAGTGCCATCATTCCAGACCCTCTTTACAACGTCAAACTACCAAGGATTGTCATTTGGGTTTGACAAATCTTTCAGTGCCGAACACATATATAAAGGATTTCAAACAAATGTACATTCGAAAAAAAGATATATTAATATATCAATATATTGTTAACTTCTTTAATTTTCATACTTGCTGAAATTGTATATCTATTACAAATGAGCTTGAGTAATTAACATTTTATTTGCAGTAATTTGAAAGGTGCACATTAGTTGTGAATGTAACTTAAGTTTCAAAACCTTATAATGCTACAAACATAATAAAGTCATACTTTTAACACTTTCAAAACATAAAATATAAGCTCATATCACGGGAAGAGAAGAAGTCCTATATAAACAAGGGAAGTCAGCAATAAGTATAGCTTAGCCATGTTTTAGGTGAATTTTTGGAAACCTGTTACGTCACGTGCAAAGCAAAACTCGTCAGGTAAAAAATATTAACCATCTTATCCCGAGTTGTTTAATTTTTGATGATAAAATACACCTTTGAACGACTTTTATAAGTTCGCACCCCCCCCTTAAAAAAGAAGACCAACCCCAACCCCCCCCCCCCCCCACCAAAAAAACCCACTGATAGTCTGATTAGACGAAAGACGCCTTAACTATAATAAATAAATATGAACCTACATTGTTTATTAATCACTTCATATTAATTTGGTATTAACTGTCTTCAATACTAAGTCGGGTTGTTGGGCTACCATAGAAAAGAATGCGACTTTTATAACTCACTAAAATAGACAAAACAAATGTTTTGTTTGTCAATGACTAAGCCACTTTTATAAGTTAAGAAAAGAAGGTTAAAGACATTCTTGTCGTCATATAACCTGTTATATTTAAATCATTTTGTTATTTGCTTTTCATTATTACATGGATATAGACGCCATTTACTTAAAATGTTTTTATCCAATGTTAGAACATTATGCCAACATTTGAAAGCAATTGATATTTTAATAAAGTATTGAATTTGTTGACAATCTTTGCAAATGTTAATTTTTTTTCTTAATGAACCAGTCATTAAAATAAAGAAACATAGTATACTCTGTCCCGAGTTTTTGCTTCCACTGCTTTTCACTTGATATTTCGATAATCATAAATACCATTGTGCTCAAACTACATTTATCCACTAATATGAAAAATGTCCAGATTATCTGTTTTGAAACGCTTCCTCTAACGCTTCAGGTTTCAATACATAACCCAAAATAGAAGGTCTACGGGGATTTTGCATTGCATCAGCCATGAAATAGCCCGGATGATAACGTTGAAAAATTGTGCAAGGTATTCCGAGTGAGTTCCGAATGGTAAAAAGATGTATACATTTCCCATTATAAAATTCCGTAAGAAATCGGTTTTCGTTCCTGTGAACTTTTATGAGTGAAAAATGTTAATGTTTCAATGAAGATATCTTAGACATTTTCCTTTTTATCGATTTTAACTGTATTTCTTTCATAGGTATGTGTATTTTTATTAAAAATCATGAAAAAGTGATGGAAGCAATAACTTGGGAATGACTATAGTAATAGAGTAAAAAAAAAAAAAAAAAAAATCATAATCCATATTTAGCCCGAGTGCAAATTCGCCGATTAAAAATTAAAAAGCCTAGTGTAGTCCCCATCGGTCAGGACAAATAGCAGTGAAAAATCCAAGTTGATATGATAAGACAAAAGTACTGTATGCGGAAACGCTGACTTCTCTACTGGCAAATATTTTGCACAGGTAAATAATGCAATATTTGTCAACATTCAGTATCTGTAAAATAACTCGTATACTTTCGATGTTTTTGAGATTATGAAAGTGTTTGCTGAAAAAGATCATTGCGTATATCTGTACATTTATATGCATGCACAAATTTGTCATAAGCGTAGAATTCTCCGCGTAGTTAGATATCATTTGAATGACTAATATTGTGATTACATATAGTTTTATATAAAAACAAGTGCGTTAGCTAAATTTAATAAAACAAAACAAAATCAGAAAGTATGATTGTAATCAATAAGATCATATATACAGTAGCTGAGATAAAAATTGCCAAATCAGCCCTGAACAAAACCCTCTCTTTCCAAAAACAAACTAATCAATGCTATTTGTAAATGATGATGAATGATTTTTTTTTCAATCAAAGAAAGATAGTATATTGGATGTAGTTACAGAAACACGATATATGTTAATCGTCAAGGATTTAGCGAACTTTTCTTTGTAAATGATGATGTTTGTTCAAGAATTTCTTTCCTCTTACAATTTATCTCCTACATCAAGATTTCGATGCCAGTGAACGTGCATGCGCGACTGGTGAAGTTCACGTTAGATCTGGTGCTGGTACGTGGTACATTGAGCACAGGGTCCTGTGTCACATTCAAAGGCCACATATTTTCTGCTACAGGATAACGTGGACTACCTTGAGCAGGTTAGTGTAGCTGTATCCCGCATTGTTTCTCTACTGTCAATACAGACTGGATAATCGACATTTACTGTATTTGACTTAAGTAAAATAAGATGATCAGTTGCACTGTATATCATTTGTTTTTTTTTTATTTAAAGTAAATCAAAATCAAAATTTATAATTCAATTTGTGTCCATACCCGTGTGAGTATGTACAGCACAAACAAGGATAACACTGTTTTACTTTTATATCTATGAATAAGAGTGACTAATAATTGATAATATCGAATAACCTAACCTTTAAAGCGTGTTCACGTAAGAAATCAACTTAAAGACAGTGTAATGTAATTGATTTTACTATAGATCATGTGTGTTCCTCCGATATGCTACTCCTCTTTACGTGTGACATGTTTGAGTCCACACAATGCCCCATGCCCGACCATCATCAGTAATAGTGATTTGGGTTCGCGCGCGCCGGTGTAGCACAATGGATGATTATCTGCTACTCCTGGTCACGTGTACATTTACCATTGGGCAACTCTAGGTTGTCACGGAAAAGTCGACTGGTTCAAAAGAGTACAATCCTTCTAGAAATACCACATTAACTCACACGGTAGGAAGTTCTGATAAAGTCAAGAAAGTACAATAAAACTTTCTAATAAATAAAAACATATCTCGAGGTACAAAGATAATTTTGAACCAAATATCATTTGTTTGTGATTACTTTATTACGCTCAATATCACGGGTTGATTGCAAAAACAAAATGTTTTAAATTTTAAAGTGCACAAAACTTGCAAACAGATACTGGTGACGAAATGATATTATGTTTTGCAATTTAAAGTGAGTTTACAGTAAATTCAACGTTGTGTTGTTGATTGTCTTCTGTTTAAAAATTAAGGCATGTTTGAATGAATCGAGACTAGTATTTCAACATCGAATGTCAACAAGGAAATCATGGTTGATTGATTTCAAAGCTAGTCTTAAAGCTGACATGAATTCAGAAATACGCATTATTTCCCTTTTATCTCAGACTACTGCCATATTAGTTTGAAATTTCTATTGTTACGCTCATCGCTTCTCACTCCCTATATAAGGCCGAGACAACTATTCACCCTTCACCGCATTCAGATTTTCATTCACCCGAACACGTTACATTGGACAGATAGATTCCTAAAACGCGTTTTCAAGAAAATGGCAACCAGCGCACTAGTAACTTAAGGTATATATCCAATGAAAGACAAAACAAACACTGAAATCCAGGCATATTCCGGTATTTTGCAAATGCATGAATTTTTTTTTTAAGAAATGATTTTTGGAAAGAAGTTATCATAGCTTTTAAAGAAATCCAAGATAACTCAAAAGTAAAATCTTGGCAGGATTATTGTTGCCAACCATTATGGAACAATAAATAATAGATTTAAAATAGGAAATCAGTCCTTTTTTTTTTTTATAAATCTTGGTATGTCAAAGGAGTAAGATGTGTAATTGACTTGTTCGATGAAAATGAAAACTTTTTAGACTTTGAAATGTTAAAAAGAAAATTTAATATTCAAATGAATTATTTAACATATATGGGAGAAAGACAAACTGTACTCTCAGATTTAAGAAAATACAACTTCATTAGAAATGAAGTTTTAAACCTTATATACCATTTAATATTAAACCTTTGTATTTACAAACAAGTATTCCTTTTAAAGGAATGATCAGCAATAATGATATATTGATAGCTAGAAGCAATCAACATGATTAGTTTGATGTAAAATAATAAAATAAGTACTGTATTTTTACAAAATATAGAATATTGTGAATCTGTGCACCATAATTTCATTATTATAAACCGTCAACTAATTTGATTTTGAAATAAATTTGGGAAAAGCCGTTCGTAAACTCCTTTAAATGTTAATGTATCTTCTTCTTCAGAAATACAGAGTAGGGCTCTTCAAAGAGCATTAACACGTATACAAAAAATGAGTTGTATTAAAATAATTTAATGCGACTGAAAAACATTGAATGCCATCATAACTTGCTATTGAGGTGGCATTATAACGTAACCTTGTTTAAAAATCAAGCCGTCTTCCTAGCTACTATTATGCAACATCAATAGATCGAGGTCAGTTCATGGAGCATCTTCTTATGATTGAGGTCAGTTCATCGAGGTCAACTGCATTACTGAATGAATCTTTCGATCGAAATTCTTACGCGTGAGACAAAATGTGCATTCTTGAATTAACAGGTCGAACTGTATTTTATGTATGTTTGCATCTCTTAAGGTAAATGAATTGAAATAAAACCGAGTAAAATGTTATATAAATACTAAACCAAACTTCAAGTTTTTATAAGAACTACTTATGCAAGCGGAATGTGTGCGCACGTGGAAGCATTTGCCGGATGCCTCATATGGTCACAACAGTGATCGGCCGAAGCCGATCACAAAAAAGGTTCAAAACCAATGTATGACATATTAAATCAGACAAATGTTTCACCAGTGGGAAAGGAAAAATGGAGTAAACATTTTTTTATTACAGAAAAACAATGGATTTAAATCTTTCATTTACCTTTTATTATTACCTCAGACTCTAAATTTCAAATTTTAAATTTTTAGACACGTGAATAAGTAGCAAGTCAACATAATAATCTGACAAGTCGATGTAAAGATCTGACAAATACGGAAACGTATAACCGCCTCTTGATGTTGTGTTAAACCTCTAAATGACAAATTAAAATAAGTGTCATCTTGTTATAAAATGTATTTATTGTCAAAATTATGTCGACTTGTACAAAGAGATAAATAAAATTCGATATATTTTGGATGATTTAACCTAAGTTTAAGCTTTGTTTGCTTTGATCAAGTCATAATATTATAATGAAAATTAATTATGTTGTAATAGTACAATTTGTTAGGCTTTTGCGTCCAAATTTTGGTGACTTTTTGTCTGTTAGCAAGGAATGTCAACTTAAGTTTTTCGTCTAAAATTTGAGCAACAATTTAACCCAATTATAAATCACAATACAGTAAAACACGGTTATAGCGAACACGCTTATAATGAATTGACGCTTACAGCGAAGTGATTTTCAGTCCCCATGACTATATTGCCTGTTGTAAACTTGATGGATATAACGAATTACGCTTATAACGAAGCAAAATCCCCCGTCCCTGGCGCTTCGTTATAACCGTGTTTTACTGTAATATAAAGCTGTACACATACTGTAGTAGCTACTTGCAGAGCTCCAAGAGCGTAAGATACATGGACGTTACACATTGTTTTGTAAAATCAAACAAAACAAAAAAAACAGACAACCCCCCCCCCAAACTTTAAAGTGGAAATAAACGAATGCAAATATAAAACAAATATAATACAACCAAAATTTAAACTGTTTTGAATATTGTACCACAAAGTTGTCATTCACGTGAAAAACAGTTTTAATTCTCCATAATGATTAGTACATAATTAGGTAAAAGAAGCATGTGGCATTATGTAGTTTACCATGTTATTCGGACTTAAACATTGAAAATCTTAAATTAAATCATTATTTTGATTCAACCTAAAACTTTGTTTAATCTCTTTTTAAAGTAGTAAATGCAATAAAATCGGGTCATAATAAATTAAGGTAAAATGCTTCAGTCACTACGGTGCATTATCACGTGATAATTATAAATAGCCAGTGCATATTACTTAATAAAAAATTAACAAGAACAATATTATTCCGGGTTTTTAACAAAACTATAAACATAATTTAATGCAAAAACTACTGCTTAAATCTTATATTCTTGACTAAAAAGATATTCGTCACTTTCTCAATAAACTTCTAAGATTTTGCATAGAAAACGGTATGTTACATCAAAGCAAGAAAGAACTCGTGAATTTAGCAACAACTTTTAAGTTTTCATGAAACAACGTATAAACTTTCAAAAGATGTTTAATGTGAATTTCAAAGTAAACTTTATACTGTTGTTTTAGTCAAATTTAAATTGTAAATAACGAAAGAAGAAAGTCTTGCCGAAGAATAAAATGAAATTTTTATACACAACTTTCACATATATTTGGTAAAGCTCATATTATTTTGTTCAATTCTTAAAAAACAACGTATTTTTTCATTAGAATTCTACTTATATTTTTAAATTTATTTACAATGCTTTTCAACCCAATGTACACGATATTCTAATTTTAATTATAGTGTCATCGATGTGTAATATTTATAATACATTCTGTAATATTGGTAATGTTAGCAAACCTTTTAATTCCCACATATATTTTGTACATGTATTTATAATGTATAGAAGGTAACGACATTAAAAACATCATAGCACAGCAGGAATCTAGAGTTAAATCATGTTTTGTAATGACATCATAAACGTCGAAACTTTTTTCATCAGGAACTGCAATGTCATTAGCGAAAATCAAAATTAACGGTTATTGTTTCTTTAGCACTAGCTTTTTCATTTATTTAAACTTATCTTTTATTTTAATAAATGTATTTGAGATATAAACCTCATTTGCAGACTAGAGAAAAGGATAAAAATGCAGAATAAACATTACTTTTTAAAGATGTAGTCTCATACATTATTACGTTTTAGGTTTGTTACTGACTGACTACAGAAATATATCGGGTTGATCAGTGTCAAAAACGGCAAGGCGAAGCCTCGCCGTCTATGTGATTGAAAAAACTACACAGATCCATGTAAAAGTGGACTTACAACTCTTTCTATTTTACGCAATCAAACTCTTCAAAATTATCATTCTCGCCTTTCAAATAATCTTTGAAAATCTTCGCTGCACCTTTGTTTACTAACAATGTTTTGTTGTTTTTCAATTTTAAACGTTTTCTCCCTTTTCTTTGCAGAGGTTTAAGCAAGTCTCGAAGCTGCCATTTTATTTTGCCACAACAATATGACGTCAATTTAAAGGGCAACTCTCCAATTTAAAAATAATTTATTCCAAAGGTCAACCAAATATTTCAGGAACTTACGAAACGCGGTTTCTGTATCAAATATTATGAAAGTCGAGATGAGAAGGCGAAGCGTCGGCCATATTGCCGAATATTATTTCTCACCGGACGGACATAGAGATTTATCCAGCAGTCACGTGTCATGTTTGAACCAATGAAAGTGACATTTCGTTCCGATGGAAAACAAGTACATATAATTGTAATAGAGAGCCAATCAGGAAATACCAATACTTTTAAAGTTTTTTTTTTAAATCAAATTAAATTGAAACCTTAAATTGACTATTGACATAACAATCTGTGTTCCGAATTCTGACGGGTTATATTGTTTGTTGAACGGAAATCGGTTACTCAAGACAACTAGTCTAATTAATTTAATTAATTAAAGGGCTAGATGGCGATGCCGAACGTCACTGAGACTGAGAAGTGAACCCAATATTGATACAACTCAGGAAACACAGAATCTAACGATAATGCAAATAATGTGTCAACAGTTATTTGAACATTTCGCAGCACAGTTAAGGCTGTCAATAAATTCCGTTCAGACAAAAAGTACGGGAAATGTGCATTATGACATCACAGAATATTACAAACCTCGAAAGTACTAACTAATAGACTAATTCGGGCTAAATCTCACGCATGCGCATAACGCGCTTGGGGGGACAAACGTCATTTGTTTACAGCAACAAAGATGGCGAAGCGGGAAATAGAAATCCCTGACAATGTACATACCCTTCCCGGTCTTCCAGCCTATAATTCGGTGCAATATTCTAGCTTGGGAAACGTAACACCGCCCAATATTAAGTTTTCAGACATTCATTCGTTTATGATAGAAAAAAACGGGGGAGATGTCCGAGAAGAAGCATCTGGCGTTCGGTCTTACCGAACTCTCGACAGAGCTGTCTCCCATTTCCAAGCGGGGGATGTACAAAACATTGGATTTTGTGAGGTGAGAACTTCGTAAAATTATATTAGAGCTAGTTTTACTGAAAAGATATGTTCATTATTTTTTATGTGTGTGGATCCGAAATGAGATCCATATTTATATTTATGTATCCTATAATGGCTATATTTATAAACAAACCAAAGTGGGCGTGGCAATTTGATACAAAAAAACGTAAACGATTTATGGTGTTGTACTTCATCCTATTACATATTTCTAATTTGTAATGCCATTTAGAGCAAAGCGTGTTTTAATTTTTTTTTTTTAACCAGGTTGACACCGGTGTCATGTATGGGTCAGCAACAGTGCTGGCATCTATGAAAAAAGTGAGATATCAAGTGTATATACACTTTGTAAATCACAAACCTGAACATGCCTACTGCCAATGTCCTATAGGGTAAGTGCATTGGTTTTTTCTCTTGGTATTTTGTTCATTTTAATAAATTTAGTTAACTTTAGCGATTGACATATATATATATATATATATATATATATATATATATATATATATATATATATATATATATATATATATATGTGCATATAATTCAAATTTTAGTAATTTACTTAGAACCATGATTTAATAAGCCTACTGGGAAAAAAAATTGGGTGCGTTCATAGTTCTACCAGTGGTACCAACTTTCAAATAACCATTGTTGCAGTTGGATGACATTTATGGTACCAATTGTACCAATAAACCCTGAACAGTTTTGTTATTGATGGCATACAAATGTCACTGATTTTACCAATGTTACCAATGGGGGTCCAATGGAAACATTGGTAAAATTGATTACAGTTTTGTAAACATGTCAAAGAACAAACATCTTTTTTTTCAGCCCAAATTATACAACATCAACATTTTTATCATATATTGCACCCCAATTATCATAGTTAGAGAGAAAATCGCTTTCCCAAAACCGGGAACTAATGTCTTGATTTTCGCCGCCATGTTTGTAATCAGTTGTGACGTCATTTACCAATACTTCCCACACTCTAGATCGTCTGCAGAAAAATATGCCATTGGCAAAAAACATTGGTACCAATGGTATGCCAATGGTAGTTAATTTTACCAACAGCAACTTTTGTCTACCAACGGCAGAACTATGAACGCACCCATTATATTGTATATTCATTTTTCCTTTGTATTTGTAGTTTGGCTCAATGTTGCAGTCATGTTGGTGGCTTTTTGTTTGCCATAAATAGCTACAACATGGAAGTGATGAGGGAGGAGACTGCAACTTCATGCACATCTAAAAAGTCAGCTTGGAATGTCCCAAGGAAGATGACTTCAGAGCCAAAACCTCTGAAGGACATGAGCTTTAGTCGACCTAAGTCCTTAACTTCTCAATCTAGGGATGAGGATGATACAAGAGTCACAGTTTTAAACTTCGATCCTCGCCATTCCTCCCAAAGAATACCAGATGCAGGGCACTATCTACAGAAAATGATGGAGCTAAAAACAGTTTTCCCTAAAACAGGTAAATTTGCCCCAATCAGTTTTTGGTTTTGCCAGCATGTATCGAAAACTATGTTTAATCTGTTTATGGATAATACATGTTCATGTTTTTTCAGGAATGTCACATTTGGCCATTATACCAGATCCTGCTCCTCCCTATGAATCAGAACAAGTTGTCTGCACATCAGATAACCCATTGGAGGAAAAGATTGCAGACATGATCTATGAACCAAACACAAGCACAGGTAAGTAATTAATAGACATATTCAACCAGAATAAAGTATTCTAAAATATTCTAAAAATATTCTAAAATCTAAAATTAAAAACATCAGTTCCCAGATGTAGAGGTTATTCTACCCTATTTTTATGTAACCTGAGATCAAAATGATCCAGCAAATTGGAATTAAGAACAAAACAACCCATCTCATGACCAATCAAGGTCATAATACTGTGAACTTCTAAACAATGAATATATTTTGTTCTTATTTACATACAGCCCATCTCCTTGAAGGAATTGACCAGGACCTAAGTGCCTACATTGAGGAGCAGACTAGAGGACAGAGGGAATCAACATTGTGGAAGGACTTGCACAAAGGCCGCATTACTAGCTCGCTATTTGGGGATGTGCTGCACGCAGGGCCGAATCCTGCAAGTTTGATCCAAAGAATTTTCACTGGATCAAATTTGGACAAGTATGTGAAAAATGTTTTATATTAAATGTTTAACATTCTTTATTGTATTGCACATGCAAGTAAAACAGTTGAATATTTGCAGGGGGTATATATACATGTATATCAACATAATCAAATTTTAAGGTTTTAATAATTTAATAATGTATGGAAATCAATTGCATCCAATGCACTACCTAGTAAGGTTTTAATAATTTTATAATGCATGGAAATCAATTGCATACAATGCACTACCTAGTATCTATTCTGTTTTTAGCATTGGAAAGCAGTAGAAGAGATCCAATATCAAATTAATAAATCTACCAATAACATCAACTGTTTATGTTCTAACCATTAAAACAGTTTTTCAATATTAACAGGTACAGCTCTCTTCCAAAGGCAGTCCAGTGGGGTGTGCAACATGAAAAAGATGCCCTGGAAGACTACCTCCTGCTTCAGAATTCTGTCACAACTATAACAGTGGCAGAGACCGGCCTCACCATCTATCCATCCCACCCATTCTTAGGAGCCTCAAGTGATGGAAAAATAACAGATATGTCACAGCCATCAGAAAACAGAACAGGAGTACTGGAAATCAAGTGCCCTTACTCCATTAAAGGGAGATCCATTTGTGATATGGAGGTACATGATATTGTTGCTATGGGCCTTCAAGAATTCTGCTTGGAAATTACAGAGCAGGGAACAAGACTGCGTCGTAATCATAAATACTACGCTCAGGTGCAGGGAGAAATGGCAATCATGGGCTGCAGTTGGTGTGATTTTGTTGTTTGGACTGCTGCGGAAGAAAATAACTGTTTTGTTGAAAGAATATTGTTTGATCCAGAATTTGTGTCCATGATGCTTCCAAAGCTAGTTGAATTTTTTGTTACTCATATTCTGCATTGACTTGCTTTGGAAGCATAATGGACATAAATTTCATGTCCAACTATATATACATGTTAAAGATTCTAACGCCCCACTTTTATTATATAAAAATATTTATATCTACGGTACATCTGATTTGTTATAAAGACCCATTGAAATGTAAAATATGTTGCATCTTAAGATAAGGAATTAAGCACGTAATTACTTTTCTGTGACCATTTTTGTTGAAAAGCGTAAAGTCAATGTTTAATGTTTTTTTTAAAAGCCTTAAAAACGGGTTAAAACCATGTAGCGTTAGAAATTTTGACTAGTATAGTAGACAATTAATGTAACCAGTAACTTTAACTTAATTTTTGCATCATAATTTTGTTTGAAGAGTTCTTTTAAACAATTTCAAGATTTTACAGATCCTAAAAGTTTCTTGTATTAAATGTTTTCAATATTTTCAATCTTGTTTGCATAATTTTTCCAACAGCAGATGAAATTGATTGTCAATGTGTTCATTTGACAACAAGCAAATGTAAACATGGATCTCAGATTTATTGTACTTTCCATATAGATATGTACAAAACAACTACATGTTAATGATTGTTTTACACTTTCCAGTGAACTAGCTTATTCACCTTTAACACATGGTGCATGATGTTTACAGATCTTCAGTCACTGGCTATTTAATTAAAAATACAAAAATGCCCTATACAAAATTAAATTTGTGATCATACAAATCAAAGTCACTGTGAAAATTTAACAGCATCTTCAGCTAACTGATTAATTGCACTCTCTCTGTGTAGAAAAAGATAAAGATGTACAATGACATCATTTACAGACAAAAATTAGTAAAGAGGTCATTGAAATTATATGTAAACATTACATACAAAATCATGTTGATCATGATAGAAAAATTATACAATTGGTACATCTAAGTTAGTTAACCAGCATGCAACCATAAAGCATTTGGAAGCAACAGGGGCCAAAGACAAAGGCATGACACCATCAAACAAATGAAATTTTTTGATACGCCCAATGCTTCTTTCAACATGAATGCGCAAAGATGCTATGGCTTGAGTCTCAAAAACTTGACCTGCAGTGAATTGAACATTGTTTCGTTTAAATGGAGGAATATTTAAAGTACATTTTCTTTCTCTCAGTAGATCAGAAATGGTAAAACCTTTATCAGCCATAATGCTATCACCTGGCTCTAACAAATCCAAAAGACCACTCTCAATCACAATGCGGCGATCAGACACTCTACCACCCCAAGCTTCAGAAACAAAGGAGATGACTCCTGATGGAGTAATACCAATCAAAAATTTCAGAGTAGAATGATGCTTGTAATTGGAATACAACAAATTCTGATTGAGCAAACTAGAGGATCTTTGAACAAATATCTCTGTACAGTCTAAAATTATACGTAAATTTGGATATGATTTAAAAGCTACAGGTGTTGTCTGCTTAACTAATTGGCGAGAGGGATACACATTGATCACTTTGAGTTCTTCATACAATAAACAAATCCAAGTAACAAAAATGCTGGAAAAAGTGCTAGAAGAAATACAAAATCTATCAGCTATGTCCCTAGTAAATAAACCAACTTTCAGTCTGATTAAAACTGCTAGAAGCTGATCAATCAGGGGGATGGAAGTTTTCAGGGGTCTTCTTCTTTCACTAGGTGTATTCTTTCCATCCCAGAAAGTCATGTTTTCTGCTTTAGCAGATAGGAAGCTTAAGAAAATGATAATTTGATAAGAATAAAGATAGACCTCTATACATGTTTATGATATTAGATAAGCTAATATTTGCATAAAAACAATATATTAGTAAAAAGATATATTTTAGATGTCCGACTTAAAATAATTAATAATAGCCGGTACTTAATTTGATCAATTGGTCTTTAAAAAATACCTGAATAACCACAGGAACACTGAAAATTATGGAAGTCCAGTGTAAAATTTGGTTGCTTTATCGTCGTCTTTGATTTTCTCAACAGACCATGTCAGTCTCTTCACCTTCTCCTTCAACTCTGAATTTTCTTTCCTAAGTTGTTGGTTCTCTATGAGAAGAGGATCTTCCTCAGACTGCACACCTGTAGCATACATACAGAAAAATTAATATCAGTCATATACTTCAAAGCACTGAGATTACAGGGTTGAATTTTAATATGCATATTGAATTTCTATGCATTGACCAATCCTGTTATAGTTAGTATGCTCATTATGATTTTTAATTTTTATCACAAATTCAGGGTGCAATCACTATTGAAGATAATTTCATAAAAAGTCCCAACTTTGAGCACAAAAACATAACAAAAACAATTTGAAAATAAGATAACATAAAAGATTTAAAAAACCCAATACATATGTAATAGAATATACCTGTATATTATATATCTTGATGTTGAGGAGCACAAAGCTCAGTGGTCATGATTGTTTGGTCAGTATCTGAAAAGTTACCAGTTCAAAACCTGCTGTTGACACTTGATGGTGTGTGTTGTGTTATTCGACAAGACACTTTATCTGCATTAATTGTCTCAGTCAAGTCAGCTGAAAGAAGATAGTGGCTTATGCTGGGAGTTTACCTGCGATGGACTGGTGTTCCATCCAGGGAAGATTAAGTCTATAACTTCCATCCATTTTGCAGCATGGATACTAGGTTATTAAAAAGCATTTGCCTTATGAGTCTTGATATTTGCTTGGGAATGATTTGATTGAACTTCAGTTTTTTATATCCTCCCACAACACTGTGAGTTCCAGTAGAATAACTAGCCTCCCTGCAGGAGACCATATCACAAAACCAGGTATTTGATTGGTTCCAGGTAACTGCATACAGCCATTGAGATTTGCTTGCATCTGCCAGTCACTGGTGAAACCCATCAGTCATCCAACTTCTATTCCCCCAACACAATAAACATGTAATAATTAATAAAACATTAACACAAACACATGCAATTGTGACAACTGAAATACTTTGAAAAAGTAATAAAACTAAATAAAATCACCTATACTAGAAAATTCTTTCTGCGCAGTACTTGATTCCTTTTTGCTGGTGTTGACTACATAATCATGATGAGCCAATGACAAATTCAGCATCCCTTCTTCCATAATTTGTTGTTCTCTTGCAGCTTCCTCAAAAGTCTATATATGCACAGTACAAGATCATAAATTAACACGAGTCCATTTACTGTATGATTGATGAGAGAGAGAGAGAGAGAGAGAGAGAGAGAGAGAGAGAGAGAGAGAGATGGATTAGGGCATATATACATGTACATTTAACTTAGTAATATTATTACTATTTTATAGTAAACTACTTGCATATAATGATTTACCTTCGTAAGGTTTCGCCTGAAGGCTCTGTTTGATCTTTCTTCATCAATTCCCTTAGCTTTGTACTTAAATACTGTAGGTGCAAAGTCTACATCTTCACGTTCGTCTGCGTGCCACCCGGACACAAAATGGTCGGAGCAAACGAACGAATTTTCAGTAGGTTGCCAATTTCTACGGTTGAGCGACCTTATCCATGCACGTCTCTTTATTTTGCCCTTAGGAAATTTGAAATATTTAACACCCCGATCGCGTGCTGAACCGTTTGAGCGGTTGGTACATCCATAAACGCTACACCCTTTCACCATGTTGCTAATGTAAACTTTGTCCCCCCTAGCGGTTTCTGCGCATGCGCAAACATCAGTCCCGCAGTTAAGCCGAAACAGACTATTCATTTATTAGCAAAATTAATTTATACTATTCTTTCAATATTAAGAACAACGAACGCTATTACTTACAATTTCGATGTCTGTTATATCGTACACACTGAAAAATAAGCGAGAGGTCGTTCTCGCTGTACTACAAAATATGACGTCATATGCTTCAAAATGACGCATTAAGTTAAGTCATTGAAGGCTATCATGCGGTTTTTTAGCGATGAAAAATAAATTCCATAGATTAACGGAAAAGTATAAATGAATATTTTGTTTAACATTATTATTAGTAGAATGCTACCTATATAGTCTTATTTTCAATTTGTTATAATTATGCATCGTATTAAGAGGCAACCTCGGTTTTGTATAAAATATCGTATATTTTAAAGCTGGGTGCCTAAATAAATCACTTTATTGCAAGGGCATACACTTATCTGATCATGACAAACTTTTACATGTAAATTTGAAATATGCTATGTAATTTAAAAACTTCTAAGATCCTTGTGAAATTTCACAAATTAATTATTTTTTAATGAAATTAACACTGTGACTTTCAAAATTATTCAACATATGCATTATAAATTATGGTTTTTTCTAACAAATAATATTATCTTACAAAGTTCACAGCATTATTTAAAATCTACTATATAACATCAAGTTATTTTATAATTCAGTTGTGAATTTTGACATGATTATGCCCTTGCAATATTCACATTTTTAAATGACCTCAAAACCACAAATACATCTGCTTGTATCATGCGACTCCATATAACGTGACCACTATAAACATAAAATATTGCACTATTATATATATTTCAGAAATATATTGCATTTGAGCGACTGTTATTGATTTTAAAAAGGACATGTCCGATGAACTAAAGTATACGTGTTTTCATCACAAAAATTCGCCGATATTTTTATTGACCGCCTTAACTGTACTGCGTTGTGTTTAAATGTTATATATACAATATTTGCGGTGATGAAAACTGCGTTTTGGACATCAATCAACCCTAAATGAAGAATTAAAACAACAAAGAAATATTTGATCGAATGAATTCGTAACGTCATATGACGTTTACGGTGTTTTCCCGTTTTTTGATAAGAAGAAATAACTTCTGATTCTCGAACAATTGTGAACAAATAAGATGTCATGTTGTATAATGCCGATTTAAAATTCATGATGAAGGCACAATACTGTAGTTTAGGCGTAAACTATAGAAAGGGTGTTTTAATAAACTGTGCATGCGTCATCTTGACGTCATGTGTTGGACGTTATCATGCTACGTGGTGACAAACATGTTGTTTTTAAAACCGGGTATTTTCATCAAATGAAATGAAACCTCTTATATCAATAAAATAAATGTTTGTGCATAAATAAATGTGTTAGTTGAAGAAATATGTAAGACAGCGACATTTTCTTCATATATAGTAGAAAACAAGTACAGTTAACTTCAAGGTAAATGTTTTTTAATATGATTGTTTTTATTTTTATTTCTTTAAGACAAGAACATATAGGCAGCCTAAAAAGGAGTTGGAATTGAATGGTAAGTCAATGGAAAGCGACATATTAAGAGAGTACTAGTATGCGATACCAGGATTGCTACCGATAGGAAACAAAAAAAAAAAGGTGTAGAGAAAGAGACGAAAAGGATTATGGTAAGGATTTCACGGTTAAGTCAAACACATTTTTCCCAAAAATCGGTAACAGTGAAAAAGATCTTCTTAATAATTCTGTTTACGAACCACTTAATGAACAATTTTGCATATTTTGTAGTAAACGTGAAGGCTTTCTCACTTTGTTTCAACTTATTGCAAGAAAATATATTTCACAACACTCAATTTGAGGAAGTTTTTGACCAGCATAAACGAAATCGACAGGAAGCTAACAGATTTTTGTTCGCTGTATTAATTGGAAACGAATACACACAGGAACAACTACAGAATATCTGGACCACTTTTAGGAAACCAATCAGGACGATTTGCTTCCTAATTTTGTTTACCGCAGATAACTCTAAGAGAATAGTTTTAGAAAATAGCCATGAAATGATTTAAAATTTCAAATTTAATTGTAGTTTATTGTTTCTCTTTGCTTACAACTTAAAAATAGTTGTATATAAGTACAGGTCCACGTAAGAATCAAACAATATCTAATGCATGCGATAAGAGCTTAGCCGAAAAATGAAATAAAATTTTACTCTGCAAACAGCTGGGATGTCAAGAATGTGTATAAGAACTTATTCTGAAATATTGTTTTGTTTTGAATAAGGGAAAATGCGCGCAAGTTTGCAATTGACTCCGTGCAAGTCTTAATAAAACTGCAAAGATTATTATCAAATTACAATAAACAGCAAACCTTACGTGAAAATTTGATTATAGCAAGTAACTGAACTCATCTCGCGCAACAATTTCCGAGTTTTAAGTTAAGAAAAACCCCTCTGATGGCGTTTAATATAATCCATTTTACCCTTAATTAGTTAGTCTAATTTTCATACATGTTTTCCTAAAACAATTAAGTTGATTACACAATATCTTAACACACATTCATTAAATACAGTCGTATCCCCAATAAAGAAGGAAACATCAATAAACACATTAAACATGTTTTATTTTGTCAACTACTAGGTTGTTTTAAAAAATGAGCAGATTAGATATTATAATAAAAAGGAATGAAGTTTCACCCTCTGTGCAGATTCTTGTTTGGTACTTAACTAAAGACGACATCCATATAATATATTTTATGACATGACGTGCACCCTGTTAATAAATTGTACTCTAGCCTTGAACATTGAGTAAAACAAAATCAATACATTTACCAAACAAATTATAAATGTTGTCTTTTTGTGAAATCTTGTGATTGAGATTAATATAACAATCATTAAATAAATTAAAAGCAATAAAAATAAAACAAAAACAAAAACAAAAAAAACCCAAAATACCAAAAAGAACAAACAAACAAACAAACAACGCAAAAAACTAAAATAACGATAACAATAATAGATATACAGTTTAGAAAAATCAAATAAAAAAAACACGTATATAAATAGATTTTAAAATACCGCACAATCAATGAATATTTCGACCGATGAAAAAATAAACCTAATTAGGAATTTATTGGTTATCGTTGAAGGTATACCGACCGCCTGGTATAATCTCCGTTTACAAGGACAAATGCTAGGGATAAATCCACGTTTATATGATAAGCCACCAGTACTGTATGAGAAAACGTTGACTTATCTACTAGCTAAGATCGTGAACAGGTAAATACAAACTTGTCCATATTAAATGTATGTAAAACAACTTGCATATTTTAAATATTTTCGTGATGATGGTAAAATATTTGCTGACGATTGCATTTGTTTGAACATTCAAATGCACACACAAAATCTGTCTCATGGACATTTTCTCATTGTTAAATATCATTTAAATGACTAATATGTCAATTGAATGGAAATAACTATAGCTCTGTAAAAAACGCGTTAGCTAATTTTAATTATCTAAAAAAAAAAACAAAAAAAAAAACCGTATGATTGTAATTAATAAGATCATATATACAGTAGCTGAGATGAAAGTTAACACCCCACTCCAAAACACAACCCTCTTCTTACAAAACAAATTAATTAAAGCCTTTTTTAACGTAATAATACATGATTTTATCACTCATAGAAAGATCGTGTATGGGTAATAGTGACAGATACACAATGTATGCTAATCTTAAGGATTCAACAATAATTTCTTTGCAGATGTCTATATTTCTTAGAATTTCGTTCATCTTACAATTTATCTGCAACATCGAGTTATCGGTTGCAAGTCAATGCGCATGCGCGACGGATAACGTCCACGTCAGATCAGGTGCTGGTACAACGAATCACATCTTCGGTACATTGAGCACGGGGTCATGTGTCACCTACAAAGAACACATGATGTCTGCTACAGGATATCAGTGGGCGAACGTGGACTACCATGGGCAGGTTAGTGAAGCTATCCCACGCATAATTATCTTATAAAACACAGACTTGATACTCGACATTTATTGTAACTTAAGCAAACTATGAGAACAAATTGCATTGTATCTTACTTGCGACTGTTATTTTTTAGTATGCATATTGTAGTCAAGCGTTTTAAAAGCAAATGCCAATCAAGCAATACACTGAGATGTTAAAAACAAAATTAGCCCAAGTTGATACACATAAATAATCCACATTTTTGTTGACTAATTTAATTTTGTACTTAACTTTTAGAATGGATGGATAGCGTCGGATTACCTTACCTTTAAGGCGTGTTCACGTAAGAACTCAACTTAAAGACAGTTTCATGGAATTTTTTTAAAACAAGGATTCACTTAAATTAAATATTGTTTAATATGTTACAACGTACTACGTGTGACATTTTAATTTTTTCTTTCAGAATCATCATCCACACACACTGGTACGCATTCAACTGCCGGGTGTCCGACAATCATCAGTCGAAGTGAATGGGGTGCACGCGCACCGACGCATCACAATGGACGACTTCCGGCTACACCTGGTCACGTATACATTCATCATGGCGCTACTCCGGGCTGTCACACAAAGGCCGATTGCATTCAAAGAGTTCAGTCCTATCAGAATTATCACATGGATTCACACGGTAGGAAGTTATGCGAAAGTCAAGGAAGGACTTTAAAACTCTCCATTGTAAACATTTCTCGAAGAACAAGAATTGCATTTTTGTGATAACTTTATTACGCTTAATATCACGGATGGTTCGCAATGACAAAATCTTGGGAATGGGTTTTTGTTTTCAAAATGCAAAATATTTGCTTATAGTAGATAATGACAAAATGAGGATAACTTTAGCAACTTAAAGTGAGTTTAAAGTTAATTCAACGTTGTGTTGTTGACTGTATTCTGTTTCAAAATTAAGACGTTTGAATAAAGTAATACAAGTAGATATTTCAATGTAGAAAGTTAAATAGGTAATCAAGGTTGGCTGATGTCAATGTTAGTCTTTAAGATTAAATGTTTACAACCTTAAGCTATAAATCAAAGACTATCAAAGAATAAATAAAATATATAATCATTACATGTACCATTATACATAAGTGAATAGAATCAAAGTAGCAACGACAGCATTCTTAACTTCTTTGATGGACAATTTTCTCTCATGCATACTGCAAATCTTTATTCTATGTGATTTTGATTTGTTCTGATTTATGTTCTTATGTCCTAAGAGCAAATTAATTAAGTCTTAAAGATTGAATCTTTCTATTTTAATTTACAAAATATTATAACATGTATTTCTAAATTATTGCACTCGCTTATCACCGCTGCGACCCGAGTTTGATCCCCGTGATCGACCATGGTTGTATGTGAAAGGGTATGGCGGTCGCCCGCTTGGACGCGTGGGTTTTCTCCGGGCACTTCGGCTTCCTCTAACATCAATAATCCCCTCGTGCTAACATCCGTGCCAACGAAAGATATTAATATAAGTTGTAGAACTTGTTTATCAATCGTTGTGAATTAAATAAAATTCAACTTAATTTGAAAATTATTTAAACATGATGTATTGCCAGTTTCTGAAACAACTGCTATAATTAGAGTTGTAGACGTTTATGGTCAAAAGGGTCCCTTTTGATCGACCAATTTTTCATGCATTTCTGTAGCAATTTGCATTCGATTATAAAAATGATCCCAACATTGCTTGTAAATATCTATGTAAAAAGATATTGGTGCATCATTAACATTTAACACTAGATTGTGACATTTTTTAGGACTTATATATTTTAATCAGGATAAAACATCATGAGATGACTTCCCTCAAAGTTCAGAGCGTCCCCGGCGTAATGACGCTGCTTATGACATAAGCAAACATGAGCAGGGCCGCTTTTGGAGCTTTAAACTGTTTAAAGCTACAACTTATCTAAACTTTTGTATACATATTGTTACAGATAGGTCCAGTACTATACTGCTTTGGTCATGGTCATTGATTTGTAGGTTGGTCGGACATAGGATACAGTTTTGTGATCGGCGAGGACGGCAATGTGTACGAGGGGCGAGGATGGGACACGGTGGGGGCTCACACTCTACATCACAATACTGACGGACTCGGTAAGAAATGGATTGATGTTGGAGGATGGGGAGCATGATTGGGCACATACCTCACATTATAAATTAATACTTACGGACTCGGTAAGAAATGGAATGATGTAGGAGGAATGTTGTGGGGGCCATGATAGGGCACACACCCTACATCATAACATAATACTGACGGACTCAGTAAGGAATGAAATGATGTAGAAGGAATGTGCGGAGGGGGCCATGATAGGGCACACACCCTACATTGTAACATCGATAACAGGTGAAAAATTCAAGAGAGGCCGGGTGATGGTTAAGTCGCAAACTTAACTTTCATACGGACGGTAAATATTTATGTGGGTTGAGGCCGGGAGTGAGGTACAGTGGGGACGCACACATTGGGATAGAGTAGGGGCAAAGTTAGAAAACACATTTAGAACAATGCACGACTAGAGTCAGGGATGGAAGGCAGGAAAAGACATAGTGAATCCCCGGTTAAGTGGCACGTTTTATTACAGTGATCATTGGGTGTTGGCATAAACAAGTACTACATATAAATGTTTATTATTGTTATTGGTTTTAAAAAATGGCATTACCTTTAAAATTATAAATTGATCTGAAACAGTTAAAATTACTATTATACTGGGTTTTTTTTTCGCGTCTAATGTAAAACAATTCATGTTAAACTAAAGCGAATTTAAAATTGCACAAATCATTTTTCAGTAAGTTACATTAAAAATAAATAAATTAGAAATAATATATAACATTTTGTTCTGAAGTAAAATGCAAAATGCTTTATCAAAGTTGTCTTTCTTTCAATTAACAATAAGTGTTTTATCCAAAAGGTTTCTGTGTGATGGGAAACTTTATGACGCACGTACCGAATGACCTGGCAATAAACGCAGTAAAGAGCTTGATTCACTGTGGAGTACAAATGGGGAAAATTACCCACAACTATGTGTTAAAGGGTCACAGAGATGTCGGTCAGACGGCGTGCCCGGGGGACAAGCTGTACGACTTGATCAGGACCTGGCCACACTATCATCACTAGAAACTGGTCTCCATTATAAATGTATCTGATACAATAAATACATTCATATTTTAAACACTTGTATCAAAACTTTGTCCAATTACCATAATTCATTTCTGAAGAATCAAAATTGAATTTAATCGTTGTATTGTCGTACATCACTTACATAGTTAGATATTGGTCTTATTGTTTAAAAAAGTATTATATTGGATACCAATAAATCAATAAATATTAGGAATGTCAATTATCATGTGAAAATTATTGTAAGAGCCTTGTTACATAATTTGACGATTGAAGAAGAAAAAAATATCAAGTTTACAAACAAGTGGCATTTTTCAACACCAGGTATGATATATTTCAAATACTTCGATCATATTTCATTGATAAAGAGACAAGGATGATCGTTAAAGATTCAAAGAATCCAACTAGAATGTATATATCGTATTAACCAATTTGCGTGACGTTAATAATTGATTACGAATTAGCTTTACAAAACTCAAAATTTGTCAAACATGTATCAGATCGACGTGGAAAATCAATGAATCACTGATACTGTTGTAGAAAAAAAATCATATTGTATGAACACGGATTTGTTGGTTTTATTTTTTACATGAAAGGTCAAAACACGATGCTGTTTGATTTGTATAAGTAAAGAGCCAAGTCATAAAATAACTCTAAACAAGTGATAAGATATTCTCTAGGTGAATGGGCCGTATATGAATCATGTTTATAATCAACCACGGTGTCCAAAATGTAGATGTATGTCCGTGACATTGATTCTGTCTCTAGTAATTAAAATAAGAGGCACATGGGCCACATCGCTCACCTGAGGAACACTAGGTATGATAAAATCAGATAAATGGAGTCATGATACAAACTATCTGGACAATGTAGTAAAATACATGTAGATCCTGTATAAGTAAAAATCTATTTTTTCCACTGGATATTCTAATGTTTATTATCCTTAGTCCCTTTTCTAACAGGATGATTTTATAGTGATATCACATGTTGAGCATTGCAGCTCTCAAAAAGATCCTAAACAATTGTTTATATATGGGATATACACCTACATCAAACTCTGAACCCCTTGTGAGATCCAATCGTCCAGGAATCATCTAGAGGCCAAAGTCTAAACAATATTAAATATTCACCTGGCTGATTAGTTTCTGAGAAGAAGATTTTTAAAGATTTACTCTTAATATTCCTATTTAAAAATTTCACCCCCATTGTGGCCCCACTCTACCCCGACGAATCATGATTTTTACAACTTTGAATCTACACTGCCTGAGCAAACAAGGTTCAGTTTTCCTGGCTTATTAGTTTCTGAGAAGACGATTTTTAAAAATTTACTCTATATATTACTATGAAGAAATTCGGGGGGTAATGATTTTCACAACTTTAAATATACACTACCTGAGAATGTTTCCACATAAGTTTCCCCTTTCCTGGCTGATTAGTTTCTGAGAATATTTTAAAAAATTTACTCTATATATTCCTATGTAAAAAGTCGACCCCCATTGTGGCCCCACCCTGCCCCCAGGGGTCATGATTGTTACAACTTTAAATCTTCACTGCCTGGGGATGCTTCCACACAAGTTTCAGCTTTCCTAAACAAATGGTTTCTTAGAATAAGATTTTTAAGGATTTAATCTATACATTCCTATGTAAAAAGTCGACCCCCCATTGTGACCCTGCCCTACCCTCGGGAGTCATGATTTTCACAACTCTGAATCTTAACTACCTGAGGATGCTTCCACATAAGTTTCCGCTTGTCTGGCCAAATAGATTTACTCTATATATTCCTTTGTAAAAAATCGACCCTCCATTGTAGCCCCACCCTACCCCTGAGGGTCATGATTTTCACAACTTTGAATTTACACTACCTGAAGATGCTTCCACATTAGTTTCAGCTTTCCTGGCCAAATGGTTTTAGAGAAGAAGATTTTTAAAGATTTACTCTATATATTCCTATGTAAAAAGTCGACCCCCCCCATTGTGCCCCCCACCCTACCCCCGGGGTCATGATTTTCACAACTTTGAATCTACACTACCTGAGGATCCTTCCACACAAGTTTCAGTTTTCCTGGCCAAATGGTTCTTGAGAAGAAGATTTTTGAAAATTTCTGGAAAATTTTCATTAATTCCTTTTTGTCTCCCCTTGCAAGAGGGCTTGGTCCTTAATTTTCACAACTTTGAATCCTCTTAGGCTAAGGATGCTTTGTGCCAAGTTTGGTTGAAATTAGCCCAGTGGTTCTTTAGAAGATGTTGAAAATTTGAAAAGTTTACAGACGGACGGACGGACAGACAGACGGACAGACGGACGACAGACAAAATGTGATCAGAATAGCTCACTTGAGCTTTCAGCTCAGGTGAGCTAAAAAATCATAGTCCTCGTAAATTATACGGTTATTTTGTCGTCAATGAAATAACCCAAACAAAAAGACGATGGGGGTAATTAAAAATCCATCTTGCGAAAGATTTGCCAAAATAATGTTATCTGAGTTATAGCAACCGACTTTGTGTTCTGAGCTAGATTCAGCCTGTCTAAATAAACACACTATAGACATTGTTAACTTAACGAAATTATAGCGTCAGTTATCAATAAAAGCGACATTCATAGCCGGTAATCAACTGTATACGAGCGGTCATACACCTTGTGCGAGACACTAGCTTACATGAATGAAAAGCAAGCACACTTTAATGTTAGAATATCTTGTTTCTAAAATGTGCTCTTAAATTTTGTGCAACCTGACCGTGAAATACTGAGAAAAGGATAGAAGAAATGAAAGTTTATATTCGTATATTATTATAATATGATCCTGTAAGAGCACCAAATCTTGTGATACTGTAAATTTTGAAGTCAATTCATTGTCACATTTCTTTGATAGCAGGAACTATTTCACTCTATTTCTACGAATTTAGTTTAAGTTACATTTGATTAACTAGAATTTACAAAGTTAACTGAAAGAGCCAATAGATAAAGCAATAGTATACAATTGTTTTTGATAATTACTACTAGTGATTTTATTGCAAATGTTCATATGTTGCAAACAGAATTATATTTAGTACACTGAATTTACAACTGTTAAAAGACTAATAAAAAAATTCAAAATCAAAATATTTTAAATAATGAGTATTGTAGATATATATTTCATGTGAATTCATGTGAAACTGTTTGTCTAAAGATCTTGAATTACTAAAAATATATAAAATTTTAGTTTTTGTATCAACCTCACCTGAATGTATCACTATGTGTATAGTTGCTGTAGAAATACTCAGCTCACATTAAGCATACAAGGATTGTTTGGAAATTATTGAGACAATACGAATATTTTCCTTTCTTAGTGACGAATTAGAAACACCAACAAAAAAGACGTTATTACGCTTCAGTGCCAAGCATGACGTTATTCAATTTATGCGTTGACGTAACAATCTGCCACAACGCGCCATACCATTTTTTAGCGTTGCGGGATGCAGTTTTGTGTGTAATATATTATTTATAATGTTATTATCTAAAACAATGGCTTTTTATCACTTCCTCTGTCACTTCAAATAAGACGTTGCGCCATTCTTTTTTTTTTCTTTTTTTTTCTTTTTTCTTTATATTTTATTTTTTTAGCGCCGCCAAAAAAAAAGAAATGTAAAGAAAACCACGCCTTTCAAAAAATACGAAATACTTCATTAATGAAGCATTTTCCCAAGATTTAACAAATACGTTTAGTTTTTAAAATAATTACTATCTTATCCTGTCAATCCTTTACCATAATCCACGCATACATGTACAACGATTTCTTAATTTTTGAAAAAAGGTTGGTTCTATATAAAAAATTATTTAAGAAATGCACTTGTTAATCAAAAAGAATAAAAAGTAACAGAATCTTGTTTAAAAATGTGTAAAATGTATCTTTAATTTTGGTTCCAGTGGTTAAGTTTTTACTGAGGTATATCCATACAATGACTATATGCCCTTGCAATACAAAACCGATCGCTGTCGGTCAAGGTAATAACTAGGATTATGTCTGCAATAAGACTAGTGTTGTAAAATATTGAATAACAATATGCTAGAAGCCCCATTGTACATGTACCTTCAGTATCATATGGACCTCTTCTATATCATCACAACACTGTGGATTTTTTATCATTGAAGTTATTTCTTTGTTTGCATATATATGATAGAAATATTACGAAATATATCTTTATTCCTCTGAGAGAGAGATAGAGAGAGAGAGAGAGAGAGAGAGAGAGAGAGAGAGAGAGAGAGAGAGAGAGAGAGAGAGAGAGAGAGAATAAGTAGGTTGACTAGACGTTTTCATAAATCATCGGATTTTTTTTTTGCTAACCTTATGACATGCAATGACATGCAAAGCAAACTTAATCATTTTTTAAACACCAGCGTTTCCCTCAAATTGTAAACAATGGAACTATAAAGCTTCAGTTAATGGGGCGGGGTTATCAAAAAGTTATCACGAAAGTATATTCCCCCCCCCCCCCCAATGATGCGGACATTTATTTTACATCTTCATTCGCTCTCGCACTGTATGGGATTTACTGACCACGTCAAAATCATATTAGATCAACAGTAAACTACATATTTAAGCACAGAACCAAATTTTTTTAATCAACTTACATTGTCTCAGAGTATGTATGCACCATTGATACTATATGTTTGTAACAATCATTGTCATTATTTGCCGAAAATTTTCAGCAACTAATTAATTAGTAAAACGCAAATATGTTAGTGGTCAAGAGGCTGGTATTGCTGGCTGCAGGTGTAAAGGTTTATCTTGATGCAGTTAAAAAAAATTAGCACAAAAAAGGAATTGATATTTAATGTGTGTTAGATAGGCAGACAGACAGACAAAGAATGACTGTGCTAGAATGATAAGCAAATCCTTGTTCGTTTAACTTTCTATAAAATCGCGCTTTTTCTAAAGCATAACCGCCCATTGAAGTTTAAGCTAGTACAGTCATTTGGGGGTATTTCGAATCACCCCGCGTTCCTTGTTTTTGAAAGGTTGATGTACCGCTCTGCAATGTACAAAACATGAACAAATGAAACTATCCAACAGTCCTCATCTGCATTTTTTTTTTGTATACAGAGTTTTTAAGAAAAAAGTGGCATACATTAATAAAATAATTTGTGTTCTAATTTATGTACTCGCTATCCTCAGTGAAGGGAATTTGCGTGATGAAAACGCTGTTCAATATTCATTTCTCATTACATTGTATGTTATTGCTTTATTATTTCGAGAATTTTACTATGTAATTTTATTTATTTGAATTTTCCAGGAGGTGGAAGGAGGTGTCCAGACACACCCTTAAATTTTAGATCCGCACATGAACGGGTATGATCTCTTTGTTGAACCAAAACAACTAACTATATTAAACATGCGTTTATACACATATTTTACAATCAAGTTGAAGAAAAAGTGTTATTCAAAATACCCCCAAATGACTGTATTAATGATTTCGTAAATATAATTTTAAGCTTAGCGTGAACTTTTTAAAGCTGCTTGGTCCGATATCATTTAAAATTTTGTGTTCGCTTTTATACGATGGCTATGCTTTGTATGGGTAGAATAATAGACATTGCAGTAGTTTTCAAACCGGTTTCTTTCGCCTCATATTAAATTTAAAATTCGCTGCTAAGGTCGAGGCGGGTATGGTTGTATTACGACTTTGACATCGCTATAAAAAAATTGACAAATCAAAAATGAACGTCTGTACATTTTATTCACTAATATTTCGGAAAATGTTTTGTATACGATCGATGCATAACATGTGGGTTGAATAAACCCAGTCATTCGGAAACGAAACCACACGGTTTTCGTTTCTAAACATTCCCATGATGGGTTTGGTTTGGTTTGGTTTGTTTGTTTGTTTTGTTTTTAGTGTTCCCATAAAGAAATTATTTTTATCTTCGTTGAATGTTTCTAACTTTGAAAGAAGACCGGTTCTAGTGGTGTAAATAGGCGAGAATTTATAACTTTCTAACGTTCATTTGTATGGAAATTTATTTGATGCATGCACTTTAATAGCCAAAAACCTCGGACCATGTAGCTTTAAATTATCTGTATGTTTTAAAATCATCCTTTTTTCATACAGGTAACCTCCACTATTTTGATTTTTACATTTTATTCCATACAAAGTAGAAAATGTTACCACATCATACGTGTAATATCGACGATCGTCAGTTGTTAACGTTTTAAACTATTCTTACATGTACTTTCGGGAAAGATGTATCTGTTTTTAATGTTCTTTAATATCTTATTTTATTTATAGATACAATTACGATTGTGATTACCATTATAGTTCTAATATTCAAAGGATTAAATACAATATAGACCTACTAAGAATTAACGATTATACATAGTTTATCATCATACGATGAAATATAACAGTTATAAAAAGCGATACATAAATTACGAATTTATATCTCGAATCGAGCTAAGGAGTTTTTAACCAACGTATGGTCTTCCAGTTTTTTAGTGATTTAAAAATCCGCTTGACCAACTGAGCTGTCTAAAATATAATAATGATAAAATTTAGTGGTTGAACCATTAATATATTTTATATACTAAAATTATACATATAACTAAAATAATAAAAGGTATTTTCATAAGGTATATTGCACTCCTAGTAATCTTTACTTCATTTACCTCTTTATTTGCGCCTGTACACACATATATGTTGTTTGACCACATAATATGTTGTTTGACCATAAAACGGGTAAGGACTTGAAAGTCCGTGCGGTCAGAACCATCCATGTGAAATTTTAAAATGTGCACGATGTGCGAAGTCCAATTTAACAGATGCAGTTGAAATTTAGTTTTAATAAAAATGCTCTGAAGAAGGAAACAGAAGATACAAAAAAGAAAGCAATAGGAGTAGAAGTGGGGGGGGGGGGGTTGCCGAAATCATAAATTCAAACACGGTCGAAGAAGCATCACCATTATCTCCAAAAAAGTTAATACATGCAGTTTTTCTCTCCAAGAGTTCAGTTGCATAAAAACTACTGTAAAAAGTCACCAAATGGAATTTTTTTTAAAATGTTGATCATCTGGCTAAAATTTTGTTCTGGGATTATATCAAAGTAATTATTTCAGTGCCTTATTCTTCTTAATTTGGCATATCGCAGTATATGTTACCGTTCATTAATTAACTCTGAATGAAAAAAAACATTTAAGTGCATGCTTCTTTTGATCCCCTGTCTTCTTTTGATTCCCTGTCAATATTTCAATTCTAAGTAAAAAAAAACCCACACGGTCACCTTCAATATGCAAGCGATTCATACCCCTTGCATAGTATACAATACCAGAGAACGATGCTGTCTATAATAGCTTTTTACCCGATTTATTTCTTAAAATAAAAAGAAATTACGGATGGATGTTATGGAGGTGTTTTATTTAATTAAAAACACAAAAGTACAGATTTTTGGAGTTGGCGCGGTTTGACGTAGTGACGTTATTGTGATGTCATTTTTTTAACGTTGTGACGTTATCCGTAGTATATTTATATATATATATATATATATATATATATATATATAAATATAAAACAGAATGCGACAGTCCAAATTAAATAAATTGTTTACTGTTAGCGCTTACAGCCATGTCGGCTCTTCAGACAGTTATACAAAATTAAAAACGTTGTTTGTAACGTTGTCAATGACGTCGTGTTTTTAAAGTTCATTATGACGTCACAATGTACATCAAGGTAGCGATGGCGTGAACTTAATCAATGCAGTTAGGCATAAAATGTAAGCAATGCATAGACATATAATAAAATACATATATATGATAAATCTATTTTCGATTAAGTTTCGGGTTAAATATTTTAATAAAATGGTTCTCTTTTGTAGTTCGGGCGATTTCATTTGAAGTCCACATTTTGTAAAATGGAAATATTTTAAATGTTCCCTTTCCACACTTAGCAAAATGTTCCGAGCATGGAGTGTTTCTCACTGTTTCGTCCTTTATTTGTTGTTTGTGGACTCTTACTCGGGCGTTGAGCTGGTTAGTCTGGCCAATATAATTTTCCCCACAGGTTGGACAAGTTGCACAGTAAATTAAATTAGACGATTTGCAGTTCATTGGGGCATTAGGTTTTAAAATTTGGCCACTTTTTAATATTATTCCTTCTCCCTCCTGTATAAGGTCACATGTTCCACATCGGGGGTCGCCGCACTTTTTGATGGAAATAGTATTGCTGGACGAGAACTTTGCTTTGGAGAGAATTTTCCTCAGATTCGGCGCTTGTCTTCTGCTGTTTATGATTGATGATTGGTTTAAAAGTTTTTTCATATTTTCTGATTGTTCTAATATTGGAAAAAAAAAAGTTTTTCTGATTTAAAAATATTATGGTTACACGGATTATGTGTAGTTACAAACGGAATTTTCTCATCTTGTTTCTCCTCCTTAAGGCGGGTCGTTCTAAGTTGTGCTAAAGAAATATCCATAGCCCGGTTTACTCCGTCATTAATAAGTTCCACGGGGTAATTCTGTCGTCTAAGGTGTTGTTTTAACTCTTGAAGCCTTTGTAGGCGAAGAGCAGGGTGAGTCACAATAGTACATACACGCCGTGCCATGTTGTACGGAATATTCCTTTATGTATATATATATATATATATATTGTTTACAACGGTAAATAAAAACAAAATCAGTGGTTGGGTTTTTTTTCAGGCATAAACTCGAAAAAAAAACCCCAAAACAACACCTTAAACTTCTTCTTTCTAAGTGTCCGTAAACATACAGTTTATGACAAAACAAATCAGGTTATATATGTACATTTTGCTATTTATTGTGAATAATTTTTTGATCAAGTTTCACTAGTGTTCGCGTTGAAATACGGATATGATACAGATATATTTACCAAGCAAAACGAATCTGAAAACGACAGTATATTGAATTTCGACGTCAAGAGGGCGCAGCGAATATACATCAAATTGGTGGAAATCTCGAAAAAAGATTTTTTCAGGCCACCCAATTGCTTAAACAAAAAATATACGGTGGCAAGGGATAAAGAGCTTCAGTTTATCGTCTTTTTCACTGATTTTTTAGCTACTATTAAGACAAATTAAAGGGACTAAATATCAAGTACTTTTTATACACTAACTGATGTCAACGTTCTAAAATATTCACAGAATGACTGTAGTTGACATTTCACAGTAATTGAACAATGAACTGAATTGAACTATCGGTTAGAAATAACTCCATATTTTGCACTAAAATCAAGAATAGAAATAATATTCAAATGTTAAAATTTTTAAATGTTAACAAAAGATGAGAAATGAAGAATAAATTATAATTTCTGATCGTTTGTAAGCTGTTTAAAACATAGAAGCAATGAGAAGCGTTAAAATGACGTTGCGGTAAGTTTGCGGTTGCCCCGGATCACTGGACGAAGGCAAGTTAGCATGATCTAAGAATACTATCGATAAAAAAACTGTTTACATTGATAAATTCAATTGTACGTTCTTGTGAAATTTCAAGGGATTATTTTTTTCCCAAGGGAATAAGAGTAAATATCTCAATTATTTCCGAACAGCCCTCGTATACATGTATCACCATGCAATGGTCCAATTCCTTACAATATGCGGGTTCATAACATAATATTGAATGATTTACGAGACTTATAAACCAAACTGCATCAGAGAGTAAACACTTGTACATTGAAACGATGGCGATAAACAAATGGCAGCAATCGGTCATCTTTGATACTGAAGTGTCCTAGGAAGAAATAGCTTTTCATTTTCCAAAGCAATAAAAAAAAAACCCCAGACCATAACCGATTCAATAATTTATTATTAAATAATAAATCTTATATACCTCATTTTTATTCTACTGATTTTGATGTGTTCTCCTCTATCATTTCATTTATGTTTTGATGTGTTGGAAGATCGCATATCTCCTTCATGTGACTCCCATTTAATTATTTTTAATATTTGTTCTTGCATTCATTTCCTTAAGAACTATAAATAAACAACGCAAAATACTATAGATAATAAACAAGGACAATGTCGTTGACATATCATGCCAATTATTTGCAGGTTAAGGATTTATGAACTACAAGAGTAAATTATGATGAAAAGGTTTACCTTCGTTGTCTAAGAATAGCTCATTGGTCGTCACAGCTAGGTAGATGTCAGTGCATGTTATATGTAAATACATATATAAGGAGATATTGATTTCGTCAATCTGAAAGAGTTTTCATGGATATTACTTGGATATTACTTTACTGATTTTCCATGTACAGAACGAATGTGATCTCGTTTGACTTATTTGAAAATACACATATCGGGTTGTTATTTTGGAAAAAAGAAAAAAAGAAAAACAATTGTCAAAAAAACCTAAGCACAGAATACAGACAACGCAATGAAAGACAGAAAGGTATCAGGCAAAAACTAGACAAATTAGGTTTTATTTGTACGTCAGATGCAACACTAGTCAGTGTCGACTTAGACAGGCGCCTAAAGAGAAGAGTACATACACAAGAAATCCCCGTGAGTGAACTGTTTATAAACGGTCAAGGACTCTATATTAAAACTATCTATAAAATGAAATGCGGAAATAAACGTTTGGAAAATATATATTGTATTTTTTTCGTTAAAGCTTTATATTGAATACTGGAAGTTGAATTAACATGTATATGGTCTTGCTTTTAAAAATAGGAAAAATATACTACGTTTGTCGTTACAACTTTTAACTAAATGCTAGAAATTAATTAAAAATTTAAGATTAAACATATATATGTTGAAAAGAACGACAGGAACGGGAGGTGTCTGCAAAAAACAATTCACAGAATAATTACAAGATTGATTCGCACTATGTCATCACCCCTTTTGTTATCAATGCTCAAGATTTCGGCATGATGCCGCTGGTTCGTCGTCAGAATGATTATGTTCGGGGATATCATAAAGATGATTATCTTATCAAGCTCCTGTTTCAAATTCATCCACTGACAATGTGGACAAGTTTGCATTAAAGATATGACATAACAAAACAAAAGGAATCAGCTAATTTAAAATATATAAGCTATTCCATAATTAAAAAAAAATCATGTAGTGATAAAAATCAATTATATTATTTTGAAGTCATTTCATTGTCACATTGCTTTGATAGCAGGAACTATTTTACGTTTATTCTACTAATTTAGTTTAAGTTACATTTGATTAACTTACAATTTACAAAGGTAATTGAAAGAATAAATAAATATAGCAATACAAGTTTTTTAACAATAACTAATAGTGATATTATTGCTAAATGTTCCTATACTGCAAACAGCATTATATTTAGTATATTAAATTTACAACTGTTAAAAGATTTATAAAAAAAATTCAAAATCATGTTTTTTAAATGATGAGTATTGTAGATATACATTTCATGTGAATACATGTGAAGTTGTTTGTCTCAAGATCTTGAAAAATAAAAAATATAAAACAATTTAAAGATTTTGTTTTTCCCGATCATATTTCCCCCAAATTACGACATTTACCCCAAAAATGACATTTTTACCAATATGACATTGGGCGCACGGCAGGTGTGACCGGTCAGCAGAGGATGCTTACTCCTCCATGGCAGCTGATCCTACCTCTATCTTGGAGGTCCGTGTTGCTCCGCTTTGAACTTGTATTTCGTTTAATGGATTTTTGAGATGGTTGACGGTTTGTTATTGTACTTTTTTACATTTCAACCTCACACATATCACTATGTGTATGGTTTCTGCAGAAATACTCAGCTCACATTAAGCATACACGGATTGTTTGGAAATTATTGATATAACATGAATATTTTCCTTTTTTAGTGACGAATTAGGGTAAACATTGGCATAAACATTGAAAAAAACACCAACAATCATTTGAAGAAAGTAAAATAAAAAATTATATATATTTAAAAAAACAGTGGTGTGGGTACCCGGAGCAGGCATAAGCTCGGAATATAAAAAACCCCAACAACTTAAACTTCTACTTTTTAAGGATCCGTAAATTTACAGTTTATGACAAAAGAAATCAGATTATATAAATACAATTTGCTATTTATTGTGAATAATTTTTTATCAAGTTTTACTAGTGTTCGCGTTAAAATGCGGATATGGTACAGTTATATATTTACCAAGCAAACGGAATCTGACAAAGAAGGTATATTGAATTTAGGCGTCAAGACGGCGCAGCGAATATACATCAAATTGGTGGAAATCTCGGAAAAAGATTTTTTCAAACCACTCAATTGTTTAACAAAATCTATACGATGGCAAGGGATAAAGAGCTTCAGTTTATCGTCTTTTTCACTGATTGGTTAGCTAGGATTAAGACAAAGGGACTAAATATCAAATACTTTTTACACACTGACTGATGTCAACGTTCGTAAATATTCACAGAATGACTGTAGTTGGCCATTCACAGTAATTGAACAATGAACTGAATTGAATAACTCCATATTTTGCACAAAAATCAAGAATAGAAATAATATAAAACATAGGTGCAATGAGAAACGTTAAAATGACGTTGTGGTATGTTTGTGGTTGCCCCGGATCACAGGACGAAGGCAAGTTTGAATGATCTAAGAATGCTATAAATAAGAAACTTTTTACATTGATAAACTCTATCCTTGTGTACGTTCTTGTGAAATTTCAAGGGATTATCTTTTCCCCAAGTGGATAAGAGTAAATATCTAAATAATTTCCGAACAGCCCTCGTATATCACCATGCCATGGTCCATTTCCTTAAAATATGCGGGTTCATAATATTGAATGATTTACGAGACTAATATACCAAACGGTCTCAGAGAGGAAACGCTTATATTTACATTGAAACGATGGCGATAAACAAGTGGAAGCAATCGGTCATCTTTGATACTCAAGTGACCTATGAAGGAATAAGAAAAATATCAGAAAAAGCTTTTCATTTTCCAAATAAATAAAAAATAACCAAGACCGTAACCCAGTTGTAGACAATATTCCTTAAGAATCGGTCTCGAATCATAAATAATAAATCTGATATGCATCATTTTAATTTTACTATTTTTCATGTGTTTTCCTCAATCATTTGATTTATGTTTTGATGTGTTGGAAGATCGCATATCTCCTCCACGTGGCTCTTATTTATTCTTTTTTAAATATTTGTTATTGCATTCATTTCCTTAAGAACTATAAATAAACAACGCAACATACTATAAATAATAAACAAGCGACAATTTCGTTGACATATCATGTCAATGTTTTGCAGCAGGTTGAGGATTTATGAACTACAAGAGTAAATTATGATGAAAAGGTTAACCTTCGTAGAATAACTCATTGGTCGTCATAACTAGGTCGATGTCAGTGCATGTTAGATGTAAATACACATATAATGGGGATTTTGATTTTGTCATTCTTAAAGGGTTTTCAATGATATTACTTTTATTATTTTCCATTTACAGAACGAATGTGATCTCTTTTGACTTATTTGAAAATACACATATCGGGTTAGTTTAATTTTGGGATTGTTATTTTGCAAAAAAAAAAAAAGGAAAAAAGTTAATATTTACTATATTTTAAAAAAAAACTGATTTTAAAGGAAAAAAAATCTTTTAATCAAACTTTCGGATTTACGATTGTAAAACTGTTATGGTCCTTGCATTGAGTATTATATTGTTAAGTTTGTAAAGATGTGTTGTTCAAATCAAAAAATCATCAAAGCATATCAGATATAGTATTTCTCGAGAATGTTTCTATTTTGTCAAAAAACCTAGGCACAGAATAAAGACAACGCACTGAAGACAGAAAGCTATCAGGCAAAAGCTAGACCAATCAAGTTTTTAGTTTAGTACGTCAGAGGCAACACTAGTCAGCAACGACTAAGACAGGCGCCTAAAGGGAAGGGTACATACACATGAAATCCCCGTGATTGAACTGTTCATGAACGTTTTAAGACTCTATATTAAAACCAAAAATATCTATAAAATGATATGCGAAAATGGAAAAATTGAAGAACAAAATTAGTATTTTTTTTTCGTTAAAGCTTTATACTAAATACTAGAAGTTGAATTAACGTGTTTATGGTCTCGCTTTTAAAAATAGGAAAAATACAATACGTTTCTCGTTACAACTTTCAAATAAATGTTTTATTAATTAAACATTTAAGATTAAACATATTTATGCTGATAAGATTGCTATTTTGTTACCCACTGCCAATAGTCCAAGTAGATTGTATAAATGGCAAAAGCTATAAAACATATCAATGTACTGCTAGTTAAGACTGGATGTTTAACAATGAAAAATGACAATAACAAACTGTCAACCATCTCAAAAATCCATAACGCGAAATACGAATTTAAAGCAGAGCAACACAGACCTCTAAAAAGATAGAGGTGGGATCAGGTGCTTTGGAGGAGTAAGCATCACCTACACTATGAAGATTTGTATTTTTTTTTTCCAAGGCAAATGCTTTAGAGCTTAAATAGCTTAATTTAAAATTTAATTTTTGATATGTTACATTGTTTAGTTGTATACTTAAGATTGAAAAAAATATATTAATAAAATTATATTTCGATCTTAAAATTAAAATATTTTTGCATTATTTCTGCATGAATTTTAGCAATTTTGGCTCTACTAATGCAAAGTGTTGCCGGGACAAGACTAATAAAAATCAGCGCAAAACACTTAACCAAATACTGTAGATTAAAAACATTTCATTAAATGTATTTCAAAGTTTATTAAATCAATATATATGCCTTAACGATTGCCCCCTAATGAACTACAACAGGTAAGTTTATCCTAGCAAAAACATGTCATTTAATTAATATATCAACCAATATGTGTCAAACCTTTAACGATCTGGTTAATTTAAACGATAAATCATGATTACATTTACTTAATATAAAGATTTATTTGAAGCATCCTTTTGAAGATGTTTTTGTCATATTTAGAAATATAATTGATGTAGTTTATCTTGCATCGTGGTAGCATGTTCGGGATTCAAATCATAGCTAAGATGACTCTGTTGTGGCATTTATTGTAGTTGCCTATATTAGACCAAAAAAAAAAAAAAAAACCCCAGTGTATTCTGTGAATCAAAGGTCATTGCTCTAATGAGAAGGTTTATTAGTCAACGGGTCACACAGAGCATGCGTCCATTAAATTAATGGTCGGGACGAGATTATACACATAATATGTTTGAATGTTTTATAATTTAAATTCTAAATTCGTAATTTAAGTTTTTTTTTTTTTTTTGATTTACTAGATATAAACATACGTCTCTGCAAACATTATGCTTTTAACTGTATGCATTTCCTACATTGTCGTAAATCTAGACGAATTAACAAAATAACGAGATACCATATTCTGTTTATCCCCATAAACATTATTGCTGCTATACTGATGCACTGAATATGAAAGCAAAATATCAGCATTTTAATAAAACGGTAGTTTTTTTAATAAACAGGTGGTTTGGTTACAAGCAATTTTGTCAACAAGTATAATTGCTTTTATATAGATTAATAAAGCGATCGAAAATAAAAAAAAAACCCACATTTACATTTGAACAAAATTAAAATTCTGAGCATGCATTTGCAGTTTAATACTTTCTACCTGGCCAACGAAATAGTCCTCTGGCTATTAATATTCAGATGAGAATGCATACAGTTTATGAACAAATTGTATAAAATTATTAAGATTTAAAAGCCAATATCTTAACTTATTTAAGCGGCGTTTTTTTGGCATTTACTTCCACGATCTCTGAAACTATTGGGCACTTTTAAGGTTTAACACTGGTACATTGGGGTCGCGTCTGATGCAGCAATATTAACTATTTCTAGTGTCATCGACAGCTTTATACAGTCCAATGCGTTAAACCAATGACTTTTGATATTTAGTGCAATTGCTGAAAAGTATATTAAAACATAGGTGATAAGGAATCATTCTTTCAATATTATGAGATTATCTAATACGTCGGGGAGGGGGGGGGGGTGATCAAATCTTTCATAAAGCGATTCGGACTTAATTGGATTTGATCACCCCTTACGTTCTTGATCACCTCAAAATACTCAAAGAATGATTCCTTATTACTTAAATAAACACAAAAAATATTATCCAATGCCATAATTGAAATATATGTGTGTAAGGAATAAATCAACTAAAATACTGATACATGTTTTTTTTCAATTTTAGATGAAAGCAAAGGACGACCGTTTATAATAATGCTTTTCATGTTTTACGTTTATTTAAACTATACAGGATTGCAGAAATCAGTGTGCACATGTAGTTCTTAATTATAACATAAACAAAAAAAAAAAAAAACGAAAAAAAGGAGTTCAAATTTGAGAAAATTCACTGATATATTTGAATATAAATATATGTATGAATTAATTCTAGTGAATTTACTTATCGATGTAAAATTAAAGTAAATTATAGTTAGGTTTACTTGTATAAAAAAATAAGTTTATCCTACTATTGAAAGACCTCTACCTTAAAAAAAGATTAAAGATGATCTATTCCATCTTTAGCTATCACATCGGCAATAAAAGAAAATGATATACAGAATGGCTGCGTAATTAAGCAAACTACAATATTTAACACACATAGAGAAGAAGTCCATATGTTTGCGGTCTAAATTGTGTTAATTTTATCACGAGAAATAATGATTTGTCTCCTTTAACAAAAACCTTATGTTTCGCTGATCATTCTAATCGCATTATTATTTTGTGTATAATTCATACATGTATCTCTTTCTTTTGTTCAAAATTATCATACGAATTTCAATTGAAAATAACAATAATTAGGAAAAACTGCTTCAGAAAAAAAAAAACCAAACGCACACAAGGTACCATGACCGAAGAAAAAAATAAAATAAAATGTTGTCTGTTTCAAATAGAATAAAAAAGCGACCTATTGTTATTATTACGTGCCTGCTCGTGATTGTTACCCTTTTTATTTTTAGGGTTTAACACCAGTTCATTGAGGTCGCGTCTAATGCAGCAATATCTACTCGACAACACAAAGTTAAGTCCAATGCGTTTCATTAATGACTTTTTAATATTTGATCATACACTTGCTGAAAGGTCTACTAAAACACAAGTGATAAGGAATCATTTTTTCAATATTATGAGATTATCTAATACGGTCAGGGGTGATTAAATATATCATAAAACAATTCGGACTATATTGGATTTGATCATCCCATGCGCGGATCAAGAAAATATTTCCAAGTTCCAAGGGGGTGGGGTGTACGAAGGATAATTGCGTTTGCCGGAGGGGGGGGGGGGGGAGACATATTTGCGATAATTTTACAATGTAAATTTAATATATTTTCATTTTCCGGGGGTGTCGGTATCCCTCCAACCCCCTTCTAGATCCGCGCATGCACCCCGACCGTTTTTGATAACCTCATAATACTCAAAGATAATTCCTTATTACTTAAATAAACCGAAAATATTATCCAATGTCATTATTGAAATATATTTGTATAAGGAATAAATCAACTCAAATACTGATACATGTATGTTTCAATTTTTTTGATATCAAAAGACGATCGTTTTATGATATTGCTTTTAATGTTTTACGTTTTTCAAACTTAAATGTTTATGCAGGATTGCAGAAATCAGTATGCACGTGAAGTTTGTCTTCACATCATGAAATGAGAAAAAAAATGAGTACAATTGAGAAAATTCACTCATATATTTAAATATCATCAATATACATGTATAAATTAATTCAAGGCGATTTCACGTATGGATGTAAAAGTAAATTATAGTTAGGTCTTGGTGTATAAAAAAAAAACTCAAGTTCATCCTATATAGTTACTATTGAAAGACTTTACCTTTCAAAAAGATTAAAGATGATCTATTCCATCTTATGCTATTACATTGGCAATAAAAAATGATATACAAAATGGCTACGTAGTTAGACAAACTACAATTAACACACATAGAGAAAAAGTCCATATGTTCGCGGTCTAAACTGTGTTAATTTTATCACGAGAAATAATGATTTGTCTTCTTTAACAAAAACCTTATGTTTCGCAGATCATTCTAATCGCATTATCATTTTGTATATACCTGTAATTCATATATGGATTTACTTCTTTTGTTCAAAATTATCCTACAAATGTCAAATGAAAAAAAAACAATAATTAAGAAAAACAGCTTCAGAAAATAACCTAAACGCACTCAAGGTACAATGACCGTAAAGAAAAGATTGCTTAAATGTTATCAGTTTCAAAAGAATTAAAAAAAGGCGACATTATTACGCGCCTTCTCTTGATTGTTCCTCTTCCATTTTCCGCCATTTTATAATTTGACAACTACTGCTCTTTTCTAAAACAAATATGGCCGTTGGCTGCTCTGTACAATAAAAAAAAATAAACTTTGCTAAATCACTATCATTTTTATTACCAAATACAAGATTGAGACGGTAAAAGTCGGTGCAATTTTTTGGCATTCTTCTCCTCAACAGGCTCTCAGGTATCGTTGAATATATATTACATGTAATAACATACATTTTAAAATCATCTCGTGGGGTTTCAACTAGAAAATTGAGAAAAGAGTTTTGAATAGCAAGAAAGCCACTTTTAAGATTGTGATACTATTGACACAAAAAGTCAGATGCCCATAATATATTGATCACTTAAACCTTTTATTTCGCATACACTTCTATAATCCTAAATTTCAACAGAGGTACTTGGAATGTTTCAAATTAATTATTCTCAACCCACAAAAATTAATATCATGAACGACAGGCCTCCGACTTAGGTATTTAACCTTTAGATGACTGTACAAGATGATGACAGAAGGCATATACGACATCGTGCGTTGAGATCAGTCGCAATTTAAACCCAATACAATTGTTAAATGACACATCATTCGCTTTAGCACAAGAAAAAAATAACACCATCTTCACTTCCTTGCCTCTAAAAATAACCATAAATTATGTTGCGATGGCTAAGAAAAAATATTGGCTCGTAGAAAATGTTCCGACAAAATAATGGCGTCTTGTTGAAACGTATCATTTGCAAATATTTATAAACTATTTCCGCAAACAACAATTTATTAGTTTTTGTTGGAAGAATTTAAAAGCGTTTTATCTATTACGCATATTTAAATTGGAGACGCCCAAGATTAACATGCATTGGTCACTTATTTATAGAAATATATCATAAATTATTGATTAAAAAACAAATATTTAATAATTTTTATATAATATCAGAACAATCAAATTTTAAAACAAGCTATGACAACTGACAAAACAAAGTTGTTTTTTTTTAATTTCATTTGGTAGGTACGTACTGGATTAATGTTTGTCCAATGGGTTGAAATTTCAAAATGGTCATCTTAGTATAATGAATTACTATAAGCGATTCACAGACTGATATTGTTTAAATGGCTGTGATCAGGATACTTTACAAACTCGTGTTAAATAAAGTTAAAGAAACATTATTTGTTTGTTTTTTTGTGCGTCGGGTTAAATGAGCTGAAAGTTGACAGCGGAAGATACACTAAACTTAAATACACTACCCATTGCCGTATGCAATTGGCTACATGTATAATACAAGTTAAGTGCATTATTTATGAGTATTCCTAAGATTATATAATATTGTATATAAGGAAAAGAGTTTGGATGACGCTGTATGAGGCAACATTGGGATAGATGAAATATTTTATATAGACATACACCCGATCAAGTTCTCTTTTCACAGATTCAGGGTTGGAGAAATCATTTGAAAGAAAACAAATGTATGATCAGTTATTCTCACCTAATCAAGAGATAGATCATAGAACATTTTCAATAGTATTTCACCCTAACACCAGAAACACCGGCAATGTGTTACAATTTCCATAATTTTAGTTCTGTACTTTTCGGCCATTCTTTCGAAGCCAAGTTTGCCTGATAGATGAAAGAAAAAGTAGAAAAGAGGATTGATTTAGGTTACCTTAATGTTCACATTAAGAACTATAAAAAATTGTCTGAACAACATAAAACCTGGTACCTGTACCTAATCTCTCATGCTCAAGCCCCGTTGCTCGTTTTAACCATGTCGTCTGCTTAGTATTCAAAAGCAGGCAAGAATATTTTTAAAGATTGAATCTTGACAATGTACATTTAACTTCATAAGTAGGTTTATGAGCGACGTTCAATGCGCAACGTCCTACAACAAACAAAACCGGGGAGCTAGTGACTAGCAATAGGTCATCAATGTATTCATTCATTATGAGGTCAATAGAGGGTTAACATTTTTTTCAGTAATTTTTTTTAAACAAAAATATTTTTTTGATTAAAAACACCTGTGAAATCGAAAAAAAGGCGTTGTCAATTTATTTAAAAGAAGATAAATGTAAGAAAAAAGAAAATTTTACAGGAAAGGTTAATTACAATTCTTAACATGCATTTAAAATACAAACCGAATTTCACGAAAATGTTTCAGTGCTAAAAGTGGTTGATCAACCTTTGAATCATCCGGGAAATGGATTTTCAATTAACAGCGCAATATATCTTGCACCTTAATGTAACTGGTGTTTTTCTAGTAAACATGCAAACTGTGGTCTCTGAATAAGCTTGTTTTGCATTTTAATGATATTTACGCAAACTTTCCCAAAATTTGAAATGTATTAGAATTGTTGTAATTATCTAATGTCCATAATCTATCGTTAATTGTTAAATGATGGTTAGAGAGTTGAATCATTTTTTTGAACACATGTCAAAGTTTAAATCGAAATATTTTACACAGTTTAAACAAGTCTGTTTTGTTTTGGTGTTACACACAACCGTTCATTTAAAAAAAATCAAAACTGGTCTGTAAAAACTGTACTGGTATTAATTGGTACGTATTTCAAATTTTTTTTTTTATTGTAAATTTAAAAACATTTGTTTGGCTAATATGGTTATCTCATCAATAGACATATTGCTATTTAACGGTAAATGGAAAGTCATTAATTACACAAGTCACTATTTAGGTTCTATAATCACAAAATATCCATTTTCCAATTATATTCTTTTGCGAGATACATATTTGTCACAAATTGATGCTATTGTCAAACACTTTAAAAAAACCCAAAGGTATATTAACCTTCAACAGGAGTTTTTTTCCTCTATTTTCATATTTTATAACTGGTCACTTATGCCAAAAGAAGTTTTAGCATAAGTTGGTGTAGATGTTGCAAATCATTTTCCAGGAAAATAAACATTGATATTGTAAAAATATCCATATGTTCACATTCTTATATATATATATATATATATATATATATATATATATATATATATATATATATATATATATATATATATATATATATATATATATTCAATTTTTTAAATAATATACCCTATTATACATATACCCTAGAACAAATAAATCCAGTTATTATATATACACTATTTAAGCCTATCTGAAATCTTTTAGTAAAAACCACAATCAACCAAAGCATTTAGCTAGATATCTTTTTACAAACTGTAGGTGTAAATATTCTGCTTCAGAAAAAAATCTAGTTAATATTACCGGATACCAATCAATAAAACTGCGTTAATATATACACATACATAAGCATATCCAAATAATCTATCACTAAAAAAAATGAACTATAAACTATGTGCTAAAAAAATATTTGTTCAAAGCGTTAAAAAGATGTTGATTATTATTTTTAAAAATCTCGTAAATATTACTGAATATCAACGATCAGTAGCGGTTAACCAGGAGTGAATTAGACTAAATAACGTCACGACCCTAATTGATGTTTTATGTGGCGGGCTGCCACTGGTCTAACCACACGATGATTTATAATCCCACGATTTCTTGGGGAAATATTTACTAGCAGGAAAGACGGCGGGCAAGGTGACAATTGCCGATTGTGTAGTATAGGGTTTGTTGCATTCATTCCTGATCACCGATGAAGAAATTATACAATTTTTATATTGGTTTTACGTTAAGCGAATTATGGGTTCCAGAACCAATCGCAACTTCTCGGGCCTTTCCGGCAGGCTCGGAAAAACACCTCGAATGTATTTGTTGACTTCATTCCTGATCATCGAGGAAGAAATCATGCAATTTTTATATTGGTTTCACGTTAAGCGAATGATGGGTTTCAGAATAACAAAAAAACTTTTAAAAATATGTGTTTAATTTGATAATCAAGATAAGATGCTTTTAATTTGGTGTTTATATATAGTTATATTAACAACAACCCATTAAACAATTATAAATTACTCCACTTTTGTCAAATAATAAGCTACGGAGTAAAATATGCAGAAATACATCATAATGAAGAATTGTAAAGTTGTATATTACAGCAAATTATAAATCTTTTAACACGTATGATTTGTGTACAAATGTATAAAACGTGTGCAATATATTATATAATTATCTATAACTTTAATAATAAATTCTAATTAATGGTCAAATGTGTTTAATAATAGAAAGTCACAATATGAAATTATGAATGAAGAATGCATGGTACAGAATACCGGATAGGAGATGGGGCTAAGTTGCAGACTTAATAAATATCGGCACTGCAACCGGTTATTAAACAACCCTGCAAACTAAATACTTTATACAGACTTATTTTTGCCCCGTGTAATCTTTACACTTCTGTACTCGAAAATAGTTTCAAACCGTCTTGAATCCTCAAGACACACTGCCCGTTTAACTGATAAATTTCTTTATTTGTAAGCGAATGGTTTGGAAGATATTGGTTTATGTAGATACCATTGCAATCAAAATCAAGGAAAAACTTGTAAAAAGCGGAAATCAATGTTGATTGCAGTATTGATTGAAGATAGAAGATAAAAGACTACTGCTAACCATTAAAAAAAGAGTCGTATACTTTGTTATGCTTAATTTACCTAATGATGATATCATATCGATTCCAAAGCTTGAAGTCGCTATGCATATTTGCAACTTAAGTTCATGTTTTGTTGCAAAATAAAGACAATTGATAACCCAAATCCTCTTGAGACATAAGACGATGAGCTACTAACTGCAACTAATCTTATCCATTAGGAATATGTATAAATTAATTGTTCAACCCTGTAATATGTAAAATATCATAGTTCTACATCAACTGTTCAACTTTTCAGCGATTCTGTAGACGTAGTGTTGTAATATGATAATTTTGCTGCTGGTCGTATTTTGGTCGTAGTTTTGCCGGGTTGAAGAGATGCTTAAATAACATCAAACAAATAGGGATGTGCAATACTACACAATTAGGAAACGTGCAGATTGTAGAAGATAACTTTCATGAATACAAAATCAGTAATATGTGGATTTTGAGGATAAGTTGTTTGTATTTTTTTTCTACCTTTTATTTAAGGTTTAATCTTTTTTTAGAATTAAAAACAAATTACTAGTAATCAGGAGCTACTAGAAAGATAGGTACATGTAAGCGCATGGACCTTTATGCTAAATGCATAATGGTGAGGAACAAATGGCAATGTATTCTTTGAGAAAGGTCATTTTACTGGATAGCATATTGTCCGTGGAAAAAATTTGTTCTATGGGAAGTTTTTTTTATTATTGTATGATTGATTAATTCATAACTCTCGCTAATTTTCTAATATTTGACAATCTAGAAAAAAGTAGAATATTTTTTTTTCACTTGCATTTGGCCTAGGAAGTTTATATCACATTACAATGGACTAAAAAGAGATCGGTGAATGTAATTTCTGAAATGCTATATTCATGCAAGTCGTCCATTAACACATCGCGTTTTTCAATGTGTTCGGCGGGGCTTCAAACTCAATGGTGATGAAGTTAGTTTTCTTCGCTTGATAACACTCAATTTGATATGTTTGTATCAATTCGTCCCTGAATTTATACGATTGTACTTCTATTTTATCTTAATCATCGAATAATCATCGCATCAGAAATAGCACACATTTTATAATATTTATCAAACGTGCAATTCATTGTTTCATTATATATGAAATTAATTTTCAATATTTTCATAAGCTGAAAGAACATCAGGTAACATTCGATATCAACACGAAAGAGGTTAGATGAAAAATGATATCCCAAAACTCGGCAGTATAAACTAAAATGGGTATAATTGTAAAAACATATTTAAACCTCAGACACAGATAGTGGTCTCGACCCCGCAAGCTCAGTCGAAGTCACTTCCAGTGCCTGAGGTCAATATCATTTGACACGGTTCAATATAATCACTTATCGACCTACATAATCAATAATTGTATTCTTTTCACAGCCTTTGATTATACAAAATATATCGAGTTAAAATAATGCTGGATTCTAAAAATGAATAAAACGACGTAAATGTGTGCCTTATAATTTGAATGTATTTCTTTGCTTTGTAAATTTAAATACAGTCAAGCTTCGTTATCTTGAATAAAATGGGACTGTTTAAAAATTTCGAGATATCCGAGCATTCGTGATATCGAGGGTAAAAAATTAAAAAAAAATAAGTTGTCGAGACTTGCATATAACCTCGACATATCCATTGTATTCGAGATATCAGTGTTCGAGATCACGAATTTTAACAGTGCAAGTGTATTTTTGATTTATAATCGCATCAGTCGTTGACGTGTTAATGGGCATATATCTCCATACTCTAATCTTAAGTCAGGTACCTTCTATCAATAAATGTACCGCATAATTTGAAGTGTAGGCTATGAGAGTAATATATACATGCATGTTTTTTTAATCTAAAATAAAAAAATGTATATTTCCAAGAAATACTATATACCGAAAATATTTGCCACCTTTTTAATTTCGTCCTTTTCGCTCTCGTTGTCGGCAGGTGAATTTTAATATGGATGAATACTAAGGTCTCAATTTATTTGGGCTTATTCAAGACAGACCGAGACTGTCTGCAAGTGTAGAGATCTACTTGGAGCAAAAATAACCCTGATTACAGTACGTAAATATCACACAATTTCAAAGAAAACTCTACCTATCATAGAATTCGTGTTAAAAATATACTCTCAGAAGCGATGGAATGTTCATTGCAGCAACTGTGCATAACGAACTGAGCTTTGAAAACCGTTTTTTGTGTTTTATCTGCCAATAAAAATTCTGCGGCATGGGTTGATGCAATTGATGAATGGTATAGCGTCTATCATAATCGAATCTAAAAGAGAATGAACAAAAATATTAACGAATGAAATATAATGCTTGTACATTGTTTTAAATTTCAAATTATGCTTTTACATTTACATATTTTTCATTCATATGTAATAACGGATGATCGAAACAAAATGCAATATTCTTTTCTAAATACCCAAAATTTGTCATACAAAATGGAAGCACTCGTTGTTGATCTTGATATATTCCATTAATATAAACGAAATGTATTTAGTTTTGAATCTTTGCTTATTCAAAGATGAATATATATTTGGATTTGTTTTTAGTTTAACGGGTCCTACATTCACTCGAACATGTATTACCCCAGTTGAATAACATAATACTATAACGGTTATCAAGAAAATGTAGGGTTGCACGGTCGATTTTCTTAAAAATGAACTCTCATCAAAAATTATTTTAAGCAAAAGAAATATTGAAGCATATTTTCTAAACCAACTACTTTGATCTCATTTTGATAAATGCTACAGTAATAAACCTCTTACGGTAAAAAAAATGGTTGAATTGTAAAACATATATATTTAAAAAAAAATAAAGAAATTGAATTGGTCTTACTCCGTCATTGCTTTCAAAACTATTGACAATTTATAATCGTACTTTAAAATATCAAATAAGTTCTAGATGTATTCCTTATCTTTTTTTTTATCCAGCTTACTTATATTTTTAGCTATCTAGCATGATTTTTCAGTAAATTGTTTTTTCAAACACGCACATTTGATCTCCTTTAATCATATTTTTCTTTGATTTAAATTGTTTCTTAGAAATGAAAACTGTATTTACAGCAATATAAAAGACTAGCATAAAATCACTAACTTACACGTATGCAAAAAACTTGTCCTTTTTCTTTCACCTCTCATTTGTAAAATGACGAACGCGAGATTAACAAAAGCCTTTTGGCCCTCTTCCCAATTCGTTATGCACAGTTGCTGAAATTTACATGTATGCTGTTAATTGCTAAAGAAATATTGTTTAAATAAAACAAAAATTGTCCTGGCAGCCGGTACCAAACAGAAGAAAGAAAATTAGGGGTAAATCATATTTTCTGTACACCAATTTGACAAAAAGAAAGTTAATTAGAGGTCAAATTTATGAATAATCCACAAACCTTTATACAGAAATAAGGCATCCACTGACATTTGCGGTTTCAGAAAAGTAATTGATAACAAAAATAAGTAATTCATCAAAACAAAAATTTTGTATCGTATAGACGATTTTTACTGGTCAGTTTTTAGATTGAAAAAGTATAAAAGAAGATCATTTTGTTCATTTAACATCACCATTCTGTCAGGCTTCCAGAAACAAAAAAGGTAAGTTTTTAAGAGGAAATAATAGATAGATATATGCGATGATAAGTACGTAGTATCTTTAATGAGCAAACTGATAAGGGTCTTTTAAAAATGAATTTTCATAAATGTTTTAGATATATAACATGCCTATATAACATGCCTCATGATTGTTTGTTTATCAATTTTGCGGGCATTGATTTATGTTAAAGAAAGATAAAATTACCGACAATAGTTTACGTTACCCGTGGAGCTTTAAATAATTGTGTGTAAGCTAAACATTAATAATGGTTCTGGGTTTTTAAAAAATTAATTTACTAAGTTTATCAATGGGTAAAAAATGTACAGATTAAAAATAATAACATATCTGCACATGGCGGAATAAATAATACATTATAAATTTTGGAGATCATTAAATGCATGCGTCGCTCACTTTCAGTTATACATGTATGTACAGCTTATTAAAATATTAAAGATTACATCGCGTTTCTTAATAACAATTGAAAAAGCTTTTTGACACCACAAAACGTTGTAATTTAAACTGATTTCAGTCAGTCTTACATGTATATATATATATATATATATATATATATATATATATATATATATATATATATATATACTTGATATTTCTTTGGCCAGATTAAACACGAAGCTGAAATTTATATATATGCGTATGAATTTTGTTATATAGGTCTACCATGAAGGTTGCAGTCGCCATTTTGGTTTTAGCCCTTTCTTCCGTTTATGCTGGCAAAACAAAGTATGGCAGCAAACATTCCTACCCATATTCCTCTCCCTATAATAACCTGCAGGGAGGTTTTCTGGGACAGCCAAACTTTGGAGGAAGCTTAGGTGGTCCATTCAACCAACTCGGTCTTGGAGGTCAAGGACTCGGTGGCCTTGGAAACCTCAATCCTTTCAGTGGAAGTCAATATCCATATGGAAACCAATATCCGTATGGAAACCAATATCCCTATGGTAGCCAATATCCATATGGAAATCAATTCCCCTATGGAAGCCAGTATCCATATGGAAACCAATATTCTTACGGAAACCAATATCCCTACGGAAACCAATATCCATATGGAAACCAATACCAGTACGGAAACCAATATCCGTATGGAAACCAATACCAGTTAGGAAACCAATACCCATATGGTAATCTGAATCAATATTATTCATATGGAAACCAAAGCCCATACAATCTTGGAGGTGGTTTGTTAGGAGGACCTTCATCTGGAGGACCTTTGTCTGGATTTGGGCCTTTATCTGGAGGACCTTTGTCTGGATTAGGATCTCTTTCTGGAGGACCCTTGTCTGGATTAGGATCTGGTTTAGAAGGATTGGGTGGACAAGGATCTTTCGGTTTCTTAGGCAACCAGTATGGTTCAGGATATGGTTCAGGATATGGAAAGAAGAAGGTGTATTAAAATATTCAAGGTACTAAAATTTTTTTTTTCTAACATATGGTTTCAAAACCTTTATTTCACATTTACAATGGAATCAGTGATTTCACTGAAACTGTACTTCTTTATTATGTTTTAAGCACCTCTTATGTTGATGTGAAATAGATATATATATATATATATATATATATATATATATATATATATATATATATATATATATATATATATATATATATATATATATATATTGTAAAGCGCACTTAATTGTAGTAGACTTTGTTATATTGTTAAATACACATTTTGAATTTAACACATTTCTTTCTGTTGCAGATTACCATTGGCCCCTCCCTTTTGTACTGATGTTGGACTTTTTAAAATAAATTATTTGCACTCAACACATTTGTTTTAATTTATTTCATAAATTATAATTAACTATAATTTTGTTTCAAAAATGTTCATATTCACAGTGAAACTTTACAGATTTAAACTTGACGTGTTTTCTAAGAAATATGTAAAGATTTGGTTTTGTTAAATGCACCATGAAAAATATATAGCTTAGTTATTATGATATGATATGCTTCACCAAGCATGCCAGTTTTAAATTTTTATATTTTGTACGCATTTTTCCTTAATAAAAAATGAAGCCCATAAAAATGCACGATATTTCATATGACATCAGAATAACTTATGAAGGTCAGTTTGTGAAAGTTTCAATTAAATAAAATAAATTTTGATTGTTTTATCGCCAAATTAAAATAAGATGACTAACGCTTGAAAATTAAGTCAAAAACGTTAACGTCAATGGACACCTTGGAGCACCGGGCCATCATTAAATTTTGTATACAAGCAGGAACATCTTCGATGGAGACAAAAAGGTTCTTAGATGTTACCGGAGATGGCCCACATGTGTCTATTTTTATAGAACATGGGTTTAAAATTGGAATGAGAGGTTTAAAGATGGAACAACTGATATTTTGAGCACCCCTACCCCCATACGGCAGGAATTTTGCACCTTGGATTTCGCTTCATTCCCTTATCTAAACTCGAAACTGCGTGAACAGAGATTTTCGGATCAAAATGATCTACAATATGCTACAAAAGAAATTATACAAAAACTTGACAAATAATGGTATGAAGGTGCATTTTATAAATGGGTTAAATGACATGGAAAGTGTGTGGAACTGAAAGGTGTTTACTTTGAAAAAGAGTGTAATGTTTGCCTTTCAGTTGTTTGACGTCACCCAACGTCGTGGAAATATGAAATTGTGCTCCGTAAATCTAATTCATGCAAAGTAAAAGTCGCTTTATATTTTGAAAAAAAAAATATTAAAATCATATGATTTTTTGTATACTTTTTTTCAATTGATAGTCATTTAAATAAAACATACGTCTTCCTTCAAAGTACACAGTCATTTTTCCGTAAATTACTTTGTCCGCGAACATTTCTAACAACCCTCGTAGGTCAAATGTATCACATTGCGACTTCAATTTTGATCTTTTTGATATATGCTTTGTAATATTGATACTTTTGAAAGAAAAACAATGTAAAATCAGTAAATATTGTCAAGATATTGAACAGACACGCAGTGGGTATTCCAAGCGTTATCAAATTAAGGTTCATAAAATGACATTAATATGTATATGAACGTACAGATTACTTCAAATGGATCTCTTTATAACCAAATGAAATTACTGCTTCCGATTCTCTTGGTTGTGGATATACCATATTGTTATTTTTTAACTGACAAACCTAACTGTCCAAAGTATATCATTATATACAAAATAATAACGACAAACATTCGTTAATCCAATAATCGTGTTTTTTATTCAAGAACGATTAAAAACTACAAGGGAGGTTATAACCGGATGTCGGAAGACAGTGAATAATGTTTCTCAAATGGACAATATAACTATTACAAGACATAGTCAAGCTCAGTTTAGATATTTTTTACTGTAAAGGTGACAATATTGTCTTTTGCATATTACAATATAAATGATTTAATCGATTAAAAAAAAAAGATTTATACGTGTGATATGTAAAAAGGCGTTCATCTTGAGTATTTTTTTTTCTCCACTCGTGTGTTTTGCCCTGTTAGTTGCTGTGTAGAGCGGATAGAATGGCTATTATTGTGATTACTCTGTCGTTACGTCTTTTTCATTCTACTCACACATTGTTTACTTCCGTAGAAAAATTGAGGGAAAAGTTAGGGTTCAAATATATTTTTTTTACTATTTTTTTTATCGTTTTCTTAAGTTTTATGTAGAAGCAAGAAATTAAATTAAATACCTTTACAGGCACATTGATACTACGCGTTCCTTCATAGTTGTTGTATGTATCTATCGGTTTGTTACATGTAGAACACGCTTCCCAATTCTTCTATTTTTTTTTTAGATTGTCTGCTATCATCATACAATGAAGAAAATAACAATAACAAATCGCCAACCATCTCAAAAATCTATAAAACGAAATACAAATTCAAAGCAGAGCAACACGGACCTCCAAGATAGAGGCAGGATCAGGTGCCATGGAGGAGTGAGCATCCTCTGCTGACCGGTCACACCCGGTTCTGATTGCTTTTTATGAAAAATGCAATAGATATAGATTTTAAAATTTATCTCTATTTTTAAAAATATGTTTCTATAAATAGATTAGAGAAGATTAAATTGCTATAATATGTTTATAGCAAAATGTTCCTTCTATCGACATTATCACACGAATACATGTAGCTTTCCACAGTGCTTGCCAATACTCAACTTGCAAAGAATAAAGATATCTGTATAATAATAACAGTTGGTGTTTATCTAAAATATTTAAGTGAAATGTAGCTACAAAATCCAATAGTTCATGTGCAATATAAATTTCAAAAAAATTAAAAGTATACCTCACACTGTCCAAATATATATTGATGCAGAGCATTTTATATGATTCGATTATAATAAATGAGTCGGTTAAAAGTGATATTTTTAAAATTGCTAAAAATCTATTTCATTAGACCCCCTCCCCTTTTGTTGGCAAGAAGTTAAAAAAATGCCACTAGAACAAAAATGCAAACATGTTAAAAATATTAAGATAAAAACGTTGTAAAATGGTTTCAAAACGATTATGGTGTTTTTTTCATGGCTGTACCAGACTGATTGATTTAATATTATATAACGATTCCAATTCTACTTTTTGTACAGAATGAATATTTGTGTTATAATAGCACCATTATGAATGGCAAGAACATTAATTTTGGAATGAACCATAAACAACCCATTTTGTATTGAATTATGTGATCTATTGAATCAAGTACTTATGTGTGATGCTTATTTGAAAATTTGATGATCAAAAAAGTATAGAAATGAAATCAAATATGTTTGATTTATAGTAAAACAAAAATATAAAGATTAAATTCAAATGTCATATACATGTAAGATAAATTTACTAATGCATCTGTAAACCATATTCAATTTGGCGATTGTTATAAAAACTTGTTTACAACTATTAACGTGCAGTACCAGTTAAGTCTAAGGAAGACCGCGATTAGATGTCCATAGCTTCTATTCACTCATAAATGTTATTAAGTGCATGTCAAAACAACGACATAAATGCCTTGATGCAATATGATTTATTCAACAATACATGTAACTAAATAGATGGATCAACAGGATAAAGAATAGTTGTGAAGATGTCGTAATTCAAATCTGAAACAAACAAAAAAGAAAATGATTAAATGACCTCAATGAATTTATGTAAAAATAATTTCAAAAAAGTGTATCTGTTTCAATTATTGGATGATGAACTTTTAATTTTAATAAGGAATTATATATATATATATATATATATATATATATATATATATATATATATATATATATATATATATATATATATATATATATATTTATATAAAGGAGTCTACAGGGCAAACGGTTTATCAATCCGATGCCCATCAAATAAAAACAACTATTTTATTTAATTTTTCTAAACACTAACAATTTATGTGTAGCTGAATCCACATATTTGCCATTGTTAACAAAGAATTTTATTGAGCCGTTGTGGTAAACATTATTGTTTAAAAAAATGTAGATTCGTTTATTACATCTGTTCAGTTTGCGTTTTAAACTTACATATTTATATTACAAACTAATCAATGTTTTAATTTAATGAATTTTAAATGCAATAATAAAAATCAAAATAGTTGTTAATAAATTGTGTTAAAGAGTATCTGTCTTTCAAAGATAATTTCATAAGACTAAAAATATTTCCGACTTTGTGTACGATCTTTTGTCATAAAAAAAATTAGTGCATTTATTACCTGGTTGTCTCCGGTGGGTTACCGATTTAATAGGTCTTTTTGTGTACACCATAGCCACCTGACGGGTAGTTTCCATATCCGCTACTATATTGGTTGTATCCATATCCACTGTTAAATGGGTTATATCCATATCCGCTGCCAAATTGGTTGTATCCATATCCACTGTTAAATGGGTTATATCCATATCCGCTACTATATTGGTTGTATCCATATCCACTGTTAAATGGGTTATAACCATATCCGCTGCCAAATGGGTTGTATCCATATCCACTACTTAGTGGGTTGTATCCATATACATTGCCTAGTGGGTTGTATCCATATCCACTGTTCAATGGGTTGTATCCATATCCGCTATGAAATGGGTTGTATCCATAACCGCTGTTCAATGGGTTGTAACCATAACCGCTGTTCAAATGGTTGTAGCCATATCCCAGGTTATTATTATATCCAGAATATCCATTATTATTGTAACTGCTGTAAGGGCCGCCGCCATATTGATTATAGTTGTCGTAGTCGGTTTGGTAGTGACCACCTACTCCGGAATAATGCGGTCTAAAAATAATTTTAAAAAACCCCAACTCAAACAGATGTGCGTTTGCAAAAACTACAATATGTGCTAAAATGAAGGAAAAAATAAAACAATTACATAACACAGCATTACAGAAATGATTATTTACAGTGGTTTTCATTTTCTTGAAGTTTTATTGATTAACAATTTACATTGGTTTTTCTTTTCAGATGAAATAATTTCACATTTATTTTTTTTCAATATAAATGTAATAATATTGGTTTTTTAGGTATACATAACAATGGAAATCAAATATTAGTAATGAAAAAAAAATATAGGACTTGAACAGTTAGATATTTATTATGATAGTTCTCTCACACGATGACATCAGTATCATTATTGTTTACATACCCATGTCCGTATCCTATCTTTTTGTCATAGGAAGTCGATGGAATAGCTACTGATAGCGCAATGCATACAGCAAATAGAACCAACCGCATCATATTGACAGGCTACACTGGCTTAAAGCACCACAGCAACCTGTACAGAATCAATGGCATTTTTTAAGAAAACTTTGAAAGTGTTCATGTTGATTATTTAATGATTTCATATAAAGAATACAAAACAAGTTCTTTAGATAAAAAAATGATGCGTAAAATCTTAATTGAAAAACAATTAGTTTAAAATAGAATAAATATGATTGGACCAAAAAAAAATAATAAAGAAGTATAGTTCAAGTGTAATATTTAAATCTATGAAAAACGAAAATAAAAAGAACTCTTAAATGCTTTAAAACTTGAGTACACTAAAGTGTAAAATGCCTGTAGATACTTACGTTTCAACCAAGCTAGCGACAGACAATTTGAGAAAAAAGAAAACAGTCTTTATATAGATATCTAGCTTACTGTCCGACCAATGAGAACAGAATTATTTAAACGTATGAAAATCATAAATCTTTAATTGTCATCTTTTTTTTGACCACTGAATAAATTATATTAATTTACAAATTATCTTAACTGATAAAGGAATGCAAATGCACTGTTTAAATTTAGACTACACTTTTAAAGAAAACAATACAGGGGAATTTTATTTTTCATTCTGAGTATGATTTCTGATTTTCATTTTTAGTTTTAACCAAAAATTTAAAAAACCGTTAAAACACATTTATTTCTTTCTGCATGTTTTCGAAAAAAATGATTAAGTATAAAAATATAATATTTTTAATAGTGCCATCGTTTGAGCTAGCGGCTGGAATTAGATTTTTACTTTCCTTTCTGCTAAATAGATAAAATATACAGCAAAAAAAGCTCACATATCAAAACAGTACCGCCTCCTTTTAAATGGTATTACCCCACAGCTCATCGCAGCATTTAGCATCCATGACCTTGCCAACTCTATAGTACCAACTCACAAAATTCAATTAAAGCTAAGTATATTAATAAAAATCAAAGTACTGAGAGTAACGAAAAGCGCTAACCTAGCTTGGTTCTAAAGGAAATTTACTTTGTGCAAGCTTACTTAAACAGAATCGACTTGATTTTTCCATATTTCAGCCTTTGTATGCGTACTTTATTTCCTAATCACTGCGTGGCTGCCTCTGCAATGATGTACAGTTGTACGTAAGCCCCGCTCATTAGATTCATAATATCCCGTACATTATTTATATTCATAATACCCAGTGCAATAACATGCGTAAACCCCTGAAACTAGTTCTATAACCAGTTTAAATGATGTATATTTCTGCTCATCTGCTCATGGGGGGGGGGGGTTATTCGATGCACCGGAAGTAGAAGTCTAACGACAATAAAGCACTGAGCTATGCTAAGCGCTCTAATGATAAAAGGCAATATATATATATATATATATATATATATATATATATATATATATATATATATATATATATATATATATTAAATACCCCTATTCATTTTTTTATTTCTAAACTGGTTTATCAAATGGTTTAAGTTAACACAGATTTGTCGAACTGCTATGTCTCATGTCTCAAACACAGCTCCTATACCAGATGTTACACTGTTGTTTAAAGTTTCATAGAAAAAATCCAACAATTCATTTTCCAAGGTGGTATGTGACATTTTGTGACGTACTATTCATCGAAAAAAAAATTAGTGTAATTATACCCGCACTTTCTAAAGAAAGTTCGGGTATATTGTTGATGTCCTGTTCCGTCCGTCCGTCCGTCCGTCCGTCCGTCTGTCCGTCCGTCAGTCACGTTTTACTTTTTCAAACTGCTCTTACATCTTATAAACCAGCAAACTGAACTCTTGGAGTTTGATTTGGGGTATCATGTTGTTTTGTAAAAAGGTTTCAAAAATTCTCTGGTAGTCCTGGGGGTCAAATAATTGGTAAAAAATGACGTTTTTTCACAAAAAACCTTCTTCCTCGAACTCCTCCTACATTTTCAACAATAGACAAATCATCTTTTGGAATATGTTTTGGGGTATCTTATAGATGCGCAATAAGGTTTCGGAAATTTCAATTTTGCCCTGGGGGTCATTTGGTGGCTGAAAAATGACGTTTTTTTACAAAAAATCTGATTTAAAAAACGTCATTTTTTTTTGACAGTAGCCAAATGATCTTCTATAATATGATTGGGGGTGTCATTTTGTGATCAGGTTTCAGAAATTTTTTTTTCAACACAGGGATCAGTGGGCAACAAAAAACGACGTTTTTTGGCAAAAAAAGTATGGTTCCCAGAACTCCTTTTACAACTTTTGGAGTAGCTCTGTCATCTCTTGGGATATGATTGGGGCTGTCCTATAGATGTGCAATAAGGTTTTAAAAATTTTAATTTCATCCAGAAAGTCAAATAGTCGCAGAAAATTGACGTTTATCTCTCCTAAACAAAACCTACATTCCAGAACTCCTCTTATGATTTAATGAATAGACACATCATATCTTGGGATATGATAGAGGCTGTCCTAAAGATGTGTAGTAAGGTTTTAAAAATTTGAATTTCATCTAGGGTGTCAAATAATAGCAGAAAATTGACGTTTATCACACATAAATAAACCCAGATCCCAGAACTCCTCTTATGATTTAATGAATAGACACATCATATCTTGGGATATGATAGAGGCTGTTCTAAAGATGTGCAGTAAGGTTTTAAAAATTTAAATTTCACCTAGGGAGTCAAATAATAGCAGAAAATTGACGTTTATCACTCCTAAAAACAACCTAGATCCCAGAACTCCTCTTATTATTTAATGAATAGATACATCATATCTTGAGATATGATAGGGACTGTCCTATAGATGTGCAATAAGATTTTGAAAAATTTAATTGAATCCTGGTAGACAAATAGTAGCATGAAATTAACATTTATCCCATGTGCAGATCTAGAGGGGGGTCACAGGGGTCCAGATACCCCCTTCAAAATTCAAATTTCTTTAAATTACATTTAATTTAAAAAATTGCCGAAAAAATGCTTCGGACCCCCCTCCCCCCCCCCCCCCGGCAAACTCAAATAACTGTTGCCCCCCCCCCCTTCCCCTGGAAAACTTTTCTGGATCCACACATGTATGTATCCCTACTTAGACTTTAAATAAAATGACGTTTTTTTTTCTCTTAAAGTAAAAAAACCTTGCATTTATTTTTGCTTAAAATTAAAAAAAAACCTTACATTTACACTTTTCTTAATTGTTGAATGATGTATTAAAATTAAAATAAAATTTGGGGTCTTAAAGTTTTTTAAACTGGTAAAAAATGTTTTTCTTAAAAAAAATCACATTACACCTTGCATAATTGACAAATGATCTATTGAGATATGATCAGAATTAGTTAAATGTTACACATGGAGAGAGACTTATCACAAGAAAGCATGGAAACACCAGAAGGAAGAGAGAGAGAGAGAGAGAGAGAGAGAGAGAGAGAGAGAGAGAGAGAGAGAGAGAGAGAGAGAGAGAGAGAGAGACAGAGAGAGAGACAGAGAGAGAGCTAAAACAGATAACATGTAATGGTTCGGACTGGGGTGGTGTGGTTGATTATGGGTGCTGATTCTGATATGTTAATCAAAGTAACAAAAATTATAAAATATACATGGATAATTAGAAAGATAAAATGATTGGTATTGTAATAGGGTGCATTTTATGATAATAATTAAATTCATGCATTATTCATATTTCATCAACATCATCATCTTCATCCTATATTTCATTTATATTTTACATGTACATATTTAGAAACAGACTATTATCCCTATAACTCCCTGTCTTTTATGCACCTATCAAGTAATTATTATTTAATTATCTATTCTAGTGGCTTCTGATATTTTACAGCCTTAAGGCATTTCACCTGTATGGTCACTTTAATACATGTGCACATGATCAGGTGGTTTACTATAGCCAAAAGAATCCTTTAATCTCTATATCTGAATAAATGAAGAACCCTTTAGTGGACTTGTTAATCTTTGGGACAACCCACTATCACAGTATCATTCACCTTGGGACTTAAAATTGAGTCTTTTCGATATAAAAAGGTACTAAATTATAGCATACTAGTATATATACATGTAATACATGTTGTTGAAAAGAAACAGAATTTTTAAAAAATGACTGAAAACTGCAACGTTGATTTAGGTTTAAAAAATGTGTATTACTACATTTATAGAAACATGCATTTATTTCTTCTTATATAATTTATGCTAATTTAACTGATTAGGGGAATCCAGGTGGACACAGGTACATTCTACCTGTACCCCCTTAGAGGACCCCATAATTGCCTAAAATAATTAGGTGTTTGTTTTGGCAAGTAGCCGTTCGGGGAATAAACCATCAGAAGTCTTATTTTCTGCCTATTATTCAAGTTAAAATTAATAACAATAAATGATTAAAATTAAATGTTTATCCTCCACACCCCCCATCAGATTCAGAGTCTTCTTTAAGGTACCTCACTACACCCAGACTTATACTTTTTAAGACACTACGTCACAAGATGGCAATTTAAATGTTTTGTTAAACTGTTAATATCGTTCGATTCGGTTGTATATCGTCGTAGCTCAGTGGTTAAAGTATTGGGTTTCTGAACCGCAGATCATGAGTTTGAATCCGCCTGGAGCTTTTGTTCAAGTTTATAATTACTAAATTAAATTTTCTAAAATGTAATTTTTCATCCAAAATTGCACATTTTTTTGCCTATTCGACTTAAATGCTTCTTATCCATTATGATATCTATCATAATCAAGCAATTTTCTGCTGATTTGAGAAAATATTTTAAGGTGTAGTGAGCCACCTTAATACATTCTAACATGTGTACAGTATAGCAATTTAAATCATTTCTTGATTGGTATTTTTCTCTAGATGCACATAAAGATTTAGGAAATTGCTTTTTAATTCTTATCGATAAGATAAACAAAATGTTATATGTATTTGGGGCAATTTACAGTAATCCTAAACAAAGCAGGGTCATCAATAGGCTAGAAATTACCCACATGGATCAAACACTATACATATGAATAAGTTAAAATACTTTATTATATCCAGTTCTGGAAAGTCAGGGTGTCTCCAAGGGGGCATAACCTATATACAATTTGATGCGCACAAAGAGCAAAAATAAATATAGTATAGGGATGGGGGATCTCAAAAGTTAAAAATTATCAATTTGAAAGTATATCATCATTTCCTATTTCAGAGGGGTGGGGGTGGTTTAAAGACAACTCCTGGGGGTCATGTACGTAATTACACCATTTGATGCATCATAATGATTTTAGAAACAAGAATATAGTTGGTTTAGTGGAGGGGATCTCAACAGTTTTCAAGATATTTGGTATTTTCCTGTTTCATTGGGTCAGAAAAATCTCATAGGGTCATGGCCTACGTTTTATTTGATGCATCATAATACATTAAGAAAAAAGACCCTTTCCTCCCTATTAAATAAAACTCATATAGACATGATAAGTCTCTACACTTATTTAAATGTAATACACAAATTTAATACAAACTGTCACAGAGTCAATATGGGGTCAACTTAATATTTAAATCTGACAAATGAAAAAATAACTTTTGCAATTAAAATGACAGAAACTGTACAAATGTGATAGGATATGTAACAATGATGAGCTTATTTAGATATTTTAAAAAAAATGATGATACAGTATGCTGGCAAAGGGAGATCACTTATTTAGAAAGTGAAAGCAATACATATGTATACCTAATACCGGTGTCTCATAATATTGTGCGAGTACTACATGTATTATGCTTACCTATATTGGTCAACATCATTATGATAATCCAATTAGAGCACAATATGAATTCATTAATTAGCTTATCATCACAAAAGAAATGTTTATGCATGTTGATTAATCCTATTCTGCGCATGGAAAACACATACCGTTATGTACACCACGTGAAAGCCATCTAGCTGAAGAGCTGGGTAAAACTAGTACCCGGTAATGCGACCTGTAGACCTGTGTTGTGTACGTAACTTCGGACAAAGATCATTTTCTTGTAACATGTATGTATTTTCTTGACTTTATTCTTTTAAATCCCTTGTACTATTTTATTCGGTAAAAATATGTAAAGCACACATTTCAGCTTTAAGGTGGTACAGGACACCTGCATATTGTAATGAACTCCCTATTGCAGAAATAAACAAAGTATATAAATATATTAATTCCCCCCAAAATAATGTTACCTAACAGTGAAGTGCAATGGGTTAGAGCGTTAACTACATGTCTGTAGAGAGTTCAAATGCTGCTGGGGCTTTTCTATTTTTTACTTCAGATTCCAAAATTTTAAAAATTTATCTTTTTTTGCTACATACCTGTATTGTAAAAATTTAAAATCATAAAACGTCACTGTGAAAGAATTTTGATTATAATGCACTTTACTACATGTACAGGCTTTCGTTGTTATAAAAATATTCTGATGTATCTTTATCCATGAGAAGTGTGTGTGCGTGGGGGGGGGGGGGGGGGTGGCAAAGTAGTATGTAACTGTGTTTGCAGGGGGTGGGGGGATTGGGGTCCGAGGTGTATTGTTTGGTAATTTTACTTCCTGTATTGATATAAATTATTTTTTCCAAGGGTGGGAGGGTCTGGACCCCCCCCCCAACCCACTCCAATCCCTTCTCTAAACGCGATGATGTTGGCACCTAGAAGCAAATCTAAATTAAGCCGGCAACCGCCGAGGGAAGGGGGCATAATTTAATTTTGTAATTTTGTTTGTAATAATTATATAGACCATACTTTTTATGAAATGAAATGAAAAGATTATTGATTAACTGAAAATTCACATGCAAACAGTTCAACCACAACTGTACATAAAGGGCCGCTCATGTGTATTATCATCGTCGGAACCCACAGGTTTTCTATCCGTTATACTGCAGTGTAACGGATAGAAAACCCGTGGGTTCCGATGATGGTGTATTATGTGAACGTGGCCTTCGTTTTTACTAAAACTGGTACAAAACAGTGTTATTTAGGGGCAAACACTTGGTGCGGGTATTACTGTCTAATGACAGCATCTAGTTTTATAACTAGTTTCGTTCTTAAAACTGTATAGCGCTCTAGGTTAGGGGTAGGTATCATAATGGAATTTTCATAGAAATTGGTAAAGCACATGCGTGTTTTATATATATATATATATATATATATATATATATATATATATATATATATCCGTGCGTATAAAACGGGAGTGTGGGAAACATAGCTCTCCAGTAGTCATCTGTAAGCTGTCTTTCTGCTTCTTCATTTCATACAGGTTAGATAAGTTAATCCACTCAAAAGGAAAGTTAATAGATTAAGGGAGTCAACTTATGTCTTTTTTTCAGAGATTTTTGTAATGAATATTAATGTTGATATACTTTATTGTAATAAACATGAATACTTATTGTTAAATTTTTTTTCTGAATAAAAGAGTAGTCAGCTGAAATGTGTCTTTCTGCCTCTTCTTTTTATACAGATTGGGGGAGAGACATTCCTTGGCTAGGACACCCGCTAGGTGAAGGCGTGTTGGTAAATAAGATCTCGAGACTCTATATAAATCAATATCATAAAGTTCCATATGACAAAAAATGGAGTTTGTATTGTAGAGGTTTCTCTAAGAATATATAAGTCATGAGTTCGAATCCCTTTGGGATTTTATTATTTTTTTTATTTACAAATTTTTTAAAACGTATATATTTGGTTAAATATTGTAAAGTTTGAAAACTCTAACCCGATGAAGTATTCTAATTAACATGTATTTGAATCTACGTTAATATTGGCATATGTCCCATGCCACCTTAAATGACAAAAAAAGCATTTTAAAAGGTTATCAAATATACTTTCTTGATAACAATATGAAAGTGATCTTTAAAATTAGGCAATGTTAATGGTAAGAGAAAAAAAATCCTCTTGATCTGCACAAACGTCCCATATATCAATCATTGCATTGAATGGGACAGGTCATATCCACATAAGAACACTGTGTTCTGTCAATATAAAAACTGTACAACTCGGCACAACTACGATTTCTATACAGTTAATATGTGCTAGTATACAAAGTTAAATTATATGAGGTTGAAAGACAACAGTTGCAAGAAACCTACAGGACAACATCATACATATTATGTTTTCAGTTAACCTTATTTGGTGGAAGGCATTAACCATGTATTTCATATTAACAGATATCAGTTCATGTGTAAATGCGAAAGTTGAATGATCCTCGGGATACACAACACATAACATTGTCTATAAAACAATATAACATAGATCAGTTTTCGACATACATGTATGACTCAAAACAGTATAATATAGATTAGTTTTCTACATATGACTCCACACAGTTTTTCATCTTTATCAGATACTTGTATGACGAAACAGAGCCAATATGATCATACATATTAGATAATCCACTGTTAGAAAAAGGAAATGACATTCTACGAACTTCAAACTGTCATATTTGGGGAATGTCTAACTTTGCGCTTGCATTGAATGTTAACACAACCCAAAAACTGCCCAATGTTGTGAAATTTGACAACAAAGTGATTTATTACAGAGCATTGCACATGCCTTCTGTGTTTTAGGTGTTTTTTTTCTTATTCTGATTTGGATGCGTGTCCACCAATTTGTATGATTTAAAAAAGTGTTGCTGTATATGTGAAACCTTTAACAATTTTCTTGAAATGTTATTCTAAAAATGGTTCTGAAAAATCAACTTCAATCAGTTTACAAAGTCCCATTTATTTTAAAAACTTTTTTTTTTGTAAAAGTATCCTTGCATCATAAGTATTATTGTGTTGCATAAACTATATCGAATTCTTTGAATGCAAAACTGTCCCTTTTAAATGCCTCAATTCTGCAATATTGTTTTGTTACTTACCAACTTATCGGATTAAGTTGCTGAAATGACACATTATCCAGGAACATTGATAAATCGATTACTAACTCCTTTTTTCATCAACGGTTGTTACTGTTCATAACATAAAATATAATCATAACATGTTCATTGAACGCAAATCATTAATAACAAGAACTCGAATCAAGCATCGAAAGAACACAAACAATGAGAAGCCATGAAATCAAATTATACGATTACTTACACATCTTTATCATTTTTCAACTAATCATGTCTTGCTATTGATTATCAATAAATATATCATAAAAACTTGAATGTTAAAATCCTCAAAATATCATTAAAAAAATAAAACTTCACTTGATATTTTTGGACGTACAGGCAAAAACGTATAGCCATCGCAAAAAAATTGTTTTAAAAAATTAATAGCATTGACCCAAACAAATTGTAGCTTCATTTTTTATAATAACACTGTTCATTTTTGTTTTGTTATGCTTTTCGATTAAAGTTATGTAACAAGATTTTCGACAATAACTCAAAATTAACTTTTCTGAAACATTTAGCCTACTTTATCTCCTTTGAAGTTCTGCATTTTCAAACATACACAAGAGTAACTTAATCAATAAAGGAAGTGATCCAAATCAACCACATTTTCAATTAGCACTTTCCATACAGTGAAAATGTGCTAACAACAAAATCCATAAAATTCCTTTAAGATATAAGCTCGGATACTTTACAAGCATTTGTGCTGTGAATATAGACAGTACTAATGGCCATTTGTCGTAAAGAGAAAAAAACATATCATCAAGCAGCGAAGTATTCAAATATTTAGTAATATTTGGTAATGAACAATTGTTTAACTATAAAATAAATTCTGTGCGATCAAAGGCTAGGACTTCGGTTGGAAAGTTAGACAATAATATAATGGTATATCTTACCATAGAGCCAATTAGAAGGTAAGTAAATAATTTTTCAAATTTTGCATATATTTTATGTTAATGTTTGAAGACCATATATTTTTTTGTTTAGGAAACTTTTGTAGAAATGAACCCAATATTCATTAATTTTATACGATATAAAATGGTTTGGGGAAGTTAATGCTTTATCAACCACGAAGCACCATTACATCTGTGATTCTCGTCTAAATCACTATACTGCAGTCATGGTCTACTTAAGATACTGACATTTTATTGATACTTCTGAATCACACAGTTTTCTTGTTTTAGCAAAACAACAGTCTCGATTAATGTCATCCTTTCGTACGTTCTATGGTCGATACAACGACATTGTCAGCAAATACAATCTTCCACTTGGTCGCATGCTCATTTTTCCTATTTTTGTTGGACCATAATTTATCACCTAACTGCCTACGGGCCCGATTACGACAAAGAGTACACGACGGGTTTGACCGGAAAGCAAATGAGGATGATCACTCCTCCATGGCACCTGATCCCACCTCTAATTTTTTTAGAGGTCCGTGTTCGCTCTGCTCCTGTTTTGTATTTTTTTCTTTGGACGTTTGATTTTGAACACTGTTCGTTATCACCACATGTCATATAGAATTATAAATCACTAGAAATTACGAATACGCAAGATATATATCTGACATTCAATGAACTGAATTCTATTTGAAACTGTTGAAAAGGAAACTATATTATTCAGTCAAATATTAAAGAAACGAATGGCATGTGTTTGTCTTATGATAGCCCAAGCAGCGTCGCTTCTCTAGCTACCCGTTCGTTACCTGTATCTAATCGGGCGTAAACAATCGTCAAACTCTTTTTAATAGTAACTTAAGGTGGTATGTGTCACCTGTCGATACAAATGTAAATAAAGTACATTAAAAGGAAAATCAATTTACAATTTTAAATTTTTCCAAAATAACAATGTTTGACCGATGACCAAATATTTTTTTTTTGTCAAAAGGTAAAGACTTTAACAGGCCAAGCGGAATTCAAATTCACGAATAACAGATTCGTAGTTAACGTTTTAAACAATTGCACAACATTGTGAGGTAACGATCTTGAGAAAATAAAATGTTTATAAAATTGTGCTTCATTTCATTGTTTATTTCGATTGGAAGTACGTGACAATATGGACGTGTACCATACTATCTTAAATATGTCACTTCAATTAACAACGTAAAAGGTATTAATATAAGTTAAAATTATTGATGAAAAGAACACTACATGGAATGTAAGATCCATTACAAGTCATTTTCAAGAATTATTAAATAGATTCAAAAATGTTTAAAAACGATGTTTGATATAAATTGCAGATATGATTAAATGGGCCATGCTTCAGTGACTACAGCATGAATCCAATTACGAAAGGACGAATAGAAAGGGCGCCATTGAGCACTTGTTCATTTTTCTTCAACATGGTTTCTATAATTGGTAATTCGGTCGTGCTTCATATTTTCCGCACCAAATACAAAAAATCCAACTACCGATTCTTTGTATTACTATTGGCTTCATTTGACTTTGGAACTGCAATTGTTTTTGTGATGAAAGAACAATTCCGAATACAACGCGTGTACCACGGTGGAACAACGATCACGTGCCAGATATTAAACTACGTCGGACATTCTGTTGGGATAGGAACAGTATTCATGATACTTTTTATAGCTGTGGAACGTTACAAGAAAATATGCACCCCATTTCAAACTCAATTCACCATTGCACAGTGTGGCAGATTCTGCGCTATTGCAATTGTTATCAGTGCCATTTTGAATATTCCCTCAATTTTTATTTTCGGAAAAAGAGATTTTATCATAGAAAATTTGAACGCTACCAGATGCGACGTCTTGAAGAAGTTTGATGAAACCATATTCCCGATTCTATATTTTGGATCATTGAACACAGTGTGTATTGCTGTTGTCATCTGTATCATAGTCATACAGTTGAACATCAGAGCAGTTATTTATCGCAAATCTCAACTAAAGAAGAAAATGAGTTTACCGGCATCCATTAAAACAAAACCATCAATTACTGAAACCTCTTTCTCGGGCAAAGAGGGTGGTGACAGTATCGTTTACGGAGAAAAATCACCACCCATTACAATAGCTGCTTTACCAATAGAAATATCGTCAATGGCAAAACCGGATGTTTCGAAGACGACAAGGACTACCGATGAAACCAGGGCCATTAAAATAGCCGTGGTTTTCTGCATTGTTACAGCATTGCTAGTTATTAGCATCCAGGCAATGATATTGAACGCGGCCATTACAGCAATATCCAGATATATCCATTCCGAATATGAAATCTTAATGAGTCGGGATATCTTCAATGTTTATTTTCCTGACATCGTCACTTTGAATGGAATAGTGAATCCATTTGTCTACCTCTTCGTTGACAACAGGTATAGACAAGAAGTCAAAACGTTATGTCGGCGATAACATATTTGTACGAATTTCAAATCTGACTAGTGAACAAATCACAAATCGTAGCTAAAATTCGAACTGCCAAAATAAAAAAAATCAATGGATTACATAACTGTACTATATGAATATTAAACGATGCAATTACTTGTATAAAGCTAAGAAAAAAAATGTATAATATTTTATAACTTTTTTTTTTATTTTGTTTGTCATATTTTTCAAAAAAGGGTTATTATTGCTGTCCGTGTAATTTTCGCCCTTCTACACTTACAACAGTTTCGCCACATCTTGAATTAGCCCAGACACAGTTATGTTGAAGAGAGACCATTCAAGAAAAAGGCATAAAATTGGAGTTTGCAGAATCTTAAATTCGGCCGCAGACAACAAGGGCAAAAAGGGATGAAAACCAATATTTCCCTGTATACAGTTTATATAAAGCATTTGAAATGACTAACGACATGTCTGTCAGCTTTACTATGTCTCGGGTTTTTGCTTCCACCACTTTTCGCTTGATATTTTCCATAGACATTAACACCTTTGTGCTCAAACTACGTACACCCACTAATATGACAAATGCCCAGATTATCTGTTTTGAAACGTCCCCCTCTACCGCTTCAGGCTTCAATACACAGCCCAAAATAGAAAGTCCAAGGCGATTTTATGTTGCATCAGCTTTGAAATAGTCCGGATGATAACATGGACAAATTATGCGAGGGATTCCGAATGAGTTCCGAAAGGTAAAACGATGCAAACATTTTCCATCATTAATCTCTATAAGAAATTTGCTTTCGTTCCTGTAAACTTTTATGATTGAAAAATGATAATGTGTCAATGAGGGTGTCTTAGATATTTTCCCTTTTCTTGATTTCAATTGTATTTCTAATTATCATAGACGGCCATAGGGTCAGGAATACAAAACGGTGTTTATTTCGGAGATTAAAACTTATTTCTATTTCTAATCACATATATAATGTCAGATTTAAAGATACGACAATCTTAAAAATCCTTGTTTATTACAACGAACGATATATTTTTTTCAAATATTGTCTTTAAATTTACAAATAATATTTCAAAGAACAAATGTTTTGTCTTTTTTCATCGTCGACATTATTTAGCCGGTATAACGAAGAATTTTCACCCTGGTTGAAAATTGACTCGGGGGTCATATTCAAAGGTTAAATTTTTGAGACCAAAAATGTTGAACAGAGACCCTAGTCCGTTGAAAATTCACAAGCATTTTTGAATTTTGATCATGAAACCGGTTCTAAATTCAACAGCAAATAAACACATATCAATGAATTGATATATAAATCTTTGATTTATTCAATCCAAAAAGTTACAGTTTATTCACATTTCTTTATATTAATATGTTTTAACAAATAAAAAATAAAAAATAAACAGTCTCTCGAAAATATGAAACGTGTTAATGTCTAGGTGTCAAATTGTCATGTTAACCCTTTTTGTATCACTTTACTTTACTTGGACGTTACACTGAATACGATAAATATATAAATGCTACGTTATTTCATTTTATACACCGAGTATTCAACAACAGGCGGGGTGTTAACTATGTTGCAAACGTGGTGTATGCTCTCGAAGTGGCGGAATGGAGGTCATGAACGATGTTTGTCTCATTTCCTAACTTTTGGACTTATTTCACCTGACAGATATTTTTTCCCTGAGTAGATATATTTTAAAATATCAAAAGATATGGGAAACATTAGAATACATCGTAACTACATTATTAACAAAAGGTGTGACAAAATTTAAATACAACTGAGGACCAACCGTCAATCATGCAAATAAGAATGGAGCTATAGGTTCCAGAACCTGATAGCCAGAGAATTTGGACTTTTAACATAGAATTGACGCTTCCAAAAGGAACAAAAAGTAGAAATTGAGATCAAGAGTAATCTCATATAAGTTTCATGAAAAGTATATATCGGGCCAGACTCAACATGTCTTTTCTCTAAATGAAAATTAACACATCATAAAAGAAACATATGTTAGCAGAAATGTTATGCTATTTGCTTAAACTCATGTCAAATACCGTTATGTACCATTTCTAGTTATTATTTGAGGAATAAGGAATCATTTTTTGAGTATTAAGAGGTGGTCAAATACGGTCGGTGGTGATCAAATCCAATAGAGCCCGAAGGCCTTTATGAAAGATTGATAACACTCGACCGTATTTGATTACCTCATACATGTTGTTTTCAACGAATAATTCTTATTACATATATATTAAATAAAATCCAGCTATTGTTCAATTTAAAATTAAATTATTGGCATTTTACATTATTTTCCTTTCGTATAATTATGCAAACCCCGTCTTGTGCCCCAACCGCATCTTTGATGAAGTGCGTTGGACTACATACGGTACAAAATCGTTTTGTAGCGTCATCACAGACAAAGACACTGGGGAATGTGAATATGTGCACATTAATACACGTATGTACTGTCCGAAAGCTGCATTAAGTATAAAACAAACTTCTCGTTCATAATCTTACAATGTTTAACAATCGTCTGCAGTACTTTCTTAAATGACTGTGTCCGAACAATTAATCTCAGCAACACTTTTTTTAGAATTGGATATCGATGCATGTATATTTTCCCTCAAAATAAAAAAAACCATTGTTACAATTCTAGTCAATTTGTCAATTTGCAACTGTTAAAGCTTGAAAGTTTAAGCCATAACAGATACAAATTTTTCTAGGAATTGAGACAACATGGTGTCTTTTCTTTGTGTAGTCATTCTTTGTCAAACAATGTCTACATATGGCAACTCATTGTCACCGCCTTTGTAAAATTTGTTTTGATAGGGTACACTTAGTAATAGAGCGACAAATGGGATTCCATGGTTCTGCTGTACGGACATTGTTTACATGCAGATACAGGTGTAACATGAATAACATAAAATGAGTCCAGGGTTCCAAATGAGGACCTGTGTTGGAAAGATAGATTTAATAATCCTTCAAAAATACACTGTAAATAAATACTGATATATATTTTCTACGTGATATCAGGGTCCACGCAACAATGGAAACGCTACAATTTCAATAACATTATAAATTTTAGCAATTTTTGTTAACATTTCGCACAAATATTTGCAAGAAAATCTGAATGTATACATCCCTGGTATAACAGGTTAAATACACCCCACGTACGACATCTGTTTATCACCAATACATTTGTATACGAATGATTTCATTAACTGGCAATCTTTGTGTAAACATATATAGCGTAATAATAAAAAAATAACAAACAGAAGCTTTGTCCTGATATTTGATTATAAACATACGTCATGGTCAAATTCGCTCTGATCGTCGGAATTGTATTGTGTTGAGATGTTTGAGAAAACCAGAACGTGAACGATGGAATCGGACGTGTCTATATATTCCTATAATAAGTATTAGCTTTTTTTCCGTAAGCATATTCTGACCGGTAAAATAAGTCCATAAGTAAGGAAATTAGACAAAAAATTGTCGCTTGACCTCCTTTACGCCGCTCCGAAAGCAAACACCCCGTTTACAACATAGAATACACCCTGCATGTTGTTGTATACATGGTGTTAAATATGAATCGACAAATTCACTTTTGCGATTAATTCTATACAAATGCGTTTACTTAGATCTTACACGCTCACACGTGATATTTTCGATAAACATGCCGCCATGGCCTGCAATGATTGCAATATAAACATATGTGGATCATGGGGAACATGTCTTGTCAGCTTAATTAGATATTGCATGTCATAATGGTATGTTTACATCCACGTTTTAATTCATCTCATAACATACGCATGATCGATGGTTTATGTTCCCATTTAAGCTATATAACAAATAGTGTAATCCACATCTCATTGGTAGCAGAAAAAATTATTATTTTTATGTAACAATTTAAATAAGTGTCTTTTTCCTAAATATAAAGTTCATACAGGAATATGGCTGATATTAATCTTTAAGCAATATGAGCTGTATTTTTTTAGAATTTTATTTTGCTGCAAAAACCTGCTAGTATGCTAAGTCTGCATGTATCTTAATCTTTTATGAAAAATAAAATTTGAAAAAATCATTAATTTTTGTCAGAAGAAAGATTTCTCTTCTAAGGAATATATAGCAGTTCATTTTTTGTACATGACGAACATAATTCAATTTTGCTTCAATTAAGGCTTCTTAACGGCTTTACCCACAAAATAAGGCTAACATAAATTTAAAAACCATGATTTTTTTGTCATTTTAGTAGAAAATAACATTTTCGTAAAAAAAAAAACAGCATGAAAGTTGCAGCTCATATTGCTTTAACGATCTTATTATAAGAAAAAAGAAATATTGCTGCGTGCTTCATTTATTTAATACAAAAAAAGATGGTTCATGTACATGATAAATGATAGTTGGTCGGTCAGTCGTTTTTCAATCTGCAAAAAAGAAATTGATAAAATACATAAGAATGTAAACAATCTTAACATTTTTACAACCTTGATTTCCTTGATTCAAGATGATGCAAATTACATCAGAGATGATCTTGTGACTATTTTATGGAAACAAACAGAAACAATCCCCTAAATATCCTTTATCGTATAATTATTTCAATTCACGGTGGTCATTTTATGTGGAATTTTTTGGATGGGGTGGGGTCACTTGTTCATACATTTTGCAACCTAAATGAGCTAGGAAACATGGTATTGATGAATGAATCATACATCACGGATTTTTCTCTCTAATAACATTTGTAAGATAAAAATTCCGCAACAATTAGTTACTACGAATATTAATGATTCCCCATTACCTTGTTGTCCGTGTAGTATGTGTGTCTTAATATACAGATCTTCGTCTGTATCCGGGTAGAACTTGTGGAACGGAGCTAACGGGCAAGCCCACGCCTGGATAGCTGAGGAAGTTGTTGTTAAGGTAGTTCACACCGTATGGTGAATAAGATCCGTAACCGTATCCGTTGTTTAGGTAATTGTTCCCAAAATATCCTGGGTAATTGTAACCCAGATTTCCATATCCGTATGGGCCGTAACCACCGAAGTAGTTGTTCAATCCATATCCATAGCCATTGCCGTATGGATAGTATCCATTGTTGTAAGGACCATACCCATATCCACCATATTGACCGGGGTAATAGTTGTATCCCAGTTGGCCATAGTTGTAAAGATTTGATCCACCGTAAGGGTATCTAAAAAAGAATTATAAAGTATTATAATGAAACATAAAAATTCCAACTATAACGACTAGACTAATTTTAGAGGGCTCGACGGTTGTGGCTATTTTTAGACTGTATTAGTCTTTTTAAATGAAGATTTCTATATAAAAATAAATACAAAACATTTAAAAGGTTAAATAATATATGGATGTTTTTTTTCTTTGTTTATAATAGCTAAATGAATCAAAATTCAAAACTTTAGGAAGATCTGATGGTTTATTTGACTATCCAGCCAAAATTATAAATTATAAAATATTTTTTTTTAACTTCCAATTCTGTTTTACAACATTTGTTTGATTATCGATGAGATTTATCTATCAATACACGTATGCACATTTGTTTAAAATATATTTAAATCGCAAACATTCGTTTTGCTACCTAATTAAGGTCTTCCGTTTCCAACGGAAGACCTTGTACTGATTCTGATGGTAATTCTTCATTATTGTTATTCTTCTTCTAGACGTTTTTAAAACCTCAATAACTTATTTGTTTGTCATCCGATTTCATTCAAATTTTCACGGTATATGGTAAATTGTATTAGGTTTCTAGAGCACAAAAAATATTGAAATCGCAACTTCCGGTTTTGAGTTTTCCCCCTTTTTCTAAAATTTTAGGGGCATTAGTTTCCAGACAAAGGCTCCGAAATGGTCCGTAGCAAATAATTTATAGTTAAAAATCTTTATTATTGACACTTTGAATATTGTCCTCTGATTTTTGTATTTTAGTTTTTTCCAATTATTCCACTCGAATAAATCAATCGAAATCTATGTTTTAAAAATAGCAAAATTTTTCTCATGTTTTAGCTTCGTAACTTTTTAGTTTGAAATATTTTCTAAATACATATAGAACAAAAGTTGTGCATAATGTTAAGGGCTTTCATTTGACACCAATAAAAAAGGGCTGGCCCCTTAAATTAAGGGCCAGTAGCCCTTAAAAGATTTTGCTTAATAACTCAAAAACAGTTAGGATTTCGATATGGCTGTCGCTGGAATAGTTGTTTGTTGGGATCTCATAAAGGTTGTTACAATGTTATTTTGTAAGTGATTTGTGTAGTATGAGTGTAAAAAGCTTTACATGTTAACATGTACCTGTTTTCATTTGGCAAGTTAACGAAGGTCTTTGTGCGTAAAACTGGCATAAAATTACCACAGAAAGTATGATGGTTTATACAGGGGGCTTTAATTCATTAGAAAAAAATTAGAACACATGCTTTTTTTAAAGAAGTTTAAGTCATTGTTGTTTAGTTCTTATAGTGCACAAACCTTAAAGACGAGAATCGGAAGACAAAACATTCTCTTTTTTTTCTAGTAAAACACAAAATACGTTTTGAAAAAAAAAATTCTTTGCATTACATTTTAGTTATCATACTGCATGCATTTAAAATCCACCTTAAATCAGAGCTGTGTGCGTATCATTACGTAAGCTATCCCTCGCCCGCGGCCGAAAAATCGGTCACCATGGTCGCGGCTGGACTACCTAGCGGTCAGCGGTTATCTAATACACGAGAGTTGCGTCTCTCATATATGCGTTAATTTAGCTGCGAACTGAAGAATTGTTAAGAAATCGTTCAGTTAATTAATAAAAACAATACTGTACCATTCTCAATCTAATGCAATATCAGATATATTGATCAGTTGTGGGTTTTAAGTAAAAAAAAAAAGAAGAATTTCTATTTGATAGATTTTAGTCATTAAATTACAAACTTTCCAAATCTTCCTAGGTTCTGAGCTGTGCGTGTGTATGCGTTAAACCTTTACGTAATCTATCCTTCGCCCGCGGCCGAGGAAATCAGCCACGGCTGCACTACCTAGCGGTAAACGGTTATCTAATACACAAGATTCGCACCCGCACACTTACATGAATATATGAACGTGTTTGACTTTATATAGCCGTAAATACACTGTACGCTGTTTTAATTTTATGTTATAAAAGTTTGTTCATTTTGTATTTATTTAAATTAAACATTGGAGAGTAAATTAAAAAGTCGTTCTGAAAATTAATAAAAGCGATATTACTCCAAATCGGAAATACTCGTCAGACATATTTAAATGGTTGGTTTGTAAGTCTTGTTTTAAAAACTGTACAAATAATGTTTTCAATCAACAAACAAAAAAAACCAACACAAATATTAAAACCTTTAAATAATGATCATCCCTCGCACATGGCCGAGGAGATCCCGCGCAAGTGGACATCTTCTACATGTACCTTATCACGCGTGCATGTTTGGTATTTTGTACGAACGCAACTATTTTTATTATGTTTTCAACTATTATATTGGTTTAAGGTGAACAGATAAATTTATTTTACTCGTGTAGTTGATTTAGCATTGATTTATACGACACCGTAAAAGGTAATTTAAAAATCAAATCAAATTATGATCAAAGTTCCATGTTACATGTTTGCGGTAGGTGCTGGCACGATAAAAGAATGCCCTGAATTGAGGCATTCGGTGATTATTTTAAAGAATATTTACATGAGTTTTGAAACGAGTTTTGTTTAGATTCTATCGGTCACATATTAATAACTTCTGTAGTGTTTCTACATGGTCGTTCGTTTCATTGTGAAAACGAACTTATTTCTGTGTTGCCCTCCCACCGCCCCGCTGCCAAGTGCTCTTTTTTTTTAATTTCCAGATCTGTCGAAAATCATTTGATAGTGACTTCTTCTCATGTGTAACATTTTCTCCTGAACGTGTTTCTCTTTCCCTCCCGTTTTTTTTATTCGGTCCGTCTTTGTAAATTTCTTTATTGCGTAAATTCAATCGCCACGTGCTACCGAAAATTTTGAGTCGCTTCAGCGCACACAGCTTAGAACATATAAAGCCCCAGGTTATTTATGGCTACAGATCATCAATTGTTATGCAATTAATCAACAGTTCGAAGGGTGTTTTCTTCAAAGTGGTCAATTATCAAACAATAAGACTTTCATTTTCACATTAAAGTTGCGAGATCGTAATCTGAGAACGTGGCTATAATAAATAAACCTGTTGAACACGATTAACTTCTATGATATATAGTTATGAACAGAATAATATATATTATAATTTACAGTTTTAAGTCAAAGGTAATTTGTTCTTGGGATTAGATGTTATGAAATACGACTACATTATGCTATGCAGGCGGTCGCCATAGAAATCATCAAAGTATTGCAAGTGTGGACAGATTAGTTCACTTGACTAACAGACTATAATATAGCGACATATCTGCCTCCAAAAAATATATGCGCTTCTCAAAGTTACACTTAAGTGAGATGGACATGTGAACCGTAACACCATAATTTTCGCCTATTTTTATTGAAGTTTCTCCCGGTTTTTTTTCAAAATACATACGTAAACTTTCTCCGAGAGAATTACTTTTGATCCGATAAAGGAGAAAAAACTGACATAAAAATAGGGATTTTGCATATTATTGCATCGTCGAGAGAAGTAATATTCATTTCTGTAAATTATGTTATTTAATTTTACGTTACATAGCGGTGTCTGTATATCAGGTGTAAAATTTAGACGCTCACTTATGCATAAATTCTCCAGATGGTCTTTGATAGTTGATTATTATTTTAAATGTTTAAGTCTACTCGTATTATTAAATAATATCAGCCCTGAAGAAATTTTCAGAGATGCCATCAATTTTGACTATTTACCAAATTTTGACAGCACGCAACAATTTCAAACTTGCACATCTTCAAAAAATTAGAAAGATTTAATTACAGAAGTTACATGTTTTTAAGGTGGGTTCGTTTCTTTTAAAAAATACATTTCCTTTCATGAATCATGAGTACATGTATATAACAATCCTTGCTACACTTAACAATTTAACTCGCCATTAAACTTCTCATTGTTTAAACCCCTGTCATACTGGAGCTGCGTCCTCACGGCGATCCCGCTGTGTCATTGAATAATGTAAAACGCCATGGTAAACGAACTAGAGTCTGCTACAGCGCCGTAACAACGCAACGGCATCTTCGTTTGCTGCGGTGGGATATCCTAGAACATTTTAGAACGCCATGCGACGGCGCGCACTTTGACCATGCACAAAGTACGCGCCGTGGCTCTGAGTTCTGATAAACACGCCGTAGAAGTGGAGTAAGGTCGCCTTGACAGCGTCGTAAAGTCTCCAACAGCGCATGTGCACGCAGTCAGCGCGCAGAGCACGCCGTGGACGCGCGGTAAAAACTCCTAGCACGTCATGAGCGCTTCGCGGATACCCAGCGAGAGCGCAGTCAATTGCCAAGTAGAACTCTGTGGAAACGTAGTTGGGAGCTCTGTTAGAACGCCTCAGTCGCCGTCAGGATGCCGTGACATTTTTACTTGTAAAATTTTTAAATAAGATTGTATATTTTTTCTGAATTTTCGTTCCGATCCTACGGCGATTCCATGAAATTTACAACGCCATGAACACGCCCTGGGAACGCAACTTGGTGTGACAGGGCCTTAAAGAGTTTTCAAAACAATTACACAAACTGTGTTTGACAAATAGTTTTCCTAAAACATTTTCTTCCTGTCTTTATACAGATTTTCAATCACAACACGTTTTTATAACAAAAGCAGAAGTGACATTTTAGGCATTAGTCATTATAATCATTTGACACCGAATCATATTTGGAAATTTTCAACTCGCAGCAACAACGGAAGACCTACTCGTGGCTTTGCCACGAGCTCTGCTCTAGTTTTTAATACGTTTGCACATTTGTATACAGTTAAACTCAATAAGTACGTAAATATATAGATATGGCGATATATCAGATATTAGATTTTTCTGAAGTCCCCAAACACATTATCAACATTTTTTTTAATTTGATGTTAACTACCGGTAATTAGTTTATAATGAATGGAGTGGTTTGATTTTTGAGTTTCGAAAATATGAAATCGACGAATTTACCAGTTTACAATATATTGTAATTTCAAAAGGTAGTAATACCTGCCGACAAAGTTTTTTGAATAAGTTTATTTCCACATAATAAGAATCGAGTTTTACTGTATTGAATGTTTTTGAAATCTATACAGACGTGAAGGCATATATACACGTCATTCAACCCCTATTCACATACCCTCTATCCATTTTTCTTGTCAGTTTACTAATGAAATCGTGATATGCATAACAAACAAATAATTACGTCACTAGGACTTCGCTAGAGTCGAGTTTTTTCTGTATAAGATTATCGTGAAATCTTGAGATGTAATGAAACATACATGTTGTTCACCCCCTATCCATATTTCCTATATCCAACTTTCTTGTCGCTTACTTATTATCACGAATTCGTTTTAATAATACAACGATTAACAGGTCCTGCAAAAAATATTCACTGGTCACTAGGACTTCGCTAGAGCCGAGTTTTACTGTATTAAATTATCATTGAATGTATAGATGTAACGATACATACGATTTATTCAGACAAAATTCATATCCCCTGTATTAACCTTTATGTCGCATTACTTACGAGTTCGTCATAAGAATACAACGAATAACAGATCTTGCGGGAAAAAAAATCTCCGGTCACTAGAACCTCGCTAGAGCCGAGTTTTACTGTATTAGATTATCTACAGTATCTAAAATCTACAGATGTAACGATACATACACGTTATTCAGACCATATCCATATCCTTGTCCGTATCCAAGCTTCTTGTCGTAGTCGGCAACTGACAGAGCAATGCATACAGCAATGATGGCAAATCGCAGCATCGTGTTGCTTACTAGGTAATGGATACTTTGGGAACAGCAACCTTTACAGAAAAAACCCCAAACAATAACACTGTAGTCATTGTATAGTATAGTGAACAGCAATTTGCAATTGAATTTGCTTCACCATAAGTTAAGCTTTTTGAAATAATATTTAATAAATGTATTGTTTGGTTTTTAACAACTTGAATGTAAATGTTAAAAAGCAAATTATATGAAAAAAATATATAAATCATTCAAAGTATGTTACGGGAGTTTGGGTAATAACACATCTTTGCAACTTTCCTTTTGAATAAGTCCACAAAACTTAAACTTACCTTTAAACCAAGACAGTGGATAATTTGCCACACTTGATAACCGTGTATATATAGGGGGCCCTAGCAACTGAGGGCCAATCACAGTAAAGTACTTCTGAAGAACAAACGTAATAATTCTTTAATTGTCAGAAGTTTTGACCACTGAATTAATTACGATGTTATAAAACTTATGGCCATAAATCAGTCTTAGGGGTAATCAATGATAGAATCGTATTTCGCATTATTAATTAATCAGGCTAACGATGAAAAATAAGCATTCATTAAATGTTTCTCCAAGGCTGCACTTATTTCAAATTTGCTATTTTTTTTCTTGTTTACACGATATAGTTCGTTTGTAAAGTTCAGATTTTATTTGCACCTGTGGAATAGATTTAAACTCAATGATAGATAAAATCAACGAGTTTAAAATTAAGCAGCTGACATTGTAACGCAAACATCATAATGTGAGCATATCTCGCATATATCGCATTTAATTTGTCAAAAAAATAATATCGAGGTAAAAATATTTAAAAAGGCGTTAATTTTGATTCATGTTATAGTTGTCGATTTAAAAATGTTTTATTTACATAAATGTTTGGTTTGTATGCAAAAAAAAAATCATATCGGGTGTAAAACGCATTATGAATGGAACTTACTTAGCTAGCAGTATAAATGTATAGATGTACATAATTGTCTAATTACACGAAAGGATACACATATCCTGAATTTCATTCAAAACGTATTTAATATTCAACTCCTTTAATACAGTAGTGATCGTGGAATGATCAATATAACGCAACAGGGAAATGGTGCAAATTCTCTTTTTTTGTCATTTTGACATAATCGAACATATCTTGTTTTCCATAGCATTATTGTTTGACAAGTGTAAAAGAAACAACAAACCAAATATAGCCCACATTATATATGTAACGGTAAGTGCACTCTTTAATAATAAAGATAAGACGATTTAGATTAATTGAAATACAAAATTACATAATTCAGACATTGATAATGATTAAAACTTTATAATTTATTTGGTAGTATGCTAAAAATATTGGTAACAGTAAACTGATAGTTATCGCATTATACACGTTCGATTCTTTGAATCCGCTAATCTTAAAAGAAAGCCCAGAACACAAATGGCTATACGGTCAAGTCTTTATTACATATGGTATTATTATTAGATAAAAACAAATCACATGCGAAAAGTGTAATGCACAAAATTGTACGCGCAATTCGAAATTTCAATGCAAGTTACAAACCAATGAATGGCAACGGCGCGTAACTGGCATTTGGACGCCATTCAATAAAGATGTTTATGAAGAAGTAATGAATTAAAAGTACATCTAATCTCACGAATATCTCGTTTGATGTTTCCTTTTTTGTATCGCGTGCTCAATAACGTGTGCGACCTCCGCATCCCAAAAGATCTAGAACGTGATAAACATTCAGAGTCAACATATTAGCATTTTAATTTCGCATCAAGCTTCGATCTGTCATCTACGGACTCCATTGAATGTCTGTGATTAATGATAATATCTGTTCCTTTTTCGATTGCTCTGTCATTGGCGGTTTCTTTAAGGAAAGTAAGTCACCAAAGTATTTTAATTAAATTAAAGATCGCATAATGACTTTGTGACATAGCATTATTTTATTGTTTTTTTTTAAATTTAATAAAAGGAACAAACTTTATCCTAAACTTGCTTCATTTGTAAAATCTGTAATAACCGAACCAGCTTCTTATTCATTTTTCAAGCTGACAATACTTTGGAAAGAATGCTGAAAGATCAACCAATTTTGGCTTAAAACTACGGTTTGATACGTGTGCTTTATATGTTCATTTTTTTCAAATCTGAAAATATGGATTTCAGTATAAAAAAAAGAAACGCTGATAGCGAACGCACTTATAATGAGTTTACACTTATTGTGTAGTGAATTTTGTTCCCCGTGAGTTTTGAACAAATTGTAAAGCTAACGGAAATAACGAATTACGTTTATACGAAAGTAAAATTGTCCGTTCCTGGCACTTCGTTATATGCGTGATTTTACTGTATATCAGAAATGATTCTAATGAAAACCTTCAGAAAGATTAATACTTATTTTGTTTTATAGTTGTATTCCATGGGCATTTTTTAAGTAGTTTTTTTTTCTTTGCAGATGGTTAACTTCTACCTTTAATATTGTCATTTTTATTTTGCAGGAAAAAAGTAGGTCAACAGAAGTTGCTAGAGACTAACAATTCATAGTAAGTCAGTTTTACCAAAGTAACAATAATTTTAAAAAAATGCACCTACTACAAGCAAGAGTGCCACAGTTTGGTAGTGTATAACCAGGTGACATGGGCGGCGGGGAGACAGGAAGTAACGTGGTCACCGTTCAGATCGGGCACTTGTGCTTACACTCGGTCCCATGAGCGCCTTAACTTGTGGGTATGTATACCCAGTCCCCATAAAAAAAAACCGCGGCATTGTACTTTTAATTACTTAATTAATTATTATTTGTAAAGGCTGATAAATTGTGTCCATGTGTTCAGTTATGCCTTCAGTAACCATAAATATATTTGAACCTAACATAAATATTATCATTCTAGGCATGTACGTGCATTCTAAAGTCTGGATCAGGTTTGTATGTTTGTCTGTGAGGTGACTAGTAGCTATGCTTGTTGCATAATACTAACCAGTGCGCATTTAACAAGTGATAGTTAGTTGCAAGGCGCGGAAGGTTTGACCTCACCTGGCTCTATTAATTAAAATGCAGTCAGCGTTAAGTAAGAAACATGAAAAGTTACATTTTGCGTTTTTCTATGCCGTTAAATTCGGACATTTTAATATAATGGGATTTGCTAATTTATTCTAAACAGAAGTAATAATATGACAAAAGTACAACTGCCATTGATAGTTAAAATAGAATTAAAGAATCATTTATTATTACGAGTGTGGGATGGTAAAATTCCACGATACACGGTCCAGAACGAGGCTTTGCTTTGTGAAATTCCACTATCCCACATGAATATGTAATGAACGACTTTTTTGATCGCATTATTTTCCACTAGAAAACGATATTTAAAATTGTTGTCGTATGATCTTTATCTTTATTTCTTTTTCGTTTTGTCCTTCTGCGTGCTGCATATATTGCAAGTTAACACGCACGCACATATTTTATTTTTTAAATGAAAATATATTAAACTGTTTCCAGTTAATGCAAAGAAATTACTTGATGGATCAGCACAGGTCATTATTGATCATTTTCTTACAGCAGGCGATGCTTGTTTACGTTTTACAGGGACAATGTGATAAAAATTGTAAAAAATAAAAAAAAAGCACACTGCTGTCCTACACTAGACAGTTATTACACCGGTGTTAATGCGAGGAAACGTATATCAAACATATATTATTATGAATAAGGTGAGTTTTTCCTTATGTTTTGTGTTTAATGGTTTGTATCTATATCAGACAGATGGTTACGTTTTTGAATAATGATATGATTTATAACGTTTTTGCTATTTTTACATCATAATTAATTTCCTCCTAATGGAAAACGCGCAAAAAATCAGAATGTAAATTAAAACCTTCGCCAATTTTATCAATTTAAAACTGCTAAATTACAATACAAAATGATAGGTATGAACGCATTTATATGATTTATTGACGAATTGCGTTGCAACAATAAAAAAAATCAACGTCTTTATCCAAATAATAGATTAAGTAGTAAAAAGAAAACGAGTAATTTTATTTTTTAATTCAAAAAATGTAGAATTTTTTCAACTTGATAATAAACCATGCATGACTAAGAAAATCATACCTACAATTCTAAGGGATATATGGCCTAACATGTTACATGTAAACACCACAGCTCACGTCTACGCCTCAAATTCAGATTCTGCAAAAACGGCGCCCCACCAAACTTTCTTAGAGTAGTCCAACAGGCATTTTTTTTGATGACATGAGGTGATAACGAACAGTCTTTAAATTCAAAGGTCCAAAGGGAAATTACAAAACAGAAGCGAGCAAAAACGGACCTCTTAAAAAATAGAGGTATGATCAGGTGCCATTGATATATTTTTGATATATGCACGTTTAAGGTAGATTTAATACATTATTTTACCATTTAGCCTCCTTAATAGCGTCAAGATAAAGCACTACCATTCAGACAACTGAATGTTAACTGTTCAAAGGTATGGAAATGACACACAGTAACATATTAGTTCCCTGTATTTATTTAAAGTTATCTTTTATGAATGTTGCTTGAACGCTTAAGTATTTCGTGTGGATATGAATGTAGTGAGCATTGTTGAAAATTACATATTCTGTCTGCAATGATCGATATCCTCATAGATCGTTTGGAGAAATTATAAAAGAAAACATTTTATTGTTTTTATGTACATCTACATCTGAATCGTTCTTATTAAATCAAGTGCCAATAATACTCAATTTCAATATGGTATGTGTATTTTTATTAAAAATCCGCCAAATGTGCTGCATAAATATATTGGAACATACTTTAAAGATTACATATAATAGCAGTTTTTAAAAGGTACATTGAATTTTTAGACATATGGTACTCCGCAAACAAATTGATTGAAAATAATTTGATGGAATGACTATACGAAATAGAATTAGGTTGCCTTGGAAATTGCACAGAAAAATTCTCATTTGATATAATCATAGGATATTTCTTTTGTATACAGAGCAGGAAGAAATTCTGAGGATATTGCGTAAAACTACGAATACTAGTAAATACTTAAATGTGTATATGTTACTGCAGATAATAAAAAAACCCATCCAGTGCACATGTGCTTCTTATTCTTAACTTCTAGAGTCATTTTATTCAAACCACATTTTTCAAAACCACAACTCTTAAGACGCACTAATCATTTGATCTCTGTTTACAGTGCATTAAAAATTAAGAAATCATGTCACATCTCAAAACAAGCCGCAGTGATATGGTCTGAATTTAGATCAGCGAGTGAAACCCGCCCTTTTGCAAACTGGATATGGTCTTGGAAAAAAAAGTTTCTGTGATTTTTAATGTGAGAGAGAGAGAGAGAGAGAGAGAGAGAGAGAGAGAGAGAGAGAGAGAGAGAGAGAGAGAGAGAGAGAGAGAGATCCTACCAGACATACTTTGACGATATTTAAGTTTGGTGATGTAATGTGTATTTCAATTCGTATGGATGTGTTTACTATCAGATGGTGTTACGTTTTTAATTATAGTTTAGAAACAAAACATAAACGATGCTATGTATAGTTCTATGTATAGACCAATACATGGAATATCTAACCAGATACCGCTCAAAGAAATGGTGTTTTTTCCTTCTTCTATTTTGGAGTTAAGCGCATTCCAATGAGTGTGTTGGCAAACTGCATTCATCGGAATGCTCGGAATGCTCAAATTATCATTTATCATATTTTGTTCTTTATCCGTCACCAGCGTCATTGTGCTCGCACATCTTCTGATGAGAACCCATTTGACCAATTTCCACCAAACTTGGCATTTTCGTTCTTACATGTATAAAGGAACCTGGCATCCTCTTCGTGGATATACTAATAATTAAGAAAAAAAATGAATGAGGCGAATGTCATTATTTAAACCAAAAAAAATAAATAAATAAATAAATAAAAAAAGAAAAAAAGAAAAGAAATGGTTAATAATTATTTCTGTCAATTGATCAGTAGGTCAACACGATGATTTTGTTACCCTGGAAGTGCAGTACTGTAACAGCAGTGCTGTGAGATTTGTACTTGGAGGGTAGCTAAATCTTTGTATTGATCGAAAAAATTTAAATATGTGTTTTATTATGCTTTTCAGTGACAAATCAATAAAGATACATATTTATCAAATTTAGTGTTATCAAACGAAGAAAAGTTTGTAAACTTCCGGTTAAAGTCATCGACGAACAAAATGAGAAACGTAAAAAATTCATTGGATGACAGAAATGATAATAACCAATCGTTGCAATGTATAAAAAATCTTTAAATTAATACACAAGGTCACGTGCAGGTAAATAGTTTATACAGGTAATTGTTGCTACTTAAGGCTCGGTGAATTTTGTACCTCTCGGGTAAAGCCTGTCCTCCAAAAATTAAGCAGCATATTTGGACGATTTTTAATAAAAATACACATACCTGTGAAAGAAATGCAATTGAAATCGATAAAAAGGAATATGTCCAAAATATCTTTATTTACACAATATCATTTATTTTTCACTAGAAAAATCACGATCACCGATTTCTTACGGAGATTTATAATGGGAAATATAAACACATTTTCTCCATTCGGAGGTCACTCGGATTACCTCGCACATTTTTTAAATTTAATCCCCCGTGGTTCTTTCAAGTCTGTTGCAATGCAAAATCCTCGTAGACTATTTATTTTTAGCCGTGTATTGAAAACTTAAACTAGAGAGGGCATTTAAAAAAAAGATATCTTTTCCATACTATTAATGATGATTCAACCCTTATTTATGAAAGTATGCTGCATAAGTATATTTGGACAGAATATATATTGTTTTATTATAGCGACGAAATTATGCACATTTATCAAAACGAGTACATTTAAGCAAGAAAACATCATCACCATTTAGATTGAATTGATGTCGGAACTCATTAAGGAACGATGTATGTCATTAGAGACGACTGAACAAATGACAACTCACATTGTAGGACATGCACCTCGTAGATCACATGCAGGTAAATATAATAAAATATTGACTGGGGTTGATGGTAAAATAATAATAAAATAAAGTACATCCTGTGAATAACCTTGTACTAGAGTTCGCGAAAAATGCGCAAAGATTGCAACGACCTTATCTTTAAAATATTTCTATTTTGTCGTATTTTTTTTCTTGTGATTTGAATTCATTGAAGATAATCGATTTAAGAAAGAAAGAAACATATTATCTTTCTAATTTTCTACATCTTGATTAATTGATCATTAAGTCAAATGTACTTTTGATTATTTTATAAGTCTAAAACAAGGCACGACTCCTTCATTTACTCATAGTTGAAACACATGTGAATTACCGGTTGTTTCGGAACCCGGAATTTGCTTAACGTGAAATCTAAAAATAAATGCATATTTTCTCTATAGGTGATAAGGAATGAAGGCAACCAAGATCTGAACTACACGGTCGTCACTGTGCCCGCCCTCTTTCCTGCTAGTAAATATTTCCCTTACAGATCGTGGGATTATAAATCATCCTGTGGCTAGACCTGTGGCAGCCCTCCACATAAAACACCAATCAGGGTCATGCCGTTAATTAATTTAATTTATTCCTGGTAAACCACTTTTTATCATTAGTATTTAGTCATATTTACGAGATTTGTTTTGATACTAATCGGCACCATTTCATCTACACTTTGAACATACATTACTGTAAACGTATTATATTTTTGCATGTACGATATTTGGCGGAAAACGGTTTTTAAACATGTTGGCGTGGATTTGAATTAGCATATTTTTGAATGTCACTATTCTTATACTTATATGCATTGCATTTAGCGATGTACTTGATTTAGCGGAAGCCGCATTCCGCCAAAAACTGCTAAATAGAATACACAGCCAAATGTAGTACGTGTACAATATTCTTGCACAAATAATATGGTTCAATTTTTTTTAATAGTGATATATTTTTTTAGATATGTTTATGTATGCGTATATATTACCGCTTTTTTATTCATTGGTATTCAGTAATATTTACGATATCTTTCTGTATATAAAAAGGAATTTTTTCATCTACACGTTGATAAAAAAAAAATTATTCCAGCAAAGTTTCTATGATTAGTTATGTTTTTTTACTTAGATATTTTTAGATATGCTTAAATATGCGTATATCTTAAAACGGATTTAGTATGCAATGCTTTTTAAATACAGTTTTTGATATTCAAAGTTTATTCAGATTTATGATAAAACTAGCTCTATTCTGTGTTTGGAATTTTGATTTCTGTAAGCGATATGGTGTTAACACATTGGTATTTTTACAACATTAACGTTAGTTTCAAGAAAAAGGAGTAGTAACCTCTACAAATCTTTACCGGCATGAGTGGTCAGTTATTAAATATGAAAATATAAAACAAAATAAAAACTTGTTGATAATTATACCCTTGTTTTTCAAATTAGTGTCTGGCATCAGAGCATCAATTGGAGACAAATTTGCAATTAATTAAAGATGAAGAATATAATTGAAAAATTAAATTTTTGTGATTGTTGAACCTAAATAGTCACATTTGTAGTCAATGACTTTCCATTTACCTATAAATTGTCATAATATCTTTTGATGAGAGAACCATGCAAGGTTAACAAATGTTTTCAAACTTACAACTTAAAAACAAATTACGAACTGCGTACTAATCAACCAGTACATTTTTTTTATAGACCAAATTTGATTTTAGAAATTAACGATTGTGTGTAGCATCAAAACAAAACAGACTTGTTTAAACTGTGTAAAATATTTCGATTAAAATTTTAGCCGTGTTGAAAAAAAAGACTTGATTCTCTATTAATCATTTAACAATGAACGTTACACTTTAGACATGATATAGTTACACAAATTCTAATCCAGATCAAATTTTAGAGAAAATTTGCGTAAATATCATTAAATGATAAAACGAGCTTATTCAGAGACTACATATTGCATGTTTACGAGAAAAAAACCTGGAAATCCTCTCTTGACCACCACCTTAATAAGTGCCCATGTGACCTAGTGCTTGTTTGTCGTCGGACGTTAAGCATACAATGTCCCTCATAAACTTAAGAAAAGAACATTTTTTGCATTTTCAGATAAACTACCAAGCAGTGGTTGGCAATTTTGGTATTTAATTTTTGTTAATGAATAGGGACGAAATTCTATGTTTAACACCAAGAGATCATAAATGTAAATATTGATGTAATGTTCAAAATGTATTCTAGTCTGCTTTTGAAGAATAAACATACAATTTGGTTGTAGTTAACAATGATGCTTCTACCAAAATATAAAATCTTTGCCCAGTTGGGTATATCCCTCTAACTATTTTTGGAATTGGTAGAACCACAATGCTCATGATGCATTAAACATCCTGATTCTTAATTGCTGCCACTACACTGTCCTTAATATTTGTATTTGACTTTATAAAGCTGCTTCGATTAGAATTATAGCCGATGTTATCCAGGTGAGCAAGGTGAGCCTCTGGACCTCTTGTTTCATTTACTTTTCTAACTTACGGAGAATACTTGAATAATCCTGTTAAGGAAGGAGTCTTCTCGTTATCAGACATCCTTCTTATATTAAGAAATTCATAAAATTTTGACACAGTCAAACAGATCATGTAACCAAATGATTCTATCAGTTTAATCAATTTGACTTTTTTGTTTCCGTATCAAGGTCAGGTCAAGGTCACTACCATTTTCCTCAACTTAAAGGATGATAAAAACAAATGTAGTTATATGCAGTTATTTAGATATCTGTTTAAGATATAAAGTTTTTATTTTTCGATGAAATGATAGAATATCAGAATGTCTATCATTTTATACTACTAAATTGGAATTAATATTAAACTAAAATTTATATATCTCAGCCCGCATTTCCTTTAATTTTCTTAAATTTTGAAGATATTTTGATTATTTTCTTATGCTTCCAATAAGAGAATATTTCTAATATTTACATATTATAAAGACCTTACATAAAGATATAAATTGACAGAAAAGCTAATATATTGACCATTTAATAAGAGAGAAAATCTGATTTTAGTGATTTTTTCATAAAAATCTATTAATAGAATGAGCGCACAAAAAGCTCATTAAAACATAAATTAATAGGGAATTATATTTCAATAACATATTCTGAAACTCAATAACCTTATCATTAGTTCACATTAGTTGAAAAAATCCAACATAAATGTTATTGTTTAAAAAATGCAAAAAAGACTTATGAATCTATGTACAGCAGTTCTGAATTGGAAAAACATGTGATATTTTCGTACGCCAATGTTCCGCCAAAAATATAGTCCTTGTTAGATTCTAAACTTTGATTACTATTTCTATCCTTAGTTGTATGATTGTAAAAAAGAAAGAAAAATATGATAATTTAATTTCTTTTTATCTTGATTTAATGACCATTTAATCAAATTTACTTTTGACAAGTCACAGTCAGAAAAGACTTCTTCCTTAAATTGAAAAAAATCAATGCATAAATATCAAATTGATTAATGATGACAAATTAATTATGAAGTACTTTGATGGGCCTATAAAAGGGAACTCTAGAGCACTTGTTATTCATCGTCATTTTTTCTTTCTTTTTGTTTGATTCTCAGCTTCATTAAGTCAGGTAAGTTCAAATCTGTTTTCATTACTGCGTATCTTATAATTGTAAATGTTTTATAACAATAATGTATATAGAAATGTCAATACGTACCACCCCACTTTCCTGCTGCACGATATCAGAAGTACAATGTGGGTTATATGTAAATCAGTGGCAGACATACATGATAGTTATTGGCTCCCTTTTGATTGGACACTTTACAACTACTGGTTAACTCAAAGGGGTGTTTACATACTACATCTAGTACCTTCTGCAAGGTCAAAGTCAGTGTCTGTAAGCTTTTTATGCTCACTCCTCCATGGCACTTGGTCCTACATGTACCTCAATTTTTAACAGGTCCGTATTCGTTCTGCTTCTGTTTTGTAATTTTCCTTTGGACTTTTGAATTTGAGCACTGTGCGTTATCAACTTATGTCATTTTAAAGTTAAATAGATAAATGTTCTATGACCACACCATGTACATTACTTAGTTGTACGTTTAAAATATCAACCATTTCACAGAATGAAGGCACTGGTTCTTCTTGCTGCTCTTTGCTTGAGCGCTGTTTGTGCCCGACCATACCTAGATGGACATTATAACAGGCATCACCTATACGGTAACTCTCTACATAATTAAACTTTTGAAAGAATCATTCTTTAAAAGGGATGGAAATCAGCATGAACGCTGTCTGTTAATTTACTTATATACTTATTATTATGTTGAATTCTTGCATCTTTTTATTTTCACATTTATAAATTTAAAAGTGTTTGTTTTTTAACTTCATATTAATTTAATGCTTTAAAAAAAAGAACTATTGGTTGGCACGATCACTGCAGATAACATGTACTTTAAAACTTAGAAATTTTGTTACTCAACTAAGTGTTTTTCTTTATTATTTTTTTTTTTTGGGGGGGGGGGGTGGGGATTGGGGGTTGATGGCGATTACTGGTTTTTTTTTTGGGGGGGGGGGGGTATGACTTTTATTTTACATACAGTGGCAAGTTCATAGACTAAGGCAATAAAGACCAATATTGTAGTTACAACCCAATCCAATACTACGATTACCTATACGACAAATACCAATATACATTCAACCCATTTAGCAACACTTCCTACGATCAAGGGAGACAACTCATTACCAGATCTTTTTACTAAGAGTCGTATCACAGGGTACTTCAGTCACATTTTCATATATCTATGTTTATATTTAATATAAAACCGACGTATGATTTTATAAATTAACTTCAATCATTGGTATCGCAGCAGATAAGATATACAATCAAACATTATTTTTTTCTTTTTTATATTTTTTCCCGTTTATCTGTTCTATGTTTGTTTGATTTTTAAATGACTTCTGATGTATATTGGCAGGATATTCTAACTATGGCTATCCATATCAATATCAAAATAACTACCCATACCATTACTACAACAATTACCCATACGGCAACTATCAGCATGGATACCCATTTGGCAACTACTACAAACAATACGGGGGAGAGTACACCAGGCATTGATACTGAGAGTTGTATCACGTGGTACTTCATTCACAATACTTTACCTCTATGTTTACAATAACACTATAATATAACTGAATCTAGTGGAAAACTACTTTTGGCATTAGATAATTGCTTTAAATTGCTTGGAAGGGGTGTATTGTGTTCCTATTGTTGCCTTGAAAATATAAGTTTGCATGAATATTTACTTTCAATCGTGGATAAAAATGTTAACAGATAATATTAATGCATAATTTAAGTCATTTACTATCACAGATATAAGATATGTCAACAATATTCGATTCCACTACACATAATTTTAATGTAATAAAAAAATATTTGATTCTATATCTGTCTATTGATTAACTTTGGTTTTTTTCCCCTAGATTTCAACACAATAAAACAGATGACCAGAAAGATGTGAATTGACGATTCGATTTGTACCTTAGATTAATCGAATAAATGTTAATTCAGATCGATGTTTGTTCCTTATTAACATTAAATTGTGCAAATTATACAAGACGATGCGGAGAAAGCTTTAAAATGACCATTGAATGTTGTTTTTTTTTTAATTCAAATACCTGGTTACAATAGAATAAAATGATACAAAAGTCTTAGTCTTGGACTACTATCATGTAAACGAAACCATATGGCCTCAGGATCATGATGCAATTTCAGACTTAAGTCATGTTTTCTGTAAGACATAAAATGATTGTTTATCATAGAATGACGATTAAAATTTGTAATCGACAACTTTGTATCAAGACACTTTTAACTGCATTTCCATTTATTCAGTAGATTAAATAAAGAGACATTAAGACAGTCTACAATCTTTGACTTAAGTCTAGGTTTGCTTCATGCTCCTGAAGCCTTGTTTGAAATTCCACCGATTTCAACAAAATCTTACCTAATTATATGCGTAATCTGGTGTTTCTAAAACAGTTTTCAAAACCATAGGATGCGGATGTTTTGTTGAAATTGATAAAACGCTAGTGTCTGTTATTTTTTTTTCAATGAAACTACAACACCCTACGTATTAAATAATTCATGAAATCAATTATGACGTCATGTCAATTTTGACGTCCTAGCCAAAAAATATGGGTATATGATGTAACGTCACGATGAAAATATTTGAGTTATTTTCCTGAAACCGCAAACCTTACCTATAAAATAAAATATAAAAGACCACGATAATGGAAAAAGAGATAGTAAAATGAAAAGAAAAATCACAAATCCGCTGAAGTTTATTGCTATAATAATTGACCTCTGTCCGTGCTCAAAGCTTTATCGACTTCGAAACATAATTATTATGCAAAACACCTTTGTCACTAATCGAAATCTGTCTTCACCTCATATCTTACCTAAAAATGTATAGCAATTACAATCATTTTGATTAGATCTAATGACGCATATTCTGTGATATTGGTTATATTTATATTCGATTTACATCTACTAAGATGTTTTTTATATTAAGAAAATTAATTTCAAGGAGAAAAATACATAATTATGAACCCGCACAAAAAACAAGTAATTTTAAAATAAACAAAAAAGTGTACTATTATTTTTACAGGTCCATTACGAAGTTATCTTACATTGATAGTGTGCATTTTGGGTGAATGTAACAATGCGCAACTACTAGATCTAGAAAACAATGTAAAAGAAAGTCATGCACATAAACAAAAAAAAATAAATTAATTAATAATTAAACCGAAAAGGAGTCAGATAAAAGTATAATTATAATAAAAAGAAACCGAAGAATAACACTAGGGTCTTCCATTGGAAACGGAATACCCTAAAAAAAAACTGACTTGTATACGACTCACTTTTCAGCAAATAGGTCCATTATATGGCCTCCATGAAAACAACTAATTAAGTGTTTGTATAAAAACTTCTTGTTTCCAAATGACAAGCCCTAGAACTATAAAAAATAGCAACTATTTATAAGTTTCAATAAGTCAGATACTCCGCCTTCTGTGCATAAAATGAATAAAAATACATTTATATGCGACTCACTTTTCATCAAAGAAGTCCATTATATGACCTCCAAGAAAACAATTAATAGAGTGTTTGTATAAAAACTGTTCTTTTTTTTTCAAATGGCAAGCCCTAGAACTATAAATAAAATAACAATTATTTACAGGTTTCAAAAAAGTCAGATAGTCCCCCTTCTGATTGCATAAAATAAATATAAATACACATATATGCGACTCACTTCTGATTGCACTATTTCACAAGTGAACAACTGTATTTGGCCATCCTTGACATAAACATAATCGGTAGATCATCACTAATCATCAAGTGATGCACAATTAAATTCATCCCTCACACACATTTCATACAGACATACGGCCTTACTTCTTTCACCGATCATTGACCCTATCATATTCATATACGGAAAAATCACCTTCACCGTTTTTATGACACAATATCCCACACTTCTTACAAGCTTCACCGATATTTGGCGGCCTTGGACATTTAGGACCGCCATGTATGTAAACGTGTACTGTTTAAAAATAATATCTGATGATTTTTGTTCTAGGTATATATCTTCCATTTGTTTTTATTCAGAAATATATTTTTATTCATTAATTCAATTGTTTAGATTGTTAGATAAAATATTCAACCATATAACATTAAAAAAATAATTATCTGTTCATCACATTATATTTTACCCCAACACCACAACGAGACAATTAACATTCCAACTTATATTACTTTTTTTTCAAAACCACCAAAACAAAGACACTTTGAACTGAAGTTGATCTATTGTTATAAAGTGATCTTTGTTATTAAGGAGATATACATTAAAAACAAAATATGACTTCTGTGGAACTAAGCTTCTACAAGTGTGCGAGAAAAATGTGTAAGGTTTGCAACAACCTTTTCGCTTAAGTATTTCACTATAATCGTCAAAAAATTTCCTTGTGATCTGAATTCGTGGAAACGTATCGATATTATACTGCTTGCGAATATATGTCGCCTGAAACCAGTCCGTCATCGTGTGATCCAGACATAACGATTAGTGCAGTAGCTGCACATGTGTTGTTTCTTTGTTTTTTGCTCATTATTTTACGTTTAAATTTTAATTTGAATATTGGGATGATAACATTCAGAGAAAACAGCTACACTGCAGCATAGTAATACAAACAATATTTTGAAATCAATTTCATGATTTCTTATCAATATACACATTTATTGTAAAGTTGTAATTGTATTTTACAAAACAATATTGAAAAATTACCAGCTTTGACAATTTGTATTATCCATCAATTCTCATTTAATCGCTGAATACAAAAGAGGTCATTAACTTAAGTGATAAATGTATGCTAATTTGACCGCGGCTCTTTAAGCTGTTGATCAAAATATAATTAACGAATCGTAAAGTTTCATGATCTTTTGTGTGTGGTTTCTGGGTTTATCATAATTGCTCACTTTTCTGTGGATGTACGTTTTCAGATGCAATTATCTCTCTTTGACTGAACCTGCTACTCTCTCTCTCTCTCTCTCTCTCTCTCTCTCTCTCTCTCTCTCTCTCAGTATGCTTTCAACTCTAATATGAAAGAAGTAATGATTGTTTGCTCTCATTTCTCATTGTTCAATCATATAAATAAATGTGGAAATTTTGCTATATATTTATATCTTCTAAAATTTTGTTAATTAAAAATTCCTTTGCTGCAAATTTGACGTTCAAATTTCTCAGGGAATATTTGGATGGTTGCGACCAAAAACCTTGATTCTATTTTTTCTACTTAGTAACAGTTACAGCATTAAAAGATGTGTATTATGTGACACACGAAACACCTTTGATTTTTTCCGTGAGATTTGTCATGCTTTTTGAAATAGAAATTTTTCGTAACTTTAATATAATATTATGCTGGAATAAAATGCATTTTGTCTTTTTCTTTTCTTATTCTGTTGTATAATACTTTTCTGAAGAAAATTTCTAGGTAATACTGAACCATAAACTTTTTATTCGCGTGCAAGAGATTTCTGTTAGGTTCTTTGGAAGTTGTTCTTTATTTTTTAAATTCGCTGGTACTTGTATTTTTATCTTCAGATAATCAACATCTTCATAATTCAAATTTGTAGTCATAAACTAGTTTATATCTACGCAGTAAATTGTGAATAAATTGTGAATAAAGTCACCGCGAATAAAATTAGGTTTACGGTATATGGTAAGTGGAGTTCGCAATCTACTATCGGTTCTTTTTAGGGGCTTTCTTAAAATGCTGGTTTATATAATGTAGTAGTATATAGGAAATTGTCATTTTCGGCATTTCGAAGCAAATTTTTGAAAAATACTACGATAGCGATTTTTCCTCAATGTGATTTGTTATAAAATGTATGCCATACATGAAAACAATACTAAATTATACCATCGTTTTTATGAGGGTCACCTTAAAATTTAAAATGCACCATATTTTGTTGCATTTGTAACCTCCAGGTTTATTGATTAAAAAAATGCAAAGTTAACATGGATTGCTTTGTATAACCCTAAGAGTTTTAAAACAATATTTTTACAAACATTTTTTCATATACTATTCTTTATACTAAGTTTGTTTTCAATAAATACCCTTTTCCCAATTATTCTACTTAGTACAAAAAGTCTGCGATTTCTTTTTTGTTTATAACAAAGTTGACTTTTAATTTAGTTAAATGATTAAAACAGTTTTAGTTGTTTATGACAGATATGACATGGCGTTGTTGTTATCCCTTGTTTTCGGAAACAAAGTATACATTAACATTAAAAAAAGAGGATAACAAATAATATTGCATGTTGTTTTATTAATCTAATGCCAGACTATATATATAATTCTTTAGGTTTTCTTCCAACTTTGAATATTCCACAAGCCATGTCTATTTGAAAGAAAAAGCACAAAAATATGAAATTTCATAAGCATCAATTAATGACATTATTGACAAAAAAAAAGATTATATTTTTTAAAATCGTAAACCAATAAGAGGTAAATGCAATACAAATGTAAGTAAAATATAATTAAAAAAAAAATATACTGTGTTTTTTTCCTTCAATTATCCTGTTTTGGTGAACAAATAATGAAATAAACCAAAACAATATGCTTTTTGAGGGTTTGGGCAATAATTGTTTTGTAGTGATGTTTCTCAAAAAAATTCAACTTAAGTGGATTAACGAAAATCAACATATATTGACAATTACAAAATTGTAACAGTTTTTTAGTACGCACCTGTTTAAAAGACCGACGTTTGGGAGCCAAACACAGGATAACCGCCAGAATGGGAGTCATAACGCCTATTGTAATCATTATAGTCGTTGTAATTGTTGTAATTGTTAAAGAGTCTATTAGAACGCCTGTAATAGCGGCTGTTAAAACGGTTGTTGTATGGACCATTATAACGACCGTTGTACATCCTGTCATTGTCGTACATGCCGCCACGACTTCTCCAGTTGTAGTTCATGTTGTTGTATCTGCTGTTGTCGTAAGGATCGTATCTGCTGTTGTCGTAAGGATCGTATCTGTTGTTGTCGTAAGGATCGTATCTGTTGTTGTCGTAAGGATCATATCGATTGTTGTCGTAAGGATCGTATCGATTGTTGTCGTTGTAATCATAGCTCGATCCCGAAAATGGATACCTACTATCCTGGTATCCCAAGCTTGCTTTAAGAAATAACAATATTTTATGAATTATGTTTCCTATATAATGTTTGTCTTTTTCTGTTTCATTTAAGAGAACACATATGTGAACTAAGTTTTTAAGTATACAACAAATTGGGATGTGTAATGTAACGATAAAGTTTTTATCAAGCATACTTTTATTTCTTCTTATTATTTCTCCAGATTACAGGCCATGCCTAAATCTTTTAAAATCCCAAAACAAGCGACATGAAAGCAATACTCCGTACATTTTTGTTTTTTACTTACATCCATGTCCTAGCCGATCATTGTAGTCGTTGCCATAGAGACCCCTTTGACCTCTGTAAGGGTAGTTACTGCTTTGGTACTGGTTCTTGTAGTAGTCACCTCCCCCTAGATATTTCTTACTGGTCGAACCACTCAAGTAATTGCTTGATGAATGGTACTTCTTGTAGTTGTCTTTATCCCCAAGGACAAAGGCAATGCAAAGAATGCCAAACAGAACCAAAGTTCTCATTTTGTCTGTAAAAAAAAATAAATCTAAGCATTGCATTTTCATTAAGGAGGCACCATGATGTTAAATAGCAGATTGTAAAAAAAAATCATAAACTGTCATTTTTACTTGTAATCAATGCCTTCAAAAGCATCTTTAATATTTAATTTTGAAAATTGACCTAAATCACGCATGCTTTTAAATTCATTCTTTTTTAGACTTATTTTAATTACTCTCTTAATTTTTTTGAACACCGAGCAAAAATTAGTTTTGCATTTGGTAAAGGATATCAGACGTAGGATAAATAAAAATAATCTTTAGTATATTTAAAAATTATGGTTTAAGAAATAAGGTTTTGTGCAAATTCCTCTAAATATAAAATAATCTAATGCTCTATTAAAAGTCATTCATAATAAGTATATACATGTTTCAATTACCTTTCAACGACTACTTTTCTGGATCGGAGAGGTGACAAAAGTTTGTGAGGAAATATTTCTAAAACCCTTCTTATATAGCAAACCATTTGACCATTACATCATCGCTTTTTTGCAATCCATCTTCATCTCTTTGACTTTCACTCACCATTTACTCTTTAATCGGGTTGCTAATTTACATAATTTTTAATGGATAACTATTTATACGCAATTAAATTATCTTCGATGCGTAAAAATGTTGTTTAAAAAAAATTGATCATTGACCTTGACACCAAGTAGACCCCATAGCACTATTGATTCCTGGTCTCCTTTTTGTTATATACAACTCCTATCACCCCCCCCCCCCCACACACACACACACACAAACACAGATAAAACAAAACTGAACAAAAACGAACAATAAAACCCGAAAACATAGCATCATTGTTGCAATACACATCAAACAATCTTTTGAAGTATACAAAATATGTAGATATTTATAATAAACTAGATGATACCCCGCGCAAGCGCGGGAATTAATACTTTACTGTATACACATTCATTTTAAAGGCACAATGCTTATTTTGTTTTTCATCATTTTCGTATACACCGTGTCCGATTTTTTTTCTTTATTGCTTTCTTAACATATTCTCTAAAAATAAAATAAAACATCAACTGCATGGCTAGATATTTAGATGACGGATGAACAATCTAATGAATTGAATTATATACATGTACGAGGCCTTAATTGTTTTTGTTAAAGCCGATTTGAAAATGTTAACAATAATTTTTTTTAACCAGTGAGTGGGTATTTAGGACGTCTCTAAATTTTGTTCTTTAGATCAAATTTCACAGTAACTTTTATTATAACTGTCTGTCACAAATGAGAATTTCAGATAAAAACCAAAGAGTCCCATCCAAGGTTTGACTATCTGCCCGCGATGCATGATGAACCCGTCCTACACTTTTCGCCATGACGTTATTTAGTCAAACCACGTTTTTGGTCACCCCCTTCTGGAAAGCTACATTCCATTCTCCCTGGAGAGGTCACGCTCCGCTAGCTTCTATCTATCATAACTAAAATCGCGCATTCAAAAAACGAATTGCCTTATTTCATTTATTCAACACTGTCAAATCTTAACTTCTATATATAATCCAAGTAACTTCCTCATAACTTTATTCATTGTTTACGTAATCATTCAATATCATTTCATTGCAAGTATATATTTTTATGCTAACTCCCACTGACATGGATCCGCCAAAGCGTCTCAACCACCTTACTCTCATTTTTTGCTATTTCGAGCTTGGTTATCGAAATTGAAAGTAGGTTTTTAATTTATTGTTTAATAATTGCTTATCAGGTAAAATTAAACTATAGCTTACGGACTTCATATAGCACTTGTTGAAATACCAAAGGTTTTGAAATACCAAAGTTGTAAGCAGTCATTCTGGTGCAGGCAGTTTTTTGTGTATTGGCGAACAGTCTTAATTCATAAGTATATAAGATAACTTGTTTTATTGTAACAGTGAATTTTACAAAAACAATTGTGTCGAACTATGAATTTCAAAATGCATGTGATATATGTGGACAGAAGAATTGTAATCTTAAAAAAAATATTCATAAACTACATTGTTAAACCCTGACATTAAACATGTTCAGATAAATGTTTTCACTATATCAGGTGTACTTAAAACGGTTATAGACAGTGTTGATTGGATATTATTCATTATAACCGTAATCCGTTATTTTCGATGACTATACATTTTTAGAAAAGAGTAATGAAATTTATTTCGATGTTATCGTTAATCGTGAATTTGTAATTGTGTATATAATGACTCTCTATAGTTCACTTAAAAATTATTTTTAATATCTTCAAGAATCTACACTATGTACATTGTATACTTGATACAAGGTTCGGCATATATTTTTTATGGTTCAGATTATTAAAAAAATCATTCAAAACAAGCAGGTATTTTAACATTATCGATCTAAAATTCATATGAAAATTCATTTTTAAATATTATGATTTTACATGGATATCTGCACGTAAGCAAAGGCAAATGATAGTTTTACATAAGAAAGCATATTTTTTTAAATCTTGTAAATTGTATACATAAGGAAATTTATCCTTAAACAATAACAGAGTTTCATTTTTAAGTTAACAGATTATAGGTAATTCAATGCTGAAGTCATTATGCAAATGATTTCATACATCATTATCCTAATTTGTTTTATCAAATGTCAACAACAAAAACGAAAAAGACATTCTGTAGAAATTGCTGACTGTCTTAGTGCTAGATTTCTGCATTTTATTTACAGGCTATGAATCTATTTAAATTAGTTTGATGAAAGATAAAGCAATACTACTTTATAGCAATTCTTTGCATTCAGTAAATAATTTCAGGTAACATTTAGATTTTAATTGACATACTGTAATCGTATTTTATTTGGCGTGTTCGATATTTGGCGGAAATTAGTTTTTGAACAAGTTGGCGTGGACTTGAGTTAGCGTGTTCCTGAATGTTACTATCCTTATACATGTATGCATGTCATTTAGCGATGTACTTGATTTAGCGGACGCTGTTTTCCGTCAAAAATGCTAAATGGAATACACAGCCAAAATGTAATACGTTTACAGTATATCCATTAGATAATTGTTCTAATGATACGGTTTTCTGGAATATATTATTAAAAAAACAAAAACCATATCTAATAATAAAGTGCTTGCAATCATATATTTTACTGTAAATATGCAATGGTTCGGGTGCATGTTGTAGACAAATTCATATTTAACGCATACGGAATGAAATGTTTGTCTATACAATAATATGTTCGTCCCTATTTTAGGATAATTATTTTCTCTTTGTCCAGTTCTTATTAAATTGTATTCATACAATAATACATGTACCATTTTTGAATGCATTGACATATGAACTTGCAATGTTATATTTTTTCCCACAGTTAAACGGATCATAAATATCTAATGTTCTTACTTTGTTTTTTAGACCTAATTTTAGGACACATTGCTAAAGAATGGATTGGTTTGATAGTACTCGATCTTAGGTACAATCAAAGTCAGTGGCATGATGATAAAATATTTTGAATGTGTTTTCATTTTTATTTCAAAATGTGTTAACAGTAATCAAGATTTATCTCGCACAGATTAATCGAGGAAAAGGAACATAATTTTAAAAAGATAATCAAATCATTGCCATTTCTACTACCCATTCTCTCCAAAATTTCTTTATTTCATTAGAAAATACAAGCAAGTATCATGAAATATTTCCCTTCCCAGAGTTGGAACCTCTTACCCACTCCCCCTTTTCTATATGCCGTATATCTGGGTTTTGTCGATCTATTTTGGCTATTTTTGAAGATTCGCCACAATTAAAATAACTAAATCGTAGTACTTTTATGTTGATTTTGTTGAAAATGTGTAGTTTTAGAGCATATTTTTCATACATTTTTCTATGAGTGTGATAAAAAAAGACAATTACTACATGCATACAAAGTTATATATACAAATGTACATTTACAAAATCAATCAATCAATACAACTAATGCAAAATGTATTGAAAGTAACCAAAACAATAAGAAGTTTATTGTTTGAACATCATTTCACTTGTGTAATTAAATGTTATTTACCCCAGTGACAATACAATTTCGCACTCGAATAAAATTTGGTTTACAATATCTATGTATGAGGCATTATTTTTTTTTTATTTATGTTCAAAATTTTTATGAGTTATCGTAACAGTTCAAGACACATTAAACTGTGATCAGAACATTTTACATGTAGTTGACTATATCGGTGCAAGTAGTATTTTAGAAAAAAAAAATGCGTTGTGCAGAGAATGATTTCATGTTCTAAGTGTTTTTCACTTTTTGTTTTAAATTAGATGAAAAACAAAAATTGTTATGACTCTAGCTAAACCCTTCACACTTTACCTACTAATCTGAATCGTATGCGTACATTTAAAGATCTATATTTTGCCTATGTACTCTGCCAAATAGGGGGCGATAATCCTAGTTTTAAGTGTGCTATAAATTCCTTTGATTATTAATACATTAATGAACAGCAACATCATTTTAAGAGCTTTTTCATTTCTTTTAAACCGTTAACTGTACATCCGACCCATTTGTCAAAATCTATAAGAAGTGGAAGTTCTCTGTATTAATATACCAATAATATTAAAGAGAGAACAATTCGTTTTAATATAATTGGAAAAGATCCCGATCTAAAGTTATACTATCCGGATTTTTTTTTTTAATTAAGTGTAATTTAATGACCAAATAATTACACTGTAGAATTGATAATTTACGCGTTGGGGATATTTAAACTAGTTATGCGTTAAGCTGAAAACCATGTCAAATACCACCGGGCTTATGGTAACAAATCTGAACTTTAGAGTGGTAAATCATGCGTCTGCGCATTTAATACCCACTCGTTTTGTTTGACCATAGAAATCGTGCAGTTAACCACTTTAACCTTGTACATTATTTAAAATATCTTTAACTTGGTGACCATCAAGTTTCCCTGAACTACAAATATATTTTCCTCTCGGTTTTAAATAATAAGCACTTTAAGGAAAAAAAATATCAGACATAAAACCATAAATAGAATGCATCATGCTCTTTTGAGAACTACTGAAAAATACATTTAGTAGGGTTTTAGTGATATTGTTAAGCGAGTTTTGTGGTTTTTATATTACTATTGATATTAGTTATTTATTAATTTATTTTATTTATTTATTTATTTATTTACTTATTTATTTTTTTGTATTTATTTATTTATTTTTATTTTGGCTTACCAGATCAGTATTATTTTTTGGGGGTAAATATTCCAAGATGATGTGTTGTTTTTTTCTGATTTTCCACCTTTTTTTGAGTAACGAAACGTTGCTGTTTAATAAAAAAAATAGGTTAGACGTATGTTCCATTTCTCTAGATTATAACGTAGAATCTATCTAAGGCACGCATCCTCAGTGTAATGTAAACCATGTCTGTTACTCTTCAGTGTAATGAATTGTTTGTGACAAACACTCTGGTAATTAGCATTATTAATCATTTTCACTCTATCATGGAGGCAATACCGAAACAGGCTATTCGGGGTCATATAAAGTTTCTTAGTTTGATTATCTGTATTACAATTCGTTTGTGTTTTTTTTTTCTTGTATCCGATTAACATGTGCATTAACAAAGCATTTCACAGAATATGTTTAATTAAGTATTAATTGTAATATGGTAATAGAAATAGTTGTTTTTAAGTCGTGTTACATGTAAAAGAAAAAGATGTACAATAAAAGACACATAAAGAAATACTTTGAAATAACAATATCGATATTTTCATCCGACAGCGTGTTCTAAAAATTAAATAAACTAACAGAAATACTTAATCAATGATCACAAGATCCATAAACAAGAGGCCAAAAGGCCTTAACGGACACATGAGTTCCATAGCCCATATACAGTCTTGTCGAGGAGTCTCTTATATGCATTTAATTAAGTTTCATTTTGGAGTAGAACAATATAAAAATAGTGCCTGTTTGGGAGGGTACCAGTTGAAATTGACACCCCGAGAAAACCATTGGCACTATTTATTTTATTATACTGAATGTCTTAATTTTTATAGCAAATTTTACTGCTTTTATATAGAAAAGACGTGAATTCTACGGCGAACCGTACGCGCATAATTAACGCGCATGTAACAATTCGTTCTATCGGCCCGTTGCTAAGCGTGCGAGGGAGAGAGAACGGATTGTCAACTGCGTCTAAACCAATCAGATTGCAGTATTTAACATGAAAGTATAATAATTATAATATTGTAATTTTGACCACCTCTCTGCCTGGAATTTTTTTAAAATGACTATGAAACCTATAAGTTTGGCAAAAAATATAAAGATCATAATAGAATGCATGACCTAATATTGAAAAGGTGCAACTTTCAAGATAGGTTTTATGTGTATATGTTTTCATAGATAAACTAAAACCAAAATGCCTAATATACATTTAAAACAACCTATAATCCCCATCCCCATAAACACGCAGAAACTCTCCCTGTGGGTATTTAAAAAAACTATAAAAAGTAATATTGAAGATAACTCCATTAACTCTCCCTAAACGATTTCCAAATGGTTTCACAATATCTTAACTTTGATAGACAGTTTCATTCTTTCTCTTTTTTTTTAAATATGTATGCATTTATTCACTTCTTTCATTGAAATTCCTGAGCAGAATAAAATAATAAGACAGGTATATACCCCCTACAGCTATAACCCCTGCCTTACATGTAGGTGACATAAAATAATATTAATTATGACAGCTTAATGTTTTCTTTTCTAAATGTGCAGTCAGTTTTTATTCTGTGTGAGTAGAAGTTGATTAAACATTAAATACAGAACACCGAATGACCATTTTGGCCACAACCTGCAATAAAAACCCTACCCTATAAACTATATGAGTTTTTGGTCCCGCCTTAGATTCAAATCCCTACATTGGGAGACAAGCAATTTTGAATTTTGATAGATGGCTTTATTTTCATTCTTTATATGCAGCCAATTTTTATTCAGTATCAACAGAAGTAAAGAAGACGATTTTTAAAAGATTAATGTATTAACACTATATGATTATTTTTGTCGCGTTAGAGTCAAATCCCCTACCCCGGGGACATACAATTTAAAATTTTGATAGAGGGCTTCCTGGTCTAAAAATATTTTCCTAACAGGTGTGGGAGTAAAGAAGTTAATTTTTAAACATGATATGCATTATCACTATACATCCATTTCCGTCCCACCCTAGAGTCTAAACCCATATTCCAGGGGACATGACACCTTCAATTTTAGTAGAAGATCTCGTGGTTAACATAATTATGAAGTCAGTTTTTTTTTACAGATGTGTAAGAGTAGAGAAGACGTTTAAACACTAAATATATCCATTAACACTTAATAGCCAAATTGCCCCCCTACGGCCTGAACACGTGATTTGGAGGCAATGTATTTCACAATTTGGGTAGAGTAATTCATGGACATCATAACCATGCATTCAGTTTTTTATTTTCTCAAAAATTTATGGGAGAAGCAAATGTGATTTTTCTAAGATTTAAGACATTTTTTTACAATATGTCCATATTGGCTCCACCCTAGAGCCTGAACCTCTGACCCAGGAGCCATGAATTTCACAATTTTGGTAGAAATGTTCATTGACATAATAACAATGCATTCAATGCACTCACATGTGAGGGAGTCCAAAAGATTTCTGAAAGTTTGTTTGTTGTTTTTTGCATATTTGGCCCCTTCTGTGGCACCCCGGGGGCGGGGGGGGGGGGTTGGGGGTTGGGGGGTAGAGCCATACATTTCACAATTTAGATTCCTTTTATCATAGAAATGCTTCACACCAAAAATGATAACAATTGTCCTTGTTGTTTTGAAGAAGTTTAAAATGTAAATTTGTTAACGTACGACTTCACTCAGGTGACCTAAAAAGCAAGAAATTAAACAGAAATGAACAAATTTGTTTAAATTTTCGAACAGGTTTATTTTACCCCGTCAATCTTGGTCCTGAAAAAAAAATAAAAACAATATTGTCATAAATACATGTATTTCAGAATACAGAAACAAATTGGAACATTCTATTTGATCAATGTATAATAATAAATAAAGTATGAAACGGACGCAATAATTTTGCAAATACAGTACATTTGGAAAATTTTTATTTTCCCGATTACGACAAAGAGCACACGGCGGGTGTGACCGGTCAGCAGAGGATGCTCATTCCTCCATGGCACCTTATCCTGCCTCTATCTTGGAGGTCCGTGTTGCTCTGCTTTGAATTTGTATTTCGTTTTATGGATTTTTGAGATGATTGACGGTTTGTTATTGTCATTTTTTCATCAATTATGACATTTTTGTAGTATCTAACCAATGACGTAAATATTATTACCTATAATTACAATCCATAAATCCAGTACAAAAACCAAATGTTGTCAGCCTCGTTCATTTTATAATAATTTTCATGTTGAATTTTCTTTTGATGAAAATGTTATTTTCTTCTAAAATTACAAATATATCATGGTTAATAAACTCTGTAAGCCATATTTTTGTGGTAAATGCCGTTAAGAAGCCTTAATTGGAGCAAATTTGAATAATTGTCATCCTGTAAAAAATGAATATGCCATATATTCCTTAGAAGAGATATCTTTCCTCTGACAAAAAAATTTTGATTTTTTTTTCAAATCTTATTTATCATAAAGATTAAGTTACATGCAAACTTATCATACTAGTAGGGATTTGTAGCAAAATAAAATTCTAAAATATGCAGCTCATACTGCTTTTAATGATAAAACAGTTGAAAGAAAATTACCTGTTTCTAAGTTTAGTTGCGGAATTGTTATAACCTCCACTGATATAAGATCCTGGATAGTATCCTTCCATACTGTAGAAGTTGTATCCACTCATGCCTAAACATGTTCAACAATGTAGTATTAATAATAAGGAATCATAAAATGTTAAGTATGTTACACTATTTTTTTTTAAAATAGAGATTATACGAACCCATTCCCTCATGTGTAATGTATCAATATATAATACAATTAAACATTGTTATAGCAAGGGTTTAGTGATCGGCAAGCCTCGCGAATATATACATCATTTCAACTCGTTGGATAAAGCAAATATAAAATCACACAATATAGATATCCTCTCTTTCTCTCTCTCTCTCTCTCTCTCTCTCTCTCTCTCTCTCTATATATATATATATATATATATATATATATATATATATATAACTGACCGATTGCGATGCACTTGTCGATGTGATGTCATACAGTAAATTTTGACGCATATTATGTGTAGAGAGAGGCGGATCGATTAATTTTTTAACATGGGAAAATGCATGTCAAAAATGAACGTAGCATTAACTTAAAACACTTATTATACCATTAAATCCTATTTATTATGTTTGTTTTAATCCAGCTTGTATTTAGTTTTTAGCGCGTGTATTATTTCTTTTTCTAGAGTGTTCAATGTACAAGGTTGATGTGTTTGACATCTGGAAGCCAATCTAAATCCGCTTTTTACAAGGACATATCAGTTTTTATACCTCGCACCAGAAAATTCCCATTACTTTCTATTATATCTGTGGATTTTCGTACCCAAATTTTTCAACGCCCCTAAAAAAAAATAAGGAAGTCGATGATGATGTAATTTTTTTTATTAATTTTCAATCACCATTAATTGATTAAAATCATATTAAACTTTGAATAAAAAATAGAAATTGTAGAAATGAATTGGGTCCGCCGTCATTGAATTCCAATGCTATCTTATGAGATTTTGATGCTGTACTATGGTGTATGTTGTAAAATATATGCTTGATTTTTTTTTAATTCTTTGTTTTCACTGTCTTCAAAACCATACGACATTATGACTTTACATCGAAAGAATTTGAATAAAAAGTATATAAAAATGTATAATATGAAACAAAAATACTATAAACTACAAACTAGGCGTTCCGTGGGAATAATCTGACCATAAAAGGGAGGAAATCTCATTAGATAGCCAGCTTTCCGTGCCAGAAAATCTACTATATAGCCATTTTTCCGGAGGGAGAAACTGCTATATAGACATTTTTTCGGGGTGGGGAGGGGGGTGGAGGGATGGCTTAGGAAAATGGCACTATACAAAACCGGTAGGGAACATGTATTGCTTATGCAATATTCTCAGAATGCTTGTTTGTTATACCCAAGTACAACCTGTTACAAAAACAAAGTCTTCCTCTATCCCATCCCCTTGTACTACGTGCTTGCAGTTTCTGAGATATGATGACAACTGATCATTATAAAATAAGTGGGTTTTTGTGTTTCATTGAGCGATAAATCTTAGCTTGAATAACTTTTTCTTTTAAATTAGTAATTATAGTAGCGATTTAACAAATATTATAGCATCTTTTTGTCATCAAAATGTGAAGGGAATGTAATCCTTTAATAGAAAGTCGGATGAACGATAGTGCGATGATGCGATGACGATAGAGAACGAACGATGGCACGATGGAGCATCGCGTCATCGCTATAGCACCATCGCATCATCGTTATCGCACCATCGCGTTATCGCTATTGTACCATTGCGTCATCGCGCTATCGTTTCATCATGCCATCGCACCATCGTCATCGCTTTGTCGCGCCATCGCATCATCGTCATCGCGCTATCGCTTCATCGTCATCGCACCATCGCTTCATCATCGCATTATCGCACCATCGCACTATCGACGCAAATGTCGATGGTGCGATGAAACGGTAGTGAACTACATGGCCCTATCCGGATTCCATAGAAAACGGACAAAGAAAGTGTTTTTTGTTTCAACTATCAATCAAATCATTTTTACTCATACATCTATATGTCTTACAAAGGTGCCTGAATTTATATATGTTTCAAAGTATAAGTACCGGAGTATATGATTTTCTTTCATACTTTCCCTATGATCAGAGATCTCAACATAGATTTTTATTTTTCTCTTCTTGTTCAACATTTCAGAGAAACACTAGAAAAAAACCAATCAATACATTGTCCAGAAACTATCTTTTGACAAAATACAAGTTGTAAATATATGAGTTTCATAAAATTTTTACCAAAATATATTTTTCCAGGAGAAGTAAAATATCATAATAATGAAGAGCGTATATATTAATGAACAAATCATTTCTGGAAATTAAACAGACCTCGGGCATACGTCAATTTCATTGAAAAAAGTATCGTGTCTAGCTAAGTCATTACTTCCGTGATTATGTAAGTGTGAGAACGGATAACATTTTTAAAGAATTGGACATTTCATATATTGTAAGTGTTTTGTTGGTTATGGTATTTTGGTCTCACTATTTATGTACCTTAAAGATTTGATACATAAGCCATTCCCAAGGAATTTGTTATATCAATTGATTTTTGTGTTAGTTGTTTGTGTAATGTTGTAACCGTGCATGCTTGCAATATTATTATTTAAGGTGTCCTCCTATAGTATTCTACAACTTGTTTGCAAATATCTTATGTTTGTTGTCGATAAAATATCTATATGAACCCTTTAAACATTGGAATAGAAATAAGAAGAAAAAATAATAGACTTGTTATTCACAACTTTCCCATAGAAAATAGAGCCTAGAACAGAATTTACAAATCTTTATTTTTAACGGAAACCTCTCGGATAGTCATACAGGAGTTTATATCTGTATACCTCTTCAGATATGTTTGATGTGAATTGGCTGAAAAATCTCTACATCATACAGGATTTTTGTAACACTCAAACTTACCATTGCACAATGGAAATCACATAAATTTCTTATACAAAAGTGTTAATGAAATGATGTGTTGACGATCGTGTAAGGTCATATAAAATGAAAGTGGCATCATAAGAGACATTAATCCACATGTGAGTTATGTGATTGCAAAGTAGGGCAAAGGTTGTATATTGCGACACGTTAGTGCATTCATGTGTTGATTAATACATCTCATCTCTGGTTGAGAAAATAAATTGGAAATGGAATGTATTCAGTATAATTTTCAGTAGTGACAACCATATTACAAATATTGCTAAATATATTTTTCCCATTAAAAATTGTATGGGTAATTATAAAGAGGAAATTTTGTTAACTTAAATCAAAACACTTGTTTCTGCGATTATGTCAGCCTATCGTGCCATGATGGTACGTTCTAAATAATAATTCATTGTAGAACAGAATGATACTCAGCACTTGTCAGCTGTTTTTCCTCTAATATCGATATGATTGCAATCCACGGATAACTCTATTTCCATGTTATTTTGAGATGCATACATTACGTTTTTATCACTCTATTAGCAAATTTTAATAACAGAAACAGGTGCCTGGACTTGATATAGTCATTTGTCCAAAAGTTGAACAGCAAATTTGATACTATATGATACTATTTATATTATATTAATTACCTTTATTGAATATAGTTTAATAGTTTCCAATTAAGCCTGTTTAATAATTTTGTGAATATCGGACATTTTCTGAAAGTATACCCCCTTAAAAGAACAAAAACAAAAAATAAAAACAAACAAAACAACAAAACATAACTAAACAACCCCCACCCCCCCCCCCCGACAAAAAAAACCCACCCCAACCCCCTCCCCCCAAAAAAAAAACATAAAAAAAAAATAAAAATCAATAAAAACATTTCCCTATCTGGTAATATTTCAACTATAATATGATAGTATAATCTTCATTTGAATTTTTTTATGCAAGTCAAAAAACTTATTTTATTTAACTTACTATCGAATTTCATTGCATAGTAATCGGTATTATTGTTAAAGTTATCGCAAATGTTTCCGTATGTTAGTTATGGCATGGCATTCGTTGCAATATTCGATCTTTTCCATTGGTATTGTATACATTTTCATTTGTTTTGTATAATTTTATATTTGTATTCTATAACTTATTTGAATTCTATAATTTTCCATTTGCATTGTATAATTGTTATTTTTATTCTATAATTTTCCATTTGCATTGTATAATTGTTATTTTTATTCTATAATTTTCCATTGTTTAATTTTCAATTTGCTTTGTATAAATTTCATTTGTATTGTATAATTTTCCATTTGTATTGTATAAATTCTATTTGTATTGTTTAATTTTCATAAGTATTGTAAAATATTTTATTTGTTTTGTAAATTAATTCATTTGTATTGCATAATTTTTCATTTGTACTGCATTTCAACGATTGTTTATTTTGGTTTTGTTACTAAGGATTTCATTGGTTTAATAGTATTCTGTGTCTCGAATCTGGCTAGCCTTTTTGCCAGGTTAATTAGATACTTATATATTTTTCAGTAGGAGTTACTGCTGTAAGTTGACCGAAGGTTTTTTTAACGATGTTTCATCTATTAGACAATAGTAAGAAAATAACAAATGTCCGGTAACTCTTAATTGTGATTGTATCATTTTGCAATTACGTTGAAATTTGCTTGGGTTATTATATATACAATTAGATTAACAAGCAATGGTTCAAATAATGACAATACTTGAAAAGGGACAGGTAATAAGATACTCCAAAGTTTAGCCAAAGAAATGAAAGTATCACCCAGGTGAAATTATGAGCGCAAATCATGGGCAGCATGCAGATTGGTATTTCATGGTTTCTTAAACTATTTAGTCCTTTGAATTACATCGGCCGGTCTCGCTTCTCTTACATCCACGGTCGCTTTCCGGGAGGTAAGAAAAGCAAGACCGACCGTGAGTTCCGACGATAGTTAATTTTAAAACTAACAATTTCCTTCGAAAAAATAACTATGACTCTCTAAAAACGGCTAAGCCAGATTCCAGACGCCTTAGCATTACCCTGTTCGATAAAGGATAACATTAAACCAGTAAAATCCTTCATAAAAAACCAAAATTAACAATCATTGAGACAATACGAGGGTTGTTTGGAAATTATTGAGACAACACACATATTTTCCTTTCTAAGTGACGAATTAGGGTGAAAATTGGCATAAACTGAAGAAACCTCAACAAATAATTAAACAAAGTAATATTAAGAAATCTTTCATATTTTGTTTACGACGGTACATCAACAAGTCGGTGGTAGGGGTACCCGGCGCAGTCATGAACTCGGAGATTAATTAAACTTAAACAATTACTTACTTGGTGTCGGTGGACCAACAATTAGTAGGAAAGTAACCAAATAATATAAGTTCATTTTGCTATTTATTGTGACTAACTTGTGCGCAAGTTTCACTAGTGTTCGAGTTGAAATACGGAGATAGTACAAATATATGTACCAAGCAATAAAAATCTGGCCACGACGGTTTATTGAATTTTGACGTCAAGGCGGCGCAGCGAATATACATCAAATTGGTCGGAAACCCGGAAGAAGACCTTCACAGGCCAAGTAATTGCTTAAACACAAATTATGAAGTATAAAGGAGTCAAGAGCTTCATTTTATCGGATATTTTTTTACTAACTTTTTAACTAGAATTAAAACAAATAGACTAAAGATCTACTCATTTTTAAACCAAAACTGATGTCAACAGTTCTTAAATATGTATACAGAATGACTTTAACTTACGTGTCAGAGAAAGTTGACTTTTGGGTAGGAATAACACGATTTTTTCACAAAACAGTCAAGAATAGAGAAGATACTTAAACGGTGATATCTTAAAATGAACAAAATAGATCAGAAATGAAGAATAGTTCGTGTTTTCAGTTTGTTTGTAAGACGTTTAAAACATAGGAACAAGGAAACGCGTTAAAATGACGTTGCGATGAGTTTTGGGTTGCGCCGTGTCACTGGACATAAGCAAGTTTGTCAGCTTACCAGAAATGATATAATGATGCTATTGACTGGAAAATTTTCACATTAATAAATTGTACCCTGGTTAACTTATTAGTGAAATTTCAATGGTTCACCTTTTTTCTCAAGGAAGTAAGAGTAAATGTCTCAATAATTTCCGAACAACCCTCGTACAAACGAAAAATTATGCAATACAAATGAATTAGTTTACAATACAAATGAAACATTTTACAATACAAAGAGAATTTATACAATACAAATAAAAAATTATACAATACAAATGAAATTTATACAATGCAAATGGAAAATTATTTAATACAAATGAAAATTATACAATGCAAATGGAAAATTATAGAATTCAAATGAAGGTTATAGAATACAAATAGAAAATTATACAATACAAATAAAAATTATACAATACAAATGAAAAAGATCGAATATTGCAACGTTTGACATGCCATAGTTAATTGACCCTTGAACAAAGTAACAATGTCACTTTGGATATTTTTTTCACCTTTTATATGATTTTATCGATTGAATTAGTAGTTACTAGTAAACACTTATTTGTAAGATATTTAGTAAACTGTCTTTACACTCTTAACTTGTCAATTAGGCCTTAAGATACACAATACACTATTGTGCCTCTTTTTTATATACGCCCCAGTTTTCTTGTTATCAGGAAGGCGCCCACTATCCACCCAAACATGTTTCAAATAATTTTTTTTTATTCCAGTTGAATACTGCTCTAGTCCTTTATTAACCATAAACCAACCGAAGCCGACACATTATCAACATGGCAAGTCCAGACACGGATAATCTACTGACAGAGCAACACTCGAAGCAACTACTCCCCAACACAGTGTTAGACCTTATTGCAGGAGCTTTTGGTGTATTCGGTAACGGCATTGTCCTTTTGATGTACACCAGGTATATCACCGACAAAAGCGGGACAAGGTACTTCATCCCGATCCTGGCTCTAGTGGACCTCATAGGATGTGTATCAAGTGTGACTAGTTTTCACTTAGACAACACTATGAGATACGAGTACCCTAGCGCAAACCTCTGCAAAGCTCTCTTTTTCCTGATAATCATGTCTGGCGGGTTTTCTGCTCATCTGATTTTTGCTATCGCGTTGCAGCGATACCTGATAATTTGCCGCCCTTTTGGTCAGCAGATGACCCAAAGGTACCGCAGAATTGCAGTGTTGGTCATGTTTCTTTTCTCGCTTGGATATGCGGCTCCATTGTTGAAGTTTGCGGGGTTAAAAGAGACAGGTCATCTATATACAGAACGGAATGACACCCGGAAAATCTCAGTATCATTCTGTTATTTTGACGACGGTTCATACGGATCTCAGGTAATGGTTCCGTACTTCGGAACTCTTCTGCTGCTTTCGTTCATCAATATCATAGTGACTTCAGGATTGTACATTCCCGTGACCAAAACTATATATAAAACTTTATCGCCATTTAATGGAGCAGCCTACAGGGCAAACGATTTACAAGATAGAAAAACAGCCGTGACTTCCATAGATGATCAACGTTCAAAAGTTGAAAAGGTTACAATGTCCGAAATTCCTAGACAGGATTTGACTTACACGACAAACTGCCATGAGCCTCAAACAACTGCTTGTCCAGAATCGAACCATAAACAGCAGACTCGCAGAAAACTAAGCATTATGTTTTTGATAATCATTATTGTCTACGTAGTTTCGTATCTGACGTCAATAGTTACACAAATTCACACATTTGCGACTGGAATACGTTTAACGGAACACCACCAGAATATCAATTTCTTCTTTCTACGTTTTAATCTTCTAAACCATATTGCAAACCCGTACATCTACTGGTTTTACGATGTCAAGTTTAGGGGAGAGCTCAAACAATTATGTTGTAGGAGACTCCACACAAGAACTCTCTCGACATAAAGAGATAGCACCAGTCTCTATATGAGATTATGAAAATATTGTTTGTTAATTCATTGACAGCAAAGATGCCTTAGTTCTATCATTCTGAAAATATCATGGTGATAGCATATATATGTAATTCCATTTAAACTATTTTTATTTGTAGTTTTTGGACACACAAATATAATTATTATTGTATAGATGTATAAAAAGATACATTTTTATGTGTTTTTTTCCTTTTAACACCACATCATAAACTTTTTATTCCTCACTCGCTCAAAATAATTTGTAATTGGACAAACGTTTTTATTACAATTGACTTGTACAAAAGTACATTAAAACTAGTTTCTTTTGAATAAGCAGATATTTTTGAACTGATATATATTTTTCTATATTGTATTAAAAACTCAAACTCATATGATGCAGGTATGGTATCAAAATTTGGAATCTTATTCTGTTTCAAACATACAAATATGTATAATTTTGTATATGACATAAGAGGGTTCAAATATTGCCTATCATTGTTTAAGGTGTTTCACCAAATAATACATTTTTACATTAGAATCAACTCTCTCCGCTGTCTTTATAAACCTGCTAAGACTGTTCCACAGTTGAAAAAAATTATGACAACTTCGAAATACAAATATTGTTTATTTTGAGGTAGTTGTTTATTTTAGAAAATAAAAAAAATACATTTTTTTATCATGTGTTTTTGGGTTATGTGTTCTTTTAAAAAATAAACATTGTACTAGAATAAATACAGCATACAAGGGAATAAAAAAAAAACTTTAAAGTAGAACTAATACACTTCTGTAAAAGTCAATAAATATAATGCGGTAGTAATTTTTTAAAACCAATTCAGCCGTAATGGCTGAAGTGTTTCCCTGTAGGTGTACTTAAAAGTGCACATCACAATGAATGTAGTTGTTATGGAAATCAGACCATTATTTCCGATAGCTATCAACAATATCATTTTGTGACGCAGTTCTATTAACTTAAAAAGCACGCATCTGCAAAATTAATCAATTTAATTTACTAGCCTGGTTCGGTAATTTTTTAGCTAGAGACCTTAGATGGTGAATTATTTCAAAAATAGATGTATAACATATTTCAAGTGCCAAGTGTGTGTGTGAGTGCGGGAGGGGGGGGGGGTGTTTAAGAAAAAATGGAAATATCTGTAAAAGAATAGATAGATTCCATATTAAAAATAAAATTTATTATCTTAATAACTATTAATGAATGAATTGCAATTATCTAGTTTATAGATTCAAAATCAAAATATTTTAACTGTGTTTGTAACTCTCTTTTTGATTGGCTGCAAAAATACTTGATATTGTTAAAACAGTGTTGCCCACGTCATAGTAAGACTAACGTGAAAAACTTATCAGCCCGCCTGACGTTATCTGAGTTTTGTAAAATTTAATGATATACATGACCCGTTTTTATAATTCAGAGAAGAAAATTAAATTATAAGGAATGATTTCAATAGCTACCGAATTTATACTAATGTTACCGTTTACGCTTTTTCAAACTTTTTATAAAGTGTAAATTGCCCAAACCCATTTTAAACTCATATAAATTGGGTAGCTATTGAATACACAAAAATATCCATTACAATTTGTGAGACATCCTCACAATGTTAGGGGTCCTGAGACTACTTGTGGCCGTGCGACCTAGGACCCCTGACGTTGTGAGGAGGTTAGTGAGAAAGAAACCCTCTTTTAATGAATGAATTTGTTGTGACAGAAGTGCGGTTTAAGTGTTTCCCTATTAATGAACTTAAAAGTGCACTTTAAAATGAAAAAGCTGTCAGAGAGCGGAAAGCAAAAGCAAACATAGATCATGTTTCACGTTCATAGTTATACCGATGACGGTGACATTTCACACTATATAAAACGAAAGTTGTATTAATGCTGAAATTAATTAATATCTTCAAGATAAACGTGCCTACATTCCACTATATTTGTTTATGATATATACATTTCTTGATAATTTTCGTTGAATTCCTGGTGAATTGCATATTATGTAAAAATGAAATAAAAACTATGGGATTTATTCATCATGATAAGATAATCACACTACATTTTATTGTGATTATTTCATCTTTAAAAAAAGAAGCCCCCCCACCACTTCCCATATATGTCCTTGACTAGATTAAACCACATATGATTGAAGACATAAGGCCCCAACCCCTGACTTAGCCCCTCCGAGGATAATAACCTTCCTATTGATAAGACTTATATTTTATAGAAATTCGAAAACACTTTGAATATAAACTGAAGATGCTGGGGGGAGGGTAGGGTTATATCTCATAATAATATCAATATGTTGTGCATATGACTTTAAACAATTGTCTATTAAGAGCATAGTCATCAGTCATCTACCTGAATCGTTGAGGAGGAAGGGGTTGGGGTGGGTCTGTCATGTCTGAGAACACTTATAGAAAGAACAAATGTCGAGTTCTAATTCAGATTGACCTGTCTTTGCGATCTCGAATGCGAAATTATTGATACACTTTTATTAGTTTGAGACAAACAAATTTAATTTACTTCAAAAAGGCACCAATAGTTGTTTATGCAAAAGTAAATTAAAAAACTTCATCTGCTCATAATATAATCAGGTTGTCAAAGACCGAAATATAGATAGAAAAATAGATAGAAAGACAGACAAAAAGAGAGACATACATTATCATTGTTGAAAAATTCTTTACTTCATATCGACTCTTGAGCATGTTTTACAACTATTTATTGATCAACAACATCGTCATTATTTGATAAAACTTCGAATGTAAAATATATTTCATAATTTCCGCACCTCATAGCAATATATTGATCCAAACTGGCTAAAAAAGATTGCCAACCATACAGACGGAAATAATGTTTTCTCGATACATAATTGAATACGAGTTTTTGAAAATTACCTAAATTAATCCGTGTGGTTTCTAATGTTTTGTACAAAGATATTATTGACAAATAAACTAATGAAGTAAAAAGAGCCTACATCTTTCTAGTAATTAAAATTATATTAGCTTTGACAGTACATACAGACTTTGCTTCGCTTTTTTTTTGCCTTCGATCAAAATGCGTCTTATTTTGAATATGCGTACCTTGTGGATGTCTATTTTTTTGATATACCTTTTATTTTCGTTTTCAAGTAATGCGGGGTATTTCAATGGTCGACCCAGAAATGGCGAACTTGCAATTTCTGCAGATAGAACACCTTTTGGATCTTGCTTTACGATAGGACAGTTTGATACCTTGCTGCGATGTTTCACAGAATGCCTGGGAAGGTTTCGACATTTTTACATGTTTTCTAGAGATCCATTGACGCAATCATGTTTATGCTGTAAGGATGCTCCAGGTTTTTCACTTCCCGGAGACGCATGGAACAGCTACATAGCACGTCAGTAATTACATAACTGTTTCATCTTTGTATTTGGGTTTTTTAAGGAGGCTGGGTCTCAGCAAATTAACTATTAGATCTGTTTTAAACTTTTAAATATGATGCTTTCGATCATAAACTATATTTTGTAACGAAAAAATCCAAATATTTAGCTTTAAGATTTAAACATTTTGTTAAATTTTTATTCAGATCTTTCCGTCTTAAGGAGGTAAATATAGCCTAAAATGAAAACGATTATCCAGTCCTCTTAAATTGATCATTTTTTATTTTACTTTTCTTTCTTTGCTTTTCATGTACATGTACTAAAAGTATGTATTGGGGTTGGTTATCTTTACATGAATTAACACGTTGCTTCAAGATTCCTCGAAATTGTTTTGATGAAGCTACAGTACTGACAAACCCAACTTAACAGAAAGCAGACCCCCCAAAAACCCCGGGTCTGTTTCGGGTCTGATATGGCGGATCTTAAGGTGACCTCAAGCAGCCCCCAAGTGCTAGGTCGTGTCTGGTCAGTACTGCATTTGAACATATACGTTAGTCAAATCAAAGTCCACATTGATGTTTTGCTTCAAAATGTATCGCTGAAATTTCCGACATTAGTTAAAAAAACTAAAATATATGAAATCAACAAGCAATACTATTGACTGTCGGCTTCGTAATCAGCTGAATTGAATTCTGCCCATTTCCGTTATAGCTTATAAACATTGCACTTCTAAAAATACTTTACTTACGATACAAATCTACAGTGATTTGATTGTGATATCTAGATTTTTTCCATGACATATCATGTTTGTTAAGTTTCGCTTGGTTTGAGGTTTGTCTAGAAGTCAGAAGAGTTCTTAGTCGGTTTAATTGATATCGGTTCCTCCTTTTTATATCTTCATACAATGTTCTTTTATGAATACTTTTCGTAGATATATACAAACATCTATGCCCCGGGATCATAAGGCTATCTTAGACTTAAGTCGAATTTGTACACGGATTAAAAGTGTTCTTATTGCCTGCAAAAAATGAAATGTAATTTAGGATTTTTTCCTTATCTTGTTGCTTCCCAAACATTTCATAGGTCAGTATATGATTAATAAATATTAAGTAAAGCACTGAAGTTTTGATTTAACTTCATGATCAAAATTGCCTTTCTTTTTTTTTTTGTCAAGCTTAGCTGTGAAACAGGTTAAGATGGTAAATTGTAAAAGGCTATCAAACACGAAAAATCTGTTTTGAATTGTACCACTAAACATAAGTCACCCATGATTGAAATTTCGTAATAAAATAATTATTTTGCTACCATTCAATTTTTCTTATTAAACAAGACAAATACTATCATACAAAAAGTTAACTTGATTAGATGTCGAATCCTACTCAGGAGAAGGCAAGATCAACATTAAAAGCAAGTTAGACTGTGTAGATGATATCGCAGTTTTCATTTTATTTCATAGCTAACAATCTTTGCCGTTTTTATTCTAGCTCACTGCCCACAGAGCTATACGGAGTTCACATACGTGCATTTGGATATTTCTCTCCGTTTTGTCTCGGATTTGATGAAGTATCCAATGGCAACGTCCGTCTGCGAACAAGATGGCGGTGACCTTATAAAATTGGATTCACATAGAAAGTTCAATATCTTTCAAGAGTTTGTAGGTAAGTTGCTGTGGTATCTGATAAAACGTTGCCTCTTCTTCAAAAGTTTAGTATAATATAGAGTTATATAACTATAATCAATAAAATAATTTGTTATTGCCTTGAAGTATGAATCAGTCATAAGAATATATTTACAATAAAGATAAATAACAGGTAACGTGAACCTATTTTGGCATAATATAGAAAAAACACACACCAATTTGTCTTCTTAGTAATAATTATTTTTATGATGTGTGTTAAAATACATGCAATTAAAACATAATATATCACATTTTGAACTTGTAGCTAACTCAACAAATGCCACAGTTCAGGTCTGAGTGCAGGGTATCCGAGTGAACTACGTCTGGTTCTATCACGACGGAACTCCTCTGAAGTTTACCTGTATGATAAGCGAGAGTAATGGCACAGGCGAAACCAGGATGCGCGCTTTGAGTGCGCAGAACTTCGGATGCTACGACGCTGGTCCTGGGATGCTGCATATGTTTGTTTGTGAAATATATAGGGTCTTTAATGGGTTTTAGGATTTCAACATGACACACAAATTGAAAAACGTGTAAATAACATCTTATATTTTTGTCAGGTATAAAGTCATAAAAATAAGCGGAGATATATCAAATGCTCTGGTTTTTTATCTAATTTCTTGACAATGACCATACACATGTTGTATATTAAAAAAAAATTTGCAAGCATAATAAAGAAAATGAAAGTTCACTGTAAGTAATTTTTTATTAAAATACAGAGCGAGTAGATTTTGATTTAGATATTAACATTAAATGACTGAAACAATAATATGATAAATTAGCTGTCTAGCTGATGTTTCGAGTTTAAATGTAGGAAACATTACATTTCTTACTCCATCTGTCTTAAATTACTGGAGAAAATGACAAAGCATTAAGTGTTGCTATTGTCAATTGGAATGTTAAAAAGAAAAAAAAAGAAGATTATATTCATTCTAATTAAGAAGCTACAAAACTGGGAATCTGATGTCTGTCTTTCAATTTCATTCCATTCCTTCTTCTAACGCAGGGTAGTATTTATATTTTTTGCAATAAAAATGATTCATAACAACCTCAAAAGTATCACAATTTAACTTTTTTGAAAAAAAAAATGAGTAATGATACATTCTATTTCTTTTTGACACTAGTTTTATGAAACAAATAAAGCATATGCATAATATCAATTAAATTTTAAAAAAAACCCAGAGAGAATAATGTCGCTACATGTATCAAATATATTATTCGTATGTAATAAAATCATTTTCATTTTTTTTTAATTATTGGCAGAAACTAATATTTCTATATAAAGCTAGTTTCTTCTTCTCTTTATGATGCATTCATCAAAAGACAATTTGATTTCACCATGACATCCAACTTTAAAAATATATTAATGTGTTAATAATATCTTCTCATCGGATTTGGAGTTCTTTGTTGACAAATCTTTTTGGATTGTTATCTGCTTATTATCATTGGCAGTGTAAAATAATACATTATTTATTTATATAATCATTAATGAAAACATAAAGTGTCGTCTTGTAAACGTTTGTAATATGTTTGCACTTAAATATTCTGATCACCAGAAGATATTTTTAATCATAAATTTCCACGTTATATACGTTATATAGTATAATGATTTGATTTAGTCAAATAGAAGTTCAGCCAATTAAGCCACGTTTTTGTTTCGTTTCCCAGGTGTACTAATTGTTCAAATAAAGATCGTTTACTTTTACATATTTGAATTGTAGCTAAAAGTAAGGCAAATAATTTTTAAACTAATCAAAGTTAGATATAAAGATAATAAAAGGATGCATGACTTTCCATTTGTTAATTTCAGTTGATCTTAATCACTAACATTTGTGATGAAATGCAAATGCCTGTAGCTTTTGAGTTATCTTTAATATCAAATCAGTTCTATTTCTGTTTTAACTTTTTCAGACGAAACATTCGTTTGCTTTTCGTTTGTTTGATAGCAAATACGAAAAGCAAAAAAAACAGAAAAAACAAAACAAAACAAAACCAAAAACCAAAACACCAACAACAACCACGAATTGAATAGAAAGACATCCTCTGCCGCCCCTTTTATCTTATTAATTTTAATAGGCACACAGTTATAATATGATATGCAAAGATTTGAGCTAAACTTGGTTGAATCTTGCAGTAACCTGAAATATAGTATAAAATATAATTAAAACTCTGTATAGGCTCTAAAGTATGTGAACATAGATTCCAATTGCCGTAAAGTATCTACATTCGCAATATTTCCCAAGCTCTGCCAAAAAGATTCAAAAATTGATTTTTCCATTTAAAAAAAACCAGACAAAACACACCATATCATTAATAATCACTTACACTTTTTTTCTTTTTCCGAGACAAAAAAAAAAACAAACAAAACATACCACATCAATACTAATCTGCTACATAAATATTCCTTTTTCCGAGACAGAAAGACAAACAATACATGTCTTATCATTAATATTTGTAGGGTAGAAAATTTAATTGTGTCGTCAAATTTCAAGCATACTAACAGAAGTAAGCCATATTGTAAAATCGTTATTATTTCATGGTGTTATTATTTCTTTTTATAAATAATTTCTACACCACCTAGCAATATCTTCAATAGGTTACAAAATTATAAAAACTATTCAGATGGAAATGACTTATTTTATCTCCATTGAATAGAATTGATTGAAATAATTAAACTTACCTGCTTGGAGTGTATTGTTTAAAGAACGATTAATTGCCAAACACTCTCATAGAATAAAAAACCTCATACTGTACATGTAACAGGTGTGAACTATAGCTGTTCAATATTCCTCGGACTTTATTTTGTCTGTTTTTCGATCAAAATGCGTTTTATATCGAAGATGTATTTATTGGAATGTCTCTCTTTCTGTTAAACCTTTTATTTTCATTTTTAAGTGATGAAACGTATTTCAATGGTCGATCATTAAATGAAGAACTTCTACAAATATCAAACCTTCCGAATCTTACTCTATAACTGGACCTTTTGACACCTTACTGCAATGTTTTGCGGCTGCATGGTCAACACATTAACCATCAGATCTGCCTTAAACGTTTTATGTATGGTATCTTTGGCCAGATACTTTCATTAGGTAAAAAAAAATTCAAACATTTTAGTTTTAAAATTGGAAAAATTTCCTATATCTTTATACATAGCTTTTCGTGTAAAGAAGGTAAATATAGTCTTTAAAAAAACCAACGTTTTAGTCCTATTAAGAATGTTCCGAAATGTTTACACGTTTTTTACAGATCCTGTGTTTATTTTGTAAGGATGTTTCAAGTTTTTCACTTCTGGGAGACGCATGGAACAGCTTTATATTACGTTAGTTACTATAATGTTATGGTATCAATCACTGAAATCTAAAATAATATTTAATTTTTCTATTATCCATCACAAAACAGAATAGATTGTTAAAAATTACAATTGCACATGAACGACACATTTTGATAGATGTTTAATAAGTGCGGAGATACATAAAAAAACCCATAACTTTTGTTTTTTATAAATGTGTCGTTCTTGTCGTTACAATGCATCCCTTGAGGTAAAACATTTTATTATTACAGCATAACACTTTTAAACATTCTTTAAATTATCATTAAGTAAACTTCTTCTTCTCATCGGGGTTTTGAGTAATTTGTTGACAAATTGCTTTGAGTCGTTATTCGGCTACTAACTTTGGCAGTATAATCTACCACACTGTCGATTTATATAATAATTAACTGTTTAATTTCAGGGCGTTTTAAAAAAAAAGTCACCTTTTTAAAATTTTGTGATATTTTTACACTTCATCTTTCGATTATCAGAGGAAAATATTTTAATCTTTTTCATATTACTTTGTACCCCTTAGCCAAGCGGTATGATAGTATTTATAGTTTCAAACGAGGTTTTGTTTTAAAAAAAAAAAGGTTTTACATGCTATCATCATTTTCTCTCCTAAAGAAATGTTCACTTAGATAAATTACCTCAGTAATAAATAATGCACCTCAGTCTTGATTGCTTCATCTGTTACACGATTATTAAGTTTTCAAAAACATGTACAAAAAAGATATTGTAATCAAATACCTTATTTTCAAGGTGCAAAAAAAGAAAGAAATTTGGTATAAGAAAAAAAGTCGAAAAATATGTGTATGAAAAGGTTGGAAATGGTTCTATTTTTCAAAAAGATTGAGGATATATTAACATCAGCTCAACATTTCTATTCTAAACATTCCACATGTAAAATGCATTCCACACCACGAAGCAATAAAATTAAAGCGGATTTAACAGTATCAAATCATGAACATGGAAATAATGTTTTCTCGATATCCATTGTATATCAGTGATTAAAATCAATTTCGTACGTTATGAATTATTTAAAGAAAATAACTGAAAGACAACCTAACGAGGTACAAAAACCCAACATTCTTAAACAGATGAAAAAAAACTTTGCTATCGACGTGAGACTTTCGTATGCCTTCTTTTTTGCTGTTGATCATATTGAGTCTTATTGTGGTGGTGTAATTTTTTTTTTATACCTTTTGTTTTCGTTTTCAAGTAATGCGGGATATTTCAATGGCCGGTCCGAAAGTGACGAACTTGCGGAGCTTGCAATTTATGCAGATATATCATCTTCCGGATCTTGCTCTATAATAGGACATTTCGATACCTTGCTGCATTTTTTCAGAGAATGTCTGAAGACGTTTTGCACTTTTTACATGTTTTCAAGAAATCGGGCGACACTATTGTGTTTATGTTGTTATAAGGATGCTCCAAGTATATCACTTTCGGGAGGTGAATGGAACACCTACATTGCACGTCAATAAATACATATTTTATCTTATTAAATATTGAATATTTAGATATTTTTGACACATTTTTACCTTACATCCAATGTTCATGAAAGTACTCATTATGTGAATTGGTTACTAGATGTGGAATGCGTGTTATTATCTACTATCTACTTTCTATCTATTGGCTCGAGAGTATGCAGGTTAATTCTGATTAAGGGTGCAGATGCATTTTAACGATCCAAGCATTCACGCCTGAAATGTCCAAGGTTGAAAAAAAAATCTTGCATTTGCGCATGTTGAATAATTATTATTAGAAAAAATATGATGTTTTAAATCGTATTTATAGAGATCAAGAGCGCGTAGAATTTAGTAATTGAATTTTATTCTATTACCACAACAATAAAAAGATTTCTTTGTTGGTTCTTGTGATTAAGAAAGCAGCAAGAATTGCAGAAGTAAAAATATACAACAGTGATGCGTTCATACTTACATTCATCACTGGATTTGTCTTTAATTATAACTACAATGTATGAAAGTGAAGAAAAGAACGTAAAGCATTTTTATTGTAAATTACATGTAGCATGGTACAGAGAAGGAAGAGCAAATCCATTCATAAAAGGAAGATACACCAACTAATCATTAACAGAATCCGACGTCAGTGTTTTACGGCTAAATAATCATGTATTGCAACATCGAAAGTATTGACGAAGACACCGTTTGATAAAAGTAGGAAAAATTACCTTATTGGCTAATAACGTGTTTAATTAACACCTAAGATAAACAATGTTTTATTATGTATAATTAAACATAACATGACTGGGCAATAGACAATCTGCATATCTAACCCCTTGCCCAAGACTTATTCATACTGTAGAACATTTCGTTAATGATAAAAAAGGTCATTTACAAAGCCTTGCGTTTGATGATTTCATCATATTTTCTAGTCTGCTGTCGATGAAGAGTTTTTGTAAGAGAATCGCAAAAAACCCATATTACAGCATTTAAAGATATTGCCAAATGGTTATCTCTTTTTAAAACTATAGTAACTTTCTCTTATCTTGATGAGTTAATAAAACATTCATAGAGGACAATGTTTTAATCACTGACACTGTTCTCCATCAAAATATCAATATATCAACTGTTTCTGTGTATCGTTGTGTGATATATATATATATATATATATATATATATATATATATATATATATATATATATATATATATATATATATATATATATATATATATATATATATATATTTCTGAATGATTATTTAACATATAACAATACGGTATAAAAATCTTTTTTCCCCAGTAATTTGTAAGTTTAAACATTTAAAAATCGTCTCAATTTCCACTCATATTATCGATAAACCGATCGATAAATAAAAAATATCTACAACAGTTAATAAATGTCGTACAATCACAATACTGTTATCATGTCTTTGCAATAAGAAATATGATCATACTTCTTTAGTTTCATTGTATAATGGTATCCATCGAGTAAGAATAGATCGCTTACTTAAACACATTGTGAGTTTAAGGTTCCTTAAGATTAAGGCTGCGATATAGAAGGGATACATATACTTGCATATGCTTTAAAAAAAAAGCAAATTAATATGACGAAACGATTTGTTTTTGTCCTTTCACTGAATTATTTGCTATTTTCGATCAAATTAATGTTTTGAAGCTAAATTCAACAACTATTTACTTTTTAAGTAACGTTTAGATAACATCTAACGTATACGTTGTGACATACCGTTATTCTGAAACAATATTAATTGTAAATATATTGATCTTGATATTGATCATATTGCTAATGTGTCAGCCTACATCGGTTTGGGAGAATTAATTCAATATTCATCAATGTACTCAAATTCAGTCGCGAATCCTAATCAGATATATTCTGTTCATTTCCTAAATTAATTCGCACTGATGAATAAATTAAGAATTAGATATTAAGATATGTCATTTTATTTGATGAAGAACAGTCAATGTTGTTCACTTTTATACAAAATTAATATTGCTAAATAATGGCATAACGTCATGATACAGCCACACAATATCAGCTGGAACTCTACATTTAAAAACGCAATAAAATAATTGGTTCTGTAAAACGTACTGTACCTGAATTTGCAACCAAAACACGTTAGCCACAAGTTCAAGCTTTCGACTACCTGGCAATTTTCGCGTATGGATTTATGTGTAGAATATCTTTTCTATAAAATCTGAAGACGTGATACACATATTTTAGATGTAAATATTCTGCTAAGTATGGGTTCTCGTATGTGTGCGGTTTGTTTTGCTTAACTTTTCGATGTGCGGGATACATGTATAATAATGATTTACTATAAAATATCTTTAACAATAAAAGAATTCATACATTGATTGGACTAATCTAAATTGATTATAAGTGCTCGTAAAAAAATGTTGAAGTCTAAAGTGTTGAAAAAATATCAACTACAAGATATTTTCGGCTGAATGAAAATTCCATTTGCCAATTAATCTCTAAATCAAAATAAAAAAGTGTGATGAAGTAATATTGGTTTGGAATTCTTTATTAAGCTGTTTTGTGAGTCGCTTGGGGGATATAGACCAAGAAGAGAATGAATGGATTACACAAAAAATGTTGAAAACGGTTAATGTTATGACAACGTAGATAATTATGATAATCACTTTTGAACACCTTATATTTAACGTATTTTAAAATATTGTCACATTTTAAATAAAATTTTAATCCATTTGACGCATATCTGTGCAATTTGTGGCCATGAGTGCTGTAATATTTGCCTTTTAAGGGGTTTTCCATATTTTTTGAATGCTTTCTAACTTTTTACATTTGCCCAATAAAAACATAAAATAGGAAACTCGAGGATTCGCGTCGCGTTTGATCTCGTTTAATCTAATGATCCGCGCCTGGCAACGAGACTTTCTGACCCTTTGGATCAAGTTACTATTATGATGAAACATATCGTTTCAGACGTTTGCTCTGTCAACTCTGCGTGTTCCACGTGGTGTGGCGGAAAAAAGCGGACGGTTACGCATTATACTTGGTCACACTCAGGCAAAGACCTGTCCCATACCAACTGGGCACCCAATCAACCTAGTCGCTATGACACTTGTATTAACATCCGTCATTCTGGCAGATGGAACGACGCTCTGTGTGATGATTCTTTCAAATTCGAATGTGAAAAGCCATTGCAAATATCTCAAGCAGTAACTTTGGACGACAAGAAATGATATGTTGAGTATTGAAAACTATTAGAGTTTTATAAAAATGAACTTCATTGGAGATTGAGTCAAATCTCGTGAATAAAAATGTATGCCCGACCCATTCATTTGCTATGCGGCTTGGATCATCATGTGAATAAAAAATGATCTATTTTATCTTTATATCACAATTAACATTGTTTTCCGTAACTAAACACCACAATTAACATAAATCAATATGTTTCTAATTTATTTAATCTGGTGAACACTAATTTGACATTTCGTGATGCATATATATATATATATATATATATATATATATATATATATATATATATATATAACACTGTGCCGGATAATTATGCCAGTGCCAAGGTGGCATTTTTGCACCCGCTTAAGATGCAGTTTCGGAAAAATCCATATATACCAAATGATAGCCCATTGTCTAGAGAGTATATAACCACTTTTGGTTTTATTGTGTTTCACCTTACAGGTGAGATATTTACCTTTAAAAATTAATATCCCATAGGAAAATGATAATTCCCATAGGAGAAACGATTCTCCTACATGAATTATTGACATATTCTATAGGATTTTCTAAAAACCCTATAGGAATGATATTTCCTATAGGAGAATGCTATTTCCTGTAGGAAATTGACTCAGACAGGTAGTTCTCCTATAGGAAATTAAAATTCCCTATCGGATTTTATCAAATCCTATCGGAATTGAAATTCTTATAGGATGTTCTTGTATTCCGATAGGAATTTTCTAATTTCCTATAGGAATACTGGTTTTCCTATGGGAAAAATTCTTTTCCTGTAGGAATTTAGTTTTGAAAGGAAAATATCTCACCTGACAGGTGAAATACAATGATAACAAAGGTGGTTGTAAACTCTTTAAGCAATGGTCTATCATATGGCATATTTGAATTTTTCGATATATGCAGCTTCGACGGGTGCAAAAATGCCACCTTGGCACTGGCATAATTATCCGGTACAGTGTTATATACAGACCCTGAAACGTGCTACTACACCAGTTGCACGGTTCGGTTCGGTACGCTTTTTGAACGGTACGGTTCGCTTTGTGAACGGTACGTTTCGTTTTGTGAACGGTACGGTTCGCTTTGTGAACGGTACGTTTCGTTTTGTGAACGGTACGGTTCGTTTCTTGCACGGAACGGTACGGTTCGTTTTAGAGGTGTAGTAGCACGTTTCAGGGTCTGTATATATATATATATATATATATATATATATATATATATATATATATATATATATATATATATATATATATACAAACTGGGCGAATTACAATGTTTTTTCCCTTTAAACACAACTTTTCGGGGCATATTCAAGAATGGGAGAAACTTTTTGCAAGTGTAGATGTGCGAAAATTACACGTGGCAAAAAAAAAACTGCAAAAAAACCCGGATGTCTTATCAGTTTGGTAGGCTGTGTTAATAGTTAAGGGAAGCAGTTAACATTGCTCGATAAAAACATTTTCTTCTTATACCCTAACTTATAGAAATTAATTAATTAAGATGGCCTTTTTTTCTGTTTACTTGATATCTTTGACTTACATCGTAATTTATATGACATTTAATTGATATCAATTTAATTCTATTTGTTATTCTGATTTATCGCGCATAATAACCTTTAATGTAGTGCGATTCAATAAACAAGTGCAATTTATCTTATAATATTTTTATCCGACGCCTTAAGAATATCAAGAATCTCCATTTAAATCATCTTTACACAAGTTCTTTGGTCGATACAATGACCTTGTTAGCAAGTACAATGTTTTATTAGGACACATGCGGACTGACGTTTTTCATACTTGTAAGACCATTAATTATACATCGGACTGACTACGGTTTCTACCGTTTTTCATGATCTTGACAACGAGCACACGGCGGGTACGACCGGTCGGCAGGGGATGCTTGCTTCTCCTTGGCATCTGATCCCGTCTCTATCTTTTTTAGAGGTCTGTATTGCAGTGCTTTACATTCGTATTTCGCTTCATTGATTTTTGAGATGGTTGACAGTTTGTTATTGTCATTTTCATACGATAAAGATAATTGAAATTAATAAGCAATTATCTACTTCTACTTTTTACTAATTACTTTTGGTTATAACACCATTATTCCTATTATGTCTACATTTGCTGTATGTGAATGATATTTAGAGGTGCTTATGTAACCAGCTGGTTTAAGTAGACAAGGGTTAACTTGAATTTTGAAATAGATTACCTTTAACATAATTAATAACGATATTTCTAATATGAGAAAGAGGTAAACCCTTTAGTCTAAAATATATCAAATAGTAATACAAATAAAAAGAGCGAAAGGAAGCAGATATGTAAAAATAACATACCTTTAAAGATGACCAAGAAGATAACACCTTCTGCAATTAATGTTTAAGGTGTGGCTTATAAAGAAATGTATTTATACTAACACACCCACTTTATTTTGTTTATTAATTTATATTTTCTAAAATAAATCTTAAATGATCCAGATAAAATAAAGTCAGCATTAACGGCAAATGAGGGCTTTATCCAGAGATCATTTGTGCGATATTTCTGTTTATTTAGATAGTTGCTAATTTGGTATAATCTCAAGAAATATTAAACAAACAAACAAAAATCTTAAAAAATATTGAATCGTTGGTATTACTTTCTGCACAGCTTTACCTTTATCAAATTATACACAATAGAGGAATATATTCTAGTTGTTTGTATCCATAAAATGAGTTTTCAGTTTTGTGGACTCGTTAAAAATCACAATAAATTAAACATGTGTAATGATTTTTTTGTTCCTTCTCTCTCTCTCTCTCTCTCTCTCTCTCTCTCTCTCTCTCTCTCTCTCTCTCTCTCTCTCGTGAAAACATTGATCATTTTATCTCTCCAATCTAATGGTTTAAACAAAAAAAATATTGAATACTACAATTGATAAAATGTCTTGGTCCTGTTTCTTTTTTATGGTAAACTTCAAATCACACGAAATGTATTAATGTATTACTGAAGTTTTAAAGTTATATAGATATGTATCTAAATCAGTTGGTGACGTTACACCAAAATGAAAATTGATCTTTCACTCTGTAGTCTCCTCAAACCTTATTTACAAATGTCTAATTCCTGACACAAAGAGACAACGGTATGAACAAACTAAGATGTTACATGTTTCATATACATAAATAAAACAAAGTATTTTGAATATGTAATCTGACGGAAATGTGACTAAAATATTATTGTTACTATAAACAGTTTAACTTCAAAAGTAAATAAAAACCCGAACAGTGGCAAAGTAATCCGCTATCCCAAATAGTTACATAGGGAGCCATGCTTTTTCAGATCCATTAATTGATTTTTATTATTTGTTTTTATTTGCGAAAAAAAAAATAGAATTGGATTTTTTCTTTATTATTTATTAAGTGTTTTTTGAAAACACTATGCATTATAGGCACATATACATGCTAATGAAATTCCATGAACTGCTTATGAAAGCATTGATATTCGGTTACACATAGACATTGGGGAGAGGTTTACTTTTATAACGCTCAATCGATTTAAATAAAGGCTAAGAGAGTATTCTGTCTTTTGTTTACTTTTTAATCCTAAGTGCTACTAAAAAATAAGTACATTACACATTGATGGGTTTTTAAAGACACATTTCTAATTCCAGTGAACGTATTTTTAAGGAACATTTACTGGTCTTACAATGACCCTGACTACAACTATTGTTTTGTTGTTTAATTATGATTTTGCATCATGTTGCAGTGTTTTGGTAATAAGTTAACACATTTAAAAATATTTAAAAAATGAATTAGTTTATGCAAACAAGAACAAACATTTTATTTCGATGAACCATGCTTGATTCTACAAAGACAAAAAAAAATAAGTTAATTTTAATACAAATCCAAAAATCACGCAAATGAATAATTAATCAAGACATAAATATTAGGAGCAGTTCGTAGATTAAGGAACATGCATCTCACTCCTCACGTTTTGATCATTTATTAAAAATGGATTGATTATATTTATATAACCAGTAAAGGAAAAGTATTATTTCATAATTATACAACATTCATAAAAAATCCAATTAAATTCAATAAACAAACAAGTTTTTAGAGAAACTATTTTTTGTGCATAGTGATTTTAGACAAAAATCAAGGAAATCAAGCAATTTAACGAAATTTCAATATTACTTTTTTTATTATATTTTATTCATAGCGCAATTTTTTTTTTTACATTTAATAGGTTTGAAACATGTTCTATCGGTTCTTAGGTTCTGTGTAACACGTACAAATTAAATCTTGTGAGTGTGCCAGACTTTTAGCATAATATGATGCAAATATATAGAAAAAAATCTGAAATTTTTAAAACCAAATTTTGCAAGATTTTTATCTTTGAAGCCCTCTATCTAAAATTAAACATCACTGACTCACATGTTTTATTGAGTCAAAGTAATACTGTATACATATGTAAGCAAACTGATTAATTTTATAAAATTCTTGTATTTAAAAAGTTTCAATTGTAAATCAAATTGCAACTTTTAAATAAATTGTCTATTTTAAGTGAAAAGAGGTCAAGAAAAAATTCATGCAGCTAAATACATTTTTTTTTCGTAATCTCTCTATTCAATCTGATCATTGTGCATAATTAAAAAAATGTCTTTGCTCTATTAAAAATACTGTCAGGACAACAAATGACAATCGGTCTGAAATTGCATTTTACGTGCAAAAAGGTCGATTGAAATGAGCTGTAATGAAAAATAATGGGATAAAATCTGACCCCTCACCATTTTCTTTGTTTTTTAAAGTATGTTTTGTCTACATATTTCAATAATATACTTCCCAAGAAGTTCTTGATACAACAAGATTGAGGAGTGATAAACCTTTAAAGAGGGAAAATTTGACCGAAAAAGTAAAGAAAAAAACCCAATAATTTATCAAAAGTTATTTTGCTTTAAAAATTTTAATCGTTAAAAATGCTAAAATATATATAAATACAAAACAAAATATATACCTGTTTCTAGTTTCAGAAATTTTAATAACGTCCATCAAGGTAAGATCCAGGATAGTATCCTCCCATACTGCCGTATCCGAAGCTCATGTAGTAAGGACTCCTGTAGGTGTTGTATCCACCCATATCTAGAACAGAAACAAATTCAACAATCACCTAAACACATTAATCTATATCATCCCCTTTTTTCATAATAAAATTACTCTGTCATTGTATGCCAGACATATAACTTCACATACTTCCTGAATTCAAATTATTCCTCACGATGAAAGAATGCTAGTAATTATCTATCAAAACACCCAAAACATTTGGATTGTGCTACATGTTAAATACATGTATATTATATTCCATTTATATCCAAAGAAAGGGTAAAACACCCATATTTAGTTAAAAAAAAACATATTTTTTCTCAATTTGTATATAGCCACCGTGATTAAACGCTTCTTTTTTATAGCTTTTGTTAACATTCCCCGTGTTAATGTTTGCTGATTTTAATAACAGTATATCTCTTAGAATTTATTTAAAACACTGACCTCCCATGTAGTAATCATCGTCATAATAGTTGTTGTACATGTTTCCATAGTAACGGGGGTAGTATCTGTTGTGATAGTAACTGCCAATATAGCCCTGGGCAGAGGCAACGGCAATACACAAAACGATAGCAAGGATGACTGCCTTCATCTTTGGGATACTTTTCAACAAGAGCGTTACATAATGTTAATGCATTTGGAAGCAATATAAAATTCACATAATGCGTTAACTATGTGCTTAAGTTTACCTAAGTACGGCATTTGAAGAGTTAAGGAATAGGATATTTTATTTAACCAATACGAGCATTATCGTTATGGATATTTTGGATCCATATTCTTACCAGTTATTTTGTTTAGAAGTAGAGAAGTAGAGCAGCGCGTTTTCCTTTCTTACCTTTGTTTTTTAAGTTGGGGGTACAATGGTCAGATGTGTATGGTGATCGCTTAAGCTATGCAGCTGTATTTATATTGTAAAACTTCTCCTTATTTTGATGGATAATATTAACATTGGACTATTTGTCTTTTTCCTTTTAATCTTTGACCCAGTTCACGATTTTACTGGCCTTTAAAACAATATTGATTATATATAATGCTTTATATTGTTATGCAACGCAATACATTTTGGTCCTTTACAATACTTTCTTGAGAAAAGAAACGTAATTTAATTAATCTTGGTTTGTATTGTGAATTGATTAGGTTGTTTTCTGTGCACGTTTAATACGCCACACGTGATTTCAACTAATAAAACTTGACTAATAATGAAATATATCTTCCAATCTCGCTTGTTTGATGAACTTTACTTATTAAGTGTGTGAATATTTATGTAAGCTAAAACTGTTTTATTTTGTCGTACATGTATACGGTAAATAAGTAAAAAACTAATATATTTATTTGAATCATAAAAAATATTCATTTTGCTGAACCAGGTTTCTTGTTGAAAAAAAAATAAATCCTGCAAGTCAACAAAGCCGCAGTTTAGACGATCCATTTCAAGCAAAGAAAATCATCGAACCTAAACGCGAATTATCTCCCTCGACTAAAAAATAATTGACAGCTACACTTAACTGTATATCAAATTATTCATGGAACTATCTTGAATAACAGATGCTATATATTTTTTGTCAATTGTTAAACTTAAAGCGTGTGCTTTAAATCAAGCAATGCTATTTCATTGATAAATGTCAGTTCCGAAACACACTTACATTCCCAGTTTACACTTTTAATGTGAAGAAGCAGACATGCAGTCAATGATGTGTTTTGTCTCCTACGTTGATCATCTGCATGATTTTTAATCTGAGATAATTTTAAATTAACAGCTTATAAGACCCCCCTCCCAAACATACATATCGTTTCAGACGTTTGCTCTGTCAATTCTGCGTGTTCCACGTGGTGTGGTGGAAAAAAGCGGACGGTTACGCATTATACTTGGTCACACTCAAGCAAAGACCTGTCCTATACCAACTAAGCACCCAATCAACCTTGTCGCTATGACCCTAGTATTAGCATCCATCATTCTGGCAGATGGAACGACGCTCTGTGTGATGATTCTTTCAAATTTATATGTGAAAAGCCATTGCATATATCTCAAGCAGTAACTTTGGACGACAAGAAATAATGATATGTTGGGTATTGAATACTATTAGAATTTTATAAAAATGAACTTCATTGGAGATTGAGTCAAATCTCGTGAATAAAAATGTATGCCCAACCTGATCATTTTTTATGCGGCTTGGATCATCATGTAAATAAAAATTGATCTATTTTATCTTTATATCACAATTAACAATTAACATTGTTTTCCATAACTCAACACCATAATTAACATAAATCAATATTTTTCTGATTAATTTAATCTGTTGAATACTAATCTGACATTTCGTGATGCATATCGAGGCGCGCTATTCCTTCACAACAATTTCAGTAAGCATTATTTCCGTTATCACCTTTAAAACGTTCCCATTTTTTAACAGCACTTTTTTCACAGTTTCTGTTATCATTTTCTATGGTACATAACTTATCGCTTTCAGTATTGTTTGTTAAATCGTTTCCGTAATAAACCTTATTTCATTACATGTTCTATTGTATTCATCAATTGTGCTGTTTTCTTATTTTCATCTTTTGTCATCGGCTTTCAAAATACTAACATCATTATGAAAATTATACGGCGAAGATAATTATTTAGCTCGCGTTACGAGCTAATAGAGAGGTTGAGATTTCAAACGTGTACGGGTACGTATACGTGTACTAGGGAAATCAACTAAATTCTTCGCGTATTACGTCATCAGTTTTTGTGACGGTAAGGTTTCTACGTGTCTTTAAACTTGTAGAGTGTCGTCTACACGTAAATACAAACTTGTAGCTTTTACAACAAAATTAATCTAACTGATGAGTGAATATATTCTTGTGATATATTATATAGACGTTTAAACTTCATTTGCATGCAAATTGATAAGAAATTCGCCTTTCATTTGGAATTTATTAAATAAATTCATGTCACAAAACAGCATCGATTTACGTACACGTTAATATCCTACAAGTTATGAAATCTCAACTGATAAATTACAAAAACGTGTACGTGTATGTGTAGTTATAACACACGTACGCGCACCCGTACACGTTTTAAATCTCAATCTTTCCATTGGATAAATATATATATTTAAAACGTCTAAAGATATGAAATGCAAACGCTAAGTTTTACAATTAGTGTTCCTTTTTTTCATATATATATATATATATATATATATATATATATATATATATATATATATATATATATATATATATATATATATATATATATACACACTTCTAAGATCTTAAAACCTACAAGTATCATTAACTATCATTAATAAATGATTGTATATATTAGGGCCTGTTGCCTTGTTGTCATCGGGGGAATTTCAAACTGGGCGAATTACAATGTTTTTCTCTATAAACACAATTTTTCGGGGCAAATTCAAGAATGGGAGAAACTTTTTGCAAGTGAAGTTGTGCGAAAATTACACGTGGCAAAAATAACATTGCATACCGTATATACAAAAGCTAACCGTACTGTTCTTACCCGGGTATCTAATCAGTTTGGTAGGCTGTGTTAATAGTCAACGGAAGCAGTTAACATTGCTCGATAAAAACAATAATCTTTTCATACCCTAAATTATACTAATTAAGAGCCATTCTCTGTAAGCACTTAAACTTTTTCGGCACGCATAGAAACCGATTTTGCCGAATTTTTTCCAAAATGTAGACCTTATTAAACTATCTAAAAATCACATGTCAAATTATATATATACTGACCAGTTTCCATTTTTATTGCAGTGTTATAATAAAATGCGGCAAGCTCAACGTTTCACAAGCATAGAATTAAAATCATCAAGCCTTCAACTATATAAAAATTTAAAAACATGATGGGGAAGCTATCCTTGTTGTTGTGAAATAATTAGTTAAATAATGATTACATTTTTGGAAAATGAATTATCTCCCTTTGCAATTTAGAACTCTTTTGTGCTGAGAGTTCAAAAAGAGAAGTGTTGAAACAGCATGTCAACAAAGTGGTTTTTTCCCAAAATCTCGAAGATTTTATCCTTATTTTTGCTATGACCCATAGATATTGTCACTACACCTCTAATATGAACCTCTATTATATTAGTGTTTCTGAAATTCCATCCAATGCCTCACATGTTTATGTAGTGCAGTTGGACTTGATGAATCTTTGTTACTTGAGGTTTGTAGTTTAATTTTAATATTAGTTAAGCATATGAATTACTCGTAATAAATATTAAAAATCATAAATTACAAAGAATTTACCAGTTATATAAAATACAATGTTCCACTGGAACTTATTTTACATGCATGTGTAATTAATGTTTCTTTCAATCTAAAATTGGGAAAAAAATGAGTTGTTTCCCTTTGAGTACCTCCAATCTCTGTATAAAAACAAACTAGAAAATCAATACACACAAGAAAACCAAACTAATTAAATCTGTAAGCAAAATAAAAAAAAAAACGGTTTGCAAAAATATAGCTATTACATATCCTGGTATTCTATTAATAATATAAAAATTATTTCCTTAATTAAAGAAACCCCTCCCTCACCACAAAAGCTTGGAAAATACACACAAAAATACATATGTATCATTTGTAAGTTAGAAAATCCAAACACTTTTCACATATGCTTATATGTACATGTTTTCATTTTTAAAATATTACAACTGCTTGTTGCATGTACATTTATGTAGAATGCATTCATGCATGTGGGGAATACAATCAACAGTCAGAGGTATAGTATCTAAATTTTTGGAGTAGAGAATTTTTTTACTTTCTTAAAATTAGTTTCCTGCTATATTAAGAAAGTTGAAACATGTTACCAATTAAACCAATTGTTATACTGTTTGGGGGGATTATTTTTCCAAGCATACTCACATCAATAAATAAAAATGCATGTAGGTACTGTATTGATAGGCATTTGTTTTAAATTGGCTTGTGTTTACTGGTCTTTATGCCAATAATTGTCATTGAGATATGGGATGGACTGTAAATATGATACACAGATCTTTTAACTTTTTATTTCTTGAAAAACTTGAGTTTAAATAATTTGCCATTACACGCACTGATCTATAGGGGTGTCAGGAGTCAGGGTCACTTCCCCTGTTGTATTTAGAATTACACAAATTTCATAAAGAGAAGTAACCAAAAAATGACAATGAATCCGGCCTACCCAAGAAAACACTGAAAAATCATGTTTAAAATTTATTGTGGGGTCCATTGTAATATGATAGGAGTTACCTTAATTTACTTTTATTATCTATTGAAGTTCATGCACATACATCAAGATTTATACTTATAATAAACAAATGAAATCAGCATTAAATTTATGACAATTGGGATAATTTCTTAACTGAATGCTTTCGTGATACCAACATTAGTATCTGTATGTGTACACAGAATTACTCAGTAATGAATTTATATTTTAACTTGATGAAAGTAATATTTTTTTTCTGATGAGAAATTATATTTCATTAATAACTCCTATGCTGAGTTCTATATAAATGAGCCATTCTGATTCAGCCAAAACTGTTAATTGGTATGAACCGATGAAAGGAATGAAATATTATATGCATTGGGAATGTAAAAATAACAATAAATACAAAGTCTACCTAAATATTTGGATGAAAATGTTTAAAAATTCTCTGCATGGGTAACCTGCAGGAATTATAAATTTTATTTTTGTAAATAATGCATGTGAATTAATAATTTATATTAATAATTAATAGTTATCATATCGGGTACTCGTATAATATAGATTGTAAAGTTTAAAAAAAAGATAATTTGAAAATTCATGATCATTGATTATAGTTAAATAGGAAATATGGAATGAAACTAGCAGCCTTGTAAATACTTTGATCTAAGGGGACTAGAATCCAGTTCAATACTAGGACTTATTTGGTATTAAAGTGTACTTATGGTAACTAAAAAATAACAATGTATGCTGAGTAGCAGTTTCCACACAAGTTTTTAAGAGTTCTTTAAACTTTTCTAGACACTGATTGGTTATAAGCATATGGGTTCATCCATGAATTAAAAATTCAAGTTGTTTGAGTGAGTGAATTGACATTTCAAGAAATGGAGAAATAGAAACTACAACAATTTGGATTCTGACCAACATATTTATAATTAGAAGTACTCTTAATTTTATTTTGCAGCTAAGAAAAATGCAAGCATTCATAAACATAGAATATAATAAATCAACACATGGATCATTACTTACAAGTACATATGATTGATTATATTTTTACACACACACACATATATATATATATATATATATATATATATATATATATATATATATATATATACTCGAAAATCAGGGTCAATGTCGACGCTCGATATACATAGCATTAATGTCGACACTTAGGAAAATTGAGTTTATAAGCGATTTCTGGTTGTAATTTGACAAGGATGGACTTTGATAAGATCGGTTTGCCGTAATTAATACATATCTCATCGTTTTATAAAATAAAATCTAAGAAAACAAGAGATCTCAGAATCGTGTCGACTTTCGCAATATATACGCGTCGACATTATGTTTTTCTGCAGAATGTCAACACGAAAAAATGTATATGTGTTTGAAAGGGGAATTACTGTTCACGTCTTATTTCGTGTTTTGAAAAGAAAAATAGTTTTAACGTACACGGAGATTTTATTTATCAAAACGCTACACATATTCAGTGTTTTCCTTTTATGTCGTCAACTGCATTTAGTTTTTGAGCGGAATTTGCAAATCTTTCAATAAATCGATGTATTATCTCAGTTTTTCTAAAAATAGACAAAGAGTTGTCCCGCATGACAGTGATGCGGAAAGTCCCGTCTACTTTCGTTTTTCAACTTACTCGCATATATTTACATTATGAATTCTTTATTTCTCGCGGCATTTCTTGTTTCTAGATTGTAATTTTCATTTGAAAGAAACAAGAAATAGTTTTATAATTGTATCCACCGGTGTATACTAATTCTTGAACTCTCTTTTAGGAAAAATACATACATACTGCGAAAGTCGACTCGATTCTTACATCTCATGTTTTCGTAAAGTTTATTATATAAAATGTTAAGATATGTTTTGGATAAGGCATATAAACATCATCTAAGTAATTCCTTATTAAATTACAACGGGAAAACGCTTATAAATTCAATTTCCCTACGTGTCGACATTAATGCTATGTATATCGAGTGTCGACATTTTATATATATACTCTCCCCCCTAAAACCAATTTTCCCGGAAATGTTTCCCTTTTTGGAGAAAATAAGATTTAAAAAAAATAGCGTTTGTTTATATTTATATATACACCTGTTCCTCGCTCCGGAAAGAATAAGTACAAGCCAAATATTTATAATAATATATTGTCAGATTAAATGCATGTATATACTATTTCACAACTTATAGTATCAGGGTGTTTTCTCTTGTTATTCGCACCGTATGAAAAAGTACAAGCCTAATGTTCTTATCCATGAAATCCCACACAATGTTTAAAATACATTCTTTAATTTACCACACCTAAAATATTCCAAACCCCATTTTAATAAAACTCTTTTCCCGAGAATTCTTCTCTTTGTTGAGAATATAAGGTTGTTGGAATAAACAGCGTGCCCCCCCCCCCCTCTTCCGGTAAGAGTACTTATCTGGTCGCGTCTTATTCTTTTTGAGAGCGTCACTATACATTTACAGGTTTTGTTATGTCTTAATTATAAGTTAAAATACATATGGATGCAGATATATCATGACATGACATGCAACACATCTTATATACCGTCGACGCCTTGTGCAAAAAATTGCGATTACGAATTAATTTGTAAAAATTTAGGGTTGTTCACTTTCGGAAAAAGAGATCAAAACGAAGTAACTTTAACTTTCATCAAGGGGAAATAATCTGAACTACAAGGCATCATACAAATATTTAGGGATGATTTTTCAACGAAAATACGTGATTTTAAAGTGAATGCTGAAAACCAAGCCAAGTCCGGAGGACGTGCCCTGGGATCCGTCTTCTAAAAAATCAACGCAATTAAATTGGTTCGATTCCGAACCTTCGAAAAATTGTTTAATAATTTTGTTATATCCGTCCTTTATTAGCAGTGGGGTATGGGGATACAAGAAGCATCATTGTATTGAAATTGTACAAAATCGAGCCCTCCGATATTTTCTCGGTTTTCATCGGATTACTCCGTTGCTAGGGAAAGCGGGTGGTAAAGTTCTAAAATCCGCCACGAAATGAACATTTTGCGTCTTTTGAATCGACTAGTATATCCAAAACTTCGAACATATATCCTATTTAAATCAAGCTATTCCGTAGAAGAATATACGTTATGCTAGATCTCGCTTAACCCATCAGATCCTTGGCAATGTTTAGATGTGGTGTACTTCCTCTAAGGATTAAAACAGGTCGCAATACAGGGGAGAACCGGTACAAAACAGAATATGTAACTTGTGTGACTTGAATGAAATTAAAACTGAACAGTTTTCTTAGTGATATTGTCCATTCAAAATATTACCAATTATAGTACTCTGTTCACTGATCTAATATGTAACTATCTCCGCCAAATTGCTCATTTTATCTATTAATTATACAACAAAAACATTTGACAAAGCCAACTAACTCCTAAAACATGCAAATTTTATTCACTTTGTAATAGTTTTAAAGCGACTTATAGGTCTTGACATTATATCTGTAGAATGAAATTTATAATTAATTATATACATTTGCAGATGTCACTATATTAAACTATGTACTTACTTTCTATATCTTCTGCTTCGTAACGACCCACAGAATGCTTTGTTTCTTGAGTTGTACATGTTTTATACCTGTCCCCCTGTTCTCTCCAATTTGTAAGGTTGTGCCCAAATCAGTGTATGACTCCTTTTATTAACATAAATGACATACACATTACATGTTGAATATTTAACACTTTTAATTTTCAATTTTGACAAAATTAATGTAACGTTATTAATTCTAAGTAACATTGGCATCTTTTGTATTGTTAATATAATCTAAAAACTATTACGTCATATTTCAATATTTATTCGATTTTTTTCGTTAGTTTTTTTAACTGATCATTAACTAAATGGGGCCCATGTCCGAAAAGCCTTTGTGTGAAAATTCTGAAAGTTTGACAACTAGAGATGGTACCCTCACCATATATTGGTCCGGGGGTACTTTTTCAACGTTGCAAATTGAGACAAAAAGTCGTGATATTTATACCCGGGGTAATTTTACAACATCTTGAAAATAGTTTTCTAAACTCTGATGACCTCAACGCATTAAAAATTAACCTTGTTCAAATTTAACTCCATTAACTGAGTTTTGAATTGTCTTTTAACTGGAACTTGAAATTGTTCAACATGGTTCAATTGAAAAAAATTACCTTTTTTCTGAATCTTTCTTTCGATCCTTCCGCGATTTCATGAATTTTGGAACGCCGTAAACACGTTGTGGGAACGCCACTTGGTGTGGCAGGGCTTTAAGATTGATTTGTCCGATAACAATCATTTAATATAAAGGAAGGAGTCTTTTCTGGTTTTCACCTTGTCAAACGTAAATTTGATTAATTGTCCATCAAATAAACATGAAAGGAAATTGAAATAGTATTATTCATTATTGCTGTAGATTAGTGAGTCTGTTTTAGCATTTTTAAAACAATAATATTAATGTTGGAATTTGTTCACAATTTGTTTTTAAAATAAGATTTGCATATCAAATTACATTTTATAAGCTTGTGTATATCTTTCAAAGTAGAACTTGTATCGACACACCATGATGACAGTGTCAGACCACTTTATGGTGACCCTAACAGTTTCAGCTCCGGGGAAGTGTGTCTGGATGTTTTGGGGCCCCTGTTTTTTTGTTGTTTTTTTTTTTGGGGGGGGTTGTCTTTTTCCCCAACCATTAATTTTACAATGGTAGCTGTCCACAACTAGTAGGTGCAATCAAAACTTCAGCCTACGGAGTAAGAGCCTCCGATGTTTTCGAGTCAAATTTTGTTTTACCTCTTTTTTACATGTATAAGTACAACACTGTAAAAGGTCGACGCCGCTTGATAAACACATCAGCAATGTCGACACGAAATACATACACACATCGGTTTATTTCATTTTAAACTCCCTTGGTATATATTTTAAAGTAGAAGTTGTATAACCACAATATGTTGACATTGTCATACCATTTGCGGGCGACTCTAACGATTCAGCTCGGGGTAGAATATTTCGATGTTTCGGAGCCCGATGTTTTTATTCTCTTTTTTTAACAATAAATGTTACAATCGTAGCCGTCCACCACTAGTAAGTTCCATGAGAACTTCAGCACACGGCGTAAGAGCCTCCGATGTTTTCGAGTCAAATGTTCTTTTATATTGTATTAAGATATATAAAAACAACGTTGTAAAAACATTGTCGACACCACTTGATAAACATAGCACTTATTTTGACACGAAATATATATACACATCGGTTTATTTTTTTTATCTTCCCTTAGTGTACAGTAAGGTTTAATTGTGTTAAACTAGATTGGATAACTGTACTTTTAGCTTAACTTAACAGTGATAGTGCAAGACTAATGGTTAGTAACACTGAAAAAAACAGTTACCACAGAACAGAAATTCAATGTTTCTGAGTCCGATGTTTATAATTCTATTTAAATTAAATAGATGTATTATAGATGGACCTATATCTTTTAAAGTAGAAGCTGTATCAGCGCTATATTTTGAGAGTGTTATACCAATTGCAGGTGACCCTAACAATTTCAGCTTTGGGGTACGGTGTTTCCAAGATTCGGAGCCCGATGTTTTAACTGTCTTTTCCCTACCCATAGTTTTTACAATGGTAGCTGTTCACCACTAGTAGGTGCCATGAAAGCTTCAGCTAACGGGATAAGAGCTTCAGATGTTTTCGATTCAAATGTTCTTTTATCTTTTATTAACATATATAAAAACAACATTGTAAAAGGTCGACACCGCTTGATAAACACAGAACTAAAGTCGACACGAAAGATACATGCACGTCGTATTATTTCATTTTAAATTCTCTTGGTGTACAGTAGGGTCTGATTGTGTTAAACTTGATTGGGTATATGTACTTTCAGCATAAATTAACAGTCATAGTGTTAGACTATTGGTTAGTTACACTGAAAATTTCAGTCCACACAGAACAGACCCATATATTTTAAAGTAGAAGTTGTATAACTACGATATGTTGACAGTGTCAGACCACTTGCGGGTGACTCCAACCATTTCAGTTCCAGGATAGGATGTTTCGATGTTTCGGAGCCCGATGTTTTATTGTCTTTTTCCTAATCATAAATGTTCCAATGGTAGCCGTCAACCACTAGTTGGGGCCATGAGAACATCAGCACAGGAGGTAAGAGCCTCTGATCTTTTCGAGTCAAATGCTATTTTACCTTTTTTTTAACATATATAAAAACAATACTGTAAAAGGTCGACACCGCTTGATAAACACAACACTACTGTCGACACGAAAGATATAAACGTCGGTTTATTTCATTTTCAATTCTCTTGGTGTACAGTAGAGTCTGATTCTCTTAAACATGGTTGGGTACATATACTTTCAGCTTTACTTAACAGTTGTATTGCTAGGCTATTGGTTAATAAACTTAAATTTTCAGTCCCCATAGAAAAGACAGTCAATTTTCTGAGCCCGATGTTTATACTTCTATTTATGTTAAATAGATGTATTACAGGAGGGACTATATATCTTTTCAAGTAGAAGTATCAAAACAATAAATTGACAGTATCAAACCACTAGCAGGTTATTTTAGCAAATTTATATCCGGGGTAGAGTGTTTCGATGTTTCGGAGTCCGATGTTTGTATATTGTCTTTTTTCCCTACGTAGCACTGTTAAGGTTTACTTTGTGGTCGCGCCGACCAGAAACTACGGGAAATGTTAACTATGACATTACACAAAACAACAAGTCAACAAAAATGCTAATAAATAAAGTAATTTCCGAGTTTTATGGATAAAAAAAACATCAAACTACATTTAAAAAAACTACCTATGCATGCAACTTTGTAGTCAAATAAGTCCAACAACGATAAATATAAACAACAGACTGATCGCGGTGCACTTGTCGACGTCATATTGTAAATTTTGACACACATTAGAGAGAGGCGGATCAATCAATTTTTTTAACATGAGAAAATGCATTTTATAAATGAACGGATTATAATCATAAAACAATTATTATACTATTAAATCCTATCTACTATGTTTGTTATGATTCGGCATGCGATTATTTTTAAGGCGTGTGTTATTTGTACAAGTTCGATATGTTTGACGAGGAGCCTATCTAAATCCGCTTTTTACAAGGGTATACACTTAACAGATCATTTCGATTTTTTGGATATTAAGGCAATGTTAAATCTACTAAAAAGTGCTGCTGCTCCAACGAAGTCTACAGAAAGAATTAATTAATACGTTAAATATTAAGCAAAGGTCGTATAAAATCCAAACTTAGCTTATTTCTTTGATAGTTATTCTAATAAAAGATGAACTCTATACAAAGCAGCAGCACTTTTCAGAATCTACCAAAAAAAGTAGAATTTAATCATCGTTTAAAATTTTAATTCAAATAAGGGTATGCCCTTGTAATATTAAAAATTGTTTATGACCTCCATTCGGGAGAATTATCAACACATATCACGTGACTATGAACTCAGGGGACAACACTAAGTGTCATCCAAAGTAGCATTTACTGTGTTGTTTCATTTAATATCACATTTATATATTTTAAAATAACTTTACATAAATATTTTGTATTAATAGATGCATCGTTTTATGAACGTTTAAATCCGCTCATATTTTCATAGCAAGCCTTAACAGTGCAGTGTAACCATAATTTTTACAGTGGTAGCTGTCCACAACTAGTAAGTGCAAAGAAAACTTTAGCTCATGCAGTGAGAGCCTCCGACGTTTTCGAGTCAAATGTTCCTTAACCTGCTTTAACATACAGTAAAAGGTCAACACCGCTTGATAAACACAGCACTAATAATGACAAGAAAGATATATACGTCGGTTTAATTTATTTTCAATTCCCTTGGTGTACAGTAGGGTCTGATCTGTTAAACTAGATAGGGTACATGTACTTTCAGCTTATTTTAACAGTAACAGTGCTAGACTATTGGTTAGTAACACTAAATGTTTCAGTCCCCACAGAACAGTCTTTTTTTATTCACAGCCCGAAGTTTATAATTTTTGAAGTTTATGTTAAATAGATGTATTACAGGAGGGCCTTAATGCTCAATGACAGCAACCAGACTCAAACTCATACACATCTATGCCACATTTGTTGGTACATGTAGTTAAAAATAGTGGTATGTTACCATCATGATATTAGACGATAGAAATATCAGGTATTTGAGTGCTTACCATGTATTCTATTTCAAATTGCATTTAACTATAATTTAAGTTTTGTTTACATATATATCATAATTTGATATACATCTTTATAGTAAAAACCCGACAAAATATTGCTTAATTAAACACATGATTAAGGTATTCAATTCAGAACATTAACTTGTTAATCTAATATGTTTTAGGGTGCTATGGTTATGGCGAGCGCAACAAAAATTACACATAACTTGCATCATTGTCAACTTAGTGTTATTCAGTTAGCAACTAACAACAAAGAGAGAGAGAGAGAGAGAGAGAGAGAGAGAGAGAGAGAGAGAGAGAGAGAGAGAGAGAGAGAGAGAGAGAGAGATTTATATAATGTGTCTAAGTTTAATTTTTTTTTTTTAAATACATAGACTTGCTTCATCCTAAAACAGTTCCTTACTTTTGAAGAGAATTGAACAGTCTGTAAAATATAATTTGTTTAATTTTGGTCAAAAGTGTAAAAAAAATAAGTACAGTATTATTTTTCACTTGTACCTTGTTATCTGACTTTTAATTTTTTCCCAGGTTCATGATTTTTTTTAGATGTGTTTATTTTGGCATTCTAATTTCATACATTGAATATGCCCTCGGTCCCTTTTTGTAGGTGTGTAATTTCTTCCCCTTTTTTAATTGAATGTTTTGACAATATGCAATATCTGCATAGATTTTTTAAATGTTAATATTTCTCCGTATTCTTTGTAATTAAGTTCAAATAACATATTTTACCCCTCCTCTCTACTTATACTTATGGTTGATGCATGCAAAATTAGCTTAAAATTGGATCGATATGACAGTAAAGTATGGCCCTTACTTGTATATATTATATACTAAGTAATCTCTCTATCAAACAAAAACAAGAGGCCCGGGGGCCACATCGCTCACCTGAGCAACAATTGCCTTAACTCTGATCAAATTAGCATTACAGTATCAAAGTAAAAATATCTTGACAACTAAGTACAGTCGATCTTGCTAAAAAAAAAAGATTCAAATCTGCCAATTTTCATCCACGTATTTATATGGTACATACCAAGCCCCTTTTGATGTTGTACCTGTGAGAAGATTTTTCTCTATTCCCATATAACTACACCCCTCCCCCCGGCTTTGTGGCCCCTCTTTTCTCTGGGGAATCATGGTTTGATCAAACGTTAATCTGCACAACACATGCCTTCACACAAGTTACTGCTTTTTGGACTGAAAACATTCCCAGAATATTTTTTTAAAGATTTTCTTTATATATTCATATGTAAAAATTCTTCCCCCTATTGTGGCCCAACCCTACCCCCGGGGACCATGATTTGAACAAACTTGAGTCTACACTATTTGAGGATTCCTCCACACAAGTTTTAGTTTTTCTGACCCGATAGCTTTTTGAGAAGAATTTAAAAGATGTTCTCGTTATATTCCTATGTAAAAATTCATCCCCCCATTGTGGCCGAACCCTACCCCTGGGAACCATGATTCGAAGAAACTTGAGTCTATACTACCTGAGGATGCCTCCAGACAAGTTTAAGCTTTTCTGGACAAACAGTTTTTGAGAAGAAGATTTTTAAATATTTTCTCTATACATTCTTATTTAAAAAACCATCCCCCATTGTAGTTGCACCCTATCCCAGGGACCATGATTTGAACAAACTTGAATCTACACCCACCACCTTCATACATGCTTTCATACATGTATCATACATGCTTCCATACAAACTACTGCTTTTCTGGCCTAATAGTTTTTGAGAAGACGATTTTTGAAAAATACCAAAAAAATTTCAATAATTCTAAATTATCTCCCAAGGGTGTTGCCCTTCATATGAACAAACTTGAATAACCTTTACCCAGAGATGCTTTGTGCCAAGTTTGGTTGAAATCTGCTCATTGGTTATGGAGATGAAGATGAAAATGTGAAAAGTTAACAACGCCAACGACAGACAATGGACAAACTTTGACCAGAAAAGCTCACTTAAGCTTTCAGTTGAGGTGAGCTAAAAAAGTAAATTATCACAGTTTATACTGAAATAGCTAGTGCACGCATGTTTTATCCACCTCTAAATATAGCGCGAGGTCACTGTGACGTCATAGGTTAAAATCACTAATTATTTGGTTACGTATCTCGATTCAATACGAAGAAATGAAATCATGTAAAAATATCTTGGGTCTCACTGAAGCTTTTTCGGTACTCAAAACATGTCAAACCTCAAGGCGCCCTTAATTACGAGATGAATGTTAGTCATTTTTGGCATAGCATTACGGGAGAAATATGGGACATAGACAAAAAAATTTCTTGATGAATCTGTAGGTTTAGCTTGTTCTATTTCCCGCGCGCACTGTTTCTTAGCGCTCGCTTCGCTCGCCGGCGCTGCATATATTAAAATTTCATTACCAAAATATATAGCAGTTATTTGAACAATGAAAAATCCAATTGCGTATAGAAGTAAACTCAAACTTAATACTTGCAATTTCTTTGTTTTGGTACCCCTGACCCTCTAAGCATGGTCGGTGAAGATGGCGATGCTCCAATGCTGAAAATATTCGTATCAGCATCGAGGTATAAGTTTTTTTCTTTGTCTTTGAAGGCCTGTAATTCTTAATATAAGTCCAATATCTGATTTCAGTGGTCAACAATCCTCGGCTTTTATTTTCAGCAAATTCAACGAGGATGTTTAGTAATTAGTCAAAATCACTAGACAGACTTTAAAAACATTACTATACTCTGTCCCGAGTTTTTGCTTCCACCACTTTTTGCTTGATATTTCAATAATAGTAAATACCTTTGTGCTCAAACTAAGTTCATCCACTAATATAAAAAATGTCCAGATTATCTGTTTTGAAACGCCCCCTCTACCACTTCAGGTTTCAATACACATCCCGAAATTGAAAGTCTACAGAGATCTTGCATTGCAACAGCCATTAATAAGCCCGGATGATAACGTTAAAAAATTGCGCGATGTATTCCGAATGGAGAAAAGATGTAAACATTCCCCATTATAAATCTCCGTAAGGAATCTGTTTTCGTTCCTGTGAATTTTTCTGAGTGGAAAGGGATAATTGTTCAATAAAGATATCTTGGATATATTTCCTTTTAACGATTTCAACTGTATTTCTTTCACAGGTATGTGTAATTTTATTAAAAATCATCAAAAAGCGATGGAAGCAATAACTTGGGACAGACTATAGGCGAATTAGTGAGTTTAACTGGGGATTTTTTTTCAGTGAACGACCATATTCAAATGTTTTCATGCTTACAGAGAATGTCTCTTAAAGGTTTACTAATTAAATATATAATATAGGATCTCTTATTATTTGCAATGGTATATGATTGTTATCCAATATTGTGTGTTTTCTATCCCTGAACCTTGGCGAGGGAATAGAAAACACATGTACAGAACGAGTTTGATAAAATCATGTATCATCTCAAAACACAAGATATTCTTTTTATCACATGTTTGAGCACATATTTTGGTTAATCATAGTCTTTACAGACATTTTGAATGTGAACTGCACAATTACTTTTAGACGGCAACAACTTTACGCATGGTAAAAACAAGCATTTCATTTTCTAACATAGTTTTATCAATCTATGAAAAAATGAAACTACATTAAATGCCTCACATTTATAACTTTACACTTTTCAACAGAATTATTTTGTTACTTTTTCATTCTACGTCAACCATCCGCCTAAATCTACGTAATGTTTGATTATGACGTCACGTGGCGTAAGAACACACAGTGTAATATCAAAAAGAATGTAGGCGCTTAAGATGTAGATTCGGCAGGAATCTGGGCGCACAAGGAGGGTGAAGATTTCATCAATTAATTTTGAATATTTTTCGAATTATAACCGTTATTTGGTTTCTGTTGGATGTGGAATGAGTGGAAAAATATTTGAAATGCAAAATGTTTTATTATAATATGGGTCTAAATATAGCAACACGATGCAATTCATGCAAAATCCTACTTATTTAAAACTGTTTTTAAATGATTTTGTTGTCTCTGGGTCTTCTCTCCACAAATTTAAAACGTGTAAAGATAACATATTTCAACATTAAAAATGTCGCTTTTTAAAAAAAAGAGAGATGACCCAGAGATGACTAATTATGTACTTTTTCAAATTATTTTTTGAAGGATAAAAAACAAAGTCCATTGATATGACAGTGTTGTTTCAAACAGTACTTTATTGAGCATATATTGACAAGTCTCGCATGGCTCAGTGGTTTCGTCCTGGATTAGTGAATACATACATTCAGTGTTTTGGGTTCAAATCCAACTGGTGGTCTTTTTAAAAAAAATTATACTTTTTTGTTTTAAATGTTTGTTATTATAACATGATGTTGAATTATAATATACCGGATTATTTTAATTTGTTTTTATTGATTTCTAGATCTGCTGTATGAACACTATAAAAAAATTCTTTTCTTATTACTAGTTTTTTTTGGATATACACAATATAACTTCATTAAAATATGTTTGCATTAACATTTCCAACTTAGGTTATCGGTTTACCTCTCTTTGCCATTTTTTGAAAGCTTTGTGAGTTTTTTAATAACCGGAATAGCCATGTTTTTCGACTCTCAACATAATATATTTTTGTTGAAACCTGTACATAGCATTTCGAGGTTATAGACATTTAAATCCCAATTGATTCGTGTCGAGGATTCCTGCAAACTTACAATCTTGTGCGCTCACTTTCTTATTATTACACGAGTGATATCCACCGCATGAGATTAATAGAATCATTCATTATTACGAGTGTGGGATAGTGAAATTCCACCGAAGGGACATGATTCACGGTCTAGGACGAGGCTTTGCCACACGAGTATATAAAATGAATGATTATTTTTCTCGCATTATATTACCTTAAAATATGCTGTTTGACAACTTTTCTGTTATGACGTTCAAAAGAATACTTTCTAGTTATCCCTCCGCGTGCTCGAGTCAAATAGTGCAAGTCAAAATGAGAGCATTCGACAGTTTTTTTATATTAAAAATATGATAAATTGTAATCAATAAAGCAACACAATTACTTAATGGATAGTCTCAATGCACCATTTTGCATTTCCCTACAGCAGACAACGTTTGTTTACGTTTTAAAACGGCATAGTAATACACAATGTAAGACAGAAAATCTCACACTGATGTCTCACACCGGACAAACCGATCTAACACCTGTGATAATGCGATAAAAACATATGAAATTTCCATACATATGCATGTCACATAAAAAAAATATTAATACATATTTTAAATTTATAACATGAATATCAAGGATATGTTGCCAATATTGATACAGATTAATTCAGATATAAATAAATTTCTTTATTCCGATTTCTGTGAAACAGCATACATAATCTTATGGTAGTTTCTTAACTAACTTATTTACTATCTTTTCAAATGCTATTAATAGATTATTTTTTGTTCATTTCAATATACCATTTAATTAATAATCTTCAATTCGTAAAAAGTAGAATTTTTTTTTTTATTTTTAAAGTATAATCAAAACATCAAAATTATATGTATGTCGAACAAAGAGCCAGCTACGTTAGTACTGAAAATTGGCCCTTTCTTTAAATAATATAAGAACTGGCAAAAATAATGTTTATGAAAAGCTAGTTCTAAAAATATTTAAATTAATATATAGCTATCACTACTTTTGAAAATACGGCACTCCAAAGTGACGATCTATATGTACATACCCTGTCATCATTTTTGCAATGAATTTATCAGCATGGCACATTTTTCTGCATTAATATTTACAAAAATATTCAGTACCACATGTAATAAAAGTACATATATGTGTTTGCAAAGAGGTTTGTTCACAATTAAAGATAATTTTTAAAAAAACCCACATAATCCATCTCTGCATTAGATTTGACCTTTTTGCACTAGAATTCAACAACAGATCTATACGGAAGCACATTTCCCCTAATATGGCCATTAATAACAAGTTATGAAGGATTGCTTGTATTAATGACATTTTGTTTGTGAAGCCCTTAAATAAACTGTATTTTTAAAAACAAAAGAAATAGTTAAATCTACATCCTTGATGGCATTATAACTTATACATGCCCTACATGTACACATATTTACGATGCAAGCTTTTTAATCTTGAATCTGACAAAATTAAGTTAAACTTAAAGTTAAATGTTTGAATCTATTTAAAGTAGCAGTAATGTATTCTACATGTACATGTACATCAATTTACCACAACTATAATTTATAAATTTATAAATGTTTCAAAAAGTGAATAACAGATGAGAGGGTAATACACATGCATATGTATACTAATTCACATAATTATCTAAAAATGAATTATAGGACATATACACTGTACATGCATCCTAAACAAGGTGGCATCAAGTTTCAGGGTTTTAAAAAAAGCACCAACAAATTTGAACATGAATAAACAAATAATAAACACACTTGAATTGCAAAAATACCCCAGTATACAACATGATACATCCAAATGCCATTCCTCTGTGGCTTCAGACTCACTGTCGCTTTCATCAACAACCTCAGCAACCTCAGGAATAATGGCTGCATCACATACAGAGTCCAACCAGTTCCTGCTCAGTTCAAGATTTACGCGAGAGTATCTGGCAAAAGACAAATACCATATAACACTGGCAATGTGTGCAAATGTTCCAACCACTCTTGCGCCTGATTTGCAACAGCAATACCACAAAGTCACTGCTCCCTCTTCAAATCTAATCCAGCATAGGTAGGATTGCTTGATGTATGCCTACTTTGGATTTTCACAGCAAGGAGACCTGGTTGGTGATGATCAACCCAAAGTTCATACCCTTCTTGGCTCATGTGTTCCTGGGTGTAGTGTTTGGCCAACTTAACTTGGTAAACTCCAAGAGTAAGTTCCCGGATTTCCTCTTCTGTATATCGGGGAAAGTCGGGTACATCAATGTTCTTGTCATATATGTTTTTACAACTCGCTATCTGAATTTTTACGACATTAATATGCGTGTGTGTGTATTTGACTCTGTTTTTCTACTTTCAAAGTCGATCGCCGCATCAGGCAATGACTGAAATGATAATGTATAGCAAGGAATTTTCTAAAATTCATTATTTGTGTCATGTTTTGTGCTATCTAGATTCCTTGTAATTAATACATACCTTAAAGTTGAATCGTATGTCCTCAGAATATTCCTTTTTCAACGTTGAATTGCCTCACTCGTTCGCCATGATTTGCAAACGTGAAAGTAAGCAGACGACAGATGACACAAAATTTCAAAATTCAAAGTGGCCACAGCCTTCGGCCGGAATAAAACCAGTATCAATTGTTTGCATTTAAGTCAACGTATTTTTGTTTAATTTATTATATTTGCCGATGCTTGAGACCATATCGAATTTTTGAAAAAATACTGTGAAAAATCAGAAAAAGTGACTGTTTTCCGGATCCCGGATAGGTTTGGGTATTATATATCTTGATGACACGGCTACGATCCGGCAAAATTTTTTCGGACACTTGTCCCTGGGATCATGAACTTTAAAACCATATATGGATTATTTAAATCATTTCTCTTTATATTGGAAGCATTTTTAAAATAGGGCCGGTTTGCTATAACTAACGTACCCGGCTCTTTCACATCTCGAGCATCGTCTTATTCATAAATTCAAAATTTTGTATAAATGTATGTTGAGTACATGGAATTTTTTTTGTAAAAAAATGTTTGCTATTCTTATGGGATTAACAAACTTGTTTCTTAGAGTTTACAATGTCCTCTTTAATATTTAAATATAAATTATATAAAAAATACCATATATTTAAATTATATTGTCTGATTTAAAAAGGTACATTATCGAGATGATCAGATATTACCGAGCGCAGCGAGAGGCGGACGAAGCCCGCCTCGCGAAGCGAGGATTAATGGTAACATCAAAGAAAAAAGAAAATCAGTGAAAAATGAAAGTTGAATCAGGGGTACGAAGGCCAAAAAAAATTTCTTCCAGCCCTGGGCGCCGCCATATTGGCAGCCATTTTGTTTTTAAAAAGTTAGTTCGATCATTGATTGACTGGTACTTATCGATGTTTATTGCCCCTAAACTCGATTAAATAAGTTCCAGTGTTTCAATAGAAGGTCATTTGAATTGAAAGAAATTAAAAAGGAAACCAATAGTGCTTCAATCAAGAAACACGACTTGTTCTATGTATGTCTTATCAAATTATCAGATGGAAAATAAAAACATTAACGTCAAAAAACCGATCTTTTAGATTCTGAATAAAGTATTTTATTACATTGGAATTCATATGAATTAAATTGATGAACAATGAAAGAAGAAATAAAAAAAAAAATTCGGAATCACGTATCTCTCTTTGGCTATTTCCGAAGACAAAAGTGGAACGTTTTACGTCTGAAATATGACGTCATAATGTAGACTGAGCACGCGACGTTTATTTTAACTTTGACGAATGATTTGAGTAGGCAACCATGCTGGCGGATCCTATTTTTGTGCGTTTTAAATAGATTTTATTATACAAAAATCAAACTGCACTGTGTTAAATCTGCGCTCGGTCCAACGGTCACACCGTTTACATATTACATATTAATAAAAATTCATTATCAACACAAGAAAATTGTCGTTTTAAAAATCTTAATTTAATTATGCTTCATAATTAAATTAAAATTATTAACTTAATTTTTCAATAATGTAATGAAATTTTCATTGGGTCCATCTCTTCTATTTTGGTGCATTTGGGCTCCATTTCGGTCATTATTAAGGTTCCATTTGGGTAAATCGACGCACCCCAATACGCGTGCGCAATTAGTCTCGTTCAACCAGACGCTCGGTTGTCTCCGTAAATCTCCGACGTCTCCGTAAAGAGAGACAACAGAGCGTCTGGTTGAACGAGACTACGTCTATTTACGGAGACAGCCGAGCGTCTGGTTGAACGAGACTACTGCGTAATAAAAATTTTCTTAACAATGGCGTATCTGAGTGCACCGCTGGAAAGACTAGAAATTGATTTATTCTTTGGTTTGACGTCATTAAAGCTAAAACTTTACAACTGTATTATCAGAAATAAAAAATAAGTATGTGCAAGTTTCATTGAAATCCATCATTTCTTAGAAAAAAATATATGATATACACTAAAAGACAAACTAATAGATCAGATTTTATTTTGTATACTTTATTTCATCATTAATCCTTATTGTGCAGCATATTGGGTCTGGAATAAGCGACAATAACGTGCGTCAACACAACAAGTGCCTCCGATGTTTTTGAGTCAAGTTCTTTTACTTTTTATTAAAATATATAGAAACAACAGTGTAAAAGGTCGACACTTCTTGATAAACACAGCACTAATGTCGACATGAAATATATATACACATCGCTTAATTTCATTTTTAATTCCCTTGGTGTACAGTAGTTTCTGATTCTGTTAAACTTTATAGGGTACGTGTACTTTTAGCTTAATTTAACAGTGATAGTTTTAGACTATTGGTTAGTAACACTGAAAATTTCAGTCCCCACTGAACTGACATTTAATGTTTCCGAGCCCAATGTTTATCATTCTATTTATGTTAAATAGATGTATTACAAGAGGGCCTATATCTTTTAAAAAAGAAGTTGTATCAACACAATATGTTGACAGTGTCGGACCACTAGCGGGTGAACCTAACAATTTCAGCTCCGGGTTAGGGTGTTTTGATGTTTCGGAGCCCGTTGTTTTTCTTGTCTTTTTCCCTTTTCATAGTGATATACTATGGTAGCTGTCCAGCACTAGTAGGTGTCTTGAAAACTTCAGCCCACAAAGTAAGAGCCTCCGATGTTTTCGAGTCAAATGTTCTTTTACCCTTTCTTAACACATATAAAAACAGCATTGTAAAAGGTCGACACCACTTGATAAACAGAGCACTAATGTCGACAGGAAGTATATATACACATCGGTTTATTTCATTTTTAACTCCCTTGGTGTACAGTAGGATCTGATTCTGTTAAACTAAAAAGAATATGTTTACTTTCAGCTTAACTTAACAGTGGTAGTTTTAGACTATTGGTTAGTAACACTGAAAATTTCAGTCTTAACAAAACAGACAGTCAATGTTTCCATGCCCGATGCTTATAGTTCTTTTTATGTTAAATAAATTTATGTTAGGTAATGTAGATTCAATATTGTAAAAATCATGACCCAGGGGGTAGGGTGGTGCCACAATGGGGGATGGTCGAATTTTACATAGGAATATATAGAGTAAATATTTAAAAATCTTTTTCTCAGAAACTAATCAGCCAGGAAATCTGAAACTTGTGTGGAATCATCCTCAGGTAGTGTAGATTTAAAGTTGTAAAAATCGTGATCTCCGGGGGTAAGGTAAGGTCACATTTGGGGGTCGAATTTTTAGATAGGAATATATAGAGTAAATCTTTTAAAATCTTCTTCTCAAGAACCATTTGGCCAGGAAAGCTGAAACATGTGTGGAAGCATCCCCAGGTAGTGTAGATTTAAAGTTGTGAAAATCATTAACCCCGGGGATAGAATGGGGCCACAATGGGGGATCGAATTTTTACATAGGAATATATAGAGTAAATCTTTAAAAATCTTCTTCTAAGAAACTAATCAGCCCGGTGATTCTTTAAAATTGTTTAGACTTTGGCCCCTTGGTGATTCTTGGGCATCACAAGGGGTTCAGAGTTTGATGTAGGTTTATATCCCAAACATAAACAATTGTTTAGGATCTTTTTGAGAACTGCAATGCTCAACATGTGTTATGACTATAAAATCATCCTGTTAGAAAAGGGACTAATGATAATAAAAATAAAAACATCCAGGGGAAAAATGGATTTTATACAGGATCTACATGTATTACACTACATTGTCCAGATAGTTTGTATGATTAAGCTGATTTCATCATACCTATTGTTCCTCATGTGAGCGATGTGGCCCATGGGCCTCTTGTTTAAGTATTAAAGTTACTAGATCTATATATTTATACCAAGAAAAAAAATTGAATATGGATGGTACTATTTCTTACATTGATACAGTATGTACAGTTGTTGTTTACTATTACAGTGTTTTATATGTTTTAAAAATTATACATGTACAATTGCACCAAATTCCAATTTTTAAATGTACAACTTTTGATGTACCTGTATAGTAAATGACAGACATACATTTTTGCAGGCTTCTAAGATGTGGTTGGACATAGCCAGAAGATTAAACTATTCCTCTTGAATTCAACGGTTATAATCTCCGCACAGCAGCTGATATGATGGGGAAGTGACTCAAGGTAATATTTGAAAAGTTTTTTAGCTGGATTGTATGTATGAAGAATAAAATACCATTTTGAATTTTATAGAAGTATAAAGATTCAGGAATGAACAAGGATATTAATATATCAGAATTACATTACATGTAGTTAAATGAGGATAGTACTGAATTCAGTACTTTTTAAACTTGCTTGTCATGTTTATAAATAATGTTTAAAAACTCTAACCCACTCTATCTTATCACTGATTAAATTTATAAACATTTCAGAAATTATCCCATTATGTCTTTACATAATAAAACACTGACAAAGGAGAATATGGAGGTGGTAAGCAGAAGACAACTAAGATGAGGTATAAGTTGAAAAGTTAATATTATAAATCCCTACAGGAAAAAATGTAATGCTAATGATTGAATTTGTTAGCTCTCTCTCTCTCTCTCTCTCTCTCTCTCTCTCTCTCTCTCTCTCTCTCTCTCTCGTTTTGCATTCTTTTCATTATTCTTTTTACCTATCGACCTAATGTTTTGAATTCCAATAAATAAAAACAGTACGCCTGAGAATACTAAGAATTATAAGCAAAACAGTTATCACACCATAGGTTTTATTTCATATTTAACACGAAAGAGCTTTAGAAGCATTGTGTAAAAAATTACTAAATTAATGTTTTTTCTCTTTCAGATTAAAACACCAAAGAGTATCTTGCATCTATTTGTAATACAGAGAAAAATAAAGCTTTTATATCAAAGTTTTACTGTTTATTAAGAGGTGGCTGCCAGGTTTTGTGATATGAATGATCCATATATTTGGATCCAATGGAGGCATTGATTTTGAAATCAATTGACCAATTGAATATATTAATGCAAATGATAAATACGTGTTATTAAGAACTCAGATTCTGAATACTTAAATGTCCTTATTTTGTAAGGTACAATTATATATACAAGTGCACATGCTTTGAAAATAATGACAAAACAACTAATGAGGTGTATTTGTGAAAACCTAATGAAAAGGCTAAATAAAGCTATTAGACTTCACGTGAAATTCATGTTAATTTCACATGAAATTCACGTTAATTTCACGTAAAATTCATGTGAAAAATTTCACGTGAAATTCGTGTAAATGCTCTTTTCATTGATAGAAAACTTTCGGTAGGGTGCTTCGATATTTCCGATCCACATGTTTTAATCGACTTTTAATATTATTAATATGAGAAATTACAGTAAGGACTGGTTCTTTTAAACTACATATGGTTTCCTCGCCGAATTTTAATGTTTCAGTGCCAACAACTAGTAGATGACCAAAAGGGCCTGGATCTTTTGTATGGCACCCCAAATTTACAAAATTAAGCTAAACATAGTTTCACATTTGATAAATTAGGTTTATTGTCTGTTAACCATAGTAAATAATAATCTCAATTTATCTGTCTGCAAATAACGTTAACAATAGATTTTGCTGATAAATATAGATTCACATCTATAAACTATAATTTACATTCGTTAACTATAGTTTAGAGTTGTTTATCATATTTTCACAATCGTGAAACTATATTTAGCATATAAACTATGTTTTGCAATCGCAAATGGTTGTTTTCAGTGTTAATTATAGTTTTACACTTCTGAAACATAGTTGATCGCGTTAACTATTGTTTACAGATGTGAAATATAGATTAACGGCGTTAAATAAAGTTTCACAGATGATAAACTAGGTTTATCGACTGTTAACTATAGTTTACGGAAGCTAAACTACAGTAATAAAAAGTTTATTGTTAACTATAGTTTACGAGCCGTAAACTATAGTTAACGATTCGTTAACTATAATTAACGATCCGTTAACGATATTTTTCATTTGCAAAACCATATTTAACGGTTGTAAACTATAGTTTACGAATGATAATCTAAGTTTATCTGTCTGCAAATAACGTTAACGATAGATTTTACTGATAAATATAGATTCACATCTGTAAACTATAATTTACATTCGTTAACTATAGTCTAGAGTTGTTAATCACAGTTTCACAATCGTGAAACTATATTTACCAGGTAAACTATGTTTTGCAATTGCAAATGGTTGTTTTCAGTGTTAATTATAGTTTTACACTTCTGAAACATAGTTGATCGCGTTAACTATGATTTACAGATGTAAAATATAGATTATCGTCGTTAACTATAGTTTTCTGTCCTTAAACTATAGTTTACAACAGTTAAACCTAGTATATCAACTGTGAAACTATGATAAGCTAATTTTTGTGAATTTGGCGAGCCATACTTTTGAACTAGACATGTAACCCTCACCATAATTTTTACAATGGTGGCTATCCACCACTAGTTGATGCCACCAGAACTTCATCCCATGGAGTAAGAGTCACCGCTGTTTTCGAGTCAAATGTTCTTTTACTTTTTTAACATATATAAAAACAACACTGTTAAAGGTCGACACAGCTTTATAAACTTAGCACTAATGTCGACACGAAAGATATATACATCGGTTTATTTCATTTTGAATCCCCCTGGTGTACAGTAAGGTCTGATTCTGTTAACTAGAAAGGGTACATGTACTTTAAGCTCAACTTTACAGTGGTAGTGCTAGACTATTGGTTAGTAACATTGAAAATTTCAGTCCCCACAGTACAGACATTCAATATTTCCGAGCCCAATGCTTATAATTCTTTTTATGTTAAATAGATGTATTACAGGAGGGTTTCTATCTTTTGAAATAGAAGTTGTATTAGCACAATATTTTGACAGTGTTAAACCATTGCAGGTGATTCTAACAATTTCAGCTCCGGGATAGCGTGCTACGATGTTTCGGAGTCCGATGTTTTAATTGTCTTTTTCCATAACTATTATTTTTACATTGTGTACCTGCCAGGGATCGAGCTGAGCTTCGCTAATTTTGCCAATGGCGAATTTTTTTCAAAATTGGGGAAAAGAAATCCAAATGTGGCTAAAATCAATTTTTGTGACTCCTTATGTTTAGTGTGTTTCTCTTTCCCACCTGTTTGTTTATTCGGCAGTCTGTGTTGATTCAATCCCCACCTGCGACCGGAAATCTCGCCTCGCTTCATTGCACACAGCTGCCAAAGATTAGCCCCAGGTTATTTTATGGCTTCAGACCATCAATTGTTATGTAACACTTGGAAGGGTGTTAAACAAAGAACAATAGACAAACATGCGCTGATTATGTATATATGAAGTCAGTATAAAAGTGGGCGTCCTCATTATCGTATGGAGATTCAAGAAATCGTGTTGACCCCCGCCTATGAAAACAAACTCGTACTTGGTAACTTTTATTTAACGCAATTACATAAAGTTGCAGTTTTGATGTTCACCATTTCTACAATAGAAAGAAAAATTCTTCTTTTAAAAGTTAATTTCCTCGCAAATATCGCATGTCCTTAAGTGCAGTCATCCTTTCAGTCCCCATAGAATGCACAATCAATGTTTCCGAGCCCAATGTTTATAACTCTATTTATGTTAAACACATGTATTACAGGAAGACCTATATCTTTTAAAGTAGAAGTTTATTTTGACCTTGTAAGACCACATGTGGGTGATCCTTAAAACTTCAGCTCCGGGGTAGGATGTTTCGATGTTTTGGAGCCCTATGTTTTAATTCTCTTTTTCCCTAACCATAATTTTTACAAGAGTAGCTGTTCACCACGAGTAGGTGCAATGAGAACTTCAGCCCAGGGTCTGATTTTGTTAGACTAGGTAGGGAACATGTACTTTCAGATTAACTTAACAGTGGTAGTGCTAGACTATTGGTTAGTAACACTGAAAATTTCAGTCCCTACGTAATAGACCTTCAATGTTTCCGAGGCCGATGTTTGTAATATATTTATGATAAATAGATGTAATACAGGAGGGCCTAAATCTTTTAAAGTAGAAGTTGTATCAACACAATTTTTGGACCGTGTAAGACCTCATGCGGGTGAACTTAACAATTAAGCTCCGGGGTAGGGTGTTTCGATGTTTCGGAGCCCGAAGTTTTTATTGTCTTTTACCCTAAACATAATTTTTACAATGGTTACTTCATCACACGGGGTAAGAGCCTCCGATGTTTTGAAGTCAAATGCTCTTTTACCTTTTTTTTAACATATATAAAAACAGCACTGTAGAAGGTCGACACCACTGGATAAACACAGCACTAATGTCGACAAGAAAGATATATATGCGTCAGTTCTTTTCATTTTTAATTCCATTTGGTGTACAGAAGGGTTTGATTGTGTTAAACTAGATAGGGTACATGTACCTTCAACTTTACAGTGATAGTGCTAGACTATTGGTTAGTAACACTGAACATTTCAGTCTCCATAGAAATTACATCCAATATTTCCGAGCCCTATGTTTATAAATCTTTTTAAATAGATGTATTACAGGAGGGCTTATATCTTTTAAAGTAGAAGTTGTATCAGCACAATATGGTGACAGTGTCAGACCACTTGCTAGTGACCCTAACAATTTCAGCTCGGGGGTATGGTGTTTCGATGTTTCGAAGCCCGATGTTTTTATTGTTTTTTTCCCTAACCATAGTTTTTACAATGGTAGCTGTTTACCACTAGTATGTGCCATGAAAACCTCAACCTACGGGGTAAGAGTCTCCGAGTTTTCGAGTAAGATGTTCATTTACTCTTTTTTACATACATAAAAGGTCGACATCGCTTGATAAACACGTACAGCACTAATGTCGACACGAAAGATATAAACGTTGGTGTATACATTTTATTTCATTTAGTGTACAGTAGGATCTAAATCTTTCAAAACTAGAGAAGGAAAATTTATTTTCAGCTCAACTTTACAGTGGTACTCCTAGACTACTAGTTAAAAACCCCGATATTTCAGTCCCGACATAACAGACCTTTAATGTTTAAAAACCCGATGTTTGTAATTATAATAATCACAAAAAGATATTTTAAAAGTGCCTATGTCTTAAAATAGAAGTTGTACAACACAATTTTTTAACGTGTTAGACCACTTGCGGGTGACCCTAACAATTTCAGCTCAGGGGTAGAGTACGTCGATGTTTAGGAGCCCGATGTTTTTATTGTCTTTTTCCATAACCATAATTTTTACAAGGGTAGCTGTCCACCACTAGTAGGTTCCATGAAAAATTCAGCCCACGGGTTTTCGAGTGAAATGTTCTTTTACCTTTTTGAACATTAATAAAAACAACACAGTAAAAGGTCGACACCGTTTGATAAACACAGCACTAATGTCGACACGAAAGATATATACGTCGGTTCATTTCATTTTTAATTCCCTTTGTGTACAGTAGGGTATGATTCTTTTAAACAAAATAGGGTACATGTACTTTTAGCTAAGCTATACACTAGTAATGCTAGACTATTGATCAGTAACACTGAAAATTTCAGTACCCATAGAAAAGACATTCAATGTTTCCGAGCCCGTTGTTAATAATTCTTTTTTATGTTAGATAGATGTAATACAGGAGGGCCTATATCTTTTAAAGTAGAAGTTGTATCAGCACAATATGGTTACAGTGTTAGACCACTTGCTGGTGACCCTTACCATTTTAGCTCCGTAAAAGTTGTTTTGATGTTTCGGAGCCTGATGTTTTTATTGTCTTTTTCCCTAACAATAATTTTTACAATGGTAGCTGTCCACCACTAGTAGGTACCATGGAAACTTTAGCCTACGGGGTAAAAGTCTCCGATTGTTTTCGAGTTAGATGTTCATTTACACTTTTTTACATACATATATTTAAACAACACTATAAAAGGTCGACATCGCTTGATAAACACAACACTAATGTCGACACGAAAGATATATATACGTCGCTGTTTACATGTTTCATTTGGTGTACAATAGGGTCTTAATCTTTTAAACTGGAGAAGGGCATTTATTTTCAGCTTAACTTTACATTAGTTCTCTTAGCCTATTAGTTAGAAACACCAAAATTTCAGTCCCAACATAAAAGACATTCAATGTTTCCGACCCCGATGTTTGTCATTATAATAATCACAAAAAGTAATATTAATATGACTATATTTTAAAGTAAAAGTTGTACCAACACAATATCCGGACAATATTAGACCACTTGCGAGTGACCCTAACAATTTCAGCTCTGGGGTAGCGTGTTTCGATGTTTGGGATCCCGATGTTTTTATTGTGTTTTTCCATAACCATAATTTTACAATGGTAGCTGTCCACCACCAGTAGGTGCCATGAATACTTTAACACAGGGCATAAGAGCCTCCGATGTTTTCGAGTTAAATGTTCCTTAACCTCTTGTAACATATATAAAAACAACGCTGTAAAAGGTCGACACCACTTGATAAACACAGCACTAATGTCGACACGAAAGATATATACGTCGGTTTATTACATTTTTAATTCCCTTGGTGTACAGTAGGGTCTGAATCTTTAAAACTAGATAGGGTACATGTACTATTTGCTTAGCTATACAGCGGTAGTGCTAGACTATTGGTTAGTAACACTGAAAATTTCAGTCCCCATAGAACAGACATTCAATGTTTTCGAGCCCGATGTTTATAATTCTATTTATGTTAAATAGATGGATTACATGTGTGCCTATATCTTTTAAAGTAGAAGTTGTATCAACACAATATTTTGACCGTGTAAGACCACATGCGGTTGACCCTTAAAATTTTCGCTGCGGGGTAGCCTGCTTCGATGTTTCGGAGGCCAATGTTTTAATTGTGTTCTTCCCTCACCATATTTTTACAATCGTAGCTGTCAAACAATAGTAGGTTCCATGAGAACCCACGGGTTAAGAGCCATAATTTTTACAATCGTAGCGGTCAAACAATAGTAGGTTCCATGAGAACCCACGGGTTATGAGCCTCCTATGTTTTCGAGTCAAATGTTCTTTTACCTTTTTTAACGTATCTAAAAACAACACTGTAAACGGTCAACACCACTTAATAAACACAGCACTAATGTCGACACGAAAGATATTTAATTCCCTTGGTGTACAGTAGGGTGTGATTCTGTTTAACTAGATAAGATACATGTACTTTTAGCTGAGTTTTACAAAGGTAGTGCTAGACTATTGGTTAGTAACACTGAAAATTTCAGTCCCCATAGAACACACAGTCAAATGTTTAGTTACTCTTTTTTACATACATAAAAACAACACTATAAAAGGTCAACATTGATTGATAAACACAGCACTAACATGTCGACACGAAAGATATATACGCCGGTGTTTAAATGTTGATTTCACTTGGTGTACAGAATGACCTGAATCTTTAAAACTAGAGAAGAAACATTTATTTTCAGCTTAACTTTACAGTGGTACATTGATGGTAACCTAACAACAAAACTTTATGATAAACGCGATGACTTCAATTTTTCTATATTCAACTTTCCCTACTTATGTAGCAATAAACCTTCATCACCTGCATATGGTGTTTTTGTCTCTCAGTTAATTCGATACGCAAGGGCATGCTCTTCGTATGAACAGTTTCTAAGACGAGGCAAGCTACTGACAAACAAGTTGATAAAACAGGACTATCAACAGTCTCGTTTAAAGTCATCTTTTCGTAAGTTCTATGGTCGATACGACGACCTTGTCAGCAAATACAATCTTCCACTGAGTCGCATGCTGACTGACGTTTTTCATACTAATTGTTAGACCATAATTAATTACCTAATTGTCTACGGACTTTTGCGGTTTTTATTTTCCCGATTACGACAAAGAGCACACGGCGGGTGTGACAGGTCAGCAGAGGATGCTCATTCCTCCTAGGCACCTGATCCTACCTTTATATTGGAGGTCCGTGTTGCTCTGCTTTGAATTTGTATTTCGTTTTATGGATTTTTGAGATGGTTGACGGTTTGTTATTGTCATTTTTTCATTAGAAACACCAAGAATTTCAGTCCCACAGAACAGACCTTCAATGTTTACAAACCCGATGTTTGTAATTATAATAATCACAAAAAGATATATTAAAAGTGCCTATATCTTAACAATATGTCTTTACGAGGCCGATCTTTTAAATTCTCACTATATAGTGTATATCTATATACATGTATTACAATCGGACGTGGATCTTTTAAATTAGAGATGGTATACTCACCATATATTTACAATGGTAGTATTAGACAACTAGTAGGTGATCCCGACACTTTTAACCCCTATTCGCTGTTTTCAAAACCCAATGTTTAAAATTTCTATTATATAATATACAGAAATGACAATGTGTATAGTCGACACCACTTGATAAACATAGATCTGATTGTTGACACTTATAACTAGTGACAGTTCTGTATCTTAACTATATTTTAAGAGTGGTAGGGGTAGACTACAAGAAGGTGACCCTGAACATTTTCTGTCCCAAGGGATGGGGCCTTTGATAATTTCAATAAGCTCGATGTTATAATTTCCAATTTAATTATTCAGATGTTACATATATTGCATGGATGATATAATCTAGACATGGTAACATCATCATATATTTAATATATTCGATCAGTGCTTACTATATATTCAAGATATATTACTAAAGTAAGGTATTCTTCACACAATTGCTCTGAAAAAATTATAGTTCCATTCATGATCAGCAGATACAACATTACAACAAGCATTTAGAATATCAATGTATATGTAATACGTAGAAGAAAAAAACTTAACGTAAATGATTTTTAAAAAATCACTTTTCCCCAAGAAAAGTAAATAAGAAGTATTCATATTCCTATGCTACCTGCCTTCTCAGTCTTTTTTACGAAAATATAGGTCATTCTTCGATTGACAATTTTTTCACTAATGAATATTACTTATTATTATAACAATTATATTACTTTCATGCTTATTGTACGTTAATAATCACACAATCTCTTCTGAGAGAGAATACTAATTATTGATTTTGTATGAGTGTGGGTTTTCTCATTTTGTTTTCCCCATAACGGTTATGCAACACGAGCACAGATTTTTGATCGCACTCGTGTTGACCTGGGGCTATTTGTGGGTATTTGTTGCGGATGCAAATGTAAAGTCGCGACAAAATATAGTTCCGCGGGGTTTGCATAAATTTTGTGAATCAAAGATCGTTTTTAAATAATAAAACTATATATAAATGTTGTTAAATTTACTAGTTTGTTATCAAGTTTATAGTTTTACCCTCAGGGTGTTGCTAAAACGCGGAACGGAAAACAGAACGGAAAGCGGAACGGAACGGAAAACGGAAAATATCATATCACGTTTATTGCTTTAAAAGGGTATAGACTGGACAGAAACGATTTACTTAGTATCATTTATTCTTCGGCGCGTCTTTTAACCACAATGAAGCACAATGAACCGCAAAAAACCACAATGAAACCACAATGAAATCACAATGACTTCATATCTAATGAATGATTATTAACATGTGGCTGTCTAATTGATATTCTTATGAAAGTCTTTCATATATAGCATTGCATTCAATTTGCTTTAGTTGAGTACGAAACAGAAAAAAAATCAAATGTATACGAATTGTGAAATATTAAAAGAGTAAATAAGCTATAACTTTTTACTTATTTTTCTTATATGGTATTGCTGGCATAACAGCGTAACGCAGTTAGTGAAAGCTTTTCATGTGTTTTATGAGTATTTTTATATTTCAAATTTGATGTATATACTTACCTCAACATTGAATTTTCGGTGTTCTATACAATCTTAAATCATATAGACGATACAGTATCATTGATCCGAGATATAAATAAAACCCAAATAACGTACGACTGACGACATTCATGATCATCTTTACGAAGTTTTGCTGCATCATCTATTTGCAAACATGTCCCGCTATTGTAAATATCATTTTATCAAAAATAGGTTCATTTTATTGGACCAATAACGTTATGGATTTCATGTTATGTTTAATTTTTCTCTAATATCGGCGTTTGTTGTCTTCATCTTCTATTGTTTTAAAATACCCCGGTACTTAGTGAAACTAGTATTTTTAGCAATGCAATTTTGTTAACGTTTGCATTACTTGGCAGTTGTTCATTCCTGCAGTTTTATACATATGATCCGAAAAGAGGGCTCTAGACGTTGACTGGTTTGATTTTCCGAATATAAATTGGGACTATAGGCTGTCGATTCCAAAATTTTGGACGATTTAAAAACACGGATGAAACTTCATTGACACATTATCTTTTTTTATTGGAAAAATTCACAGGATCAAAAACAGATTTCTTACGGAGATTTATAATGGGAAATGTTGACATCTTTTCTCTATTCGAAAGTCACTCAGAAGACTTAGCACAATTTTTCAACGCTATCATCCGGTCTGTTGAAATGCAAAATCCCTTAGACTTCTTTATTTTTAGCCGTGTATTGAAACCTGATGAGCTAGAGAGGACGCATGCGCGGATCTAGAATGGGTGGGGATCGGAGGGGTTCGGACCCCTCCTTGAAAATGAAAAATTATAAAATTTATATAGAAAAATTATCGCAAATATGCATCGACCCCACCCACCGCCGCAAACAGAACTATCCTTCGGACCCCCCCCCCCCCCCCATGGGCATGGAACGTTTTAAAGAAGAAATCATGATTATCTTCATAATTCTGAAAAAACATCGCTTGAACCCTGAGGTATATAAAAATATCGAGTTATTCAGCAAAATGTGAATCGAGGATATTTTGGGACGGAGTATATTGGTCAATGCATGTACCGGTACTGTTAATTTAGAGGAAATTATTATTTTTGAATAAATAATCTCATATTGCTAATCTTTAAAAAAAAAATTACATAAAGTATATCGTTTTTAGCATGATTATCAAATCTATCAAGTAAATGACATTAGATAAGATTTTCCGTTTTTTCGTTCCGTTACGCTTTCCGTTCCGTTTTCCGTTCCCCGTGTTAGCGTTTTAGCAACACCCCAACCCCCAGGGTACTTGCATTCGACGTTTGCAAACACGATAATTTAAATTACAAGTTGCTGTCCTTTAAAAAAGGACTGCAATACGTGGACCATATGCATGTGTTTCTAACGGAAACGCGAAAGCCTTAAGATTATCAGAGATTCCACCGACTCTAGCTCCCTGCTTTATATAAAGACATCTACGGCATGTACGGGGTGACCTGTGATTGCAAAAGTAATATTATAGTAGCAAGCCTGGATATAGTGCCTTTAACCACTGAATGTGTACGTTGTATCACGTAGAGCCCTGACCTTTTACCTCAGAATTTAAACACAATTATGAATTTTATTAATGAAGACATTAATGAAGACATTAAAGATACTATACATGTATAGTATTAGGCGTTCAGCGAATTTCACTATTTGCGTACTTCTTTGTTTACTATGTAAATTGATGTCGTATTTTGATGCATTTCTCTTGAAATTTAAACTTTCATAAAGTGACATAATTATTCAATGATGTATTATATACAGTCACATAATTATTAAATCATGCTTAAATGCGCAATTGTTTTTAATCGGGAAGTACACTAGCCTCGTCGTATAGTTAAGCTATTTCGGAAAACAATAAAACATCGCTATTTGTTCCATTAAATGCATGTTGTAGTTTTGGCATAATATTAACGTATTCCATGATGCTGATAATTCATATCACATGTCGATCATTTCTTTAAAAGAAATACTTCAGTTTGTTTCTGTACTGTTCACCGACAACTTTACAAATACAATGAACATGTGCATATATGGCATGAAATCCCGATTCGGATACACGTGTGCTAGCCTGAGGCGTGTTCAACAGAGCGAGTGCTCGCGAGCGCTCGCTAAAATTTGTATTGCGGGTATAGGAAATTTTGGCGAGCGCTCGCGAGCACTCGCTCTGTTGAACACGCCTCATGTTCCCTTAGCTACCCATAGTGTCGCGCAGGAACCAGATTAGCTCATGCGCAAGCTAAATTTTCCCCAGTGCATCCGGTTTAACCTCGCTTATATATTTTTTGCGTGGACCTCATGCAGGGTCCACGCAATCATTATATTATATACACAAAATATACCTTTATACGGTCGACACCGCTTGAAAAACACCGCACTAATGTCGACACGAATGAAAATCGACACATTGGTGTTGACATTCATGTACAGTAGGGTTTAAAACTTTAATTTGCTTCCGACGCCACTGATTATATATATTATATAGATGATGATATAGACAAGTTAATTAATCATGAATCATCGGAGTCCGGTCAAGTCGTACACAGACCATTTCATAATAAAACTAGTAATAGGATTAGTAATAATGATTTTATTGTAATAATTTTCCATTTGGGTAAATGAACGCACCCAAACGTAACTTTTCTCTGATGTAAGGGTAAAATGCACCAAGTGTTTGCCCCCGAGGTAGGGGTTCTAACTCTAGGGCGGGGCCAAAATAGTCATATAGTGTTAATGCATTTAATGTTTAAAAAAAACATTTAATTTACTTCTGCTTATACTGAATAAAAACTGACTGCATATATAAAGAAAGAAAATAAAGCCAACAATCAAAATTTTAAATTTCATCATCATGTCTCCCAATGCAGGGATTTGAATCTAGGCAAGGGCCAAACACTCATAAAGTGTATAGGATAGGGGTTCTTAGTGCAAAGTGTGGCTAAAATGGTCATTTAGTATTAATGTATATAATGTTTAAAAAAATATCTGATGTCACAGAATAAAAACTGACTGCATATTTAGAAAAAAAAACATTTATTAAGCCGTCATCTTTAATAATGTCACCTACATGTAAGGCAAGGGTTATGGCTGAGGGAGGGGGGGGTGTATATTTGTCTTATTATTATTATTCTGCTATGAGTTTCACTGAAAAAAATCAGTAAATTCACATATTTTGAAAAGAGAAAGAATGAAGCTGTCTATCAAAGTTAAGATATTGTGAAAGCATTTGGAAAGAGTTATCTTCCCTTGCTTGTTCATATTCAGTAATTAATCATTGAATATGTAATTAAGAAGTTGTATGACCAAGTATTTTTATCATTTGGAACAAAAACAGATTTTGAACTTTCTAAATAAACAAATAGAATTGTTGATTGTTTAATAATAGCTGGCTGAATAAAATCACTGATAAGCAGTACATGTAAAATGATTTTGGTATATATATACCAGATGGTATTTTTCTGCCAATGAATATTAAAAAACAAAATGTGAGAATCAATTTATAGCATTGAAAGTTTTTTTTTTATTCTTTTTTTTTTTGGTTTAAATTCCCACAGGGAGAGTTTCTTTCTGTCCCTGGGGATAGGGGATGGGAGGATGTTTGAAATAAAACATGTATACTAGCCACCTTGTTTTAGTTTATCTATGAAAACATATGCACATAAAACCTATCTTGAAAGTTAACAAATATGGGGAAATTATTTTCTATCAAAGTCTTGCACCCTTTCAGTATCAGGTCATGCACTCTTTTATAATCTTTAAGTTTATCGCTAAAATTATAGGTTTCATTGTCCATTTTGAAAGTTTTCAGGCATGGAGGTGGTAATCATTACAATATTATAATTTTTCTACTCCAGAATGAAACTTAAATGCATATATGAGAATCCTCGACAAGTTTGTGTATGGGCTATGGTACTCAGGTGACCGTTAAGGCCTATAATTATTGGCCTCTTGTATAAAAATAGGCCTGATGGACAGGTCAAATACGCTATACCCCTTACTTTCATGGACCTCTCACAACAAGTTGCACGAGATATAATCTTTTTGTATACCGCGCACTGTGCGCAATGCACAGTTATACCAAATTAACAATACAAACTTTGACTCAGGAGATCAAGTAACATATATCAAACATAGGTAATCACAGATTACAAAGCTCACCGAGACGAGGCATCACCTTTATGAGGAATCACCTTTATGAGACCACCTTTATCATATTATTTGAAAATCATAGTTAATAATGATCTTGGATATACATGGATACTGTTTTGACACAATATCGTGTAACAATATCATATGTTAAAAAAATGTATAATAATCATATCTTCATATCATAGGGTATTATATGATACAATGTTTATCAATACAATAATATAAAATACGATATTGCATCCAATGATACCTACAATATATATCATATAAAACAATAAAATACTGTAATAAATAATGATGAAATATGATATTGTAACATATGATATGACATTGTATCTTGTTATACATTATTGTATTTGATCACATAATACAATATCATAATATATTATGATATTGATATTATATGATACAATATAATAATATATGATACAATATCATATCACATAATACATCACAATATTGTAACATATGATACTATTGTATAATATTATAGTATGATATTGTATCATATTTGATACATAATAGGATATTGTATCATATGATACAATAAAATTATATACATTGTTTCATATCAATTATACAATATCATATAATACATTTTCATGTGATATAATAATATATGATATAAACCAATATCAAATTATACAATATCGTATCATATGATACGATATATATATACAATATCATATCATATGATACAATATTATATGTTGCAATATCATATGAAACAATAGCATGTGATAAAATAGTATATTATACAATATCTTATTCTACAATATTGTATCATCATAAACAATACTATACATATCAATATCATGATACAATAACATATCATAATGTACAAAAAAAATTGATACAATATCATATCGTATCATATAACTTTTGATAATAAACATATTAACTCTGAAGCTACTTCTGCGATTCATTTATATTATAGTTAAATCAACTATGCAAGCTATTATCTACAAAATATGTGACCTGTTCCAAAAAAAACAAATCTCATCCAGCATCCGAAACCTACGGCTCAGATTCAGCATTCAAGCCTGCCAGGTGTATCAGTATCATGAAATGCATCATCCATGCAAGTTTGGTGAAGTTAGGACCAGTAATAACTAAGATATAATCATAAGAGAGAACCTGCTCCAAAAACACCAGCTCTTAATCCTTAACCTCCCTCCAGCATCCGAAACCTATGGGTCAAATTCAGCATTCATGCTTGTCAGGTGCATCAGTATCATAAGACTCACCATCCATGCAAGTTTAGTAAAGTTAGGACCAGTAATAACTAAGATATATTTTTTAGCATCCTTGATAATGGAGATCAGGCTCTGCATCTGAAGCTACCTCTGCGATTAATTTATATTATAGTTCAATCAACTATGCAAGTTTGAAATAGTACAAATATTTATTAAACATGTGACCTGTTCCAAAAAACTTAACCTAATCCAGCATCCGAATCCTTTGGCTCAGATTCAGCATTCAAGCCTGTCAGGTGCATCAGTATCATAAGACGTATCATCCATGCAAGTTTTATGAAGTTAGGACCAGTAATAACTAAGATATTATCATCAGAGGGCACCTGCTCCAATAACTTTAACAAGCTCTTACAACCTTAACCTCCTTCAGCATCCGAAATCTATGGCTCAGATTCAGCATTCATGCCTGTCAGGTGCATCAGTATTATAAGACGCACCATCCATGCAAGTTTTATTAAGTTAGGACCAGTAATAACTAAGATATAATCATCAAAGGGCACCTGCTCCAAAAACTTTAACCAGCTCTAAAAACCTTAACCTCATCCAGCATCCGAAACCTATGGCTCAGATTCAGCATTCCTGCCTGTCAGAGGCATCAGTATCATAAGACACACCATCTATGCAAGTTTAGTGAAGTTAGGACCAGTAATAACTAAGATATAATCATCAAAGGGCACCTGCTCCAAAAACTTTAACCAGCTCTAAAAACCTTAACCTCATCCAGCATCTGAAACCTATGGCTCAGATTCAGCATTCAAGCCTGTCAGGTGCATCAGTATCATAAGATGCACCATCCATGTAAGTTTGGTGAAGTTAGGACCAGTAGTAATTTAGAAATTGCTATCAAAGGGCACCTGCTCCAAAAACTTTAACCTGCTCCAAAAACCTTAACCTCCTCCAGCATCTGAAACTCATGGCCCTGATTCAGCATTCAAGTCTTTCAAGTCCATAAGTAGGTCAAGATGCATCATCCATGCAAGTTTGGTGAAGATAGGACAAGTAATAACTTAGATACAGGACCTGCAACAAAAACTTTAACCAGGTCCGGACGCCGACGCCGACGCCAAGGGTATAGCATAAGCTCCCCCCGACTTCGTCTCGGTGAGCTAAAAAATGCATCATTATGCAGTTTAAAGTTTGGTAATGATTGGACCAGTAATGACATATTGCCATCTCTGAGGACCTACTCCAAAATAGTTAACCTCTCTGGCATTCAAAACTTATAGCTCAGATGACTAATAAAATCACGAGATTTATTATATCAATCTAAGTTTTGGTTAGTCTAAGACTTTAGTGTAATAAAGCAAGATATGGCCAACAAAAGACGCCTGCTTCAAAACTTCAGCAAGAAAGTCAGTTCCGATAAGCTTAAGTCAACAAGTACCTCAGATGCATCATCTAAGAACTTTTCGGGTGAACTTAAATCATTGCGTACTTTAATATGCTAAAAAACTCTAATAGGATGGCAGCACCAAGCTTCCCAAACTTTGTCTCTGTGAGCTAAACTAATGATAACATAATATGCGGTGGTGCTAATAATATCTTTAATGAATAATATATGCAGCGATGCTATAAAATATCTAATAATTAATGTAAGCACAATAATATATTTAATAAATAAAACTAGCCCAAAAGGATTACAATGCACAAACAAACACATAAAAAAGCCACACACATAAACTTAAGCCTAAATAAGTATCCCTTATATTGTATGTATTTTCTAAATTTATTATAATACCAGGTAATATGTATTAAAATCTTACGAACAGAGACTGTAATGTAATAAGAATCTTCTGCTGCTGGTATTGCTAATATTGCTTTCTTTTATTAATGAGTAAGATTGTGACACTATAGAAAAAACCCAAAACAAAATCTTATCTATATTCAAATTAATGCAAGTTTTAATTTTGCAGCAGGCCAGATTTACAAGGGTCTTGCAATGTCACAAGTGTTTAAACTATGACAAAGGATTGCACCTTGTTCTAAAAATCATGTTATGCTTTGTAAAAATTTTTTTTACTTCCAAAATTGAAATTTTAAAAAATACAAACTTCATAAATATCAATCAATGTCTAGCAAATGAAAAGTCTTACATTATATACACAAAACAGGTACATTTATAACCAAACAATAAATGTCTACCATGCAGGCTTAGTCATTTTCAAACTAGTTGATAAACATGGTTGCTTTAAATAACATTTGTACACAAAAAAATGTTTCTTATAAATAACAATTATGGTCACAAGTACAACAAGAGGCCCACAGGGCCATGACGTTCCTGTTCAGGATTTTAAAAGTATGATGCCAAATTATCTCATAAAAATGTGTTGCTAAAAGGGTGATGAGGATCACGAGAATATTTTGAAATTCTCTCTATATATTTATACATGATTTCAATTCAATGACTGTAGGAAGGAAAACAATGACCCATAAGAGTAACTATGATCTATAGAAACCACCCCTGCTATCACCATCACAAGAGCAATAGCTCAGGGCAATGGCACTTATGATGATCTGCGAAGAAAATGAACCAGAAACTGCAAATAATTGAAACCTCTGCAAAGAAAAATGAATGGAAACTGCAAATAATTAAAATTTTTCCAAGTCCAAGGCACCTAACTCTGTTGAAAAATGCTTGATCGTACCCAAAATCGAACTTGACCCAGATATTATTATGATAAACCTGTATACCAAATTTCATTTCAATATGTGCATCCTCTGCAAAGAAATGAACGGAAACTGCGAATAATTGGAATTTTTATACGTCCAAGGGGCATAACTCTGTCGAAAATTGCTCTATCATACCCAAAATCAAACTTGACCTAGATTTTATGATAATAAACCTGTATACCAAATTTCATTTCAATACGTTCATCCTTTGAAGAAAATGAACAGAAACTGTTGGTGGACCGACCGACAGACAGCAGCAAAGCAATATGCCCTCCCTTCTTTGAAGGGGTCATAAAAATATATTTTTTAATATAACAATGTACATATGATTCATAACACGGGAATAGAAATCATACAAAATACCATTTATCAACAATCCCACCATCAAGCAAGTTTGGGTGAGGTAGGACCAGGTTTTCTTTATTTATTGCTAACCTTATGTTTCAAACCCAAAGTTACATGAACCATGACAGTTGGTCAGGCAAGCATTTTCTTTCAGCATTCAAACCTGCTTTGAACTAGAAAAACTTACACCTGCATCAAGATAATCATGATCAAGTTCTGTATCTGAAGCTACCTCTACATTACACAGCAAAAGATTAGTTATATTAACTTTGCAAATTAATCAATTCCAAGACCCTAACACAATTTGATTTGCTCTAAAATCTTAAACCTGCCTTAGCTCTGTGATTCATTTATATTGTTAAATCAACAATGCAAGTTTGAATAAGGACCATTATTTACATAAACATGTAACCTGCACCAAAAAACTTGAACCCCCTCCAGAATCTGAAACCTATATGGCTAAAATTCTGCAACCAAGCCTGTGGAGTACATTAGTATAACCAGATGCATCATCATCTTGGTGAGATAAAAAGATAACAGAATAAGAAAAACAATTCAATTTCAGCAAGCTATGATTTTGCAGATATACAAGTTCAAACTTGTTTAAATAAAGAGAGCGACTTTCCATCTTCGGAATGTTTACAGTCATTTCATGCATATCTTTTACAGTTTTATGCTATGATATGGTATGCAATTTTCATGATATGCTATGAGATTTGTATGCTATGCTATGAAGGGCTTAATAAAATGGTATGCTATGCTATGGTATGCTATGAGATTTGAACAAAAATACCTCCATATACAGAAGAGTTCTAAACATCTGGTGGTAAAATGACAAGAATCCAAAGTTCATGACTAAATTGCAATGGTAACATTAATTCTTAAAAATTTATTTAGAATTTAGAATTATTTAGAATTTAAGGTAAGGTTTGCAGCTGGCATTTTTTTAGGAATTGTATCAAAGTTATATACCATTTTGTTTACTATACTAAAGTCTTTTTTCTCATGAAATTCAAATGCTTGAGCTGGACCCGTTTTATAACTACAAAAGGTCAAAGTTCATGATTTCAAATTTTCATGTTGATGAAATGTAAGTAAATTCGTGAAAATATATGCATTTCATATGTGACTTTTATATGGGTTATTTATGCTTAAAATGTTCGAAAATAATGTCACTATTTATATCATGATTTATTTTTTTAAATTTATGATGAATTATTTAAAAAATAAATAAAATACAACAAAAGTCTTAATTTTGGACTACTATTTTATACATGAAAACATCTTATTTGAAACCTTTCCAAGTCCACCGATTCCAGGTAAAACGTATCTTAGTATATGTGTAATCTGGTGTTTCCAAAACACTCTTTAAAACTATATGATGCGGACTTCGTTTTTGTGGAAATTGATAAAATGCTTGTGTTCTGTTACTTTTTCAATGAAACTACAAAACCCAGGGAAATAACAAAAACCTTACACCAATTATGACGTCATATAAATTTTGACGTCATAGCTGGAATAAAGGGTAGTTGGTGTTACGTCACAATGAAAATCTGTGAGTTATCTCCCTGTAACCGCAAACCTTACCTTAAAACTGAGTTAAAATCATGTTGTATGCTATGGTATGATATGATGAATGAGAATCTATGAGATTGTATGCTATGGTATGAGATTTGAATGATATGACATGCTATGGTGTATGTTGTAAAAAAAATATGCTTGAACTGACTGTAAAGGTACATATGGTCTTCTTTTTTAAATCTCAGTATTCCTAAGTTAAAAAAAACCTCTCACCAAAAAATAATTTCCCCGAATATAACCAATATACAATCAACTACTACCGTAATTGGGATATAATGGTATGTCAGTCCATTTTTTCATCCTTTCTTAGTACAAGAGTAGCATAACAATCAGCAGTCAACAAAAATGTTTCAGGCTTAACTGTAAGACCCATTTCAATATCATTTTGATACAGATGTAAACTCTCTGGAAAAATTTGAGAATGGAACCCAAACTTTCCCTCACTTTCAATATTTTTCGTTACACCTGATGACAGATGCTTGTAGTTTAACACTAACCAGGTTGCAATCACTGTGGGAATCTGCAAGGTTTTATTTTCATAAAACAATGGCATTTGTTTACTTGCAAGATATATGTCTTTCTCAGAGTCATAGAAATGAAATTGAATATGATTTTTGCTCACACCAATCGAGGGAACGATATTTGAAGCTGGATTGCATTTTTTCTGATAAAAAGAAAACACAATGGTTTGGGAAAACAACTGTGACAGGTGGTTATTCAGGTCATCTGTCTTAACTTCTATTTGAGAAAGTCCATCATTGCTTAAAGATTCATCATCTGAAGAGTTGGTGTCTGGATTTTCAGGTACTGGTACTACCGTTGCACCAACATCAATTTCACACCTTGGCTTTTTTGATTTTGTACAGCTTTCCTTAAGTGCAAATTTTCCGATTAAAATGTCGAATCTCCCATACCAAGTTTTAGCATTACCTGCAATAGAGTGTATACAAATTTTCATTTTTTGATTTTGTAAGGAGCCACATCCCTTACTTGAACAACTATGGCAGACTATCAATCAGTATAATACAATGTATAGGATCTCTCATGATTTGCGATGGTATTATATGATTTTTATTCCAATGAGTTGTGTGTTTTCTATTTTGGAGCCTTAGCGAAGGGATAAAAATACACAATGAGTTGAATAAAAATCATATACAATCATAAATCATGAGATATTCTTTTTATCACATCTTTTAACCCAGTCGTATAGTTGAACTTTGCTCTTTTCAACATTACAATCGTCTTTTAGTCACAGATAACCTTTGTTATATGACATCAATATTTTTAAGCATGAAGAAAAGATTTCTTTCACAATAATCATATCATTTTTTAGCAGATTATTATTACCGGTACTTATTTTTAAAGGAATTTTACTAAAGGATTAGTATAATTATTTTAAATGTGAGCAAATCTGCTTTTCAACATGTAACATGTTTGTGGTAATGATGTATATGTAGTGTCTCATTATGACATCAGGCCGCTTAAAAACACAGTGTAATACATATAATAATTTATTACATGGGCGATATCCACCTTATATAGCTACAAACATATGATGAAATATTATTTAAACAATGAAATGCTTTCTTTTGTGCTTCATAAGGGTATGAAGTTAGCTAGCATTGTATAAAAAATACATAAGGCCATAAAAATTAATTTCTTGGTTCTCAGGCCAACATTTTCAAAAACAGATGCAGTCAGGCAGCGATCAATTTTTCTTTTTATTTTAACACTGGGCAATTCTTATTCAAATCCAGAAATAAAGCAAATAAATATTACCTTGCAATTACCTTGCAATGAATGTATTGGAATTATTAGTTCAAACTAAATGAAATAAATAAGCCATCTTGTTCTTCAAGAAACACCACAACTACGAGGCTTGAGAAAGCTGTGTGTTTAAGTATAATGGAAAATTAAGTATAGAGCTGCATGAACTCTCTTCCTATAGAAATTCCATGTTAAACAGCTTTTTTCTTCATATACCAAAACTAAAATCATTGCTGTTGCGATCATAACTTATACACAGTGTCTCGTAACTAGATTCGGTGGCCATTCGCAATTATGTTCTTGTAAAGTCAAGCATTTTACTGACTTGAGTATCTAAATTGCTGTCCTAAATCCAGAATTTTCTTTTTCTGGAAAATGAATAAAATAAAATTTCCATAGTGCGCTTGCAAAATGAATAAAATAAAATTTCCATAGTGCGCTTGCAAAATGAATAAAATAAAATTTCCATAGTGCGCTTGCTGAGGAAGCGCACTATGGAAATTTTATTTTATTCATTTAATGATAAAAATGGGCAATGAGCAATGTTAAATCAGATGCACGCAGGCCCGAGAACAAAGGAATTAATTTTTTGTTAACCTAACCTGCGTTAGGTTGTGCTTTGGATTGCGTAGGTTTCTGGCTAGTCATGAATGTGTAAATTAAAATTAATTTTCGTAAAATAGAGGGAAATACTTTGTGAAGGTAAATACATTGTATTATACAATACAATGTTAAATCATATATATATAATACACTTAATTCAATATTAATCATATCATACAATACAATATTATATCATATCATATATTAAAATACAATATAATATCGCATCATTTATTACAATATAATATAGAAATGAAACAAGAGGCCCATGGGCCACATCGCTCACCTGAGCAACAATAGACATGATAAAATCAGCTTTATGGCGTTATATACAAAATGTCCGAATAATGTAGTATAATAGATCCTGTATATAAAAAATTCCCCTGCATATTCTTATGTTTATCATTGACCCCCTTTGTAACAGAATGATTTTATAGGCATATCACATATTGAGCATTGCAGTTCTCGAAAAGATCTTAAACAACTGTTTATATATGTATTATAAATGTACATCAAACTCTGAACCCATTGTGAGGCCCAATAATTGTCCAGGGGCAAGAGTTTTTTTAAAACGGTTTTTAAATTAAAACCAGCAATGTTTTATTCTTTCATTTTATTTAGAATTATAGAGCAAATGAATTATGTATACAAATCCATCAATTACAATCTATTAACATTAACAAGAGGCCTATGGGCCACATTGCTCACCTAAGCAACAATAGGCATGATAATATCGGCTTAATGGAGTTATAATACAAAATATCTGGACAATGTGGTATGATACATGTCGATCCTGTATAAATAAAAATAAATTTTCACCCTAGATATTTTTTATGTTTATAATCAAGTCCCTTTTCTAACAGGATGATTTTATAGTCATATCATATGTTGAGCATTGCAGTTCTCAAAAAAATTCTAAACAAGATATCTGTGAGCCAATGCTCACTAGTGATACCCCCGCTCTGATGTGAATATGCAAAATAAGCAAAGTCAACATTTAACAGAAAGCTGGTATCCGATTGGTACAGAAATATATCCCACAATATGGCATGCCTTAACAAACACTGTGTCAAAATTTCAAGCATCTGCCATAAATAGCTGCTGAGAAATCTTTGACGAGAATTTGTTTGAAAAATTTGGCTAAAAATAAACAAAGTCATTATTTAACAAGAAGTTGACGTCCGATTGATACAAAAATAAATCCCACAATATGGCATGCCTAAACAAATAGTGTGTTAAAATTTCAAGCATCTGCGATAAATAGTTGCTGAGAAATCTTTGACGAAAATTTGTTTGAAAATTTTGGTTAAAAAATAAGCAAAGTCGTCATTTAACAGGAAGTTGACGTCCGATTGGTACAAAGAAATATCCCACGATATGGAATGCCTTAACAAATAGTGTGTTAAAGTTTCAAGCCTCTGCGATAAATAGTTGGTGAGATAAATGCGAAAGAAATTTTTGTTACCGACGTACAGACAAACACACAAGGGTAAAACAGTATACTCCCTTCTCCTTCGGAGCGGGGGTATAACAATTGTTTATATACGGGATTCAAACCTACATCAAACCCCTTGTGAGACACAAATATCGTCCAGGTCCCAGATTCTATACAATTTTTAATAATCAGCAATACATCAAAATGCTTGAAAATAAGTAAAACCATGTGATAACATTTCAGTTTTTGTGAATAATTAAAATGTTTTCCTTTGTACAGTCGGATCCCCAATGTGGCCCCACCCTACTCCTCAAGATTTTGATTTTAACATATTTGAATCTACACTATCTGAAGTTGCCGGCACTAAAGTTGTTCAAAGCAAATGGTTTTTCAAAAGAAGGTTTTAAAAGATTAACTCAATATATTCCTTTGTAAAAGTTTGACCCCCATTGTAGCCCCACCCTTTCCCAGGGGGTCATTTTTACAACTTTGAATCTACATAACCTAAGGATGCTTCCACATAAGTTTCAGCTTTCCTGGCTGATTGGTTTCTGAGAAAAAGATTTTTAAAGATTTACTCCATATATTCCTTTGTAAAAATTTGACCCCCCCCCCCATTGTGGCCCCACCCTTTATACAACTTTGAATCTACAGTACCTGAGGGTGCTTCCATATAAGTTTCAGCTTTCCTGGCTGATAGGTTTCGGAGAAGATTTTTAAATATTTACTCTTTATATTCCTATGTAAAAATTTGACCCCCAATTATGGACCCACCTTTCCCCAAAGGTCATGATTTTCACAACTTTGAATCTACACTACCTGAGGATGCTTCCACATAAGTTTTAACTTTCCTGGCTGATATGTTTCTGAAAAGAAGATTTTAAAATAATTACTCTATATATTCATATGTAAAAATTTGACCCCACATTGTGGCCCAACCTTACCCCCAAGGTCAGATTTTCACAACTTTGAATCTACACTACCTGAGGATGCTTCCACACAGACAGACAGACAGACAGACAGATGGACAGACAGACGACAGTCAAAATGTGATCAGAATACGTCACTAGAGCTTTTAGCTTACTGACAGGTGAGCTAATAAAAATTATAGTACCGTATACAGCAATTTCTTACTGGTTTGAAGTGCTTTTTAGCAATTTAGTAAATACTTGGTCAGTTGTGTATTATACAATGATTTTTTACTTGTTTGAAGTGCATTTTAGCAGTTTAGTAAACTTAGTCAGTTGTGTATATCAGTAGCAGATGTAAACAAAAGTGATCGTGAGAACGAACGAGCATTCAGTTGAAATTTAGACCCTGTCACTCTTAGAACTTTAATTTTTGCAATTTACATGTATATGTTCCTTTTCATAAGGATTACTTATGCTAAATTATGTTGAATTTGACTCTGTAGTTTTTGAAAAGATTTTTAAAAATGCACCCTCCACTTTGAATGAAAATTGAATATTCACCATTCCATAGGGATGCTTTGTGCCAAATTTGGTTTTAGAGAAGAAGTTCAAAATGTGAAAGTTTACAGACCGACGGACAGACGACGAACAAAATGTGATCAGGTGAGCTAAAAATAATTAGGACATATGTACTGCAGTACGGGTATAATTTATAAAACATACTGTAAGGCCAAAATTAAAAATATCTATGTTTCCCCTAACCCAACCGGCCCAATTAAAACCCGCCAACTGAATTGGTGTTTTTTTTACCACATTGAATAGAAATTTTTTTTAAAGAAACCTAATTTTACCCAAAGTCGTTTTTAGAAGACCTACATCTTTTTCGTTTTACAATCATTTTGTTAGCCTTGATCATTAACATGGGCGAAATACTCGCTTTATGATCGGTAACTTCGCTGAAATTTCTTCCGAAAAAGAAGTTGAAGTCGCCCTGTATTCTGGGTTCACGATCTTGTAAATTAACCCCAGAAACAATTTAAAAGACGTTTCCACAGCCTCAGTTAACCACTGTTGTGATTAATAATTTGCGATTGTCTTATCTTTTCTGGATATACATACAGGTGATGCAACATATAGCCTACTGTGCATTGAAAATTACAACCAATGTTTATTACTTTTAGTTGGTAAATTGTATTTAGTTAATAACTCTGCCAAATTAATGCTAAAATAATCAAAAAACCATCTGTCTACAGTTATCTTAAAAATTAAAATGATCTACACAATGGTTGTCATTGGGTCAAATGTTGGACTAATGCCTCCAAAATACACAGAAGTACAGATACTGATTTTATTTTCACTTAGCTAACACAATTAAACACATTTCATCTATAAAACGTACGAATACATCAAATAAATTAAATATAAAAGATTGGATAAGTTTTTAAAACTTTTAGAAGTAACTGTTGTTTTATTTTTTATTAACTTGCTTAATTTTTAATCCAATCTTAATTAAGGTTGAATCTGTGTATATCATCATTTTTGTAGATTATGCTGTATCAAATACTGTCAGTCTCCCTGATTTCTCAAACTTCTCCCTACTTTTCTGTTAGGGAGAAATAATTCTCCCAAAAATTAGGTTGGTACCTGTGAAATGAAAGACTCTTATAAATGTTGTGAAAATTTTAAACAGTTCTCTTAAGGTGGCTCACTACACCTTGAAATATTTTCTCAAATCAGCAGAAAATTACTTGATTATGATAGATATCATAATGGATAAGAAGTATTTGGGTTTTTTGTTTTTTGTTTGTTTTTTTTTTTTACAACCGAATGATATAAACAGTTAACAAAACATTTGAATCGCCATCTTGTGACCTAGTGTCTTAAAAAGCACAACTCTGGGTGTAGTGAGGTACCTTAAGAATTCGTCAAATTTCAAATCGACAGAAACAAAAGAGTTGGTTTTGGTAATGACTATAATAAAAGTGAAACTGGGTAAATTTACAAAAAATTTGTTATCTAAATAATTTTTTCCTCCCTGGCATTATGTTTCACATTTGGGTTAATACTACAGTATTTCTTTGTATAGAAACCTATTTCCTTGTCAAAGAAGGATATTCACTGCAAGTTTAGTGATTTTGTGTAAACTTAATATTGTAGAATCATTAAATATTACTTCACAAATATTTACATTTATTACATTACCTTAAGTTTATCAAATATTATTGTTTTGATATACTTTTAGACATTTTATAAACCAAATTTTGAAATATTAATTGATACTTTGAAGTATGTACATTATCATTTAAATGATTTTTTTTAAAATATAGGTTAACATGTACATCAACATACAAATGATAATGAATCTATTCATGCACATCTAGTCATTGAATGAAACATGTTTAAATTTAAGACAAACAATATCAAATTGTGAATTCGATATTAAATTTGTTTTACATTTTATTAGTACAGTCAAGTATAACAATTGTTTTACAACTAGTAATATTTTTTTTAGTTTTGTAATTAATTAAAGAATTGATTGATTTTTCATTTTTAATTTATAATGTATTTTATATTATGCTCTGGCAGAAAAAAAATATTTACCTACCTACCTACCCAACTTAAAAATTTAGAGTCGGGTTAGCGGAAACAAAGATATTTTTAATGATGGCCTAAAGTCTTTGCATTTTAATCATTGTAAAACAAGTTCAGATAACAAAATAATTACTTAATAATTCAGTATAATTTGCACAAATTAAGAGAGGGGGGAAAGAGAGAGAGAAAGAGCACATGGTTTATCTAAACGAATGATTAGGTTCTTGAAACCCGATTCTATATGAAAGTGGGAGCAGTGGACTTCAACAGGTTTACTCTTTTTTTTTTACACTATGAGTTCATTGAAAGTGTAATGAAATATGATTACATGTATGTTAAACAAGAGGCCCATGGGCCACATATCACTCACCTGAACAATAGTTATTGTATTATTATATTTTTAAGGGGTTTATTTAAGGAATAAGAAATCATTCTTTGAGTATTATGAGGTGATAATTTTGGTCGAGGCGTGATCATATCCAGTTAAGCCCAAAGGGCTTAATGATAGAATTGATCACAACCCAACCGAAATTATCACCTCATTATACTCGAAGAATGATTCATTATTACTTTTATTTATATAATTTTCAGCAATTGTATGATTAAATATATTTCAATAAAAATAAGCAAACCCTGCTTGCGTCCCAATTATACGTCATTTAAATAAATTGGACTGTAAAGTACAAAATTGTTATGCAGTGTTAATACAGGCAAAGACGCTGAAAAATGTAAATATTATGAATTGAAAAATATTGTAAAACTCTCAAATATTTCAAGATTTTGCCATACATTGAACAATACATAAATAGAAGCCTACTTTATTGGGACATCATAATATCTTTAAAATGCTTCAACTGGCCAATCTTGAAATATCCTAGGCATCAAAGCATTATAAAGATAACAAAGTTCTAAAATGAACTTTAACAAGAGGCCCATGGGCCACATCGCTCACCTGAGCAACATTAGCAATAATAAAATCAGCTTTATGAAGTAATATCTAAAATATCAGGACAACGAATGAGAAAAATTGATCCTGTTTTAAAAGATTTTCAAAATTTTCTACAGATGTTCTTATATTAAGCACCTTTTGTAACTAGCTGATTTAATAGTTATACCGCATATTGAGCATTACCATTTTCAAAAAGATCTTGAACAAATGTTCATATAAATACAGTGGACCCCGCTTAATATAATAGTTATTATGTCAGGGGAAATTATTATATTAAACGGACTATAATAATAAGCGTACCCAGCTAAATTCAATGTGTAGAAGTATGATATGTGCCTATTCACGTCATGTATTATTACTATCTATTTCTAGACGATGTAATGTCTACAATAATTGATGATTTCTTCTAAAACTTTATTTCATATATAAAGTTTACTATTACAAGCTTGGAAAATTGCAAGATCCACCAATATGCTTCCGATGGGTTGACATGCTTTCATTTTGTTTTCTTCCTGTACTTCCTGTTTTGACTAAATCTAATAAGGCATTCATGAGACAATTCGTTTTTAATAACTTCTTTCATTAAAAATCAAATAAACCACAAAGTTATGCAGAATTTTCTTATTTTCTTTGATTTATTTAGCCCATTCTTCCTATAAAATAGAGGCATATTAAAAAAGACTTTGTCACTTCTTCACTGCAGTACAAATCGTCAAATGGAACATCATGTACCATAAGCTAAGCCATGTAAAATGTCCCATATGTTATAAACATGAGGCATTCACTTATTCAAACAGTAAAAAAACCTCAATAATACAGCGATGTCACTTGTTAGGTGCATAGGTAAAGTACCCAAGCCACGTGCAGTGAGGCGTGACTAATCCCGTCTGGCCAGCACAGTCGGTAAATTTCAAAGTGATTTGGGAAGTCAGAGTGTTTATACAAGCTTCTCATGGGGGGACTAGCTCGAGAAAAAGGTGTGAAACTCAATTGACAGGCGTAAACTTTCTATTATATTAAGCGGGGTCCACTATTTAAGCTATAATAATAACCGATGTAAAATACAATGATTTATTAAGAAATGGTTTTGTGTTTTGAAAAACTATTATATTAACCGAACTTTAAAATTAAACAGGTATAATACTAAGCGGGGTCCTCTGTATGAACCTACATCAAACTTTGAACCCCTTATCTAGGTCCACAGTCTAAACAACTGAGAATTAACAAATCCCGGGGATCATGACTTGAACAAACTTAAATCTACACTACCTGAGGATGCTTCTATGCAAATTACAGCTTTTCTGGCCAATTGGTTTTTGAGAACACGATTTTTAAAGATACCAACAAATTTTTAATAATTCTTAATTATCTCCCTTTGAAAAAGGGCGTGGCCCTTCATTTTAACAAACTTGAATCCCCTGAAGCTAAGGAAGCTTTGTGTCAAGTTTGGTTGAAAATTGCCCAGTGGTTCTAGAGAAGAAGTTCAAAATGTAAAAAGTTTACAGACGTACGGACAGACAGACAGACAGACAGACGGACAGATGGCTGGACGACAGAAAAAAATGATCAGAAAAGCTCACTTGAGCTTTCAGCTCAGGTGAGCTAAAAATCATAAAGTGAAAGTTGTTATTCTTTTGGATTTTAACCATAGATTTAAGAATTGAAAAGAATAAAAATATAAATTTTCAGAAACATTTTTTTACATTTTTTTAAGCTCTAAAATACTCTATTTGCAATTTTTCCCATTTCAATGAAAAAAATAGAAAAAAAAAATCATTAAATAATTGAAAGTTGATATTGATCTAAAGTAATATACAATATATTTTAAAGATGCTAAATTCATAGCGTATGTTTAAAATATTTCATCAATGCTATTTCATTCAGTTACTTGACGATGTATTTTTACTATCCATTCAAATTGCCTATTCAAAAATCGATTAGTATGCTTTTATTTAGTCTTATTTGATTCTGAAGAAGTATTGAAACTTTTCTGGTTAATTTACATTAACTGCAAATCGGTAAATAAAATTAATGAAATGATTTTGCCGATTTATGTCCCTACGATCGAGTTTCAACAATCTTCAGCCAATTTGCAATCGTATTTTAGAAAAAGATAATGTGTTGATTATATTTGTATTTTGTATGTATTTTAAGTTCTTAATCTACTTGTTCACGGGCAAAGTTTGATATAATAAACAATCTGGAAAACAGCATCCTAACCGCCTATCATGTAAGAATATTCGCGAAGCGGTTTATGGCAATATAAGATCGCGGTGATAAATATCAGGTCGCCATCAGATATATATATATATTACTAATGTCTTTAACTCGATTATTCAAAGTGTTATTCTTTAAATTACAAGAAATGGAAGGAGGTAATTAATTTGCATCACAAAGCAACATTTAAAACTGTAAATGTTATTAAATGCATACATCTCAAATTACTTTTAAAGGGACATGGTCACGATTTTGGTCAAAATTATTTTTTCGATTTTAATGTTTACAATGATTCAGTAAGGCATGTTTAATAGGCAACAAAAGTTTGAGTGTCATTCGTTGAGTTATAAGAGAGTTACAGAGGTTACAATTCTTTGCTATGTAAACAAAGCTTTTGTTTACATTTTGAATGTTGAAGTGAAAATTCCAGTTTTAAACCTAAAATGAATGCGTTAAACGTTAGGAACTGTTTATCTATGCTTAAAATGAACAAGATAGACAAATCAGCTTGAAAAAATATTTTTACTGGTATACTGAACATATGTAAACAAAAACAGGGCACGAGCCTTGTTTACATGACAAAGCATTGTGAGCCCTGTATCTTGCTTATAACTCAACGACTGACTCTCAAATTTCAGTTGATAATTAGAAATACATTCCTAAAGCATTATAAATAATAAAAACAGAAAAATAGAATTTGACCAAAATCGTGACCATGCCCCTTTAAAAAATCAAATCCAAATTATTTATGTATACATTTCCCTTCTTGGGTATATTACAGACCCTGAAACGTACTACTACACCAAAAAAGCGTGTGAGTTTCGTGCGAGAATCGTTTCGTGTAAACCGTTTAGCGTTTCGTGTGAATCGTGAAGCGTTTCGGGCAAAGCGTGCAGCGTTTCGGGCAAAGCGTGTAAAGCGTTTCGAGCAAAGCGTGCGAGAATCGTGTGAAACATTTCATCAGATTTCATTCGGAACTTTTCTCAATTATTAGTTCTTTCAAAATGGCGCCCGAGTTTAAGACTTCCCGGAATGGTTTGTGATTAACAAAACACTTATGTATGTATACTATTGACATTTTGTTTGTAAAAATCAACTCTTTGTGATACTGTCAAGTTGTAATAAACACGTAGTATTTGATGTTTCTTTTACATCGATAACTGAAACCTTTTGACAGTGTACAATTAGCACTCGGACACCGGGTAACACATACCTGCAGCTGACTAAACCTGTCAATCAAACTGTATTTTTTTCATTGGATGGTCTCGCGTCTCTTTTTTTTGTCAACAGCCAATAAAAAAATTAATGACTTTAAAGCAGTCGGAATCAGTATTTGATAAAGAACATCATTTTAATGATATAACGTTCATCAACTCAATAACAAAATTAAACAAGAGGCCCAGGGGCCACATCGCTCACCTGAGGAACAATAGCCTTAACTCTGATCAAATTAGCATTACAGTATCAAAATCAAAATATCTTGACAACTAAGTACAGTAGATATTGCTAAAAAAATTTTTAAAATATCTGCCGATTTTTATCCACATATTTTTATGGTAAATACCAAGCCCCTTTTGTTGTTGTACCTGTAAGATTTTTCTCTATTCCTATATAACCCTCCCCCCTCTTTGTGGCCCCACTTTTCTCTAGGGAAACATGGTTTCATCAAACTTTAATCTGCACAACCCGTGCTTTCACACAAGTTACTGCTTTTTGGACTGAAAACTTTCCCAGAATATTTTTAAAGATTTTCTCTATATATTCCTATGTAAAAATTCACCCCCCCCCCCATTGTAGCCCCACCCTACCCCCAGGGACCATGATGTAGACAAACTTGAATCTCCACTATCTGAGGATGCCTCCACAAAAGTTTGAGCTTTTCTGGCCTAATAGTTTTTGAGAAGAAGATTTTTAAAGATTTTCTCTATATATTCCTATGTAAAAATTCATCCCCCATTGTGGCCCCACCCTACCCCCAGGGACCATGATTTAAACAAACTTGAATCTACACTATCTGAGGATGCTTCCGCTCCAATTTGAACTTTTCTGGCCTAATAGTTTTTAAGAAGAAGATTTTTAAAGATTTTCTCGATATATTCCTATGTAAAAATTCATCCCCACATTGTGGCCCCACCCTACCCCTGGGGACCATGATTTAAACAAACTTGAATCTACACTATCTGAGGATGCTTCCACTCCAATTGGAGCTTTTCTGGCCTAATAGTTTTTGAGAAGAAGATTTTTTAAAGATTTTTTTCTATATATATTATGTAAAAATTCATCCTCCCATTGTGGCCCCACCCTACCACCGGGGACCATGATTTAAACAAACTTGAATCTACACTATCTGAGGATGCTTCCACTTAAATTTGAGCTTTTCTGGCCTAATAGTTTTTGAGAAGAAGATTTTTAAAGATTTTCTCTATATATTCCTATGTAAAAATTCATCCCCCATTGTGGCCCCACCCTACCCACGGGGACCATGATTTGAACAAACTTGAATCTACACTATCTGAGGATGCTTCCATACAAGTTACAGAATTTCTGGCCTAATAGTTTTTAAGAAGAAGATTTTTGAAAAATACCTACAAATTTAAAATAATTCTAAATTATCTCCCCTTTAAAGAGGGTGTGGCCCTTCATTTGAACAAACTTGAATCCCCTTTACCCAGTGATGCTTTGTGCCAAGTTTGGTTGAAATCTGCCAAGTGGTTCTGGAGAAGAAGATGAAAATGTGAAAAGTTTACAACGACAACAACGCCGACGCCAACGCCAACGACGACAGACAACGGACAAATTTTGATCAGAAAACCTCACTTGAGCTTTCAGCTCAGGTGAGCTAAAAAGAATAGAAGGGAAAATATTGTGTTAACATTTTATATATTTATGGTACTAATTTTAAAAAGTTTGTGGTAAAAGCGACGTTATGCGTACATGTATATTGAGTCTAAAATTTAATTCATTGATTTTGTTGCATCCGATATAATTTATTGAATTTATTTTAGAAATAGATATCCTAAATAGTAATACAAACTTTCTTTTGTTTATGTCAATCGTCTCGTTTCTGTCTGGTTTTATGTGCGGAACACACTTTAATATGTGGTTAATACGATATCAAAAAAAAAATTGTTTGATTGCATAGCCTTCTTTTAAATTCGGTGATTAGTTTACTTCTAAATAATTATTAATGTAATTGAATAACTATTACTTTAAATACATGTATTACGTTTTTATTCTCACAAATCATTTCAAAACAACTCCTAGTGTTGAAAAAAAAGCCGCCGAAAAACGAAAAATGGATTTACGTTTGTAATAATACGGATTTCAATTTTAATGTTTTAAAATAAATAAGCCATTTACATTTTCTGTATCTATTATTATTATTTTTACGGAACAATTTCATTTTTCCTACGACATTAAAACGAGTGATATTTCTTTCGAGCAATGAATACATGTACGTGCATGTTCTGTAGCATTTTCGCGATTGAAATATTTTTCATTAAAGATGGATATTGTCGATTTTAAAAAAGATCTATTTGTGAAATATCATTATTTCAATTATTTTGCACCATTTTAAAACAAATCATACCATAAAAGTAAAAATCTGAGAGAACCCGATTGAAACGAAAAACGAAGCGTGTCCAAAGTGTGTGAAAAGCGAGCAAATCGTTTCATGTGAGAAACGTTTCGTGCAAACCGTTCAGCGTTTCGTGCAAACCGTTTAGTGTTTCGGGGAAAGCGTGTAGCGTTTCGTGTAAACCGTTCAGCGTTTCGTGTAAATCGCTTAGCGAGCGTGTAGTGTAGTAGTACGTTTCAGAGTCTGTAATTATTAGTCACGATCATTTCCTGTGTATAGTGATTAACAAACCCATTTGAAAGATGAGAAATTTAAAAATTCATCCTCCATTGTGGCCCCACCCTACCCCAGGGGACCATGATTTGAACAAACTTGAATCTTCACTACCTGAGGATGCCTCCACACAAGTTTAAGCTTTTCTTGCCAATTATTTTTTGACAAGAAGATTTTTAAAGATTTTCTCTATATGTAAAGATTACTCATCAATTTGTGTCTCTTTTAGAGACTTTGCATTCAAAGTTCTAAAAGTTTTGGGGCAATTGATTCATTACCTCACAGTTACTTCTTGAATGAAATATAAAGAAAGTCAGTTATGGTAAACAAGATAATTGATTGGTAATAATTCAGCACAAAGTAAAAATATCATTAGTTTACAACAATGCCAACGACAACAGACAACAGACAAATTTTGATCAGAAAAGCTCACTTGAGCTAAAAAGTTCACCAGAATATGAACTTGGTTGGTACATGATCAAATCTTCTGAGAAGCCTGAATCATGTTACCAACCAAGTTCATATCCCAGTGAACTTTTTAACTTCCTGTTTATTTCTTAAAAGTAAAAAGTGTCAGTAATGACTTTAACTTCCTTTTCAGAAGATTCTTACCTATTGATGTGTCCCCATATCTGATTATTTTTTTACAGGAACATGGACATCTTTCACATTTTTTCATGCCATGATTATCTAGCACATAATTTTTGGTTTGTGAAAGAGGTGAAAAAAAATGGATGGCAAGTCTAGCTGCCCAGTCAGTTTCGCTTTTGTTTCGTTCAGATTCTTGCTTCTCTTCTTGAAGTCCCTTGCTTGCTTCTGGAATCAAAATAATAAGTAATTTCAGTATTAAATTCATTTAAAGAGAGATAAGTATCTGGATATGAAAGATTTAGATTTTTGTTTGATCCATGTACATGTAGTATATATATAATCACGAGGATGAAATATCCCAATATACAAAGAAAGCCAACATACTGAAAATTCATTCATTACTTTCACTCAACTCAATAAGTTACCTAGATATCAATTGGAAATTATAGGAATTAAGCAACTCGGTGTCTTCCCACTTAGCCAACATTTTGAAAAAATACAGGTAAAATACAGGTAGATCTGTGTTGGCTAAGTGGGAATGGGGTGCAGATAGATAACAAAAGAATTTAATTACAGGTAAGCTATAGTCTGTTTTCAGATAAAAGTAGGAGAAATAAAATATTTGTTAGCCTACAGAAGAATAAACATGAATTGAGCTTCTGTCCCAGCACTTTATTTTATCTAATTAATTCAGATGAAAATTTAATCTTCAAAAATTAACTGTTCCCCTATAACTTATGCCCTTAATTAAGGTACAAATATCATGGCTTGTCTATTTTCATCATATATTAAGATAATTAAAAAAGCTGACTTAACTTAAGGAGGTTGGCACCTGAGGGAATAGTAATGTCAATCATCCGAAAACCACTTGGATATAAAGATGGGGATTGGGGACCTATAATGTTCATTTATTCTATTTGTGACCCATGTCACATGCCATTTTTTGGAAATATAGGGCCCCAAACAGAAATGATAATTTTCCTGAAAATTTTGCTAAAATTTGAAATAGAAATTGATAATTTGAAGAAATCAAACAAATATTTATAGTTTTAACTATAATTTATTTATGATTTTAATACAGTATGAAGTTGAACACATGTATTGACTATAAAAGTAAAATCTAAGTCAAAGTTTTAAAAATTCTTGCTTTATTGGTGGCTTAATTCAAAGGCCAGTATATTATGAACACAACAACTAATATTTCAAAATTTTGGAGTAATCAAATTATAACGCAAATAAAAAAAATCATAGTAATGTCATCTTTCCAAAACTTTGCATACAAATAGACATACATGTAATGTCTCATTTAAAAGAAAAACAAGTAGGGGTCACAACTCAAAAATTTGAGATAAAGCATGAAATAAGCTAATTTAAGGCCAAAATTGGAGTTAATTTTTTCTTAACTTCTATGAAATAAAAGCTAAATATGCCAAAATATATCAATAGCAATATCAAAATATTGTTTAAATATGTTTTTTAAAACATCATGAATATATTGTAATACACAAACTATCTAGAAGTTTGGTCTGCGCTGAAAATTAGGAAGCTAAAGTAACAGTACTTTAAAACTAGTGAGTTATGAAAATTGTTCATTTCCTTCTTGAAAACCTTCCGCCACAAAATATAGTCCCTTACTAAACTCTGTAAAAATGTAATTTTTTAAAAACAATTTTATTCAATACTGTTTATTTTAGATTGTTAAATATAAATATACAACTAGAATTAATATGTGATGCAGAATTTTCAGACTAGAGGTGACCCAAAATGGCTACCCAAAACCTAAGGAGCGAACCTCTTTAAACTTGGCCTTGAAAAATATTGTAAATTATAAGAATCACGTTTGAAATTTTAACTTTAATCGACTATGGGTCATATTTCAATTCTCTTTTTTCAATTTTCTTTGGTTTCTATGATTATATTGAATATTTTCAATCTACATAATATGATATTAACAAAACACAAAAAATGCTTGAGTAAAGTGCTTATACATGTATTTTTTAATGGTGTATACATCACATTTAATAAGATATTATCGTATGATGATCAATACATCATTAGTTAAGAAGATAAAATCCTCCTTGGTCGTTTCTAGAAAGTTGACCTGCATGCACCACTGTGCACCTGAAGATTGGGCATTTTGATTTTTTACATCTTTCAACTAACAGTCCAAAAAACAATTAAGAACTCATAATTTTCAGGCTTTTGATTCTGTAAATTAATGGCCATATAATGCTTATCAATTTCAATATGATTATTCTCTCAAAGTCAAACCATTAAAATACACATGTACATGAGGTACAGAAATGTGTTATTAGCATGAAATTGTAATGTCAAGGGTCTAATTAAATATAATATTATATTACAACATAAGTAATGGTATTCCATGTTTCTAGTCCATTCTTTAAAAACTGCTGATCAATCATATTTATGTATATATACATCCAATTTAAACAGTTTATAAATTATTTACATTAATTATTTTTTAATCATGCAAGTAGCGGTATTGGTTTATACATATAAAATGTTTTTGTAATGATCAATCATCTTGCAGAAAATTGCCTATCAATATTTAAAAAATATTCTTTGGGTATTTTTATTTATTTATTCTGATTAATCATGTTTGAGGCAAAATTAAATGCCATTTGTTTATTTGTTTTCAACAAACTATTCTCAGGTAATTGATAACAAATACATTTACATGTGAAAACAGACTATAGCCTCCTGATCAGTCAGGTGTGAAAATCAAAATGTTGGCCAGGTGGGAATTGAGAATTTCAGAATGTTAATTGGCTAAGTGGGAATAAACCAAGCAACTAACATGTAGCATTCATCACTGTGCATTTTTTTAATTATAATTTTTTTTAGGGTTTTGTGTTTTTTTAAGGGTAATACACTCTTTTTTCAAATTTATTTTGCCTTAAAATGTCCGTCAAAGTTACATTTCAAAACAAAAGGACCAATTAAAGTCTTGAAAGAGAATGCATGGTCATGAAATCTGATCTTAAATATTTTTTTTTAAAATACAAAGGATGACTGCACTTAAGGACATGCGACATTTGCGAGAAAATAAACTTTTAAAAGAAGAATTTTTCTTTCAATTGCAGAAATGGTCAACATATAAACTGCAACTTTACGTAATTGCGTTAAATAAAAGTACATGTATGTTGTTATCAAGTACGAATTTGTTTTCATAGGCAGAGATCATCACAATTTTTTTAATCTCCATACGATAATGAGACGCCCACTTTTATACTGAGTTCATACATAGTCGGCGCATGTTTGTCTATTGTTCTCCATTTAACAGTAGTTGTATATTTGCATTATCAAAGTTATGTCAAAGCGAGATTAATAGACAAACATGTGCTCATGGTTTAAATGAGGAAAAAACTGCTTCTTCTTACTTTCGCTTTCCCTGTTGTAACCAAGGGTTAGTGCACGTTGAATATTATAATTCACCACGTGATTTCTCACCTCAAGTAACTTTGTGAATACAAAATTCTATCATGTGACGTGTCAGGTAGCATGTTATGTGCTAACTAGGATAATATTTTTTAACTCGCAAAATTTCTCAAAATTTTTAAATAATTCCTTATTATAACCCTTTGAAAAAGGGCGTGGTCCTTAATTTAAGGATGCTTTGTGCTAAGTTTGGTTGAATGACCCAGTAGTTCTGGAGAAGCTGTTGAAAATGTGAAAAGTTTACGGACAGACAGAGAGACGGACAACTGACAAAATGTGATCAGAAAAGCTCACTTGTGCAAATCAAAGAGAGAAAGGAATAATTAGGCCAAATAAAAAAATATGTGTGGTTCCGGTAACATCTAAAAAAAAATTAGGGTAGGTAGGTAAGGATTTTTTTTTTTTTTTTTTTTTTTTTCTTTTTTTTTTTTTTTTTTTTAGAAATGTATAGTATGATTCTCTTAGTACTGCATGTACCTAGCACAGAATTGCAGATGGCATTTGTATTTAGTGAGATAAATATACTAAATTAAGATTGGTAGGGGGCATCTAGCTTTTATTACCATGACGCAAATATTTTTAAATCAAAAATCAATAAAAAATAATTTCTGTTTATAGACAACATGAACAAAAAAGTATTATATGTTTGGTATTAATTATATGGCTGGGACGATTCAGAAGTCATTCGATTTGGTTCTAATTTGATTCAGAATGCTATGATTTGTTATTTTTTTTATTCGATTCAATTAAACAAAGGTCAATCTCAATATTTCTCATTTTAAATTTAAAAAAATTATTTTTACCTTGCAGATTCCATAAAAATTCAATTTAGGGACTAACTTAGAGCAAAATTTTAGGGAGATTCACTTCTATCTAACAGAAAAATAGGGAGAAGCTTGAGAAATTAGAGAGACTTCCATTTCTTGACAATAGCATAATGCTAATAATGATATACAAAGTTTAATTTAAGTCTTTAATAATTTAGATTGGATTAGAAAAAAGTCAATAAAAACTAAAACAACAATGTAATTTTTTTTTAAAATTATCCAATTTGTTGAATTTAATTTTTTTTATGTATTCATACATTTTATATATGAAATGTTTTGCAATTGTGTTAGCTTAATGACAAATAAATCCAGTCTTTGTATTTTGGTGTATTTTGGAGGTATTAGTCCAACCCTTTGACCCAATTACAACCGTTATGCAGAGGACCTTCAAAATAACTGTTAATTGTTTAATGATTATTTCAGTATTAATTTGGCGGTGTTATAAAATAATTACAAGCTACAGACTAATTATAATAAAAACACTAAAAGAAATAAACATCGGTTGTAATTTTCAATGCACAGTTTGTGGTTGCAATACCGGTATTTACAACCCCTATAGACAAGACAGTCGCAAGTTGTTTATCACAACAGGTGTTTACTGAGGCTGTGAAAACGCCTTCTGAAATTGATAATTATCATTTTATTGCCTATGGGTTTTATTAACTCGGAATACAGGATGACTTCAACATCTCTTTCGAAGGAAATTCCGGCGAAGTTGCCGATCAAAAAGCGAGCATGTCACCCCCTAGGTTGGTCCTAATTTATTTATTGTGAGGTACAAAAGGTACAAACAGTTCTTGATTTATCTTCTTTTCAATCAACTGATAGGAATTAAAATTTTCCCATACTAATCTGAGGCCGTCATTGCATTTGGATCACGCTGAAACTAAATCTGGTATTGGAGCCGATGACGGAAAGCGGGGAAAATTCCGGAAAAATTTGAAAATTGGCGAAAAAAAAGTTTAGGGTCGGGGGTAAAAAATAGGGACGGTCGGGTGACCGGAACCACAGGTATTTTTTTATTTGGCCTTATTGTGACTGACTTATATCGTCAATGTATTCTAAAAGCTGATTTTCTAGGAATAAAAATATTTAATTAATGGTGCGTCGATTTACCAAAATGAACAAAAATGGCGACCCAAATGGCATTTCAAATGGAAAATTATCACAATAAAATCAATCTTATAACTAATTTATGGTGAATTACATTATGAAATTACATGTATTTTGTAAATAATTATATATGGAGACTCTGTATGTTATCACAAATTATGCAAGAAAATGAAGAGTGCACTATCAGGCACATAGCATCAGTTTCGAATGTGGGGGAGGGGGTATTTAATTTCCTTTTAATGCTATTTTGTTTATTAATTTTTTTACATTCTCTCAAAAAGTGGGGAGAGGGGGGCAGATAATGGTGATCTCAGAATTTTTGAAAATCAGATTTTCAACCGGCACGTCTTTTAACCCCAAGGAACCCCAAGGAACCCCATGGAACCCCAAGGATACCCTAATAATACAAATTTATAAAAATTTATAACTCTTGAAACCTCTGGGGATTATTGGTATCCCAAAGACACCCCTAGGGTACCCTAATGGAACCCCACGGATACCCAAATGAACCCCATGGAACCCCAAGGATACCCAAACAAACCCCAAGGAACCCCAAGGATACCCTAATAATACAAATTTATACAAATTTATAACTCTTGAAACCCCTGGGGATCATTGGTATCCCAAAGACACCCCTAGGGTACCCTAATGGAACCCCACGGATACCCAAATGAACCCCATGGAACCCCAAGGATACCCAAACAAACCCCAAGGAACCCCAAGGATACCCTAATAATACAAATTTATAAAAATTTATAACTCATGAAACCCCTGAGGATCATTGGTATCCCAAAGACACCCCTAGGTACCCCATGAACCCCATGGATACCCAAACGAACCCCATAGAACCCCAAGGATACCCAAACAAACCCCAAGGAACCTCATGGATACCCTAATAATACAAATTTATAAATATTTATAACTCTTGATACCCCTGGGGATCATTGGTATCCCAGCGACACCCCTACATGTAGGTACCCCATGGAACCCCACGGATACCCAAATGAACCCCAAGGATACATGTACTATAGTTAAAGGTAATTGATGTTAACTGTGTTATTTCAATACACAAAACAAATGATATTCATGAGTTGGTAATAATCCTAAGGTTTCCCCAATGACACTTATTATAATACTCATATTAAGAGGGCTGTATGGCCATTGCCATTTTTAGACTAATAGCTAGTATATAAATCTCCTTTAAGAAAAAAAATTCTGTATAACGATACAGTATATAGGAAACATTCAAATTTTTAAGTCTATGGAATTTTTCATTATCAAATAACTATATTGCTCAAATAATGGTTTATAGCTTAACAAATTATTTTTAAGAATTGTAAACCTGATAGTTAATCTTGTTGACCATCCAGTCTCCTTAGGCTCAGCTATGCATTTCTCAAAACATATTTTTTTCAATTCTCAATTTTTGCATTTTGGGGTTAATAAACAAGGAGTATAATCAAAATGGTAATTCACTGGTTAGTTTAATACAAGACATTATAAACTTACAATAATTCTTTTAAATAGCATATTGAATGGTTAGAAGACCAATCCAAAATTTCAGTTTGTACACAGTTGATCTTTCTCCTCTTAAAGACAGATATACATTAAATTTGATTAACCCAAACAAGAGGTATAAAACCTTTCTATTCACACCAACCTTCTTTTCTTAACAATTAAGTCTTAATTTGCATTCTCTTTTCCTTTTTTATGCACATCATTAGTTTTTAGGTACATCAATATTTACAGTACTTTTTATTCTTCATCCTTGTAACTTTTTTTCTTATATAGTATCTATCTAAATTTTAGAAGAAAGAATTCATTCGTGTTATCAGAGAGAGAGAGAGAGAGAGAGAGAGAGAGAGGAGAGAGAGATTAATTGTTATCAATGGTTTACATGTTAATGGCTCTATAAATTATGGAGTATCATATAGGCCTGCCATAGATTAAAGTTTTATCTTTATGAAAAAGGGCTAAAACTATTGTGTTTGAATTAGAGTATTGATGAAGTATTTGGCTGTAGGGATTCTCCAGATGTACATGTATGTTAAACGCTACTTATTTGAAAAATCTGCAAAAATTAATAAGGCATGCTTTGGTCCTAACTAAGTACTGTTTTTGGCTTTCAATTCCTTGTGTAATCAAGACAAACAGTCCATTGGAGCTACCCCAAATTCACAAGGGTTGTCTATCCCAATAAACAAGGAGATGTAAGTGTCATGCCAGGTATTTACTAAATATATTGCACCAGTGATGGTGAAGCCATTGTGTTTACATGTAAAAGGTATAATGTTGGTCCAAGAGCTACCACGAATACACAAGGGGTGTCTACCTGCAATTAACAGGTACCAAGGTGCCTGTCAGATGAACATGAAAGAAGGTCACTGTGACCTTGATATGAGGATATAAAGATATGAGGATGTTAATACATCTATTAATTAGTTTATACAGTAACTGAACATAGCATAGTATTTCTTGAAAAGAAGATTTTCAAACAATTTTCCTATATTTTTCTATGCTAAACTTTGAACTCATCTTGGGGACCCAGTATTGGTCTGAGGGTCACGGTTTTAACAATTAAGAATCTAAAAGTACCCATTCTTAGAATGCTTGCCTAATAATTCAACAAATTGCATTTTAACAAGTTCTATTTAAATAAAAATTTTAATTTTGAAATTTGGGGTACCAGTATTGATCTGGGGGTCACTGCTTCAACAATTTAGAATCTACATTATTTGAGGTCATTTGCATAGTAATCTCACTAATTGTAGCATATTTAGTATGTTAAACTTTAAACTTGCACTCATGGGGTCCCGGTGTCATATAATATTTTGAACCCTGCAATATATTGAACCCGGGTTCAAAATATTGCTGCGATGTATTGAACCCCCCCCCCCCCCCATAAAATATTGAACCCTGGGTTCAATATATTATGGCTGCGATATATTGAACCCTCCTCTAATTTTCATTGCTATTGGAGAGGGGGTTCAAAATATTATGGGTGCGATATATTGAACCCCCTACCTTTTCCAAATTCCCATTGGAGAGGGGGTTCAAAATATTATGGCCATGATACTTTGAACCCCCTCTTCAATAGCCATGGAAATTAAAGGGGGGGTTCAATATATCACTGTTATAATGAAATTGAAAGAAAGAGGGAGGTTCAATATATCGCAACCATAATATTTTGAACTTCCAATGGGATTTGAAATAGGAGGGGGGTTTAATATATCATGGCCATATGATTTTAAACCCCCTATCCAGAAGGTATCAATGGTTGTTAATTTCTATCACTGATGTATCCTTGGGGTTCCTTGGGGTATCAAGGGATGACCCTACGACTCCAATAAGACCCTCGGGGTATCAATGGTTATTAATTTCTATCATTTGGGTATCCTTGTGGTTCCTTGGGATTCTTACAGGTAACCTTTGGGGATCTTTGGGTATCCTTGGGGTTTTTTGGTTATTCAGGGATGACCCTTGGAATCTAATGAGACCCCTAGAGTATAAGTTGTTATTTCTATCATTGGGGTATCCTTGGGGTTTTTACGGATATCCTTGGGATTCCTTGGGGTATCCCTTGGATACCTAGGGACAACCTTTAGGAATTCCATTGAATCCCCTTGGTATCAAGATTATTAATTTGTATCCTTGCAGTATTTGTGGGGTTCCATGGGGTACCTAGTGGTGATTGTAGGTTCCATTCAGTCCCCAGTGGTATCTAGAGTTATAGATTTGTATTATTAGGGCATCATAGGATTCGTTTTGGTATCCTTGGGGTTCCATGGGGTACCTAGGGGTGTCTCTGGGATCCCAATGAGTCCCCAGGGGTATCATGAGTTATAAATTTTCATAAATTTGAATTATCAGTGTATGCTTGGGGTTTCTTGAGGTATCATTGGGGTTTCTTGGGGTTCATTTGGGTATCCTTGGGGTTTGTTTGGGTATCCATGGGGTTCCATGGGGTGCCTAGGGGATGTCTCTAGGATACCAAATAGTCCCAAGGGGTATCAAGAGTTATAAATTTGTTTCATTTGGGTATTTGTGGGGTTCCTTGGGGTTCCATGGGGTTCCTTGGGGTTCCATGGGGTTCCTTGGGGTTACATGGGGTTCCTTGGGGTTAAAAGACGCACCCATTTTCAACTGCTGGAGAATTAATTCAGATCAGTCTATCCCAAAAGCAGCAGACCGTCAGACAAAACAGGAGAAAATCTAATTGGTCCGGTGCACTTACTGGTAAAATAGGTCCGTTTGAGGTTTGTTTTGGTTGGGTTTTAAATTCTATATTTTGTATTTGATCGTGCAGATGCATAAACTAGTACCAAAATCTGTTAATAAAAACATTTTGTTGATCGTGATTGTTTCTAAACATACTTCCGCCATGATAGGTCTAAAATATTTCGATGGGGGTTTTTAGGACTGGAATGACTGAGTGAAGAAAAGGGTGCCTCATATGCCAGGTTAGTCCGCATCAGTGATTTTATTCCTCAACTTAGATGAGCTAGCTAATGAGTACATGTGACTTTGGTAGGAAGCAGTTCATCAACTTCAAGCGTTTGAAGAAAGATGAAGTCTTAAGAAGTTGAGGCTGAACAGGGCGAAACATTAGTCTTTACAGGATGAAGAAAGCGAGGCATAACAGATAAAGAAAACAATAACATTTTGGAGGAAATTATTTAATACGATCCTAGCTGTGTTTAGGGGGAAAATTGAGATTTAAATATTCTGAAGACTACATTTGAGAGAAAATACATAGTTTGAAATTGTTTCTTTGTACATACAGTCGCACCTGCTGTTACGGCCACCTTTTATCAGCGGCCACTCGCCATGAGCGGCCAGTTTCAATCCCGCCCGTTTAGTTGTTCACTATATTTTAACTGATTTAAGCGACCACCTGTCTAACACGGCCAGCGGCCAGTGTATTTAGGTCCCGTGGTTTCAACATGCCTGTTTTCAATGGCCATTTTGTCTGTTTTGTCACATGACATCTGACTCTGACATGTGACCCCGTATCAAAAAAAGCCAAACTTCGACAGCTGATAATGAGTTAATGACAAATAATTGAGTGTGTAATTTGAAGTCTGTTGAGATTTAATGAGATAATTGATTATAACACCTGTTTTGTGTTGTTTATATAACTACATGTACTTATATATTTGATTAAAAGTTATTAAATGACCAGTCTTGCGCTTAACAGATTACATTTACAGCAATTTGCCGATAATACGCACCTTTTTTCTAGAAAATTTCTTTGAGAGAATTAAAGGGGTGCTTATTATACACCCCAATGGAATTTTGACACTTTTTTAAGAGGTTAAACATTGGCTATCATAGTTCAATGCATAGCCTTTTTACGGGAACGCTATTTCTGATTTTTTACTGCATTTAATCAATTGAAAATTTATGTTTGGGTGTATTTTGCAGAAAATGTTTTGCTCTTAATCCCTTGATAGATAAATTAAAACGGCCATTTAAAATTAATATCAACTGTTTATTCAGCAATCCGAGGTGTGCATTCACCATCTCCATGTACTCCGCCATTACAGATGCTATTAATAAATCTGTGCAATAGAGTCAAAATGAATATACTCGGTGTTTTTTCTTCATTAATTTGAAACCTGAAATAAGAGGCCAAAGCAGCCAGTTGTCATTGTCCCACAAGTGGTCGCTTAAAACAGGTGCGACTGTATTTATAAGAGTAGAATAAATTCTGTTACCAGTAAATGTTAAATTGATTCATTTGATTTAAATTCACATTGGAATGATCCTTACATAATAAAAATATTGGACCTGTGAAAATTTGTTTGGTGCTGTGAAAAGTTTTTAACTGTCTGTCCAAATGTCCTGTGATGATTTTTTTTTTTCGTGAAGACTGTCAGATACATGTTTATTATTCCTGAATTTTGTAAAAAAATTGTTTAAATTACTGATTGCAAACATTCAAAATTACAGTAAGTTTTGACAGAACTTAGTAAAACTTTGCTATAAAAAATAGTTCAAATGCTTTTAAAAAATACCACGGCATCTAACATGTCTAACACCCTTCAACACATGGTATAAAAACGTGTCAGGTTTGTTTGGAAATATCGAAGTCTTGGAACGTAAAAAAATATTCATGCAAAATAAAGTGAACAGACTGTAATAAATCATGTTTTCTCCATCAAAATCGAGACTTATCAGTATCCATGATATCTTTTGTTAAATTAATTCAACATTCATTGAATATTTGAATATTTATATCTATTTAGGCCTAAAAAAAATAATGGTTTGTTTCTGCTTTCATGCTGAAAAAAAGTAGGGTCGGTCGGTCAGAACTATTTTTTATTTTTTCAAATAATTTTTTTCCCTTTAATATTGCAGTATGTATTGATACTGACACTGCTGAATGGTATAAAATGAGAAATACTCCTCTTCCATGCAGCGATGATAGCATTATTAATATCTACAGCACATGGAAACATACAGCCATTTTGAAAAAAAACGTTTGAGTTACACTGATTTGAAAAGAGTAACTGCTACAAGCATTTAAGTGACTAAAATTTTGAGCAAATGATGTTTTGACACAGCTCGGCCCCCGGACATGTGCAAAAAAACGACGGCATCCTAACATCCAGACATGTCTTAAACTTATTAGAACCCGACACTCTTAATGAAGCATTTGGTCAATTGCTTATATGTCATAGCTAGTTAAGATGTTTCGGCGGTATTAATAGCACATGTCATTTCAAAATTGTAATAAGGCCTGCCTCGTCAGGAGTTCACCTTATGCATAAATCAGTTAATCTCTTTGAACTTCATTTGGTTTTAATTTGGATCTAATGATTAGATCACCTATATTTTTGTGTTTACTGTATGCAACCATAGGAGGTGTTGTGAATAATTTTTTGCATACTTCGTCATGTTGTATGTTATCCCAGTATTTCATAAGCCGTTTCCTTAGCCCTTTTATACATGGGTTAAATTTGGTCACCAAAACGTTAGGTACAGCCTTTTTATTGTTTTTCTTCTTTTGTTTATTCAGAAGATCCATTCTATTTGCAGAAAGAGTTTCTTGCATAATAGGTTCAATTTCTGATTGTTTGTAACCTCTTTTTTCGAGATGAGTTTTGAAATCTTTGAAGATATTTAGTAATACAGCTTGATCACTAGTATTTCTCAGATGTCTGGTACATTCTCCTTTAATTAGGCCCTTGAAAACTGATGAGCTATGAGCACTCTGTCTGTGCAGGTATTGGAAGCTGTTAGTTGGTTTGATATATGAGCGAATGTCTAATCGCTGGCTATCTGAGAATCTTGTTCCTTTGTATATGGTCGTGTCTAAGAAATTGACACTGGTGTGAGATAATTCATAAGTAAATCTCAGATATTTATGACAAGAGTTCCCTATGTCAAAAAATTCTTTAACACTTTCTATGGTAGTAGGTAAAGGTATGATCTTTTTTCTTTTACTTTTTAATATTTAATATGGTTAAAATCGGTATTTTTGTGTTTGCAGCTACATAAATAAACCCATGTGTGCATTACAGCAAGACGCAAATCTTGTGTATTAGATAACGGTAGACCGCTCGCTAGTCCAGCCGCGACCTATTTCCTCGGCCGCGGGCACGGGATCGGCTAGGTTATTGTTCACATACACAGCTCGGAATACAGCTAGATTTTAAATGCGACTCAAATGCATTGCATTGAAGCAGTTCTTTTATCCATAAATATCCATAATGTGAATTAAAATGTTTAAACACTTGCCGTTTGTAAACTGGTACACTTAATGTCAGTTACACGCACAAATACCCCGTTTGTTTGCAAAATAAAGCACAATTACATGTTAAAAAGTCTAGCTTTTTACACTCATAATACGCAATGCCCGAACAAAATATTATTGTTACGACATTAATAAGATCATAATAAACAACTTTTGCAGCGGCAGCCATATCGAAATTTTAACCGCTTATGAGTTATAAAGTGAAAACTTTCCAGGGTTCTAGGTCCCTAATTTGAGGGGCCAGCCCCTATTTCTTGATGTCAAACAAAAGATCTTGTATATAAAAATTTTTCTTCTTCTACATGTCTTAACAAAATATTTGCGAGAAAAGAAATAAACTAAGGAAACCAAACAAAATTACAAATTTTTTTTTATCTCAATTTTCGAGCCCTCCGAGCTCCGGCGTTTCTTGTGCTAGGCAAATATGAACGCTTTTGTTCAGATTAACAATCTTTTGTCTATCATCCCTGAAATTTTGAAATCGATATCGTTTGTAGTTTATGAGAACACTCCTGGACACACCAACCCCCTAAAAATCCTTAAAATGCCAATATCTCAAAAACGAAAATGACGTCATCAACTAGAAAAATTTCCGATAAGGTTCAGAATATAGTTGGTAAGATCTGAAAATTTCGTGCAAATCGGTCGAGCCATTTCTGAGATATCGCGTGCACAAAATCGGTAAGAAAAAAAAAGAAGAAGAAAAAGAATCCGAAGAATAACAATAAGGTCTTCCGTTGGAAACGGAAGACCTTAATAATAATAATAAAAAAAAACAATAGAATAACAAGAGGGTCTTCCGTTGGAAACGGAAGACCCTAAAAAGAAAAATAAGAATAATCTTAATCTGCACAATAATATAAAGGTCTTCTGTTGGAAACGGTAAGAGGGTCTTCCGTTGGAAACGGAAGACCCTAAAAAGAAAAATAAGAATAATCTTAATCTGCACAATAATATAAAGGTCTTCTGTTGGAAACGGAAGACCTTAATTAATGCATAAAATCCAAAGACGACGAAAGGAATACTACATGTCGGCCATGAGTTTCAGGTGTGCAATTGGGTGCAGTGTTTTCAATAAGAGCCGGCAACCGGCAAAATTAACCGCATGTAGAATAAAATTTTCCGGCTGAGATTTCCGTCTTAAAAAAATTCTGCTGATATAGGGGCTTGATTTAGTTAATATCAAAATCCTTATGCGTTTGAAAATATGGTATCAAAATAGTAACACGTCAATGACCCAGATCAACATGAACTGGTTCCCACCATATGTCAAACGATCGAATCGGATATCCCATGTTGAAGAGGAAAATCTTTCTATAATTTGTATTGTAATTTTGAGAGAAAAAATCTTCGTATTGATGTAATAGTAGGACTTTTGTGTATTGAAGTTCAGTGAGCGTTATGTAACGGTGACGAATTGCTTCGATACCTCATTAACAATGGCGGACACTTCAAAGTCCGAGCGAAGTTGCAGGATGAGTGCAGGTGTTTTGGCAAATAAGATATAATAATAAATGATTTTGTGAATAGACCTTTGGGAAATGTCAAGAAACAGTTTTATTACGTGTCTGTTAAATGCTCATCAACTTTTTGCTACAGCAATGCAATTCGCTCGTAAACGAAATTTTGTGTTTTAACTTGCTCACTAAATAAACGAGGTAAATAAACAGTTACACGGATAAACAGATAAAGCAGAATCAATCGCTGTAACAAATTATATACGGTAGACCCCTCGCCGAGATTAGGTTTCCTGCTGTTCCAAAATTTTTTCCTTCTATTCAAAAGCTTATTGAAAACACTGGGGTGTAATGAAATCAAAGGGTTTATATACCAGGTACCTGTGTGACGGTGCCTATTTACGAGCGGTGTTCAGCTTTAACTATGAATTGTCTTCACGTGATAAATTGCTATTGATGCAAAAAATAGTTATATCTTGATAAAATACATTTAAACATTAATATTTTCGTTTATAATAGGGTATTGTTGTGACTTTGAGGGTCATTTCGGTGTTTCACCGGTCATTTCGGTAAATCACGGGATGTCGGTAATTCTAGGTGAATAGGCCTACCCTGTATTCATAAACTATCTCTTACCCTCAATGTTGGAAAGAAACAACAGCAGAACTTCCAGTATTTGCTGATTTACGCCTGATGATTTTTTGCCAAATTTTATATAGTCTGTTAAAAGATCGTTTCCCTTTTTGAATATATCGGTGAAAGGGTAGACATTCATCAATGGACGTCCTTTGCGGTCCAAATGCAATATGAAATCAACTAACACACTTGCTTGTGAAAAACTGATCCCTCTTCCTGCACCCCCGTTGCATACGATAAGTTTTATAGGTGAAAGGGCGAAAATAAGAGATTCCAATGTAGAAACATGAAAGGCTAAATCTGGATCTCCGACAGATTCGTCCATTTTCTTACTGTGTACTATGGGTTATTAAAGAACGCCATCTGGCGAGGTTGACGCACATTAATGCGGGGCGATTTACCCAAATGGACCCAAATTGACTGAAATGTTAAATATAATAGGCGTCGTACTAGGTAACCGTTTTATTACGCCTGATTATATTGTTAGTTTTATTTTTTTTATTTATATGTATTTATCAAACTCAGTAGGACAAGAGGATTAAAGACCTTTTTGGTCACCTGAGTTTTTATAGAGGATATTGCAAAATTCAAATTTCTTTTATAATTTAATACACCATTAAATAATCAAAATTATTAAATGATGGATTAATTCTAGCTCTCTTATTGGCTCATATTCAACAATCTAGAAAAACAGAACGTTTTATTATATGATTGATTAATTCCTTGCCTTGCTCTCTATAGCTATTATAGCTAGCTGATATTGGCCAATATCCAACGGAATCTAGAACAAATAAAACGTTATATATTTCACCTGCACATGACCGAGGAGGTCAATATAACATTTGATTTTTTCTACATTGGACTAAAAATAGGTCTTCCAATTAAAAATTGCTATTCTCAATTAAATGTTTGGCTATGGCCTTTGCTTGTCAGGATAACATTCAATTTGATATATCTGTATCAATTCATGCAATTCGTCACTTTACAATGAAAAAGAAAATGAGTTTCATCTTCGATTACACCAGTTTTGCAAGCATTACAATATATCTTTCATTTCTTAATGTGGCATTATATCTACCACTTTCTATTGCAAGTTTATGTGCACTTAATCTTATTCTACTAATAGAGGATCTCTCAGGTTTTTTCCTAGGGGGGTATATCAACATAAGGATTTCTTTTTCTCATATATAATTTTTGATAAAATGAAAGTTTTTCTGAACCAAAAATTTTTGATGATTATATGCTCTTAAAATTGGAAACATTGCATGGTCCATGCATGATTCTTTGAATTATGTTTGGTAAAAAGTGTTGAATTGTGCTTTTATAATTATTAATGTATGTAATCCCAAATTATCTGGCTACGTACCATATAAATTTTCTTAGTCCAAGAATTGGAATTGATTGTTTCTTGTTATAATTTATTTGCCAAACAATTAGAAGTTATCAAGTGATTCCAATATTTAATGCTTGAGAATGTGAGAATGAGATTTTTGACCAAAGTGGTAACCTAGCTGTTTAATTCTGCCAAACAACCAGCATTAGATGTTTTGCAATTGTATAATATATGCCTTGGACTTTGCCCCCCCCCCCTCCCGTGGATCCATGCATATCTAATATCATGAAAATTTAGACAATATCAGGGATGTATATACATGTATGTCTCTAATAATATGTTACCCAAAAACAATCTGACATCAAACCATTTTACCCTTTCAACCTCCTATCAGCAGAGTGTAAATTAGTGAAATTGTAAGAATTTGGATCGCCTCTTTTTTACTTTTTAATATATTACAAATTAATGGTTCTGCTGCTATTTACTACAGAATACCTTTTAATTGTTACTTGAAGACACAGAACTATGTTTTAATTATGTTAACTTATAATAAATTCCGAAATTATATTTTGTAAGCATAGCGCTTGCAAATTCAAAATATCTATTATGACGAAAATTTGCAACAATTAAAGTGGATCTCTAAAAATTTTATGATTCAAAGCTAATAATTATTTAACAGTTTGACTGTCTGACCCTGTAAAAAAATGAAAATTTGCCCCTGCAATTGGGTTTTAGATAAATATTTGACAGAGTAGAAAATTGATTAAAATCCTAGATGTCATCATCTTTGACCTTTGACCTTTTATTATGACCTTGAAAATTTGATGTGCATAAAACGCTATTCAAATGTTCGTAAGTTTCGAAATTACCAAAATATGCTGTATCTTGATATTTTAGATATGTCTCAAATCCAGTACATTTTCCCAGTGCGGCAATTCTGTAACCCAGTTACACTAAGAACGAAAAATTATGATCCTTATGTAGGGTCAAAATAGGACCAGGTATATCTTAGTTAAGGTGAATCGTGTAAGAAAAACTCTTACAAATTTGTCTAAAACAGGGAAGACCATTGTTTATAAATAAATCACATGTCTGAAACAGGGTTACAAGGGTTACGAGGGTAACAGACCCTTGTTTCTATACTAAGCTATGTTCTGAAACAGGGTTACAAGGGTTACGAGGGTAACAGACCCTTGTTTCTATACTAAGCTAAGTCCAGAAACAGGGTTACAAGGGTTACGAGGGTAACAGACCCTTGTTTTTATATAAATTTTCCCTCGTAACCCTTGTAACCCTTGTAACCCTGTTTCAGAACAGAGATTTATGTAGATACAAGGGTCTGTTACCCTCGTAGATAGAAACAAGGGTCTATGGCAATTATTATATAAGTCTGGCAATTATTATATTAGTCTGCTTTCGTTTGTAACTGGGTTACAGAATTGCCGCACTGGGAAACTGTACTGTATTCTTGCCATATATGTGATATTTTTCTTTTGAGTATATGTTTAAGGGTATATAACTATATATTATATTTATATTTCTGAATTGAAATGAACTTCAACAAAGAATTTTGCCATTATTTTGTGTATTTGAGAAAATATTTCAAATAATTAATTTCAAGGGTGTTTTGTATCAATATACTATATTAAAGTTTGATACAAATACCTCACCAGTAAATCGGAACCAGAAGTGACGTCATCAAGAATTTCAAAAACAAACAGCCAATCAAAAAGATAAGTTCTGAATATGAAGTTCGAGTACTTTAACATACACACTTTTGAATTTGATAACATTTGATATGCTCACACCCCTTATAACTGATCCGGACGATAGTCTTTTTGTCACATGTAAATAAAATTTTAATAACTGAATTTATGTCTGTTTTTTATGTTGTTATGCATTATCTGTACAACAATTGAAATTTAAAAAATCAGTGTATAGTGTAAACATTATATTTAATATGTTCATTGTATTCGATCCATGAAATATTGAAAGAAGACCTGCTGAATTTTGGAAATGCCATGGATCTGCGGTTTTGAGTTTTGAGCAAACAAGATGCCCAGGGCCACATCACTCACCTGAGCAACAATAGGCATCATAAAATCAGCTTAATGAAGCCATAATACAAAATATCTGAACAAGGTTTTGTAAACATTTCTTAGAAATGTTTTAAGAAAATGTTATTACGTAACAAAACCCACACAGATTTACGTTGTAATAACATTTTTAAAAATGTTTTGTAAACATTTCTTAGAAATGTTTTTAGAAAATGTTATTATAAAGTAACAAAAACAACACAGATTTACATTGTAATAACGTTTTTAAAAATGTTTTGGTAATTAACATTTCTACAATGTTTTAAAAGCGTTGTGAAAACGATGTTGTGACAAGGAGCAGACGGCGGGATGCTTACTCCCTCCTAGGTACCTGATCCCACCTATATCTTTTTAGAGGTCCGTGTTACTCTACTTTAAATTCGTATTTAACTTTATGGATTTTTGAGATTGTTAACAGTTTGTTATTTTCATTTTTCATTAGGAATCTAGTAGCTAGCTGAAACATGTAATTGAAGAGACCAAATATTTATCTTCTTAAAACCTCATTGAATTAAAATATTTGTTTATTCCTATCCCCCCCCCCCATGCATGCTCTGGGATGTATCCAAAGAGGGAGGGGGGGGGGGGGGGGGGGTTTGGTGTAAACGTAACAAAAACCACACGGGGGGGGGGGGGGGGGGGGGGGGGGGGGGGTTGGTGTTACATTTATGTGATTGTACAATTCCTCTCCTTTCTAGCGAAAACACACCAAAAATGTTTTAAACTTTAGTAATATAGTTATTCAGTGACATACATTACGCATGCATTCAGACAATTAGTACTAACAGGCTAATTTAAGTTTCATAATGAATATGAAATGTAACGTTAGCTAATGATTTAGCGATTTGTAGTCTGCCCTATGGAAAAATTCGATTGAACATGTCAATTTCAACTTTTTTAAATAGATTTACACATCTATTGCTATTAACATGAAATGAATTCCCGGTTAATAATGTTGACAATATTCTTCAAATCCCTCTGAATTAGGAACCTCATGTTCTTCTCTTCGGGAAATATAATATAGCCCGAAATCCCGATCAGACGGCTGCTTGTTTTGATTATCTTGATTATCCCTCAAAGAAGGGTGAGCTTTATCTCCTGCTCACTTCAATTTTTCACTTTGGACATCCTTCTAACTCCCCATTTTTAGAAACACGTTTGTTTCTTACCTTTACAAGGCATAAATCCAACAAAATATCAAGTTGTTTATTTAAAATGTTTATTTTTGCAAACTGGAAAGGTCTATTGTCAAATCATATATAAAATATGTCCATTTAAGTGTTGTAATTTTAACAATATTTTAATAAATAATTAACAAAATTACTTGAAAATGAATAGGGTTTGTGAGGGTTTTCTTTGAATCTTGCTTAAAAGACTGAAATAGACACACATACATACACACACACGCACAGCAGCGACGCTCCCCTTTGCAACAAGTTGCGTGAGGGGATAATAAAAAATCCATTTTCCATTTGAATATTCTTTAGCCATATCAAATGTTGAACATCACAGTTCTCAACAAGATCCTAAACAAAATGTTTATATAAGGGTATAAACCTACATAAAACTCTGAACCCCTTGTGAGGTCCAATAATCGGCTAGGGGCCAATTAAAGTCTAAACAATTTTAAAGAATCAACAATTTGTCAAAATGCTTAGTACATATAAGTAAAACAATCCTACCCCCGGGGATCATGTTTTGAACAACTTTAAATCTACACTATCTGAGGATGCTTTCACCCAAGTTTCAGCTTGCCTGGCTGATTAATTTCTGAGAAGAAGGTTTTTAAAGATTTAGTCTCTATATTCCTATGTTAACATTCGACCCCCCCCATTGTGGCCCCACCCTACCCCAATGGGTCATAATTTTCACAACTTTGAATCCTATACACTAGCTGAGGATGCTTCCACACAAGTTTCAGGTCTCAGATTAGGTGAGCTTAAAATGTATTTTAAGAATATTTCATTTCATTAAAAGATAAATAAAACATTCTGTTTATTCTAAAAAATGTTAGCAACTAGTTGTTTAAATCTATTTTCTTAGCAAATTGTTTGGAGCATTGTTACAGGAAACTGTCGAGTGATGTCTGCTCTACTAACATGACGTCACAAATGTCACTGAGCCAGCTAAATGAATAGATAAATAGATAGGTGGATCCAACTGCGCACATTTCCAATTATGAATCTGACAGTGAAATTGTGATCCAAACAAGCACACAGTAAATAAATATAAATGTTTATACACGTAATTTTAAAAAAAATTTTATTCCTTTTTTCTTATCACATTGATGCTCCATTTGGAAAATCATGCTATAATTCATCATTATAAAACATATGATGTATCTGTGTGTAGTTAGTTCAAATTTATGCTACTTGTGCCACTTTTCTAGATTTAGCATTTGACAGAATCAGAAGATCGATCTGTTTCAATCACTTAGTCTAAATCATTATGTAAAAATTCAATCCTATGTGACCTCATCCTAACCCCCCTCCCCCAAATGGAACATGATTTGAACAAACTTGAATGAACATGCACTTATACCTATAGATGCTTCCACGCAAGTTAATTTCAGACAGCTCCAACAGACATATGGATGCGGAGGAAACCTATTGTCCCTACAGTGAAACTAGAAGGGGACTAATGGTAAAAGAATACCAATTATTTTCCCATAGAACTCTATACAAGCCGTAGGCCTCCTTGGTACTTAATAATTATGATTTCAGTGAAAAAAAGAGAAGAAATTGGTATTAATCAAAACTTAATACAAATAACATCCCCCAAAATATGAGGTCCCATTATATATTAGATCAAATTTGCAGTTGTTTACAACTTACAGTGTTCTGCAGTAAATGACACCCTACATAATAAAATAACACACACTCCCACAATTTCCTCTGATGTTCCTGTATTTTCTACAACATTCTTTCATCATTTATTTCAAAAACCTACATTTTGGCTTCAAAATGAGAAAAACTACATATCTAATGCCTATCAATTTATTTCTGTGAAGTATGTTCTATAACCTTCTGACTGATGTATTAAACATCTTGAGGTTTGGTAGTCTCATTTGAATACTCAGATTGTTACCTACCTCAGAATTAGTCCTTTTTTTTGTATTTTAAGAAATTTCACACCTACCTGTATAAAATTTGAGCCCAGTGAGACTTCAGTATCATGGATGCTGTGACATTAGATGAAATGATGACATCTACTGCAGACAAAGTGTATACGTTCAATAGACTGATGAACTGAAATGACCTGTGATCCTGTAGAGATATAAAAACTAATATATAGTATTTGTATTTAACAAAAAAGTTGTAAAATGACATTTGCTTTTTAATTCTAATAAAATGATATGATTGTCATAATTGTCTTTACTTCTTCATAAGGATTGATTCTACCCTACATCAGAAGCTAAAAAATCATGCATATAAGATAGGTTTTAAATTTTCCCATTAACAAAGCTTTTAAGAATAATGAAAGAAAAAATATCAGTTACTCTAGTGTAGGCTATCTTGGCCTTCCTGTTGATTAAGTATCTGCAATAAGTCTGACACCAACCCCAAATCTATTGAAGCTTAGGGGTATAGCAGGTGCCCCCTCCCCATAATCTACTAGCTTTGTCAAAAGGAATTTCATTATGTTGATAATTCATTAGAGTTCTGTCTCTGAAGCTGTTAGCAGCATTGGATATTTGAAAAAATACATATGTTAGCCATTTACCTGAAAAAAAGGAAATTTTGAAAGAATGCCTAAATTCCAGACTTGTTATTTTGGATTTAAACCCAAAAATGTGCCTCACAATAAGGGACTAACATGCAAACTATAGGCCCAGGGGCCATATCGCTCACCTTAGCAACATTGGCCAATTGACATAACTTTGACCCAAACAGCTTTAATAAATATGAGTCAAATACTTGAATTTACACTATCGGAGTATGCATCCACATACTTTCAACTCTTCTGGAAAAATAGTTTTTGAGAAGAAGATTTTGAAAGATTTTTTAAAAAATAAACAGCAAGATAAGAGTTCACTGGGATATGAACTTAGTTGGTCACATGATCAAATCCTGTAAAGCCAGAAGGGCTTCTCAGAAGATTCTTCCACATAAGTTTCAACTTTCCTAGCCAAATTGTTTTTTAAAACAATATTTTTTTGTATACATTCACAAAAAAGTCAATATTTCTTTAATATCTTCCCTTGAAATAAAACATGGTCCTTCATTTTAACAAACTTGAATCTCCTTTACCCAAGTATACATTGTGCCAAGTTTTGTTGAAATCTGCCCAGTGGTTCAGCAGAAATGTGGAAAGTTAACAACTATAACGATACCGATATTGGCAGACAACAAATAATCTTTGATCAGAAAAGATCACTTGAGCCTCTGGCTCAGGTGAGCTAAAAAGAGGAAACTGTACATAAGCTGTATAAGCGAGTCTCTGCAAAAATGCAATGCATGGCCAGGACTCTCTGTCGGCTGCGAAGAGTGTGGAAATGATCCTCCATCCCACGTGCCACCATATCCTCAAACCAAGGAAGGTGAGAGATGATGGACCTCCTAATCCCTTAAACGATAGTGAATCAGAACAGTAAAGTGAAATTTTCAAAAGACAACTATTACAAGGGAGTTTCTTGTCAAGTACCCTCAAAAACCTTATAATATATCTGCTATATGGCTAATTATCCAAGAATTTGAAACTAAAAATTACATGGAACTACATTTAAAGGGGCATGGTCACGATTTTGGTCAAATTCTATTTTTCTGATTTGATTATTTACAATGCTTTAGGAATGTATTTCCAATGACCAAATAAAATTTGAGAGTCAGTAGTAAAGTTATAAGCAAGATACAGGGCTCACAATTCTTTGCCATGTAAACAAGGCTCGTGCCCTGTTTTTGTTTACATAAGTTCAATTTACCAGTAAAATTTGTTTTACAAGCTGATTTTTCCATCTTCTTATTCATTTTAAGCATAAATAAACAGATCCTAACATTTACTACAATCATTTTAGGTTTCAAACTGGAGTTTTCACTTCAACATTCAAAATGTAAACAAACGCTTTGTTTACATTGCAAAGAATTGTAAGCTCTGTAACTCGCTTAAAACTCAACGAATTACACTCAAATTTTGATTACTATTAAAAATGCCTTACTGAAGCATTGAAAACATTGAAATCGGAAAACTAATTTTTGACCAAAATCGTGACCATGCCCCTTTAAGTACATGAATGGTCTAAAGTGATACAGGAAGGTTAAAGGCATTTGTCATTTATGACAAAATTCAGAATCTTAATAACCCTTATATTTAAAATAATATAATTTTTAAAGAGGTATAGTGCCTTTTCCCATTATTTCGCCTACACCTGTGTTTGGACGGAAAGTACCTGTCACTAAAAATAGCTTTAGGTAAACATGATAAAAATATGATTTTCGAAACCTAGATACTGGTTTTATAATGGTGTCTGTATCAACTGACCTGTCATAAATTCGGGAAACTCAGTGTATAATGTTAGTTGATATTCTGAACCGTGATAAGTAATTAAAGAAAAATGCAATGGATCTAAGTGTAAATAGAGTACATGTATTAAGTGTTAATGAAGAGATCTGTTTATATTGGGTGTGCTCATACTCAGACTGAATTAAACAAGATAATTTTTTTTTAAAAACCAGAAGATAAGGTACATGTTACTTAATCTCTCTATTCTATTCATGTTTCAATTATTGAAAAAAAGTATAAGTTCTTGGTTGATTCGATCCAGCGACCACAAAATCAAAAAGACCTCTGCGTTACCACTAGGCCACGCATCTAACATTTTATGAAGCTGTATTTTCATTATATATGGCTATATACATGATTGTATTAGAAAAGACACTAATTGAAATATTTGTCTAATTTTCAGTATGAAGACCACATTAAACCAAAACTAATTCAATGTAAACGTGTACTACAACACCTGTAAAACATAATTGTAATCTGATTTTTTTGGTTTAGAGTGGTTCAAATAGTCAAATATCCAATTTTTATAGTATACTAACTACTTTCCTATATATCCCCTAACAAAACCTGAATATTAATTTTAATGATGTCGTATAAGATAATTAAGACTCTTTCAGCATCAATGGTAATTGTGTTATTTGCGTTTCTTTGAATATATTTAAACTAAATATTGTATAATAATGAAAATGTCTGCAGATGTTTGCAAAAGTTCTATATTTTAGGCCAAATCGTATATTAAGTGCGCTATACCTCTTTCTTCATATTTAGTGAGTTATTCTTAGGGTACCAGTAGTAACTCTAATACAAGATTTCATGCCAAACATACTGTTTCTTGCTAATAAATTGTAACTTTACCAGGCTGGCAAACCAAAACTCCTACAGGCTTCTCCACTCCCACTCCACGTGGGAAAACAGTGGAGATGGGGAACCAAGTCATTTTTCCACCAGACGGCTTTGCAACTGGCCAGTAGAATGGGGCCTGGCATCTGAAGAGAGAAAGGGTCTTGCAAGCCGTTAGGACTCCGCTGTGCCAAGTGTGATTATATGTAAGGGTGGTACAATCTGTATAAGGAGGTAGACACCAAATCCCTGGTTAGAAATGCTGCTAAAATTTAAAATATTACTCTACAAAAAACAACAAATTCAAAGCAGGTCCAAACCAAACGGCGTGATGGCATGTACAATAGCCCCAGTACTCAGGGGTGGGTGAAACACCCTTCCTGCCAACGACACAGACCGTGTACTCATTCACTGAAATTGTTACCTCAAAACATTGTGACCAAAAATAAAATTTGCTCAAAATATGGCCACTTACGTGAAGAGGGCATGAGTGATAAATGACCACAATTTCAATCCTGGGGTCTGTTGGGCTATTCTTCCAATGCATCATATGCATCATACTATAGGGGATGAGTTCATCTGGACTAAGGAGGGCACTTTGTAAAGATGGCTTATAGATTGAGGTAAAGGAGGTAACCACTGACCCGGACGGCTCAAGCTTCTGAAAGGGAGAGAGTTCACCTGAATAAGGCTAAGATAAAAGCTGAATTCTTGTGTGAAAGACTAAACGTACTACATTCTGGCAGTTTATTTATTCAACTCCTTAACAAGTAGGCTTAAAGTAATTTTTTGTTATTTGTTTTGTTATTTACTATATGGACAATGTATACACATACTAAAATAAGAGGTATAAAATTTTACAAGTATATACCTTAGAGACTATCCCTTTATGGATTTCAATGTGAAATCTGACTCCTGAAGATGAAATCTGACTCCAATATGAATTCTTTATCACAACATCTCCTATACAAAATATCACTAATGAATATCTTGATATGATTCTTTCTTCCAATTAGAGGCAGGAATGTAAAATGTTTACAGTTTTTATCTTTTTTAAAGAAATGGCTGTGCTCCACTCTGTCAGTTTGATTATCAATAAGTCCCTCCACAATTTTGATTAGATGAATGTTTAAATGCACCACAGTGCAATAACTCCAATGTAAAAACTTATGAAGAATTAAGACTCTAGTAAAAGACTCCAATGTGAAATCTGACTCAAAGATGAAATTTGACTCCAATGTAAAATCTGACTCCAATATGAATTTTTCTACATGAAGTCTGAGAAAAAGCGACAATATAAAATATTTCAAGACGCTGTCACAATAACTTCAATGCAAACTTAAATATATCAGTTATGGATGTTTGAATGAGTCTTAAATTTGTTCCAAATGAAAATGGCAATAAACAAACAGAAAAAAAAATCCATGTTAATTTTTTTATCCGTTTTGCTCCTCCAAGTACATGTACTTCAGATAGTGTTTCAAAACACCACTGAAACATCTCCAAACTGATCGAAATTTAATGGAAGATGAAAACTCTTGTAAACGATTTGAATCCAAGATGAAATCTGACTCCAACATATGAATTCTTCTTCACAAACACTCCCATGTAAAAAGGTCACTCATGAATAATCTGGTTTTTCAGTCAAAGACTGCATAAGAAATTTGTTGAAAAAATATCTAACAATACATGAACCTGCCTTTATCATGTTTACAATTTGTTTTCATTACTAGTATATGGCTGCACTTCAGTCTTTGGTTTGCTCAACCATAATTGTTTTAAGACGCTGCTGTCACAGCTCCAAAATGAAATTTGATGAAAAAAATCCATGCAAAATCTCCAAGATAAAATCATGACTTAATCTGCATGAAATGTTCAATATAAAAAGCCACTTATGAAATATTTCAATAGGAATTTTTCTTCCAAAGTAAGTCGACAAACATGAAATGTTTACACAATTGTCAAGATTTTTGTTTATTTCCATGAAAATAAATAAATGGTTGCAATCCAATCTGACCAGTGTCAAAATTTTTGATAAATCTCTCCACCTTGTTGATAAGATATATGATTAAATGCACCATTGTAACAGCTCCAATGTAAAAAATAACTTCTGAAGTATGAAAACTCTAGTAGAAGGCTCCAATGTGAAATCTGATTCCAAAATGAAATCTGACTCCAAGATGAATTCAGACTCCAAGATGAAATCTGACTCCAAGATGAATTCTTCTATATAAAATCTCCCATATGAATAATTTAGCTCCAATGTAAAAAAAAATCTAAGTACGAAGACTCTAGTAAAAGACTCCAAGATGAAATCTGACTCCAAGATGAATTCAGACTCCAAGAAGAAATCTGACTCCAAGATGAATTCAGACTCCAAGATGAATTCTTCTACATGAAAACTCTCATTTAAATAATTCATAGTTTTGACATTTTTGTTTGTTTGAAAACTTCATATACCATACAAAAATTTGGCATTCTCTAGAGTGATCTTCATCAGTTCTTCCGTTTTAACATTCAAAAAGTGTGCAACAAGTTGAGCAGTCTCTCCTATATATGCGGGTGTACTAACTTTTGCTGTACCAAAGGGAAAGTAAGGAGCATCAGTTTCCAACACAATATTTGTTCTCGGAATGGCCTTTAAACCTGCAATCTGATGACTATCAAATGTGCGAACTGATGCAGATAGACCAAAACAAGTATTTGGAAATTTCTTTAGCCATGCCTTTACAACATCTGTCTTTCCTTGGAAGCAATGAAGATGTATCCTCTGCGCATTTCTACAGTGCACTTCCATCAGCATCATACACCTTGCAATTACATCAGATCCATATTTATCCCCAGTTGGCCCTCTCAGATGTAACACTATTGGAATGCAAGGCTTGGCAAGTTTCAGAAGTTTTATAAAGACATCTTCCTGTTGCGTCCACTCGGATGGTGGGACACTCCTATCTAAGCCACACTCTCCTAGTGCAACAACTTTTGGATGGTGCAGTAATTGCTCAAGAAGCATCATTTTTTCTTCAGTGAACGTACTATGCTGTTTTGGGTGTACCCCAACAGCAACTTTCCAAGGTCCATTTAAAGTAAAGGACACGTCTGGATAGGTGTTGGGCTCGCTGTAAACAATGATGCCTCCAATGACGTTAACAGGAACAGCTGGTTTGTATGGTACACTGTCCGATTCACTATGTTTCAAAAGGTCCTCTACAGTGTGCCCCTCTTCAACACCCCATATCTTCTTACAGGCACGGTCCAAATGGAAGTGGCTATCAAACACAGCTGGTAACTCGCTGTGTTCAGCTACTTCCATTCCACTAGAATCATCTGGCAAATTACACTCTGCCAGATTTGATGGCAATTCTAAGTCAGAGCCATGTAAAACTAGTGATGGATTTTTAGGAGGAAAGGTAGAGTGAATAAGAGGATTTGATTTAAAACGGACAAACTCCTTTTGTTGGAATTCTGTACATTTGTCCAATAGCACCATAATGCATCGCCAAAACAACAATACAGCTGGAGAGTTTACCGGGTGCAGAGTAAACTGTTTTGGCTTGTCTACCTCTAAGAATGGACATGCCTGGCGAAAATAATCTGCATGCAATGGATTGAGGACAATGGTCGAAGATATTTTACTGGCCTGGTTGACTGTTTCCATAGCATCAGAAAGAGTAGCTTGTTCTCCTAATGCGGCTTTAATCAACCATTTTAGTGCTTGGACACAATGAAAAACATTGCTTGAGTCTGATGACACTGTTTGAAACATTGAAGGCATGTGCCTTTTTGTACAGTGACGTCTCACTTTAGAATCCAATGAAAAACAATTTGAGAGCAAACAATACTCTGATTGTTGGGAGGATTTTAATTTCAGTGAGGGTTCATCTACGTCAATGGTAACTGATAATGACCTTTTACTAGATTCAACTTTTCGTAGGGTTTTGCCAGTTGTTACTTTTTTTTCTGTGCTAAATAGATGTTTTGGTGTCTCTTCAGGAATTATTTTTTTGAAACTAACTGTCCTTAATGAGCTGGTAGAGGGATCAGATCTCTTTTTCTTGCACAGGGTGTGCGTTCCCTGTGTCTTTGGGGCATATGAGATGGGATCTGGGCATTTAATTGGTGTTTCTTCTTTCCTGTCCTCTGCTGCATTTTCTCGAACAATATTTATGTTCGGTTCGGTCCTCAGACGTATGTCGCGCGATGATTCTGCAACATACACTGATGCCGACCTTTTAGATGTCTGCAGCCTTCTGCCGTCTAATGAAGGCAGATTTTTATCAATCCAATCATCAGACAGGTCACACTGACAGTTTTTCCTAAATTCATTGACCCATTGCTTACACCCGAGGTGTCTAGCAACTTCATATTGCAGGACTGCAGCACTCTTTAGTTCTTTATTGTTAAGCTGCATAATCCCCAAATATAAACTTCGTGGCTCAACTAGAATCTGGCTTTGACTTATGCGAAAAACGCTAGAAAAAATATTTTCTCCGGGCCATCTGAGAGCTTCAAAAGTGTTGCAGCGCCTTCCAGATGATTGCGTCTCGTGGGTTCTTGCAGCATTTGACATTGTAAATCTAAGTAAACAAAATAGAGAGAGCTATTACATTTATTAGTGCTCTGGCAATATTAAAATATGTATAATATCACTAGAAAGAGACCATATGGATGAAAATTGCAATTTGTAAAATTATATAAAATTCAAGACACTAAACCACATTGCTAACCTGAGTAAACAACAAAGGCCACAACTCTAATCAAAATGCCCACGAAAGAATAAAGGTTTAAATATAACTTGAACAGTCCTATGAAGACTAATACCCTTACCTCTCCCCAAGGTTCGACCTTTAAAATGTCATTTTTTTAAAATCATTTTCCAAATTAGCCCAAAAGCTTTGATTTGAAATTAGATACCTTGTGCGATTGCACTATAAACTGAGAAGATCATTAGTTGCACAGTTTGTAAGCAACAATAAACATTTTAAGCATGCACCCCTTAAATACAAAACAAGAAATGACGTAGACAGGAATTATACATTTTGTTAAACAATGACATTGAAATTGCCTAAATGAACTTGGGTCAAAATTATGACACATCTTTATGACTTCATCTTTTTGAAGGTCCGTGTTGCTCAGTGCTTTGAATTTGTATTTCGTTTAATTTATGGATTTTTGAAATGGTTGACATATTGTTATTGTCATTTTTTCATCCTTGGGTCATATGCAATTTTTAAGTGAAGTATGAACTTAATCCAATTAATATTCTCAATAAAAAAAGGTATACAGCGAACACAAATCTTCCAGTGGCCTTGAACTTGCACAAATGACCTTGGGTCAAAATCATGTTTCTCCTTTATAAAAAAAAAAATCATGACACACCCTCTTGTCATAAGAAATCTTTATGTGAAGTAATAGATCTTATTGTTCCTACATATGAAGATTAAGGACCAGGCGGATACGCCTTCACAGATGGGACATTTTGCTCAATTCAAAACTCATGTAGTATATGCTGTTGATGTTATTCAGTAGATTAATTGATTACTTTTCACTAGAGCCCATGACTTACTAATAGCACAAGATTTGTCTTGACATGGTCATGTGCATGGTCCTTAGATACAAATTAAAACATAAGGGATTTCATTGGTTTGAAGACATTTTAAAAATAATTGGCTATTATTACAGTTATATAATAGCAAAATAATTTCTTGATAGATATTTTTCTCTAGATGAACATAAAGATTTTGGAAATTGCTTTTTAATCATATAGGTAAACAAAATGTTATACGTAATCAGACATTTATAATAAGTCTCTTAAACAAAGCAGGGTCTTCAATGGGCTAGGAATTACCTACATGGGTCAAACTCTACATATGAACAAGATAAAATACTTGATTAGTTCCAGTTCTGGAAAGTCACTGGGTGTCTCAAAAAGGGGGGGGGGGTACCATTTGATGCACAATGACACAAGGAGCAAGGATGAATATGGTTTAGAAATGTCTATACTTTTAAAACGATTAACCGATTAATCAGTCAAAATGAGTCACAAATAACCGATTGGCAATTCTGCAATTGATTGCCATCCCTAGAATAATATTACATGTATATGTATATTTGCAGTTTACTGATCTGGTGGAGTAAGAAAATAAAACATGTGCAGGAGCAATTAATGAATATATATATTTAACTTTATCAACTGCTTACTAAATCAATCAACAAACTGTATAGATATATGAAATTCATTTGAAGATCACATTTTTAAACTAAATTGCTATACATGTATTGTATGCCGGTGTCTCATGATATTGCGCTACTACATGTATTATACATGTGTTACAGACTTACCTATAATGGTCAACATCATAATGATAATCCAGTTAGAACACCAATATAAATTCCTTTAGCTGATCACCACAAAAGAATTGTTTATTCATGTTTTAATCCTATTCTGCATATCGAAAACCAATGTATATATGTACAGCACGTGTAACCCATCCAACCAACTGATCAAAGAGCTGGGTAAAACAAGTATCTGCTATTAAATGCAGCCTGTGCTGTGTATACATGTAGCTTCGGACAAAGATCATTCCGTTTTCTTGCAACATGCATGTATTTTCACAACTTAATTCCTTAACAAGAGGCCCATGGGCCACATCGCTCACCTGAGGAACAATAGGTATGATAAAATCAGCTTAATGGAGTCATAATACAATGTAGTATAATACATGTAGATCCTGTATAAATAAATTAAAAATAATTTTTTCCACTGGATATTCTTATGTTTATAATCATTAGTCCCTTTTCTAACAGGATATCACAATATTACATGTTGAGCATTGCAGCTCTCAAAAAGAACCTAAACAATTGTTTATAAATGGGAAATAAACCTACATCAAACTCTGAACCCCTTGTGAGACCCAAATCGTCCAGGAATCATCCAGAAGCCAAAATCTAAACAATACAAAATAATCACCTGGCTGATTAGTTTCTGAGAAGATTTTTAAAGATTTACTCTTAATATTCCGATATAAAAATTCCACCCCCATTGTGGCCCAGCTTTATGCCCAGGAATAATGATTTTTACAAATTTGAATCTACACTACCTGAGGATGCTTCCAAACAAGTTTCAGCTTTCCTGGCTTATTAGTTTCAAAAAAGATAATTTTTAAAGATTTACTCTATATATTCCTATGTAGAAATTCGATCCCCAATTGTGGCCCCACTTTACCCCTGGGGGTAATGATTTTCACAACTTTAAATATACACTACCTGAGAATGCTTCCACACAAGTTTCAGCTTTCCTGGCTAATTAGTTTCTGAGAAGAAGATTTTTAAAGATTTACTCTATATATTCCTATGTAAAAAGTTGACCCCCCCCCCCACATTGTGGCCCCACCCTACTCCTGGTGGTCATGATTTTTACAACTTTGAATCTTCACTACCTTAGGATGCTTTCACACAAGTTTCAGCTTTCCCGGCCAAATGGTTTCTTAGAAGAAGTTTTTTAAAGATTTACTCTATATATTCCTCTGTAAAAAATCGACCCTCCATTGTAGCCCCACCCTACCCCTACTCTATATATTCCTATGTAAAAAGTCAAACCCCCATCCTACCCTAGGGAGTCATGACTTTCACAACTTTGAATCTACACTTCCTGAGGATTCTTTCACATAAGTTTCAGCTTTTCTGGCCAAATGGTTCTTGAGAAGAAGATTTTTAAAGATTTACTCCTAATATTCCTATGTAAAAAGTTGACCCCCCATTTTGGCCCCACCCTACCCCCAGGGGTCAGGATTTTCACAACTTTGAATCTACACTACCTGAGTATGCTTCCACATAAGTTTCAGCTTTCTTGGCCTAACGGTTTTTTAGAAGAAGATTTTTAAAGATTTACTCAATATATTCCTATGTAAAAAGTCGACCCCCCCATTGTAGCCCCACCCTACACCCGGGGTCATGATTTTCACAACTTTGAATCTATACTACCTGAGGATGATTCCACATCAGTTTCAGCTTTCCTGGCCTAACGGTTTTTTAGAAGATGATTTTTAAAGATTTACTCAATATATTCCTATGTAAAAAGTTGACCCCCCATTGTAGCCCCACCCTACCCCCGGGGGTCATGATTTTCACAACTTTGAATCTACACTACCTTGTACTATTTTACCGTGTAAAGCACAAATTACAGATTTAAGGTGGTATGGGACACCTACATATTGCATGTGATGTATTCCAGATTGAAATAAACAATAAACTATCTATACTACTATATTTAAACAAGGGCACCGAAAAGCGGAGCATCCCCTCGCGACATGACTTGTTGTAGGGGGAAAATACATTTTTAAGGAAAATACATGTAAATTTTTAGATCAAAATTTATCAGATCAAATTAAATATAACACAAGAATTTCTAAAAACCAATTTGAATTCATTATATGTATTTTATCCTAATCCCCAAGCTTTGTAGTGTATAAATTGGGGGTGGGGGGGGGGGGGTTACATGTACGTGGTTGCAGTTTTCCTATTCCTAGCATATATGCTTTAAAGTTAAATAATTTAGATTCATTAAGGAGGTTGGATCCTGCGATCATAAGTCTCTAAGTTTTTTTCTGAAGTATTTTTAAAAAATCAACATACATAGCTAAACCAAAATTCAAAACAAAATTTTGGGGTCTATATGCTCCTTTCGGTGCTACAGTGTATTTAATATGACCTTTCTGCACTGAAAGTGCAAATTGCACATACATCGCTTTTTCCTCAATAATTTTAATCGGAATAAACCATGGCATCAAATACAAATTTATATTATTTAAAATTAATAAAATTAAAATAATCATAAAGAAAAAGTTTGCAATTTCTTTACCTAATTGATATGTTGACCTTTTTGCACTGATAAAACGCTGTTTGTATCCATTAATGATTCAACATGCAATAAAATTATTTAAAAGTCTCAAACTTTTTTAAAATTTTAATAGACTTGTCAAAAATATCTACAAATTCAGAAAATAAAACCAAAAGTACGGGTCTATGATGTAAATTTTGAGATATAGCATGAAATAAGGTAATTTTAGGCAAAAATTGGAGTTCATTTTTTCTTGACTTTTATGAAATATTAGTTAAATGTGACAATATGTGTCGATAGAAATATTGAAATATTGTTAAAATGTGTTTTTTGAAACAACACGAAGATAATCCAATGCATAAACTAGCTGGAAATTTGGTCTGCACTGAAAATAAGGAAGCTAAAATTACAGTACTCTAAAACAACTGAGTTATGAAAAATGTTTATTTTCTTCTTAAAAACCTTCCGCCACAAAATATAGTCTTAACTCTGTAAATATGTAATTTTCCCTTAACTATTTTATTCAAAATAGTTTATTTGGCATTGAAAAATAGGAATTCACAAGTAGAATTAATATATGACACAGAATTTCCAGACTAGAGGTGACCCAAAATGGCTACCCAAAATCAGAGGATCGAACCTCTTTAAGTGACATTCATTTCCATATATGATCCGTATATATTATGAAATAAGCTGAAGATCTAGCGATCTGTAGTCTGCACTGATAGACAATTCTAGTTGCTTGTGCAATTGTGGTATGTCATCTCATAGTAGTAGATTTGCAGCTATTATTAATATGAAACAATCTTCGCGTGATAAGTGTGCGATATCTGTCACTCCCAGTTCTTTTGTAAGTAATACGGGAAAATTTGCCCGTTTGTCGACTGGTTGTTACGATGTCAATCGGATGACTTAAATTTCTTGCCCGCTTCAACTTTTATCTATGGGCAATCTTCTAATCCTCCAATACTACAAAACTTTTGGAGTTTTTTTTTAACCTTTACTAGATTAAAATCTCAAGTTGTTGATTTGAACTTCATACGGTAGCAATTTACTAAATTACCGGAAATGTCTATTGTCAAGTCGTACATAAAATTCATGTTTAAACTTCGCTTTTTTACGATAATTTAAAAAATGTTGAATCAATTAATTTGGAAATCAAACCCGGTTTGTCCTTTTACCATGCCAAAGAAGTGTACAAAGTTTGATAAATATTCATTAGAGGGTTTTCTTGGAAATTAAAGAGCTGACAATGGACACAGCGATGCTATATCCCCCTCGCAACAAGTTGCGCGAGGGGATAATAACAAACATTCAAACACAAATTTAACTCACCGTAAAGTTGTTCTGTCACGCTACTTTCGCTCTGGGTGATTGATAACTCTTAGTGTCTCTTACTCAGACATTTCGATTGATAACTCGTATACAAAGTTGATTATGACATCGATTTAATAAAATAATAATTTGTAATAGTATTTAATGGTTTGGAAAGGCACATATGCATTTTTTATGTTATTTTACGGAAGTGTGCAATCTATGATAAATATTTTTAGTTTTGAACGAATTTTGTCATAATGTATGCCCCCCCCCTCCTTTACAATGGTGTAATTTTATCTAAGTTTTTGCATAAAAATTTGACCAATTAATATGACATTGCATTTGTTTTAATCTTTTACAATGAGGCATATTTGTGCAAAGGTTGAGGAAATTTTATTGAAAGTTTTTTTTTAATTTACTAGAAAATTGAAATGGAGTGCACACACACACACATACACACATACGAACACACGCACGCACGGTAGCGATGCTATATCCCCTTCGCAACAAGTTGCGCAAGGGGATAATAATAGACTCGATTTTTTGGGCTTTAATACCGATAAATCGGTAGAGTACTGTCTTTTGTTTTATAAATTTTAAACATCATTGGTACTTGAAGATTACTAATTTGATTTTATTTTTTCTCAATCAAGCTTCGCTTATTAATAATCAACGAAAATTCTACAGAAAATTCCGGAAGTCATCTGGATTTTATTTGGATTTTACAATTTTACGCATGCGCATTACATTCACGCCAAATCACAGGAGGCTCTTTAGTTTACGTTTCTACAATATCACATTTGCATGGATAAACTCAGAAACAATAATACACAATTTTGTGTAAATTTTCATTGGAAATATTTTATATACCTCTATATACTGCTCATCAAAGAAAATACGGGAGATAACTCTAACACAGTGCATTTACTACGAAAAATTCCGAGAGCTCCGAATGTCAACATGGTGTGTTACACGTTGGTGAAAAAGTGTTAAATCCTTCAATAGTATGAACTAAATTTTTAGATGAAAGGTATTTACAGCCTCAAAATGGTTTGTTATGAATAATTTGATTGTATTTTCAATTCACCAAAATCGTTTCGGAGTGATCGATTCTGCAATTTTCTGCTACATTACGGGTATATATGGGAGGCATTTTAAGTAGTGAAACTAATAGCATTATTTTAGGATTGAAGCTTGGTTTATATAAATGTCAACAATACGGTATCGATATTATATGCAATGTCAACCCGTGCACGCACGGGTCAAAGTCTAGTAAATATATAATAATGTTACCTAACAGCGTAGCGCAATGGGTTAATTACTACATGTTCACATGAAAGGTTCAGGAGATTGAACCTTATATAGATCAGTGCATTCAAAGATTGATTCAAGAAAGACTTCCAACTTATGATCTCCATTCGTCACATGCTGTTAATATCAATGAAATCGGACCACCAAGCCAAATAATTTGGTGCATAGGTGATTGTAATTTTTAAAAAAACCCACTGCAATTAAGATTAATTAAAATTTTCCATAAAAATGTAAAATTTATTTTTCTAATTAAGAAAAAAAAATCCGTATAATTAAGAATATTTGAACATTGCTATAAATTGCGAAATTCAAATAACAAATTTAAACACTGTTAAAGGTGTGCAGATTTAACCGTTTTTGTTGTTGTTTTTTTGGTTTTTTGGGGGGTTGGGGGGGGGCTTTTAGCAGCAATAAACTGAATTAATATATTCAATTCATTGTACATTTGTGTATTTAAACATACAGTATCTCATGCTCGAAAAACAGAAACTGATGTTCCGCCATATTTTTGACGCAATGACACCCGCTGCGCGACCGCTCATCGATCAAGAAAGATAATTTAGACAAACATTCTATATTTGAAACGTCAGGGATTGCGGAAGGTACATGTGATATCATGTACGTCTGTGCTTTCTACATATAGAAACTGTGCAATTTTGTTTTGTGTAAGCAAGTATATACTGTGCTAGAGAATGGTTTGTGTTGTGAAAAGACGGAATACTACATGCAAGCCTTTATACAGCATCTCATGTTTTTATATGCTTATAAATCCGCTATAACCTTATTGTGCATATAAATAACTGCGCTTTAAAAATAACTGATTAAAATAATTTCTAAGAAGACATAGCATTTTTTTTTATATCAAATAATTTTAATTACTACTGAACACGATTCATTTTTTCCAATCCTCTTATAGGAAAAAAAAATAGTAATATAGTAATCTATAAATAAAGATTTTCTTTTTTATCCACATATGGCCAACATAGGGCTAATGTGTTTAGTGTTTATCAATTGCTAGAAGTGTAAACTCTCTCTCTCTCTCTCTCTCTCTCTCTCTCTCTCTCTCTCTCAAAACCGGATAGATGTAAAATCAAAAAAGTATGATGATCGACTAATTTAAGTCTGATATTTACGTGCTATACACAGTAGTTCTAAACAATTTATTACAAAATCAACTCATGATGATAATCTAAGTAATACATTATACTGACTCAATTCGTTTTGGATTGATTTTCATTTTTTGCAGTTTAAATGACATCATGTACAATTCTCTGGATATAGGTTGGCATTGACTCAACGTAGTCATGTTATATATCTGAGTCGTTGCGTAAAAGATAAAAAAAATCACAAGATAGCTGTTTCCATACACAATGCAAGCTAGTTTTCATAAAATAAGTATAAATTAAATGGAACTTTGCTGTACTTCTTGCAACAAGAGGTGTGTGTGTACGAGTATGTATGAGAGAGAGAGAGAGAGAGAGAGAGAGAGAGAGAGAGCGTGCGTGTGTGTGAGAGAAAGAGAGAGAGAGAGAGAGAGAGAGAGAGAGAGAGAGAATGTTACCCTTTGTCTTCTGAAATGCACCCTAACAATCCAAGAATCAAGAAAGTCGTTAACGTTGGAAAAAACGGATGTGTTGACGCTCAATAATTGTGCATATGTTAAAACATCAACGGGAGGTCTTCGGGGGTTGGGGACAAAAATAGAAAATGCCTTTTTAAAAACATATGTATAGTAGATCTCGATACATATACTATATATACTACATGTATACTTATAAAAAAAATTGGTTCAGAAAGGTAAAAGAAACAAAAACATATGCTTAGATTCCCCGTAAGATACCCCATGCAATCTCGCGTTTGTCTGCTATCAGCATTTGGGCTGGGCTTGATGATATATGAGTTTTACAAAGCACAGTTATTTATGTCTGCTTAGAGGAAAGTAATTACAGCGTAACCTTAAAAAAAATTTGGCTGGTCAAAAATCAATTCCATTTCTTGTTTTTTTATCTGTCCTGAGAAATTCAAAATATAAAGAGAGTGTTTATAAAAGAATCGCTGCTTTTTCACGGAATCGGCTGGAAAATACGCGGATCCAAAGGTGCCTGCTAATCCTCTATCGTATCGCGCATATCGAACTACATCCACAAGCGACAAAATCATCAAAAGCATCCAGTTTTTATATATATATAAAAAAAAAATAGATGCGAATTCAATTCTGTACTTTGCGCACATTCAATATCCAAAGTATCCGACCCGACTTTATTGTTACTTCCGGAAACTCCGATCAGCTGTTCGCGGTTTCCGTTTAGTCCCAATTAGAAAAATAGTTTTTGTGATCGGCTTCGGCCGATCACAGTTGTGTCCATATGAGGCATCCGGCAAATTTTAAGCATCTTGGCATATTATTGATTCTCAGTTGGTTTGGCTGTGGCCCCACAAGATAGTTTGATGTAGGTATATATATATAATATCGTTCAAGAGCTTCATAAATAATTGCAAAATATGCTCAATATGTGATATGACTATTATAATGTACATGGAACAATGTAGTTGAAATTGACATGTAGACAAATGAGTGAGTTATCAATTAAGGCATTCGATATGTCAAAAAACTCAAGTTTTTGCTCTTTTCTGTCCAAAAGTGATCATTTTAGATGTCTTTACATAGTTGAAAAAGCCACCCCCTCTTTCCAATTGTCTACTGTAGGATATATGTAGAACCGTTTTAACAAGAGCCTGGACTTTCGGTGGGATATTGCTATCTAGTTTGCTCATCAAAACAAGCTTTCAAAATTGACCTCCTTTCTTCTAATTCGCTAAGAGAAGTTCATTAATATTCATATACTGTCAAAACCGGAAAGCTGTTTGCCAAGATCTGCTCTGCTGTGTGAAACTGACGCTGTTTCAGCGAAATATACATCCCTGGATGAAGTCGGACGAGTGTCATTGCGTTCAATGTATTCATATCTATTAGCCAATGACTAGACAGTTAACCAGAGTAGACCCCGCCTTCATCAAATCGGAGTTTGCCTCGTACTACCCAAAGTCCAAGCTCTTGTTAAAACGGTTCTAAATATTTGACCCGAGTGAAATAACATCTGCTATGATAATTACTTTAAAATGAACAAGACACAAGATATTTTTACTCTTTTATTGTATATATGCATTAAAAAAGTTGAAACACATGTAAAATTTGGAACATTTTTCATAGAATTCTCATCTGTCTTTAGCTACCAGGGTGTGTATCAATTTCACTTGTATATGGCGTAAAGTCTTCCTGTTTTAAAGACTAAAAACCAGAATAGATAAGATACATTCACTAAATATGATTAATAGCTTACTTTTTTCATGGAAACAAGAAATCACATGCAGGCTGGGTGCGGCTAATTATTTTTGTGTTTTGTTAATAAAAATGCTACAAATCATTCTTTTACAAAAAAATCAATCTTTTAGTATCAGTGATGGTTGTTTTCAAATATGTGTGAGAAATGACACTAGGAAATTGCCACAAGTTTCATAATACATGTACATGCATGTATGTATTAGGTAAAAGATTTCAATTAACTAATGCTTTTTATGAAAATCATTAGGGGGGAGGGTATACATATCAGGGTATTTCTAAGTGATGTGATGCTTTTATCAGGATAAAATCATGTAGATGTATGTAGTATTGAATAAGGTTTCTTATTAAAGAAGGCTGAACAACAATTGACCTCTAAAAGATTAGGTAAAGATGTTTTACTTAGGAGAGTCTTATGAATCTGTGTTGAATAGAGGAAAGTGGAAATGGTGGGTTCACTTAAATGGCCATATTTTTCTTAAACCTTAATGAAATTAGCAATTTTTGGTATACTTTTTCTCAGAATTGCATAAACTTTCTAATTCCCATACAAAATAACTTTTCATAAAATGTTAGTGAAAAATAAAGGTAGCAATTAAGGGATGGTTTCAGATAAAGTATACATGTCAATTTGTAAAATTGAGAGTTGCTGTACTTGAAGGCTTAAAAGTGTTGCTAAAATTCATGAAATAATTTTGAATGATTATTAGTTAGAGGGATGACTCTCGTTGAAATTGGTATGCAATTTGAAGGCCCCTACTGTCAAGTAAATGAGAACCCGGCCTATCTATCAGAAGTAGAATGAGAAACTAAATGTGGCTATAATGACTGTTAATTGTGTTAACTTTACCAGTAAACTGTTTACACAGTAAAATTGCAAGTTACAGATAGGTGGTAAAATAAGGCGAAAAGAAGGTGGATGGGACATAGTAAACTAAACACCATCCCTGCATGTTTTATGCGTACATTATTCATCACAATCTATTCATGGTTTACAAAGTAATAAACAAGGTCAACTACAAACCATACACAACCGATTAAACTAAACTAGAGGTGCTGTGAGCGGGCTTACAAATGATACCCTCCAATGAAAATACAATTTTTTACTGTATTACACAGAAATATACTAGCTGTGGTATAGGAATAAAACAGGAAATTTGGGGCAATTATATAATGTAATGAAACGGAAAGCAAATTGGTAAACATGTTGTACCAAAATTGTGGAGTTGTAGACATGAATGTTTTTATTGACCTTGAACCTACTTGAACAAATGACCCAAGGTCTGGACATATTTTCGGGTCACGGGGAATCTTTGTGTCAAGTTTGTAGCTAATTGTAATCATTATCCATTACAAGATATTGGCCTAGACAGGAATTATGCAATTTTTTCCCTTGAACTTGCACAAACGATCTTGTTCAAAATCATGACACATCCTCAGGTCATAAGCAATCATTATGTGAAGCAATAACTTCCAGTGGTCTGTTAGTAAATTGGGTGGCCGCTGGCTGCATTACGCTGTATTTAGTGGCCATTTTGTCCACTATTTTGTTACATGATATTTCATCCCGTTAGTCGATTACAGATCCGGATCATTTTGATCGTTATGAAAACATGGAGTCGCTTGGGTAATTAAATAATTATGTGTACCTTATATGTGTTTAAATCAAATACGATGAAATATGTTTACCTTTTTTTGTGTGCAAAAAAACGACGGCATCCTAAAATCCAGACATGTCTTAAACTTATTAGAACCTGACACTCTAAATGAAGCAATTGGTCAATTGCTTATATGTCATAGCTAGTTACGAGTGTTTCGGCGGTATTAATAGCACATGTCATTTCAAAATTGTTATAAGGCCCGCCTCGTCAGGAGTTCATAGTCGTATTTTGTTGGTGTGGTTCAACAGTTCAATGACACGGCATCTCATAGAATAAATGTCACAGGACCATTATTACAAGGAAATCCCCAAAACATTTTACTTTATACAAAGATGTAAAATAAATAATGTACATTAAAACATGTGAAATAACATACGTAAATAAATGACTGCCGTCATGAGAAAAGGGCCCTTATCTTTTGACGTCACAATGCTCAGAAAACAACGTCAAAGTAGCGGCATTGTAAATGCAGTTTTTTTATTTTCTGTTTCTATTTTTTTTTTCTGCATCTGTGTTGTGTTTTTTGAATAATTAGAGTATGGCCTTGCTTAAATACCGATAATAATAATTGATAAATAATAATAATATATAATAGAATAATTAAAAAAATAATTAATAACTAGACTCTTGTTGCTATAGCAACAAAAAGGTCCTCCGTTCCTCATGTATTAATATGTAAAAGAAATGCATTTCATTAATAAAAAGAAAAAGGATATAAAAGATACTGTGATGGAATTTTCCAGTAATTATTTCTATGTAAAACAAAACAAAAAAGATAAATAGTCATTTTTGAGTACTTGCTCTGACGACCGGAAGTTACGCTGGAACAAACAGAACATGGTAAACATATCTTCATACATTGTCTGTCTTTCCTTAAAGTTTGGATGTTCATGTTTTTGTCAGTAATGAGATCTCGTTGAGAAAAGATTTTTTGTCACGGGACCGGAAACGGACAAACAGAAGTGAATAAAGAAATTAAAATTAATTATTTTTAGTTTATTAACTTACAATACATAACAGTTTATTGAGTGAATAAAATAATCAAAGAAAAAAGTATAAAGTTATTAAAAGCTTCATTTGCTTGAACGCTTCCGGAGAGAACCGGAAGTGACGGAAGAGAAAATGAAACCCTTTAAACACATCTTCAATCAAATGTCTATCATCATTGTTAGTTTTGTATCTTGATCTCTTACAGTTTCTGAGATCTCACGGGTACAAAATTTGTATAAAAGAAAGCTACCTGAGATAATTGAGATATCTCACCGGAAGTTGAATTTTTATATTTATTTAACCATGTGTAGATGACCAATTGTATCTATTAATGAGAAGTTATTTCTATGCTAACAATAAGAAAGTTTTAAAAAATCAAATTTTGGAGTACTTCCTGTGACGACCGGAAGTTACGCCGGATAAAAGAAAATAGTTGTAAAACATGTACATACATAGGTCTATCATTCAACAAAGTTTGGTTGTTCAAGTCCTGTTCGTTTTTGTGATCTAATTAAAACAAGGTTTTCTATTTCGGGACAGGAAACGGACAAACGGAAGTGCTCAATGAAAAAAAAAGTCAGTTATTTTTTTTTTAAATTTCCTGTCGCACATTATTGTTCATCAAATTAACTTAAACTGTCAAAGAAAAACAGTTAAACTTATAAACAACTTGATTTGTTTGAACCCTTCCGGTTAGAACCGGAAGTGACGGTTGACAAAATAATACCGGTTAAACACATCTTCATTCAAATGTCTATCACGCATAAAAGTTTCGTATCTTTATCACTTATAGTTTTAGAGATCTCATGGGAACAAAATTTGTTTTAAAAAAGTTACCTGAGATACTTGAGATATCTCACCGGAAGTAGAATATTCTTGTTTAATTAACATCGCATAGATGACACAAGTAGGGATTTATACTATCAGATTCATTCTATGTAAAATAAGTTAAATACATAAATATAATAATTTTTAAGTACTTCCGGTGACGACCGGAAGTTACGACGAACAAAACAAAATAGTTTAAACACATCTACAAATATAGGTCTATTATCCCACAAAGTCTGGACGTTCAAGTGTTAGCCGATTCTGAGATCTCGAGGGAACAAGGTTTTTTGACACGGGACAGGAAACGGACGACCGGAAATGATTTTTGAAAAAATGAAAAAAACGCCTCGAGATATTATCATTCTCTATCATCTCTGAAAATTTCAGGAAAATCTATCCAGCCATCTCTGAGAAATTCTGCCGACAAAAAAGGAGAAAAAAAAAATAATAATAAGAAAGAAAGAAAGAAAGAAAGAAACAAAAAACACTACAATCACTATAAGGTCTTCCGTTGGAAACGGAAGACCTTAACAATAAATAATAATAAAATAATAATTGACGTTCGTGATGTCGTGTCGTTTTCGACCAGCTACGTCAAAGTCGTGTTAACATGTCTTACTAAAATTGTCATAAAATGCTTAAAATACACAAGATCTTGGATATCTTTGTATATTTGTATTAAGTAAGAGTTGACTAATCGGAATTGAGAAAAAATGAGTTTGTGAAATTTTGACCTTAAGGGCCCTTTTCTCCTGACGGCAGTCAAATCTGTAATAACGATAAAACATGTCTTTTGATGCATTTGTGTTTATATATTGATTTACATGATGCTGCATGCAAACTGGAATGGCCACCTGTCTTTTAGGCCATTCTTCAAATTTCCTCCAAGGTGGCCGTTTAAAACAGGTTTGACTGTATTAAGGAGGTTCTAACACTGTTGTTTTCATCTATTAAACCAATGATTTGTTAGCATATATATATCTTAACCCTTCTTTTAAGAAGCTGGTTAACAAAACACTACAGAATGTAAATGGCACTTGTTGGTTGAAATGATTCAACCCTTAATGTTTACTTCTAGGTCACGGATAATAATAACCATAATTTGAAACAATACTGCAAAACAAATGGAAAAAACAGCATTTTATTTTATTCTTCATGATGTACCAAAAATTTTCAAAACAGAAACTATAAAAATAATCAAAAATGCAAAACAAGAGGCCTAAGGGCCACATCACTCACCCGAGCAACAATGGCCAACTAATATACAGTGTAATAAGTAAAATATAAAATATCTTTAAAAATATTTTGTAAGAAAAATATGTATAGTTTAATTTTTTTCACCTTTTTTGGACATTAAACATTTAATATTGAGGCCCTTTAAAAGATAAAGATTCTAAATAATTATCCTCTTTATATTTCTATGTTAAATTTAATCCTGCATTATGGCCCATATCTTACCCTTGGGATTTGAATAGACTTGAATATACAATACTTGAGGATGCTTACACTTCAGTTAAAACTTTACTGGGTAATAGGTTTTAGAGAAGAAGATTTGTAAAAATGTTTTACTATATATTTCTTTGTAAGGATATGACCCCCCCCCCCTTCCAGATCATGATTTAAACACAAATCTGCACTACCTTAGGATGCTTCCACACAAAAATTAGCTTTTCTGGACAAATGGATTATAAGAATAAAATTTTTAAATAATGTCAACAAATTTGTAATTATTCTTAAATATTTACATCAACTGAGTATGATTCCCTCTATTTTTTACGGAAACTTTATTCATAGCTTTATAGAAACAGCCAGACTGAAATCTACCCCGTTTAAAAACTATGTCAAAAACTACAGCAACATAAGATAAATAATGGACTGCATGAAATAATCATGATAATGTTAGACTCAAATTCCCAAAGGAGACGATTCGGCTGTTTCTTTTAGGTAACGTACTGATGTACATTAACAGTAATTAAGTGAATTTTCATTTTAATAATTTGTTAAAAGAAAGATGTAAATATAAACAATAATGTGCTTTCTTTGATGATTCATGTGAGTTATAAAGGTAGCGAACATTGAAGAAAATTTTTTAACATCACCCACTGACGCGGAAGATGATTTCAAATGTGAAAAGTTTACCACTACCACAAACAACAACGACAGATAACAGACAAATTTTGATCCGAAAAGCTCACTTGAGCCTCAGGTTCAGGTGAGCTTAAAACTTTTTATCAAGGTTATACAATGGAATTCAAAGCTTAGAACAAATCTAACAGACTCAAACTTGTAGTATATTGTCCATCAATTTGTTGGGAATCACTGTATGGTACAAGACACATTAAGTTGTCCTGTCAGGTATCATAGCATGGTAACGGACATGATAGTTTCCAAGTAATCAATTTGGAATCATATCATGGTAACACAAACGATAAGTTATCCTGTTATTTGTTGAGAACTAAGACCTGGGAATGCGCATGGTAGTTTTTTAACCATTATGTTTGGGACCACTTTTTGAAACACCATAAAGTCTATAAATGTCTTAAAGCTACTCCTTTTTCCATTTGGGATAGTGGGGAAAAAACTCGCTGCAACTGCCAAAAAAAAAAACCAACAAAAATTATTAGTCATTAGAGAACTTGAGACCATATTTATCAAAATCTAAGATTTTATCAATGTTTCAATTAAATGGTTGTATGATATAATTTTAAAAAATATGCCTTATAAAAATAATATTTCATTAAAAATTATTTCATGCTACTGAAAATATTAACTACCTCGAAGCAATGTTTTTTAGAGTATGCATGGTATGCTTCTTGGCGCAAACATCGATCCAGCATCAGCCATCAACATTCCTGCAACAAAGTAGGCAAAACCATCACTAATGTGAACAAAAAAACCTGAGAAGAAAAAAGCAGGACATTCAAGACCTTAAAATGTGAACTTGCCTATACACCTATAAGAGCAGAAGGAGATGCCATGTTTAACAATGCCACCTTTAGTGCCATCAGAAAAACATCATTACAAGCTGCCACACAAATGACATATACCGTACTTTAAATGGTACCAAGAAGAAGAATGTTGTGGCAATGTTTTGTGCCAACAAACTGTGCAGGAAAGGCACCCATCTTAGAGCCAAGGGAAAGGAAGTTACCTGCTGAGGACATGAAGACTGCACTGCAACCTTTCCTCCAGAGACCACCATTGGAGATGTAAGAGATGGGCTGTGCTAAGCATCGGTGAGCTGCATAGTTTCGGCCATCCACTCAACATTTCCCATTTCACCAGTGATGGAGACGGTGCTGCTGCTTCTGGTGCATCTGAAAAGCAAGAGCATGTAACTGAAGACCTCAAAGACCTGCACCACTTCTTTGACTTCAAAAACAGACTGCTTAGGCTCCATTCAGCAGTCACATGTTTCTGGGAAGAACAAAAGCCATTACAGAATTGATGCAGAGAAGATTTGCCCTGGACCTGAAGCTTAGATGTAGGACCAAGTACAAAAACTGGTACAAACACTACTCCGGAGACTTACCTTTAATTAATTGAGCCCTGTCGACAGCTGTCGGTTCCATCATCAGCTGCTACCAAGTGCAGTGCAGAAAGTCCTGCCATCTTCATTCCTTTTCCTGTCTCCACCTGAAAAACAACAAGTGAAACTTATTAGTGTTGCCTAGTGACTCGGAATTAAGCATGACCAAAGAAGACAGATGCTTGTTTAAAGATTGTATAAATTTAACTTTGGAAACTAATAATTTTGTTAGAATTAAATATAATACTTGTACACAAAAATCTGAATCTGTGAATAGGGCATATTTAAAATCAAATCCAAAATGTATTACAAGTACATGTAGAAGAAATTTTGAAAGTAGAATACCGGTACATAAAGTTGTGCACTCACTCAATCGGGGTCATGGAAATTCAACACTGAAACTTTGTGAGTCTATAGGGGCACCTGTTGTAAAAGGAAGGAGAGTGGGTCATCATCTAAAACAATAGCAAAATTACTCTAAAATGAAACACAAACTGTTCAAATAAAAATTTAAAAAGAAAATAGTTCTACAGATCTAAAAGATATTAGCTCTATGATTAAAAGTCTAAAGACACTTATAGTAAATCATTAACAGATCCAAAATTAAACATGAAGTACTGGTAGTTAAGCGTGAAAGGTGCGGGTGGGGTATCTGCATGGTCGGGTGGGTGGCTGGGGGTATAGGGTCTAGGGTGTATGTAGTTTTACACTTATGATATGTTTATATTATACTTATCATGCGAATTTTATTACATTTAATGATTGCTCCAATACGCATGTTTTAATGTGCATTGAATGTATGGTGATGTGAATGATGTGCAGGTGTAAAATGTGACATTTCCTTACATGAGGGACTCTGTACATGTAAATGTGTTCTATTTTTCATTGTTTATCTAATTAAAATGATTTCAAACAATTATCTTGATTTTCTTTCCTGTCTGATGTACACAACAGGACAGAGACGATTGGTAGAAATACGGGTATACAGGTGTCAAATTTCTCTGTTGATGACAAGACAGCATACGCACCACATTGTTCATCCGCCATTGTTGATATTTAACAAGGGATACAACCCCTGAAATTAGAAAAAATGCAGTCTAAATAAAAGTTACATTTCTCTAAAGGTCTCGTACAAGGAATTAAGTTGCTATATAGCTTCAATTCACTTAATCGATTAACTTATATATACTCTCAGCATATTATTTATGAAAAAGAAATCATTGTTGAGTGCTTCAAGAAAAAGTTGGGATCAGAAAACTAACGCCTTACGTGGCTTTTAAGAGAGATAGTAAACATACCAACCCCCAAATACATGTGGGTTTCACATGTTGACAAACAGATCGACTCAGCACCACCCAGGAAGTTGCATCATGCATATCTAAACAAGAGGCCCATGGGCCACATCGCTCACCTGAACAACAGTTTCTTGTAACATTCTATTTCGTAGCATATGCTATTTCTAACTTTGAACCCCCCTTCTGGGGCCCCAGTATTGGTCCGAGGTTTATGGTTGACTTTAACAATTTAGAATTTACACTATTTGAGGATCCTTGCATAGTAATCTCACAAACTGTAACATAATAGTTCTCGAGAAAAACTTTTTGAAAACATTTCCCATATATATTTCTATGTTAAACTTTGAACCCCTCTTGTGGCCCCAGTATTAGTCCAGTGGTCACAGCTTTATTAATTTAGCATCTACATTATTCAAGGATGCTTGCATAGTAATCTCACAAGTTGAAGCATTGTAGTTCTCTGGAAAAAGATTTTTAAACATTTTCCCTCTATATTTCTATGTTGAACTTTGAACCCCTCTTGGGGCCCCAGTATTAGATTGAGGGTCACAGCTTCTACACTATTTAAGGATGCTTACGTAGTAATCTGACAAATTGAAGCATTGTAGTTCTCGTGAAAAAGGTTTTTAAACATTTTCCACATATACTTCTACATTAAATTTTGAACCCATCTTGGGTCCCCAGTATTAGTTCAGGGGTCACTAATTTAAAACTATCGAATCTACATTATTTAAGGTTGCATGCATAGTAATCTCACAACTTGTAGCATTGTAGTTCTCAAGAAGAAGATTTTTTAACATGTTACCTATATATTTCTATATTAAACTTTGACCCCTCTTGGGGCCCCAGTATTAGTCCGGGGGTCACGATTTTACCAATTAAGAATCTACATAAGCCAGGGATGCATGTATAGGAATTCCACAAACTGTAACATTGTAGTTCTCAAGAAGAACATTTTAAAAATTTTCTATATATTTTTTAAAATGTTAAATTTTGAACCCCTCTTGGTGCCCCAGTATTAGTCCGGGAGTCACGATTTTTACAAATTAGAATCTACATTATTTAAGGATGTATGCATAGTAATATTCCAAACTGTTGCATTATAGGTCTTGAGAAGAAGATTTTTAAACATTTTCCTATATACGTTAAAATTTGAACCCCGCCCAGGGCCCCACTTTTTGTCCGGGGCTCACAATTTTTACAATTTAGAATCTTCATTATATATACAAGCTTTTTTGTAAATATTGGCATTTCTGGTGCAATGGTTCTTGAAAAGAAGATTTTTATACATTTTTCCTATGTATTTCTATGTTAAACTTTGAACCCCGCCTGGGGCCCCAGTTTTGGTCCGAGGGTCACGATTTTTACAATTTAGAATCTTCCCTATACATATCAACGGCCGGAACGGCCACAAAGGCGTCGAGCTGACATTTTCTTTAATATAGATATCATTAATTTAATTTTCTGTACCAATAGTCGTATATCAAATATTATCATGGTTTGTGTAACTAAATTCGCACATATGCAACTACATGTATATTTTTATTTGCAATTTTAACATACCAAGTGATTGTATACTCAGTATATTTCCTTATAAAATACGTAGTGATGCATTTGTAATACAATGAATCGTAACTCATCATGGTTACAAAAATCGAAGAAATTTCAAAGTTTAAAAATAAACTAGAACTGTCCTATTGGGACTAATACCCCCGCAAGGCTAATTTCAAATGGGACAAATAATTGAATTGTATAATAAAGGTTTGCGACACACAAATAAAAAAAAATTCTGGAATTTTTAAAAAACTCAATTACACATGTAGTTAACAAAGAAAAATTAAAATCAAAATTTTCAAAACTTCACTGTAAATACATATGTATAACTGTAACACATTTACAAATTTATGTATCTGGTGATATTTTTTTATTTCATTGTTTTAAAGAAAAACCAACAAAGTGACAATAACCCCTCCCTTTGCAGTAAATGAAAATAGCCAAGCAATGCTCTTCTGTTGATAACACTTTGAATATCTTTCTAATCAGAGTCTTGACAGATGCAATTAGTTGTTTCAAATTTTCCTCACTTTCTCCTATGGTACAATGCAACTCACTATCAGAAAATTGATCCCATAGGACTATGATTTTCTTTGATGAGCTTGTTAAATTGAATAAAATCCCAAAACATTATCATAATTAGCATACTATGTAAAAATATGAAAAAAAGAAAATTTAATATTACAAACAATTTTAAAATTGCCAAAACACTACAATCATATCAGTAATTTTGAATTTCATTTAAATTAATGCCCTATAGGGTCACTTCATCAATTTACTTGACTAATAAATTTAAACAGCTTCTAAAATAGCTACGGTAACTTCTTTATTAATAATGATATTATTTATTTCATTATAATGATAGAAACTTTTGGTTTACATGAAGCAGTATTAAAATAACCCCAAAACCACCGCCCATTTTACAGATTATCAATTTTCCCTAAACCCATGCTCCATCTAAACCATGGCTCAGATAATGGCCCCCTTGGGACAACTGAATTCAGCCACACTTGTCTTTGATGTTCTTATTAGCTCCTAAGAATTTATCAATGACAAAAAAAAATTTTGCATTGTCAGTTGATGGAATACTTATAAAAAATAAATTAAGTTAAGAAATAAAGACAAAAAACTTCCATCTGAATGTATTAATATAAATATATTTTAGAGTGTTTACTATTAATTAATTAATAAAGTCTGTAAGGATTACCTCCCTTACTTTTCAACATCAGTGTATAATATATAGAATAAGGAAAATGAAAACTGTCATAAAATCATTAAATCTTGTCTGATCTTAAAAAAAATTGCAGGTGCACATCTTCAGATGGTGTTCAACATATGTACAAATTTTCAGACTGTTCCATGCAGTAGTAAAAAATTCTATAGGGGGGACAAAGTTGCGTCTACAGACAGACGGACAGACAGACAGACGGACAGACAGACAGACGGACAGACAGACAGACGGACAGGGTGAAACCAATATACCCCCCTAAACTTCGTTTGCGGGGGTATAATTAACTTCTTTCTGTTTCTGCTTTAAGCAGTCTTTGAACAAATTTCACGGGTTCATCATTAGTATACGAGTGTAACACATTAACAGTGTTTCCCTAATAATAATAAAACATACTTTTATTTATTTCAATTTCCGTGTGAAACAAGATTACCTATGGTAGTGTTGTTTACAAATAAATCTACACCACGTGCGTAGATCTGCCGTATCTTAGACTGGATAGCCTGCCCTTGATCCTAAACGCCTCCGCTAGGAAATTCAAGGACAGGTAAACAGTGGGAAAACTCACTGCAGCTTCGCGCACAGCAAATGCGCACACTTAAAATAAATCGGAAAGAAGATTGAGGCGGATCAAGGAAAGAAGGTTTAAGAAGAACTAAACATGAATTTGACAATAAATATCAAATTAACAAGAACAAATTAATTGACACCGTTGACAATACATTGTTTATGTGGGTATTGTAAATATTAATTTACATCGGAAATGTATAACGTTAAATATTTACATTGTTGAGTAAGTTATAATTGGCACTAGACTACTCGTAGCATTCCAATCCATGCCCATTATAACTTGATTTATGGGGCTGCTGAGGATGGTAACGATCTGATTTAGCTCCGCTTTCTCGTAAAGGTCCGATAACATATAAATTGAATGCACACAGGCTACACACAATTAGCACATGGTCTGTACATATTATCTTATGTGTTTATAAAATATAGAGTTATTAACTTAGAGAGTGGGATCGTGTCAGTGTAGAAATTGTTTTTTTTTTGTAAAGCTAAGGACTTTCCATAACCAGTAGGTAAAATAAATATACAGTTGCCTGGCTTCCAGAGATTTTTTCAGGCTAACACTTTGTAGCGGTTTTACTTAATCGAAAGATGTTTCTCTTTCTTTGTTTATAACTATTAAAGTCGTTTTACTTTTAAAATAAATCTATTGACTCTCCGAAAGATTTTTTCGGCATTCCATCGCAAGCGTGTGAAGATAACTTGTGGGCCTAAAAATTAATTTTTTCTCGTCACTGCTATTTCCTATAAGCTGGCGAACCAGTCTATGCCGTATTTATAATGCTAAACCAATATACAACAAAATCACAAGATACATTTATCGCTTCCATTCATTTTGGAGACCGTGCCCGACAACAAATAAATTTACATATTAATTTTTATTTTTATCGGGCACGGTCTCCAAATAAACTATAAGCGATAAAATAAAATAATGTTTAGTGAATTTTTACACCTTATCGTCTTCATCCGTCATTTCTTGATTAAACAAACTTATATACTTATGCCATGAGTTGTTAATATTTAGGGAGACACAGTTGGGTTTTTTGGTGCACAATTTAGTTGAATAAATGGAACAAAAATCTTGTAAATCTTGTAAACATGTTTCTATGTATATTTCTATGCTAAACTTTGAACCCCGCCCAGGGCCCCAGTTTTGGTCCGAGGGTCACGATTTTTACAATTTAGAATCTTCACTATATACACTAGCTTTTGTGTAAATATTGGCATTTCTGGTGAAGTGGTTCTTGAGAAGAAGATTTTTAAAGACACACACCCTATACTCACTGTTTCGCAATTATCTCCCTTTTAAAAAGGGCTGTGTCCTTTATTTTAACAATTTATAATCCCCTTTCCATTAGGATGCTTTGTACCAAATTTGGTTAAAATTGGCTCAGTGGTTCTTGAGAAGAAGTTGAAAATGTGAAAAGTTTACAGACGGACGGACGGACAGACAGACAGACAGACGGACGGACGGACGGACGGACGACGGACAACGGGTGATCAGAAAAGCTCACTTGAACCTTCGGTTCAGGTGAGCTAAAAATAGTTCCATTTATTCCTTTTAAGGTTGCTCACTACACCTTAAAGGGGCATGGTCACGATTTTGGTCAAAAATTAGTTTTCCGATTTGAATGTTTTCAATGCTTCAGTAAGGTATTTTTAATAGGCAATCAAAATTTGAGTGCAATTCGTTGAGTTATAAGCGAGTTACAAAGCTTACAATTCTTTGCAATGTAAACAAAGCGTTTGTTTACATTTTGAATGTTGAAGTGAAAACTCCAGTTTGAAACCTAAAATGATTGTAGTAAATGTTAGGATCTGTTTATTTATGCTTAAAATGAATAAGAAGATGGAAAAATCAGCTTGTAACACAACTTTTACTGGTTAATTGAACTTATGTAAACAAAAACAGGGCACGAGCCTTGTTTACATGGCAAATAATTGTGAGCCCTGTATCTTGCTTATAACTTTACTACTGACTCTCAAATTTTATTTGGTCATTGGAAATGCATTCCTAAAGCATTGTAAATAATCAAAACAGAAAAAAAGAATTTGACCAAAATCGTGACCATGCCCCTTTAAAATATTTCCTCAAATCAGCAAAAAAATTACTTGATTGTGATAGATATCATAATGGTTAAGAAGTATTTTAAGTCAAATAGACAAAAAAACTGGCAATTTTGGATGAAAAATTACATTTTCAAAAATTTAATTCAGTAAACATTTACAAAAGCCCCAGGCGAATTCGAACTCATGATCTGCTGTTCAGAAGCCCAATACTTTAACCACTGAGCTATGACGATATACAACCCAAATGAATGATATACTGGTATAAAGTGTAACAAAACATTTAAATTGCAATCTTGTGACGTAGTGTCTTAAAAAGTACAAGTTTAGGTGAGCGAGGTACGTACTTCATTCAATTCCGCTCACTGAAGGCCTAAAAAAAGGTGCCAAATATAGAAGAAAGAAAAGAAATTGTCTCTATATATATGAAACTACAAATGACTAAGTTAAGTTTGATTGGCTATTTCCTTGCGCAAGACCTTTAAGCAGTCATTGAGATACGCATGCTCCCTGTGCCATAGTCACATTCAATCAAATAATAGTGCATCAATGTTAAAAATGCTGCACCCTCCTGGCGCGTATCATAACCATACTAATAAAGTACTTGGTACATAGGTTTTAACTTTGAGCTAGATTGGAATATCTTTCGCTACAATGCTTTAACAATCACTGTTATTTTACGTTTAAAAAAATAGTAGTCAAACGTCGTACATGACTTCATTTTCTTTAGTATTTTATCAAATAACAGTAGTTAAGCGTTTTTTGATTGGTTAATACCATAAATTTGACATTTAGTATGCAGAAGTTAAAATGTAAGCAGCTCCCAGCATGCCACCGAAAAACAAACTTTTCTGCAATTATAGACATGAAATTCATATAAATCAGATGAAAATGAATCAACAACATGATTAAGCAGAACATGCGGCTGAAAGAGAGAATGGAGATGCTAACAGTATATGCAAAATGTGAAGTTCCTGCTATGCTCACCCAAACAGTCACTCCATTAAGCATATTTGACTGTGAAATCAGTTAATTCATTGACAAGGACTCTATAACTGCATTTTATTTTCTCCTGACCATCTGTCTCCTGGTCATCTGCAAGAAATATGGTTTCTGTGACATTACATTTGGATCAACCTTATACAGTATAATTCATATAACATAGAATAAAAATGTCCAATTACCTTTTTTTATGATGCAAAAAAAAATAAATAAATATTATATATGATTTGGTCAAATAATCTGCCCCCAATTTTAACCTATTTTTAAACAGTGCATGTATCTTATAAAAATCATATAGTCATAAAACATCATACAGAGGATGCCTATCACTTTAATCTTGATATTATTCATCATTGCTCAATAGCTGTTTATCTAAGACGTCATCTAAATGAGCCAATTCCTGCAATTTTGTAAACAAATGAAAATATTGTAATTTTTTCTTATATGTACATGTAGAGTGTGCAGGTCTGCTAAAGTCAATTTTTACATTTGTTTTCGTTCATGTAGTTATCAGTGATGATTCTGTAAATTGTTTAAAATAACTGAAATAGGCTAGGGGTTGAGGAGCAAAATTTAGGCTTTAGTAAACCCAAAATAGTTTTCGTCTTCAACAACTCACGATAAACAATGCTATTTCCAAGCGTTTTAAACACTCTTGTCTACAACTTTAACATCATGGCATGGTTAGATAAACCGCGCCATGTTGAAAATTCTCTATCACCCTTACGTTTGCGTTTACCTTAATTGGATATAAAAGCAAACGTCTGGCTGATGCAGACAAAATCAAGGACAAAACAACTTAATTTTTTTCGAAACAGACACAAACGGAAATGATCAAAATAAAAGGAAGAACTGGAATATCGGAAATACTTGTAAATATCGGATTCTTTGATTCAAATTAGCAGAATTCAACTAAATATCAGAAAAAGAATCATCACTGAGTTATACACATCATACATGCTCCAAACACTAATTTATCAAAATAAGACAATCTTCATGACATCATTTCTACACTATGACATCACTGCAGTGATAACCTTTTACATACTTACTTTCAATATGATTTCAACTATTTTTCACCTTATTTAATAAGATCTTCATAGAACTTTAATTTTAGGGGCATGAAAGGCATAATACCACTTATAGTCCTTTTCTAGATACTCAGAACAGTTGATACATATAGAATCTCTCATATGATTTTCTATGGTATCTGATTTTTATCGAACTCTTGTGTTTTCTATCCCCAAGTCTTGGTAAGAGATTCTTTTTATCACATGCTTTACCATTCTCTTGGTTAACCCCAATCTTTTCTATAAAAATTACAATTGTGAGCTGCTCAACATATCATTACAAGAAGTTTACAACTTTACACACAGAAAAAGTCCTTTAAAGATTAACAAACAAACATTTCATTTTCGAACATATTTTTATCAATTCATGAAAAAATAAAACAGCATTAAATGCTTCACATTTACAACTCTACATTTTTCAAATGAAATCTTTTTTTTACTGTTTTATTTTATGCCAATCAACTGCCTAAATCTACCTATAAATGTTTAACTATGACTTCACATTGTGAAAGAATACACAGTGTAACATAAAAAATTTATTACATGAGTGATATTTATTGTATATTCAGTGAAACATGTGATAAATCAAAGTTTATTTTCTATAGAGTTTTAAAGATGTTATTTTCAGTGTAGTCTTTGAGGAAGTTTTTGATAATGACATGTGGTGATAATGAACAGTGTTCAAAATCAAAAGTAAAAGTACAATACAGGAGCATAACTAAAAGAATTAGAGGTAGGATCAGGTGCCAAGGAGGAGTGAGCATCCTCTGCTGACTGGTCACACCCACCGTGTGCTCTTTGTCGTAATTGGTAAAATGGAAAAAAGCCGCAGACAATAAGGTGATTAATTATGGTCTAACAATAAGTATGAAAAACGTCAGTCAGCATGCAACCCAGTAGACGATTGTATTTGCTGACATGGTCATTGTATTGACCATAGAACTTACGAAAAGATGACTTCAATCGAGACTGTTGGTAGTCCTGTTTCATCAATTTTTGGGCAGTAGCTTGCCTCACCTTAGAAACTGTTCATAAGTAGAGCATGTCTTTGGTTATTAAAAACAAAAAATATTGATGTGGAGCGCTGATCTCTGTAACGACCACAAAATGTCATTTCAAATTTAGTCTTTGGAATTCAATTTTCAATTTAAAAAAAAATGGTTATAGATCTATGTGAACATTGTTGTTTGTGTTAGTATTTTAAACAAAGCCTAAGGATTCCATTATCACATGAATTATCCTCACGAAAGACTCCAAGATGAACTTGTTGCACACAAGAAATATATCCAGCATGAAATATTCTGGTTGACGAGTCCAAAATGATTTTTTTTGAAGATTTTTCTGCAGAAAGACTCCAAAATAATCTCCTGACTCACTCAAAAATGAATCATCCTACAGGGAATTTCCAATTTTAAATATAATTTTGCCCAGCATGCACATAAATTATACAAAGCTTCATTAATTTCAGCACCAAGACTTGAATTTTTTATCTTCTGCATGAAGACTCCATAATAAATATAAATTCTTCTAAATGGAGACTCCGCTATGAATTCTTCTGCATCAATACCCCAGACCAAAACATTATTTTCTACTGCATCAAGATTCCATAAAGAATTTTTCTCCATCAGAGTTGAGAATGGATTTTTCTGCATGGCAATTCTAACACATGAATTATGCAGCACAACTATAATTTCCGTCATGTTTTTCAGGATTTAAACACACATTATTTTTCATGAGGACTCCAATACGAATTCTACAACTTGAAAATTCAAACATGAATTCTTCAGCAAGATGCTTAATACTTTTGCTTGAGGACCCCACAATGAGTTCTTCTACCATGAAGACTCCAATATGAAATCTTCTAAATAGAGATTCCAATATGAAATCTTCTAAATAAAGATTTCAATATGAAATCTTCGAAATAAAGACTCCAATATGAAATCTTCTCAATAAAGATATCTTCGAAATAAAGACTCCAATATGAATTCTTCTAAATATAGATTCCAATATGAAATCTTCTAAATAAAGACTCCAATATGAAATCTTCTAAATAAAGATTCCAATATGAAATCTTCTAAATTAAGATTCCAATATGAAATCCTTTAAATAAAGACTTTAATATGAAATCTTCTAAATAAAGATTCCAACATGAAATCTTCTAAATGAAGACTCCAATATGAAATCTTCTATTTGAAAACTCCTATATAAGTTCTTCTGCAGAAAGCTAATAATTATAAAACTTGCTCCTCAGGTTGATGACTCCAATATGAATTCTTCAACATGAGGCTATAGAGGCTAATGTTCATCACTCCTTACTTTGAATGGAAATCAAGAATTTCTTCATTATTTTCTTTTTACTTTAAGTTTCCAGAATGAATTCTTCTGTTCTTCAGCTTAAAAATTCCAGTATCAATTCCACATTTAATGCTTAAAGACCTGCTATTTGAACAGTCCTATCAAATTCCAACATGAATCCTTCTGCTTCATGACTCCAATATGCTACAAATTAAAGAACAATAGGTGCATGAATATCACAACACAACAATAAAACTTTGTAAAAATGCAATGGATGCTAGGATGAATAAACAACACAACTTGCACTAATGTAGATAAGAATATTGAAATACAATAATCTAATATAAAAATTAGACTCCAAATGTGGCCTCACTCTATGATTTATAATAGACAAATTTGAATCTATAATAATTTTATAATTCATTATATCTGTATAACGAGTTTGACGTAATAATACGAATAACGAATTCACTATATACGTTTCCTTTCACCAGACTACAGTTTTTGCTAATTGAGGCCTGGAATGAAAATACATTATTTTGATACCTTTCATAATCAGATTGTAAATTGAAGAAATTACCGTAAAGTATCGTGTATAATACGCACTCGTGTATAATACGCACCCCCCAAAGTTGACCAAAAAATGGCGAAAAAACAGCAGGTCCTATGTATAACACGCACCCAAAAAATGGCGAAATCAACGGCCGCCATTTCCCCCAAAACTATCGATGTTTCATGATAATATTAAAATCCATACGTAATTTCTGTAATTTTGTGATCGGAACACAGCTCAGACGATGAAAATCGACGGCCGCCATTTTTCCAAATAACTATCGATGTTTAATGATAACTTATAACCCAAGTGCAATTACTGTAATTTCGTGGTCGGAACATGGCCCAAGCGATATTAGAGTCAAAGTTCTTACAATTTTACTATAAAAAACGGTATGATTTACAAAAGTGGGATCAAATGGGGCCTATCATTTGACACTTCATACAGTAAGAGTTTCTTATAGTTATACAACTTCGGAGAAGTTGAAGATCAATCATCATATGTAGAGAAGAACGGCAACCGAGCTTTGTGCTTAAAAGTAATAATGTTTGCAGATATAAACCAAAACAACATCAAGAGAAATGATTTAATTGATTAATTATAGTTAAACTGTTTGATTGTTGTTAAATAAACATTGTGAAGAAACATATATATGTCGTATATCGTCATTATCAAGTCGTACAAATGATCGATGTATTTTTAGCAGTGTCTATGTAAAGCAATAACGTTTAACTGCATAACTGGAAATAAAGTAATCAAATTAAATAAAATAATAATTATTGCTAATCTTCATGGACTTGAAAACACCCTGTGAAGTCCGACACGAGACAGGTGCATGCTTCTGACACCGGAAATTGTTAAACAAACATTGACCACGCGCCGAGTCAACAGGTGGCTGCTTACGTAATGGCGAATACACTGGCGATTTTAAAACTTGTTTGATGCAAGGAATAGTGTTGAGAAAGGATAAATATTTCAATACATGGAAATAAAACTAAGAATAAGGTATTTCTGACGCAGTAAATATAGTATACACTCATACAACTTGCATACCACGCTATATCAGCAGTATACACTCATACAACTTGCATACGCTATATCGGCAGTCACTACTCCCATGGTATCAAGAATCACAGCTTGAAAAAATGGGGTAAAATTTTGGTCCTATGTACAACACGCACCCCCCACTTTTGATCAAATTTTGGCTGAAAAAAGTGCGTGTTATACACGCGACTTTACGGTATGTGAAAATATAATCATTTAAACTATCATGTGAAATGCGAGTGCAAACTTTTTAAACTGTTTTTAAACTGTAAAGAAATTCGTTATAAAAGTGTTAAAGAGACAGTACAGCTGAAAACACATGTGTGAGTAACTTCAGATTTACCCATTGTATCGTTAAGAAATACGAAATAACATTGATTGTGACAGTTGAAGTACATAAAAATTCCTTTTACATACCTAATTATGAGCTTCCATAAATTTAAGGGTCATACAAACCAAAATAATCTTATATTGTTTATTTGTACCACGTGGATTTTGATTGACAGTAATTGACACATGCTGAAAACTACAATATCTTCGCCCGCCTATAGTCATAATGGTATACGAGGTAAAAGGGACTCTCTAAATGGAACACATCATCACTTTCTTGATAATTTATTAATGGTTTACCAATTTCAATTCATTTTAAAACAAGATGTAATTATAATTGGGTCAATTATAAAGTCTCCCAAGCGAACAAGGCATCATTGGGAGTAGGGATGACCCACATGGGTCAAACTTTACAGACAAAAAGATTAAGAACTTGATTACTTTTATTTCTGAAGTTTCATGATCTTCCCCAGGGGTTCTTTACTATACATCAGGTGAACCAACATGACCCAAGGAACAAGAATATATATGGTTTAAGGGTGGGGATCTTAATCGTTTTTAAGTTATTTGGGCACTTCATGTTTGAAGGGGGTCAAAACCACCCCAAGGGCCCATGACCTACATACTGTTTGATGCCTCCTAACACAAGGAACAAGAATATATATGGTTTAGGGGTGGGTATCTTAACCATTTTCAAGTTATTTGAGCACTTTCTGTTTCAAGGGGGTCAGGACAACCCCCAGGGCCCATGACCTACATAGCATTTGATGCTTCTTAACACAAGGAACAAGAATATATGTGGTTTAGGGGTGGGGATCTTGACCGTTTTTAGGATATTTGGGCACTTCCAGTTTGAGGGGGGGTCAGGACAACCCCCAGGGCCCATGACCTACATACCATTTGATGCCCCTTAACACAAGGAACAAGAATATATATGGTTTAGGGGTGGGGATCTTAACCATTTTCAAGTTATTTGAGCACTTTCTGTTTCAGGGGGGTCAGGACAACCCCCGGGGCCCATGACCTACATAGCATTTGATGCTTCTTAACACAAGGAACAAGAATATATATGGTTTAGGGGTCAGGATTCTAACAGTTTCTGAGATATATGGTCATTTCCAATTCCTGGGGGGTGGGGATGACCCCAGGGGTCAGATCTAATAAACCGCATATATTGCCTGTAACAGTCAATATATGATTCTGAAAACCCTATATTATTATCTTTGTCCGTTTTCAAGTTATAACCATTTACAATAGAGTCTATAATTTTTCCCATAAGGTTCAATGTTAGACCCCACACCCTTTTGACCCCCCAGGAAAGTGGTTGGCCAACCCCAAATGAAAAAAATCAAACCAGGGTACACAACTAGATATGCAGGCCTATCGTATCCTAGAGTTTTGTACAATTTTGTTCAGCCATCTTTGAGAAACGTGTCGGACAAGTTCAGAGTGGGAAAGAAGAAGAAGAAAAAGAAGAAGAACTCGACACGATCTCGTTGCGAGCAATGAGGAGGTCTTCCGTCTGATTTTAAGAAGGTGATATCACATCATCGACTTAGATTTTCGACAAGAAAACATGATCTGTAAAAAGGAGTGGAGTACTAATGCTTTTCTGCATCGCTTTTTTTTAAGGTCTCTTACGCTGCTTTTTTAAATACTAGCATTTCTTTCAATTGAGATAGACACGATTTAGGTTTTTACTTCTGGCTCCTAAAACACCTAGTTAGGTAACGCATGAGTAAATCATGATATTGTTAGGATATATAAACGTATTATACCTAATTTTCCTTTTATAACCCTCACAAAATATCTCTTAGTAAACTGAGCTACAGATAAAAGACTTTAGGGCCCTCTGGTTCCCTAATTTGAGGGACCGGCCCCTTTTTCTTGATTTCAAATGAAAGGTCATTTAACCCTAAACACATTTTGTTCAGCAAGTGTTTAGAAATCCGTTACCGTTTTAAAGATACATGGCAAAGATCGTTTAAGGGGCCAATCCCTTATCTCCTTAGAGGCCGTTTAACGAAATTTTGAACATTGCATATTGTTTAGTACATCATGTTGATCAAAATTTTGGATTTTTGACCACTAAAAACCCCTAATTTCATAGCACATGATAAAATCATTATATTGATTGGATACCTAACTGTAAGACAAACATATTTGCTTCTATAACCTTATACAAAATATCCCTCAGTAAAGGGCTACATGTATAAATAAAAGACTTTAGAGCCCTCTGTTCCCCTAATTTAAGAGGCCAGCCCCCTTTTTTTTATATCAAAAGAAAGGTCATTTAACTCTAAAGACATTTTGTTCAACAAATGTCTAGAAATTTGTTACCGTTCTTGAATATATGGGAAAAAACATTTTAGGGGCTGACTCCTAATCTCCTTATAGGGGCCGTTTAACAAAATTTTAAAGTTTGCATATTGTTAAGTGCATCATTTTGAGCAACTATCCTTCTATACTGCATTTCAAAATATTTTTCCTTTCTAAGATATGGGTGATCAAAATTTTGGACTTTTGGCCCCTAAAAACCCCTAATTACATAACACATGATAAAATCATTACATTGCTTGGATAAATAACTGTAAGATAAACATATTTGCTTCTTCAACCTTTCACAAAATAACTCTCAGTAAAGTGCTACAGATAAAAGACTTTAGATCCGGGCTCTGGTCCCCTAATTTGAGGGGCCAGCCCCTTTTTCTTGATATCAAATAAAAGGTCATTTAATTTTAAAAACATTTTGTTCAACAAGTGTATAGAAAATCCTTACCGTTCTTGAGATATTTGGAAAAGAACGTTTTAGGGGCCGATCCCTAATCTCCTTTTAGGGGCCGTTAAACGAAATTTTGAAGGTTGGATATTGTTAAGGAGATCATTTTCAACATATTTTCTTCTGTACTGCATTTCAAAATATTTTTCCTTTTTGAGATACGTGTGATCAAAATTTTGGACTTTTGACCCCTAAAAACCCCTAATTACGTAATGCATGATAAAATCATTACATTGCTTGGATACATAACTGTAAGATAAACATATCTGCTTCTATAACCTTTCACAAAATATCTCTCGGTAAAGGGCTACAGATAAAAAACTTTAGAGCCCTTTGGTCCCCTAATTTGAGGGGCCAGCCCCTTTTTCTTGATATCGAATGAAAGCTCATGTAATATAAACTTTTTTTACATTACATGTCTTAACAAAATATTTTTCAGAAAAGAGATTAACAAAGAAAACCAGAAAAATTTATGACGGTTTTTTAGTCTCAATGTTCGGGACCAGGCGAGCTTTAACGCTTTTTGAGCATGACAATTATGAATGCCAAATGACACATCTACAATCTCTTGTCTACGATCCCTGAAAGTTTGAACTCCATATCTTTTACCGTTTAGGAGTAGATCCCTGGACAAGCCAACGCTCTGAAAATCGCTAAAACTTCATTATCTCAAGAACGGAAATGACGTCATCAAAATAAAACAAGAGGCCAATAGGCCTTAACGGTCACCTGAGTAGCATAACCCATACACAAACTTGTCAAGGAGTCTCATATATGCATTTAATTAAGTTTAATTCTGGAATATAAAAATTTATAATTTGTAATGACGACCACCTCCCTGCCTGAAATCTTTCAAAAAGGACTATTAAACCTATAATTTTAGTGAAAAACTTAAAAGATCATAAAAGAGTGCATGACCTGATATTGAAAAAGTGCAAGACTGATAGAAAATAATTTAATAATAATAACAAGGTGGCTATTATTAATGTTTTATCTAAAACAACCTCCTATCCCCCATCCCACCGGGGCAGACAGAAACTCTCCCTGTGGGCATTTAAACAAACGAAAAAAAAACCCAGCTTTATCGATAAAAGCCATCATGAGTTACTCACTTCTCCTGTTCCAGTTTTTGAATATTCAACATTCGTTGAGAATCACCATCTGGCATATATACCAAAATCATTTTACCTTTATATTAGTGATTTTAGTTAGCCAATTATTACTTTACTATTAACAAGTCTATTTGTTTATTTTGAAAGTTTAAAAACTGTTTTTGTTTCAAATGATAAAATGCCTTGCATAACTCTTTTGATCATACAACTTCTTTATAATTACATTATATTCAATGATTAATTACTAAATATGAACAAGCAAAGGAAGATAACTCCATTAGGAAGAAGCAAGGGAAAACAAGATGTAATTATAATCGGGGCGATAATAAAGTCTCCCAAACGAACGAGGCTATCATATAGAGTAGGGATGACCCACAAAGTTTCATGATGTTTCCAGGGGTCCTTTACTATATATCAGGTGAACTAACATGACCCAAGGAACAAGAATATATATGGTTTAGGGGTGGGGATCTTAACCGTTTTTAAGATATTCGGGCACTTCCTGTTTGAGGGGGTCAGGACAACCCCTGGGGCCCATGACCTATATACCATTTGATGCCCCTTGACACAAGGAACAAGAATATATATGGTTTAGGGGTGGGGATATTAACCGTTTTCAAGATATTCGGGCACTACCTGTTTGAGGGGGGTCAGGACCACTCCCAGGGCCCATGACCTACATACCATATGATGCCCTTTGACACAAGGAACAAGAATATATATGGTTTAGGGGTGGGGATCTCAACCGTTTTCAAGTTATTTGTGCACTTCCTGTTTGAGGGCGGTTAGGACCATCCCCGGGGCCCATGACCTACATACTATTTGATGCCCCTTGACACAAGGAACAGGAATATATATGGTTTAGGGGTGGGGTTCTTAACGGTTTTCAAGATATTTGGGCCCTTCCTGTTTGAGGGGGGTCAGGACCACCCTTGAGGTCCATGACCTACATACCATTTGATGGCCCTTAACACAAGAAACAAGAATATATATGGTTTAGGGGTGGGGATATTGACCGTTTTCAAGATATTTGTGCACTTCCTGTTTGAGAGGGGGTCAGGACCAGCCCCAAGGCCCATGACCTTCATACCATTTGATGGCCCTTAACACAGGGAACAAGAATATATATGGTTTAGGGGTAGGGTTCTTAACCGTTTTCAAGATATTCTGGCACTTCCTGTTTGAGGTGGGACAGGACCACCCCCAGGGCCCATGACCTACATATCATTTGATGCCAATTAACACAAGGACATCATATCCATGCCTTTAGTTTTTCACAAATATACACAGGAGTAGAGAAGAAGATTTTTTAAGATTTAATACATTTTTACTATATGACCATATTGACCCCACCCTAGAGCCTGAACCCCTGACCCAGGGGCCATGAATTTCACAATTTTGGTAGAGGGCTTCATGGACATCATAACCATGCAATCAGTTTTTTCCTCACATGTGTGGGAGTAGAGAAGAAGATTTTTGAAAATTTGGCTGTTTTTTACATATTTGGCCCCACCTGTAGCACCCTGGGGGTGGTAGAGCCACCAATTTCACAATTTACATTTCTCTTACCATAGAGATGCTTCACATCAAAAATGGGAACAATTGGCCTTGTAGTTTTTAAGAAGAAGTTAAAAATGTAAATTGTTAACGCACGACGACAGACGAAAACAGATAGCAATAGATCACCTGAGTTTACTCAGGTGACCTAAAAATGTATATTAAGTTAAGATCAATATCTAGCAGATCTGAATTTTTCATGAAAATCGGCCGAGCCGTTTTTGAGAAATCGCGGGCACAAAATTTGTAAGAAAAATAATAATAACTAGACACGATCTCGTTGCGAGCAACGAGGAGGTCTTCCGTCAAATTTTTAGAAGGTAAAATGACCTTGCTTTTTATCTTCGTTAACGAAACATATCTGGAAATTGGGGTAGGATCTAAAAGAAGTACGGCTAGATGACATTAGACCCCTCTTGATCCCTAATTTGAAGGATCACACAACGTATCATAAAATATTTCACAATTAAAAGTTATTAATAAAAGACTTAAGAGCCCTTTCGGCCCCTAATTTGAAGGGCCAGCCCCTTTTTCTTGATGTCAAATAAAAGCTCTTGTCATTTGAAACACATTTGATTCAATAAGTGTTTAGAAATTATGTACTGTTCTCGAGATATCTGGAAAAGATCGATTTAGGGGCCAACACTATAACTCCTTTTAGGGGCTGGATAACAAAGAAATTATGGTTGCATATCGTTAAACACATTATTTTGAGCATCTTTTCCTCAATATTGCTTTTCAAAATGTTCCTCCATTTTAGATATTGATGATCACAATTTTGGACTTCTGGCCCCTAAAAATCCCTTATTACATAACAGAGGAGCAAACACTTATCATGTATAGATAACCAACGCTACGATGAACATAATTGCTTCTATAATGTATTACAAAATGTTTCACAGTTAAAAGTTATATCTTAAAGACTTTGGAGCCCTCTCGGCCCCTAATTTGAAGGGCCAGCCCCTTTTTCTATATGTCATATGAAAGATCTTGACGTTATTAAGTTTTTTTGTTCTACATGTTTTACCAAAATACTATCGAGAAAAAAGATATTGAAAGAAAACCACCAAAATTCATGACGCTTTTTAAAGCGTAATTTTCGAACTCAGGCGAGCTTCGGCACTTTTGGTCACAGGTCAATGCATATACCACATGTCAGATCTACAACCTTTCGTCTACAATCCCTGAAAGTTTAAACTCAATATCTTAAATCGTTTAGGAGTTTACCCCTGGACAAGCAGGCCCTCTGAAAATCGTTAAATTCTAAATATCTCGAAACCAGAAGTGACGTCATTATTAAAAAAAATTTCCAATAAGGTTCACATCATTATCTATCAGATCTGAATGTTTCATGTAAATCGGTCGAGTAGTTCTAGAGAAATCGCGTACACAAAATTGGTTGGAAAAAAAAAAGAAAAAAAAGAATAATAACTAGACACGATCTCGTTGCGAGCAACGAGGAGGTCTTCCGTCAAATTTTTAGAAGGTAAAATGACCTTGCTTTTTATCTTCGTTAACGAAACATATCTGGAAATTAGGGTAGGATCTAAAAGAGCTATGGCTAGATGACATTAGACCCCTCTTGGTCCCTAATTTGAAGAATCACACACCGTATCACAAAATATTTCAAAATTAAAAGTTATTAATAAAAGACTTTAGGCCTTACGGCCCCTAATTTGAAGGGCCAGTCCCTTTTTCTGGATGTAAAATTAAAGTTCTTGTCATTTTAAACACATTTGGTTCAATAAGTGTTTACAAATAATGTACTGTTCTCGAGATATCTGGAACAGATCGATTTAGGGGCCAACACTATAACTCCTTTTAGGGGCCGGATAACAAAGAAATTACAGTTGCATATCGATAAACACATTATTTTGAGCATCTTTTGCTCAATATTGCTTTTCAAAATTTTTCTTCATATTGAGATATTGATGATCACAATTTTGGACTTCTGGCCCCTAAAAATCCCTTATTACATAACAGAGGAGCAAACACTTATCATGTATAGATAACCAACGCTACGATGAACATAATTGCTTCTATAACATATCACAAAATATTTCACAGTTAAAAGTTATTAATAAAAGACTTAAGAGCCCTTTCGGCCCCTAATTTAAAGGGCCAGCCCCTTTTTCTTGATGTCAAATACAAGCTCTTGTCATTTTAAACACATTTGGTTCAATAAGTATTTACAAATTATGTACTGTTCTTGAGATATCTGGAAAAGATCGATTTAGGGGCCAACACTATAACTTCTTTTAGGGGCCGGATAACAAAGAAATTATGGTTGCATATCGTTAAAAACATTATTTTGAGCATCTTTTGTTCAATATTGCTTTTCAAAATTTTCCTCCATTTTGAGATATTGAGGATCGAAATTTCTGACTTCTGGCCCCTTAAAATCCCTAATTACGTAACAAAGGAGTAAATAATTGTCATGTTTAGATCAATGACGTTATGATGAACATAATTGCTTCTATAATGTATTACAAAATGTTTCACAGTTAAAAGTTATATCTTAAAGACTTTGGAGCCCTCTCGGCCCCTAAATTGAAGGGCCAGCCCCTTTTTCTTGATGTCATAGGAAAGATCTTGACGTTATTAAGTTTTTTTGTTCTACATGTTTTACCAAAATACTATCGAGAAAAAAGATATTGAAAGAAAACCACCAAAATTCATGACGCTTTTTAAAGCGTAATTTTCGAGCTCGGGCGAGCTTCGGCGCTTTTGGTCACAGGAAAATATATATACCACATGTCAGATCTACAACCTTTCGTCTACAATCCCTGAAATTTTGAACTCAATATCTTAAATCGTTTAGGAGTTTACCCCTGGACAAGCCGACCCTCTGAAAATCACTAAATTGTTAAAATCTCAAAAACGGAAGTGACGTCATCATTAAAAAAAATTTCCAATAAGGTTCAGATCATTATCTATCATATCTTAAAGTTTCGTGTAAATCGGTCGAGTAGTTCCTGAGAAATCGCGTACACAAAATTTGTAAGAAAAAAAAAGAAAATAATAATAATAACTAGACACGATCTCGTTACGAGTAACGAGTAGGTCTTCCGTTCAATATGTTAAACGATACGATTAAAATATTAATGAAATTTCAGAATTCCCAATCAACCCCTTTCCTTTCAAGTAATGTATACGATTGTCAATATCCTGTACAATGCTTAACAAAGTTTTTTGCTTTTTCACATACAGCACATTAAAGATTTATGATTTTAGTGCCTTAAAACCCCTAATTATGTCATTTATGGGTGTGGCAATGAGTTTTACAAACTGATATTGTTACGATCAACAACTTTGCTCTTATAATTCATTACAAAATCTTGATCGTTTTTAAGTTATCTGTAATAGAGATTACGAGTGTCTTGGTCCCTAATTAAAGGGGCCAGACCCTTTTTTGGAAATCATTCGAAAGGTCTCACGAATACTAACAATTTTTGTTCTTACACCTATCTTAAATTGTTGTTCATTTTTGAGATACAAATGATTGAATATTTTAGGGGCTAGCCCTCTAGATCCTTCATGGGGACAAATATTAGTTTTTTGATTAGTGGAATCGATTTGAATTATCAATGCAAGCATTTTCTCTTCTACAATGCCTAACAAAATATATTTCCTTCTCTAGATATATTGTGTCAAAGTTTAAGTACTTTGGCCCCTAAAAATCCCCAATTACGTAATAAATGGGCGTGGCAATGATTTTTCCTGTAAGATATTGTTACGATCAACAACTTTGCTTCTATAATGCATTACAAAACCTTTATCGTTTTTAAGTTATTTGTAATACAGTTTACGTGTCTATTGGCCCCTAATTTAAGGGGTCATCCCCTTTTTTCTTGATTTTATACAAAAGGTCTTATGAATACTTACATTTTTTGTTCTTACACCTATCTAAAATTGTTGTTCATTTTTGAGATACAATTGATTAAATATTTTAGGGGCCAGCCCTCTAGATCCTTAATGGGGACATACATTGGTGTTTTGATTAGTGGAATCGATTAGAATCATCAGTGGAAGCATTTTCTCTTCTACAATGCCTATTAAAATATGTTTCGTTCTCTTGATATATTGCGTCAAAGTTTAAGTACTTTGGCCCCTAAAAATCCCTAATTACGTAACAAATGGGCGTGGCAATGATTTTGCCTGTTAGATATTGTTACGATCAACAACTTTGCTTCTATAATGCATTACAAAATCTTTATCGTTTTTAAGTTATCTTTAATAGAGTTTACGAGTATCGTGACCCCTAATTAAAGGGGCCAGCCCCTTTTTCTTCATTTTATACAAAAGGTCTTATAAATACTTACATTTTTTTTTTAACCTATCTAAAATTGTTGTTAATTTTTGAGATACAAATGATTGAATATTTTAGGGGCCAGCCCTCTAGATCCTTAATGGGGATAGACATTGGTGTTTTGATTAGTGGAATCGATTTGAATCATTAATACAGACATTTTCTCTTCTACAATGCTTAGGAAAATATGTCTCCTTCTCTAGATATATTCCGTCAAAGATTAAGTACTTTGGCCCCTAAAAATCCCTAATTACGTAATAAATGGGCGTGGCAATAATTTTTCATGATACATATTGCTACGATCAACAACTTTGCTTCTATAATGCATTACAAAATCTTTATCGTTTTTAAGTTATTTGTAATAGAGTTTACGAGTGCATTGGTCCCTAATTTAAGGGGCCAGCCCCTTTTTCTTCATTTCGTTGAAAAGAACTTTTAATTCTCTACCACTTTTGTTATATATGTAATAACAAAATATCAACTGATAAAAAGATACAGATCAAAACGTATAAAAATTTTGAATGAAAATTCGTACCCACTTTTCGTGCCTAGGCGAGCTCCAAGAAATGGCGCCACTGACGTAAAACAAAATAATAGTGCACAACTTCAGACAATAGACTACCTATCCTGAAAATTTCAAAGTCATATCTCTGATAGTTTCTGAGATCAGCTCTGCACAAAATAGGTCGTAAAAAACTACAAAATGGCCGATAAATCGGCACCGGAAGTGACTACAACAAAAATGTCGAAAACATATAAAATTCAGATAATGTCCCATCATCTGTGAAAAAATTGTCGAGATCGGTTGAGTGGTTTCCGAGAAATCGCGTGCACAAAATTTGGAAAAAAAAAATAATAATAAACAGTACGAAAACAATAAGGTCTTCCGTTGGAAACGGAAGACCTTAATAATAGGGAAAAAGAAACCGAACGAAAACAATAAGGTCTTCCGTTGGAAACGGAAGACCTTAATAATAAGGTCTTCCGTTGGAAACGGAAGACCTTAATTATTAAAAAGAAACCGTACGAAAACAATAAGGTCTTCCATTGGAAACGGAAGACCTTAATAATAATAATAAGAACCGTACAAAAACAATAAGTCTCCAAACTTCATTTGGGAGACTTAATTAACAGACATAAATATGTCAAATTACCCCTCAAGGGGCCCACTTACAAAATTGAATTTAGGTTGTAGCAATTCCTATGATACACACGCAAAATACATGCTTACAAAATAATAATTGTGGTTATTTTAAAAACTTTGAACAATTATTACCTTATTTTCTTTGCCAATTAATTAAGTCACGTAAGCAGGCCTACCCGGAATCTTACTCGCCATGCTGTTTTGTTTATAGTAAATATGCATGCATAATGGTATAGAAGGTGGAACTCTGTAACACGTGGCGATGTATATATGTGTAGGTTATACCAAATTATTAATTTTAATGAAAAAATTCGATTTTTTTTACGAAAAATTTTGTAATTTACTTAAAGTTTTTACATTAATGAGTAGTACAAAAATACCAAACTCGATCGGAAAATATTTTCAAGTCGGGTTTTTAATAAGATGCGCTGTACTGTCTCTTTAAATTTAGTTTTTATTCACCTCTACGGGACTCGAAATCAGTTTGCTATATCCGTGTATTCGTTGTATCTGAATTCATTATAACAGTAAAATTTTGGAAAAATTTGTTAAGAATTTAACAGGGATTCAGTAAAACTTTGCTATATCCGAAATTTCGCTATATCTGTGTTCAAACTATACAAGTTTTACTGTATAATTAACAAATTATCAAAACAGTTTTACCTTATTTCTCTCTCTCCTTTTTTCCATAATTTAATAATGGTCCATATTTTTTAAAAAATTCCTCCCTAAATCTTCTTCTGTTGTTTATAACCTTTATTCTGATCATGGATTTCCTCTTAGCAACTTCTTCTTCTTTAAGAAATTCTGGGTATTGTTCAATAAACCTGTTGACTTTATCCTTTACTGCAGAAAAAAACAGAACAAGATGTGTTTGATGTACACATATGCCCCTAAAAGTAAACACTTAAAATGATGTGACTTTGTAATGGATCTTTACAAAGTACTTATCTGTATCCAACATCAACACTAAAACAGTGAATAGCCCTTCATTGCATACATGGATGCATACATGGAAGGGCAAATTCCCTAAATTATAAAAATAACCAAGAGGCCCATGGGGCCACATCGCTCACCTGAGCAACAATGGCTTTATATGGGTGTTCAAAGGATATTGTGCCCCTCGGTAAAATAGCAAATAATAATGCCGTAAAGTATCCAAATCTTACACTAAGTCTTATTTTTGCATACACTTAATCTTTTACATTGTACATTTATGAAATACTATTTTTACCAAAAACAAGATCCTAATTCGAGATATAAAACTAAATGTTTGGTATGGGTACACTGTTAACTTCCAATTTCCTTTATTTTAGTTTTGCCCCATTCCCCCCCCCCCTTACTTTATAAACCGATCAAAATATATGAGAGCATAAATATACATTTTCTTCTGCAACTTCTTACTAGTTATTGTATTTTATTTTTTTTAAAATCCCATATGTGAAAGAAGAAAATTGTACCTCAATGCGCTCAAATTAAAAAACATTCAAAATTTTTAATTGGTCTTCCGCATTAAAAACAAGTGTTGTTTACCTGGCGTGAACTCGTGCGATGTTTTATAACCTTACTCACTTGATTGATGAATACACTCGAATGAAAAATGGTGTCATACGATATGTTAAAGAGCTATTTAAATCAATGCATAGGCGTCGGAACGGGATGGGGGGCTTTTGCAAAGTTAGACATAGCCATACTCAAAATCCTTCTCCTTTTTTTTTTGCTTGTCAAGATTTCTGACAAGGTCTAGCCTCCCCCCCCCCACCCCCCACATTTTTAATTTGCTTCCGACATCACTGCAATGTATTGACAGGCATATCACTCGTTTTTACTAAGGCCCACCCATTATTTTCATTTTTATTAAAAAACAACAATTGGCTACAAACCGATTTAATTTTCTGCTGCAAAATTTTCTTTAAAGCGAATACATTTTTCTCGCATTATCACCGGTGTGAGATCGGTTTGTCCAGTGTGAGACAGCAGTGTGAGATTTTTCTGTCTTACACTGTGTATCACTACGCCATTTTAAAAGTAAACAAAGGTTGTCTGCTGGTGTAAAATGCAAAATTATTGATTGAGATTATCCATTAAGTAATTGATTTGCAATTTATCGTATTTTTATTGTACAAAAATGTCGTATGCTCTTATTTTGACTTGCACTATTTGAAGCACGCGGAAGAGTAAACCGAACGTAAATTTTCTAACGTCATAACAGAAAGTTGTCAGACATCGTTTTTAAATGTAAAATAATGCGAGAAAATTAATCATTCATTATATACTCGTGTGGGATAGTGAAATTCCACCTCGGGGTCAAGATTCACGGTCTAGGACTCGGCAGAGCCTCGTCCTAGACCGTGAATCTTGTCCCCTCGGTGGAATTTCACTATCCCACACTCGTAATAATGAATGATTCTATTAATCTCCATAACAATAATATGTTACAACTATGGAAACTGTTTTTAAAGACCGAGAAAATAAGCACCGCCTTCAAATTTACCTGGTCAGTGTATTCCTGTCAATCAACTGATATGAGGCCCCAGATTGGGTGTTAAAAAATGATTGACACTCATTTACTCGTCCTGTGTATACCATGTCTAGCGCTTGCGACGTTCGTGCAATTAACTTTTGTCTTTTGATGTATACCGTGACGATAAAACGCCATATCTTTTAGCACTATAATCAGAAGAAACTACTGTTGACAGAGATAAAATTTTCTGCTCTTGAAAACTGTGAAAGATATGAATTAAAAATTTACTCGTACTTGGTTTATGTACCACACCACCTGCAGTCTGTCAAAATCACGTGGCGCTCATCATCTATGAAAATTTTCTTTGATTAAAAAGCTTAAGGTGTGAATAATTGAGAATACAGAATTAAATTAAATCAAATATTGCATGCACGATTGATAACTTAAGTTATCAAAATTCTTTAAAATATTTCACGAGCTGAAACCGGAAAAGAAACAAGTACAGACAAATCTGGTACATGCACAGCTAGTAGATTCATGTGCACTTTAGTAGCTGATCAGATAAGTAATATAAACGTATATTGTATAAATGTTGCATTAGTATTTGAGTACGGTACGATGATAACTATATTGCATAAAACATCGCAATGTATTCTCGCTAGATCATGTCAGAAGCTCATTTAAACAAATGAAAGATTTTGGCCATGTCGCAGGCTGTTATTTCATGCTTTTATGTTCATCTCGACGATCGACAATTTCCTTTTCCAAGCACACATATATAAATACGATATTTTTCTAGATCATCGAAGAAAAACTCTGTTGGTAGCATTTTAACACCCCGTGTATTTTGACATGTATACACAAGCGAGCGTGTTTCCCTCGGGGCTTCACACCTTTATCGATACAGGCTCCACCCCCCAAAGCTCAGCCTTTTAGCAATCGTTTATATGTGTGTCTGAACACCATCAAAGTTGGTGTAGATTTCATATAATTCATCGTATTAGGAGGGGGCCCAAGAAAGTACTTACAGCATATATCTTCTTTTAATTTTTCTGTACAAGTATTTAAGGTTAAGTGAGAAACTTCTAGTGATCAATCAAAATTTTAGCATCAATCGTAAAATAATAAGCAAGATACAGACCTCGCAATTCTGCTAGGTTTGAGTCAATCTTTTGGTTCACAAGAGTTTATTACATTCAACTTAAGATTTTAAAACTTGGTATTTTGCTATTTAGCATTTAAATGTAAAAGAATAAAAGCATGGCCTCAGCTCTGTGTGCAAATAGAAAATTGTGAGCAAAGCTGTGTGTCTTGCTTATAATTCAAAGGTAAGTAAATAGAAAATTGTAAACAATTAAAACAGAAGAAACGTGCACTAAAACAAAGAAGATCACAATTTATTTTCCATCAGGTATATACCTATATATTTCTAGCAGCGAAAACAATCTCCATTTAGACTGAAAATGCTGAGCATCTTAACAAAACATGTTGCATTAATCAACCATTACGTAGAGATCGTACCGAATTACCAATAAAATGTATAGTATTTAATAATATGTTGTGGGTGCATCAGATTTTGCTCATATTGCACAGGTAAACAATCAGCCGTCTAATTTACCGAAGTCTATATTTGATTTGATACGTAAAAATTCCAATCGGCCGAGGTGTGCTGAGTGTAAAGAACTTCCGTTTTTGAGGTTTAGGATACCGCACCCAAAGTTATAAACTGATTGACAGCTATTATTTCTTTATTAGTAGTTATGTAAATTACTCAAATCTGAAACTGAATTAGCCCATAATTTTTGCAATTTATATTTTCCTTTCCATACGGATTATTTTGCTAAATTACATTAAATTTTACTCAGTAGTTCTTGAGAAGAAGATTTTTTAAAATGCACCCCCTTTTTTTTACAGTTTCGAGGTTTTCTCTGCTTTGAATATAATATGGTCTTTTATTTTTGCAATTTATATTCACCTTCTTATAAGGATGCTTTGTGCCAAATTTGGTTGAATTTGGTCAAGTGGTTTTAGAGAAGAAGTTCAAAATCTAAAATGTTTACAGAAGGACGACAGACAACGGGTGATCAGAAAAGCTCACTTGAGCTTTCAGCTCAGGTGAGCTAAAAATAAATCCTACTATATGGCATTCCCAAATAATTAGTGTGTAAAAATTTCAAACACCTGTGATGAGTAGTTGCCGAGAAATAAGTTTGAAATTTGAAGTCTAAAAATAAACAGTTATCATTTACAGGGAGTTGACACCGAATTAATTTTGTACAAAATTGAATCCCATGATGTGGCATGTCCAAACAGATAGTGTGTTAAAATTTCAAGCATCTGCAATTAATAGCTTCTGAGAATATTTTTTATGGACACCCAGACAGACAAACAAGAATAAAATAATCTACCCTCTTCTTTTACAGTAATGTGTGGTAGAACAGATTTATTACTATTTATTTCATATGTATTTATTCGTTTTTGGATTTTTCTATTTTCGTTTTGTGCAGTATATTCTTAAATATTATTCATCTAAAGTTTTATTGCGCGCGTATGGTTCTTTAATTTCATTGGTTCATATTATTATCCAATAAATTTGATTCTCTATTAGTATAAGTAACCGTTCAAACTAAGTAAAATTGGGCAGTACTTCATTTTCAACGACGTCGATCAATCAAGCGTATATCAGCTGCATCTTGTGGTATGTTAATATTATATTTAGTTATATATTTCTTTACTACCATGATAGTGATTAGGGCATATTATTTTAATTGCAAGGTTTATACTTTATCGTATTTTTGCAGTTAAACTTGCCATAGTAATTTCTAAAACTTGTTTGTAGTTCAAATATTAAATTGTTACAAAACATGTTTTTATCATATAAATGAATACTGCAGTAACGGTTGCTTATTGTCAATGAAATATCGAAACTAAAACATATTAAACGTACATGTAAGATTGTATTTTTTCTAATGTATTTTCCTTTGTTTATAGGCCAATGCGTTAAAACGTTTAATAAATCTATTAAACAAAACGGCTGTCTTTTGGATTTCCTTACTGCTCGGTTACAAATGTACATTGTATTTGGTGTTGCCCATGAATCTAGAAAAAAAAATCATGGTAACGGATAGGGATCTTGGTATTATCTTACTATTCAATGCCCCTTTGTTTCCTTCTTCTTCTCTATTTTGTATTTCTTCAGCAAAATATCCACTTATAAGTGAATCTTCATCGTTTGTCCAGGTGTGTCGTTTACCTGCCAGCAGAAATAAGAAAGATTAACAACATTTTCAGTGATATAAAGCAAAATGTGCTTTATCAATCTTAGCCCTATTATTCCCATCTGATTTGACATACCGTAAGGTCTCATGTATAATATGCACCCCAAAAGTTGGTGTAAAACACTGAAACAAGAGGCCAATGGGCCACATCACTCACCTGAGCAACAATTCCTTGTAATATTCCATTTCATAGCATATGCTATTTCTATGTTAACTATGAAACCCTTTCTGGGGCCATAGTATTGGTCCGTGGTTTATGGGTAGCTTTAACAATTTAGAATCTACACTATTTGAGGATCCTTGCATAGTAATCTCACAAACTGTAGCATTGTAGTTCTTGAAAAGAAGATTTTTTTAACATTTTCCATATATATTTCTGTTAAACTATGAACCCCTCTTTGGGCCCCAGTATAGACCAATCCACACTATACAAAATTATGTCCATTGGCCGCCATCTTTGAGGAAAAACCCATATATTTCTCACAGTAGCTTTTGTAGTTTCCCCTGCGAGATGAAATTCATGATTTTAAGAACTTTAATGAACCGTTCATGAAGTTTCATGACATATTCATGACTGGTTCATAACTGGTTCATAAAGGTGGTTCATGAATTTTATTCATGAATATATTCTTAAAATGTAATTCATGAATAAATTATGAACATACAAGAATACAGGAAATACCTCCAGGTATAATGGTTCTAGGTATTGAACATTCATGAATTTTCATGAAGATCTATTTTAGGAAATCTATATATTAATTTCAAATACTTTTATAAGTTTAACACAGTTTAATATTCAGAACAATTTATATGTTTTAAAAAAATGTATACATCTCAAAATATTATTAAAGCATAGTCTTCATGAACATTTATGAATATTCAAACACCTATTTAAATGTGGCATCTTTAATTTTGAAAAAGAAAGATGTTATATATTATAGTTTCATTACTTATTTAATTCTGAAAACATGTAAATTCGTTGACAAAAACAAAGGTGAAATTATTTTTCTTTTTTTAAAATTTGCGTGTTTCTTGGAAATTTTTTTTGTATACATTGATTTCTAACTTGTTTGAAGTATATCAAGTTTATTAAAGACGTGGTCGGTTGTCAGTCTATCATAGAAGCATATATACACACAAGACGAAGTGCGTCTGTTTCTGGAAGAACGACAGGGAAAATGTTCCGAGCACATTCGGTTGAAATTTGGACCCCGTCGAGCCATTGTGGTTTATTTGTAAAAGGCATCACTGTTGCACACATTTGAAAGCAATTCATTCTATGAAGTTACAAATCCGTTGCGCTAATATTTCGTTGAGAACTTCCAACCATGCATTTATGATTAGCTGTAAAAACTCCGACAACTACACTCCGAGTTTCACATGTTTCAAGGAGTCCGCCATTGTTTATGAGGTGTCATGTCGATTCGCCTCCGTTACAAAAACACACTGAACTTTAATATGTCATAAACTTAATGTCAAGCAAAAATGAAAATTTTACTTTAAAACATTAATGCAAAATTATAGAAATAAAGTATGAAAGAATATTAAATTGAGTGTAAATTATTTTTTCAAGTTCCATAACCTTGAGGGGTTCAAAAACGGAGGGGGTTGAAATTTAACAGACACAACTTGTGTAAACTAAACAATATTAAATCGTACGTTTCTTCAATCTCTTATTATATAATAATGAAAACTTTACCACCTTAAATATAGTTTTATTTAAAGATATTCTTTGATTATTATTAACATATGTTAAAAATTATTTAACCAAATGAAAAGAATCTCAGAATATACATATTCAGCGAGTTGTTTTGATTCTACAACGTCACTTCCGCCCAGTGATTACGCATTTTATTTTGAATGAAAGCAGACGGATCTTCCACATGAGCGTTGGCATAATTTTAGTATGGAGTTGAACATGCAAGAAGATAATGCAGCAGATGTAGTTCAAAGTAATGATATTAAAGGTAATTTGGTATGTATATATCGAAATAAACTTTTATGTAATGGAGTCAAAACGGAAAATTCAGATTTGTTCGTTTTTTTTCAAACATTTCAAAATGGCGGTTTTTAATTTGTAGTGAAGTTCTTGTCTGACTAACTTATAAGTTTAACTATAAAATTGATAATAGCTTACACGTTTGATATACCTAAACCGGCGCAGTTACAAGATAAAGTTATACATAATGCAGATGTCATTTAAGTTAATGAATACAAACTTATTTTACTCTAGAATTATACAGAAAACCCAGAATATTGGACAGCCCTAAAGATAGTGATCATGGAACATAACTTTCAGTAAGTAATAAATAAATGCTATTGCAAATAATTGAAAATTTCTAATAAAATGGCAATAAATTTTTACAGATTTGAAAACAGTTATGGTTTCATCTTGTTTTCTTTTTTCTGCGATATCACTTTTTCTATGGTATTTTTTAGCACTCGCACTCTTAAGCTCTAACGTTAGTGCAATTTCAGCGTTATCTTACTTGATAAAAATATTTGAATTAAAAAATGAATTATATGATGTGATTAAATGATTAGTTGATGTTTCAAATGACTATGTGTTAAACGATATGTCATAATTATACTGCTATTTGTCATATTATGTTTTACAGTACAGAGGTACGACTCTTCTGCCACCAAAGGAGCTATATCATATGTGAAGCCTGGGAAGAATTGCCACCAAGAAGAACTGTCACCAAACAAAAATAACACTCAAGTTACTCTGGGTTTGTAGAAATTTTTTTTTAAAGGATGGAGCATTTTACCTACCATGCAGTAAATGCACCTTGCAATATATGGCATACAAGTGAAATCAATATGAGCAAAGGCAAGGAAAGTGCAACAAAGCAAGATTTCATAAAGGACATATTGATAGTTAGCAACTAGGCCTAGTGATCATATTCTCATGTCACATATATTTCAAATCATCGCATATTGGGATGTCAATTTCTAATATTGTAACATTTCTTTAAAGCTAATGAGTTCAGTATTGATATCGTTACCTGTTGTTTTGCAAACTTTATTAAACTTGCTGATTATTCAAAGTGATAGTCAGTACATAAGAATATTATGTGATACTTTAGATATTGTCTCATTATTCTTCAATTATAATAAAGTGTTTTATAGTCATTTTTATATGAGATTTTACTTTTTTATATACAAAATGTAATAGGTAAGAATTTTCATGAATAGTTCATGAATTTTATTTATGAATTATTCCTGAATAAAATTCATTATCTTATTCATGAACAGTCCATGAAGATTCATTAAACTTATTCATGAACAGTTCATGAAGATCCCATGAACTTATTATTGGACATTCATCAATTGATGAATCTTCATGAATATAACTGTTCATGAATTATTCATGAAAAAGTTTGTTCATGAATATTCATCAACATTTTCTCATGAATAAAAATTCATGACTTTAAAATGTCCAATAATAAGTTCATGGGATCCTCATGAACTCTTCACGAACATTTCATGAATAGTATTCATGAATTATTCAAGAGAAAATTATGAATTGTTCATGATCATCTCGCAGGGGTAATAGAGGGTTGTAATTTCGTCATTTGACATTAGAAATCCATTTCCGCTTTGAATTTGGATTGCCACAAGTTGCGGCAACCCACACATCAGAGGAATGAATTAAGATTTCAAGAGATTTCTTCACAGGGCAACCAAATATTCGTTTGCATAAAGAAGGGAAAAGTTGTTTTTTCCCTTTTGACCTTTGGGTTGACCCCGCAAAGAGGAACAAATTTTGCAAAGCTTTTGGTCCGGTGCTCAGAGCTGTATTAAATCAGAATCGACATTATTTAAGGATGCTTGCAAAGTAATCTCACAATTTCAAGCATTGTAGTTCTCTAGAAGAAGATTTTTAAACATTTTCCCTCTATATTTCTATTTTAAACTTTCAACCACATCTAGGGCCCCAGTATTAGATCCAAGGTCATGGCTTTTATAACTTAGAATCTACACTATTTGAGGATGCTTACGTAGTAATCTGACAAATTGACTTGTTGAGAAGATTTTTAAACATTTTCCATTATAACTTCTACATTAAAGTTAATGTTTGAACTCATCTTGGATCCCAGGCACTAGTCAAGGGGTCACTATTCTAAAAATATTGAATCTACATTATCCAAGGTTGCATGCATAGTAATTTCACATATTGTAGCATTGTAGTTCTCCAAAAGATATTTAAAAATTTGCCCTATTTACTTCTATTTTAAATTTGAACCCCCATTAGTCCAGGGGTCAGAATTTTACCAAATAAGAATCTATAATAGCATAGTAATCCCACAAACTGTTGTACTGACCAGTGAAAGCTGGCAAAACTAGACATGATCTCATTGCGAGCAACAAGTGGGTGACTTCCGTTTGATTATGAATAAATGATATGGTTAAATTAAAATGTTGACATTTGGTGCGAGTTACTATATTAACTTTCTTTTAAACTAATTTTTGGACCTACACTGCAAATATAAAATTTACAGAAAAGGTCATTTTTAAACTTTAATATCTCAGCAATGCATTGTCCGATTTTAAAACGGTTTTCAGATTTGTATTTAGTACAACAATGTTTACAGAACGTTTATGCTTTAAAATTCCAAAATTCGAAATTTTGGAATCACTTCCGGTGGACCGAAAGTGATGGACGTCCTGCTCATATTAAAATTTGATAAGTTTGAAACATATCCTGATGAAAAAAAATTGTAAACTTTTTAATTTGAAAATTTTTAAAACACAATTTTCCAAAAATGCAGTTTAAGTGGACCGTAAGCGACGTACGATCATGTTTTTACCTGATAGCATCTAACAATTCAAACATCTATCATTCCTGAAAATTTCAGTCTTCTATCCTTAATCGTTTTTGAGAAAAAGGGAGAAAAAATCACTTTATTAAAAAAGATAAACGAATATATTAGCCGATTGGAAGTGACTTAATCAACAAAAATGTACGTGATAGAAGATTTTGATACTCTTTTTTATCTATGAAAATATCAGAAAAATTCATTGCACCATGTCTGAGATTTTTGTGCTTAAGAAAAATGTTAAGAAAAAAAAAATAATAATAACTAGAGCAAAGCTCGTTGCAAAGCAACAAGTGGGTTTTCCGTTAATGTCGAAAGTAACGCAAGAAATACCTCTAAGAAGCAGAGTTCTTAAACTATTAACAAAAGTAACTTAAGTACAAAAAGATAAAAAAATCGAATGATTCTTGATACGGCTTAACAAAATCCTAATGGTTTTAAGTACGAATTAACAAAAAACCTTAACCATTTCAAGAACGATTTAACAAAAAATTCCGAATGTGTTTAAGTATGATTTAACAAATTTGACTTCATTTTAGGTACAAGTTAACTTTAGATTGAACTAACATCTATTTTCTTAACCCAGAATGCAAAATTAAAATTTCCTTAAAATCAATTTTTTAACGCTTATATCCCGCATTCAATAGTCCGAATTTTAAATGGATTTCAGTTTTAAATTGAGCTCGATAAGCTCTTTTAGCATTTATGATTAATAACAAACTATTGCTCCGGAAATAGTTATGAAAAGCTTTTGAGCCTTCCTGACCCCTAATTTGAGGGGCCAGCCATATCTTTGATATCAAATAAAAGGTCTCGTTTATATAAACATATTTTGTTCAACAAGTGTTCAAGAATTGTTGACCGTTCAAGTTATATCTAAAACACTGTGTGTTAGGGGTTGAATCCTTAAACTCCTTAACAGGGCCACCAACAAAAAAATTTGTTTAAAACATTTTGAGCAACTTTTCCTCTACACTGCTTTTCAAAGGGTTGACCTTTTCGTATTGTGTGCTTGTTGCATCATCAATTGTCAGAAACTTATCGATGTATAGTTTACTTTATTATACCTCTGTGAATATTTTCTATGTAAAATTACTATGAACCAGACAACACTGAGATGGTGAACATTTCAAAGGGCCCCGCTTATATTATTTCAGAGAATTTTGCTTTGACCTTGACCTATAAATTAGAAATTTTTCCAGCTGGCATAGAACTTCTAATTCAATCTCATTCCCCCTAACATACAGGCATTTTTGTTTAATCTGACCAAGATTAAGCATATCTGGGTAATAATCTACATACTTGCCAACTGACCCGATTTCATCGGGTCACACCTGATTTTTCAACCCTTCACCCGATTATTTTTTATGACCCGGCGGGTCATGCTTTTCACCCGATTTTTGTCGAACAACCCGAAAATCTCCCGATTTCCGGATTTGGTTCGTAAATTACCTTGCGCGGTTGACTTCCAGTTATGAACCCAAGCTGAGCTTGGATTTACGTAAACAATGCCGATGGCTATAACAGTAAAATGTTTAGTTAATTATAAGGTGAGAGTTAATTATTATTGTGAGTTGTTTTGACAAACCGAGGGTTTAAATCATTAAGTGCTATGGCTTCCAATAGGCAGAGGTCATTATCAGGGCAATCGGAATCAAAACCAACAAAAAGAAAACGATATCTTTGTACCTATTAACATATCTGGGAAAAGAAATTCCCATGGGTAAAACAAAGTAATCAAGGGAAAAACGAGGCTTTTTGTTTTCTATGTAATGCGCATTTGAATATTGGATCTGGTTCAAAAAAATGATCTAACTAAACATTCTAAAACGCTAAGTCTTGTAAAATATGCTCCTCCACAAAAGTCTTTCAAGTCACTTGAAAATTTTATGCTATCGTTTTCAGGGTTCAAAAGCAAGGTTAATGTAGCAGAAACTCTTTTTTGCAAATTTTTTAGCTGAACACAACTTATCATTTTCTGTGTCATATCACTTTACAAAATTCAAAATCAGCAAAAGTTAGTTACAATGCTTCTTTGCGATAAAATAATACACATACATTTTTCTTTTGTATAAACATCATAATACACATATATATTTCTGTTGTATATACCTTTGAAATGCAATGGTAAATATGTCGTGAATGTCGTTACGCGCTATGACCAGATTTTTTACTTTCCAAATCTGGTCATGACCAGATTTTCACATGTTGGAGGTTTGCAAGTATGACAATCTACGGTCTAAAACTCATTTTAAAGAGATCTACTATGACCTTCACATTGACTTGGTTCAAGGTCACTGCACACCATTAACCAATAAGCTCTGTTTAGGTAAAGTATTAGCCAAATAGGGGCTAAAAGGAGAGTATATATATGCTCTTAAACAAGAGGCCCATGGGGCCACATTGCTCACCTGAGCAACAATGGGCGTTCAAAAGATATTGTGCCATATGGCCCCTCAGTAGAATAACAAAAAATAAATATTGTAAAGTATTCGAATTTTACACTTATTTTTGCATACACGTAATCTTTGACATTGTATCTTTATGGAATACTATTTTTACCCAGAATAAGAAAATCCTACGCAAGATATAAAACTAAACATTTGGTAGGGGTACACTGTTAACTTCCAATTCCCTATATTTTCGTTCTGCCCCCCCCCCCCCCCCCAACTTTATAAAGCGATCAAAATATATGAGAGCATATAGGTACATTTTCTTTCTCAACTACTTACTAGTTATTGTATTTTTTTAAAAATATCATATAATAGTTATTGCATTTTATTAAAAAAAATCTTATAGATGTGAAGAAGAAAATTGTACCCCAATCCGCTCAATTCCTCAAATTTAAAAACATTCAAAAATTTGTCTTCTCCATTATAATTAAATGACTGTTGTTTACCTGGCGAAAACTTGTGTGACTTTTATAACTTTACTCACATTTGATTGATGAATACACTGGAATAAAAATTGTTGTCACGTGACATGTTAAAGAGCTATAAAAATCAATGTTACAGTATTGACAGGCACATCACTCTATTTTATTAAGGCCCACCCATTATTTTCATCTTTATTCAAAAATAAAAAATGGCTACAGACCAGGATAATTTTCCGCTGTAATATTTTCTTAGGAATAGCGATAATTCCTTTATCCCCGCAACAGAAATGTGTCAGAACTATGGAAATTGTTTAACGGTGTCGTTTTTATTTACTCGTGAAAAACTATCAAAATTGATGTAGATTTCACATTATTCATTGTATAAAGAGGGGGCCCCAGAGAGTAGTTATATACAGCATATATCATCCTTTAATTTTTTTGTACAACATTTAGCGAGACATTTTTAATGATCAACCAAAATTTCAGCGTCAATCGTAGAATTATAAGCAAGATACAGAGCTCACAATTCTGCTAGGTTTGAGTCATATTTTGTTCACATGAGTTTATTACATTCAGCTTAAGATTTTTAACTTGGTATTTCCTATTCAGCATTTAAAGTGGAAAAAAAGCATGGCCTCATATCTGTGTACATAGAATTGTGAGCAAATCTCTGTATCTTGCTTATAATTCAAAGCTTAACACTCAAATATGGATAGTAAATAGAAATTGTAAACAATTAAACATAAGAAACATGCACTATAACAAATAAAGTGCACAATTTATTTTTCAAAATAAATCATAAATATGTATACCTACATATTTCCGTCAGCGATATTAAACTCTATTTAAACTTATGAATAAACTCGAGAAAATGCTAAGCATCTCAACAAAACACATTGCATTAATCTAATATTACTGATTACGCAAAAGATCATACCGAATTACCGATAGAATGAAGAGTATTTAGTACTCTTATAATACATCTTATAATACATCAGATTTTGCTTAATTTGCGCAAGTAAACTGTTAACTGTCTGATTTACCGAAGTCTCTGTTTGATTTGATACGTAAAATTACAAAATACAGGCGATAGTTCCAAGGTTACAAAGCATAGATAATGAAAACGAAACGAAAATCAAAACAAGCTAACACCACCGTCATATGTGAAAACTGTCAACGCATTGAAATATTTAACCTCAATTTACTTCACAAAATCGGCACCAATGTATTTTGCATGTTTCAAAGATCCCCTTCATACGCGAACTGTTGCACAACAAACTAATTCATCATTGTCAGGTCGACCAGTATGGAATACGAGTCTTGGTAAAATGGGTGGGCAAACCCGGGCCGGGGCAAAATAAAAGCCGGGGCAGATCGGCAATCGTCAATTCCAAAATACGCATTGTTTTGCAGCAATAATTACAGTGAATACACATATACTGATCCGTATTAATCCTCGAAATTTTAATGAGATCGGCATATTAATAACTGCCAATCTTTTGTTTTGCCCCGGCCCGGGTTTGCCTACCCATTTTACCATGACTCATGAAATATCGAACCCGAAGCTATAAACTGATTGAAACACGCCTTTCCTTTATTATTATTTTCGTAATAACTCAGATTTGAAACAGAATTAGCCCATAATTTTTGCAATTTATACTTTCCTTTCCATAAGGATTATTTATGCTAAATTACATTGAATTTGACTCAGTAGTTCTTGAGAAGAAGATTTTTAAAAATGCACCCCCCTTTTCTACAGTTTCGAGGTTTTCTCCGCTTTGAATAAAGATCGGTCTTTCATTTTTGCAATTTATATTAACCTTTCCATAAGAATGCTTTGTGCCAAATTTGGTTGAAATTGGCCGAGCGGTTTTAGAGAAGAAGTCCAAAATGTAAAAAGTTTACAGACGGACGGACAGACGGACGACGGACAAAATGTGATCAGAATAGCTCACTTGAGCTTTCAGCTCAGGTGAGCTAAAAAGGGATTTTTGTGTGATCTGATATGACCTTGACACTTGATCTACAAATATCATTTGAGGTCATTGCATATCCTTTGATCAAAGGTATCATGTGGGTGAAGTATGAGCCTGGTTGGAGCAAAGGGAGAGAAGATATACTCCGGACAAGGATTTTTTAAATATAATTCTGCTATGACCTTCACAGTTTACCTTGAAAATAGGTTCAAGGTCACTACACACCCTTTACTCAAAAGCTCTGCTTATGTGAAGTCTGAGCCAAATTGGGCTAAGTGGAAAGTATAAATGCTCTGAAAAAAGGATAACCATAGAGACACTCTGTGAGTATTAGCCAGATTGGACCAAAGGGGAGAGAAGATATGCCCCAGACAAGGATTTTATATACAACTCTGCTATGACCTTAACCTTATACCTAAAAATATGGTTCAAGGTCACTGCACATTCTTTACCCAAAGGAACCCTGTGGATGAGGTATGAGCCAGATTGGGCCAAGCTATGCTCCGGTCAAGCAATCTCGGATGGACAAACGGACAAACTGATCACTAGAAGGCGCCAGCATAAACATGCTTTTTTATCTAATTTGAAATTGTATCCATGCTACAGTCATTGGACAAAAGTATTCGTCGCTGGCGTCAAAATGCCTTTGATGTTGTAAAATAGTCGCGGCTATTTTTGTATTGCGCTATTTATAGAAAGCACGTCGGGTTCGGAATTTCTTCCCATAAATACGTCATAGTTTTTAGATTACGTCAGAGTTTACAATTTTTGTCGGCTGTCAAAATATTCTATAAACAAAGCTCGGGAAAATGCCCCCTCATAAGTTAGAGGAAATTCCGGTGGCAGTAAGAATGAAAGTTATAGAAGCTTACAAGAAAGAGAAGAAAAGGTTGTTGGGAATACCTAGCACTACTATTGTTAGCATTATTAAAAAATTTGAAGTTCATGGAAGTGTGGCATCGATCTGGGCGGAAGCCGAAGTTCTCCGTGCACGATGAAGTCCAACTTTCAAGAATCATGAAAAGTAACAGGAGAGGGACACTGGATGATATAACAAGTGAAACTAGAACTGTCCTAATGGGACTAATACCCCCGCAAGGCTAATTTCAAATGGGACAAATAATTGAATTGTATAATAAAGGTTTGCGACACATAAATAAAAAAAAATTATAGAATTTTTAAAAAACTCAATTACACATGTAGTTAACAAAGAAAAATTAAAATCAAAATTTTCAAAACTTCACTGTAAATACATATGTATAACAGTAATACATTTACAAATTTATGTATCTGGTGATATTTTTTTATTAATTGTTTTAAAGAAAAACCAACAAAGTGACAATAACCCCTCCCTTTGCAGTAAATGAAAATAGCCAAGCAATGCTCTTCTGTTGATAAAACTTTGAATATCTTTCTAATCAGAGTCTTGACAGATGCAATTAGTTGTTTCAAATTTTCCTCACTTTCTCCTATGGTACAATGCAACTCACTATCAGAAAATTGATCCCATAGGACTATGATTTTCTTTGATGAGCTTGTTAAATTGGATAAAATCCCAAAACATTATCATAATTAGCATACTATGTAAAAATATGAAAAAAAGAAAATTTAAATATTACAAACAAATTTAAAATTGCCAAAACACTACAATCATATCAGTAATTTTGAATTTCATTTAAATTGATGCCCTATAGGGTCACTTCATCAATTTACTTGACTAATAAATTTAAACAGCTTCTAAAAATAGCTAACTTCTTTATTAATAATGATATTATTTATTTCATTACAATGATAGAAACTTTTGGTTTACATGAAGCAGTATTAAAATAACCCCAAAACCACCGCCCATTTTACAGATTATCAATTTTCCTTAAACCCATGCTCCATCTAAACCATGGCTCAGATAATGGCCCCCTTGGGACAACTGAATTCAGCCACACTTGTCTTTGATGTTCTTATTAGCTCCTAAGAATTTATCAATGACAAACAAACATTTTGCATTGTCAGTTGATAGAATACTTATAAAAAATAAATTAAGTTAAGAAATAAAGACAAAAAACCTCCATCTGGATGTATTAATATAAATATATTTTAGAGTGTTTACTATTAATTAATTAATAAAGTCTGTAAGGATTACCTCCCTTACTTTTCAACATCAGTGTATAATATATATAATAAGGAAAATGAAAACTGTCATAAAATCATTCAATCTTGTCTGATCTTAAAAAAAAAATTGCAGGTGCACATCTTCAGATGGTGTTCAACATATGTACAAATTTTCAGACTGTTCCATGCAGTAGTAAAAAATTCTATAGGGGGGACAAAGTTGCGTCTACAGACAGACGGACAGACGGACAGACAGACAGACGGACAGACAGACAGACGGACAGGGTGAAACCAATATACCCCCCTAAACTTCGTTTGCGGGGGTATAATAAATAATGCAAAGGATTCTACTTTTTGTTCAAAGACTGTCAGGAGAAAATTATTAAAAATGGGATACAATAGACGGGTGCAGAAAAAGAAGATGATCGTCAGAGTATGTAACAGGAAAAAACGTGTCTCGTGGTGCAGAGAAAGAAAAAACTGGACTGTTGATGATCACTGGAAGAACTGGATATTCAGTGATGAATGTCAGGTAGTAATAGGTGATAACAACCGTGTATATATCTGGCGAAAGACCGACGAAGTTGACAACCCCCATCTCGTGTGCGCGCCATCGAAGAGCAAACTGTCTGTTATGATCTGGGGTTGTATTTGTTACGATGGTGTTGGAACATTGACCAGTGTAAACGGTAATATCAACTCCGAAAAATATATTGATATATTAGAAAACAATTTGTGGCCCGTTATTGTTCGACATTTTCCTCACGGAAATTATGTGTTTCAAGATGACAATGCCCCCGTTCATAGATCCCGATTACTCAGTGCATATATGGAAGAAAATAATATAAACACTACATCATGGCCAGCTCAGTCTCCCGATATCAATATCATTGAGAATATTTGGTTGAAACTTAAAAGACACCTGCAGTCTACAAGAAACACCATCGAGTCTAAAGATCAGCTGATCGCGGAAGTGACACGATTCTGGCAAAACCTATCGGTAGATTATGTTCGTCAGCTTTATGCCACAATTCCAACCCTTCTTCTAGAAGTTATTAAAATGAAGGGCAATCTCACAAAATATTAAGGTAAGACAACGAATATTAAAATCAGGAGAGTAGTTTTTATTGAGTAGTTAATGTAAACAAATCGCCGCCATTTTGACATCACCGACGAATACTTTTGTCCAATGACTGTATCTGCCCATGGTGAATAGTCATCAAAACCATTCATCGGCAGAATTCGATTTCCCTCCTTTTTAATCTCGGAACACCTCTGACCTAATCAGATCGCCGCATTAAATACAAAGTTCGATAACTCTAATTTGTTTATCATCAAGAAATTCTGCATCGCTGACAAATAAAGTTTTCTTCGGTATAATAAAATACCAATTAACCGACTATTCGGACAATAGCAGGTTTATTGTCCCCCTCCACAGCAACTTTTTCCCTTGGCTTTGCCTCGTGAAATAGTTGCTGTCTTGGGGGACAATAAACTTGCTATTGTCCTCATACCCAGTAAATAGGTATATTATGTCCCATCCACCTACATTTCGTGTTATATAACCTCCCATTTGTAACCTTAAATTTCACTGTGTAGTCAACAGTCATAGCAGCAAGTTTCACAATTTATTACTGCTTCTCATGTACTTAATATTAGGGGCCTTAATATTGCTTACCAATTTCCTCTAACTAATGATAATCATTAAAATTAATTTTATGAATCTACACAACACTGATAAGCCTTCAAGTTTTTTTTTTATTTATTTTTACAAAAATATTGACGGTACTTTATCCGAAACTGTCCCTTGTACCTTTTACTTAGTACACTAACATTTTATGAAAAGATCATGGTTTGTCTTAGAATAAGAAAGCTAATGCAATTCTGAGAAAAAGTATACCACATATTGCCAATTCCATTGAGGTTTAATAAAAATATGGCCATTTAAGTGAACCCATCATTTCCAATTTCCTTTAGTAAACACAGATTTATAGGGTTCTCCATAGTAAAACATCTTTACCTGACTTTTTAGAGGTCAATTGTTGTTCAACCACCTTTAATAAGAAACCTTATTCAATACAACATACATTTACATGATATCATCATGATAAAAGCTTCACATCACTTAGAAATGCCCTTACATGTATACCCCCCCCCATCTTTTGATTTTCATGAAAAGTCATGGTTTGAAATGTTTAAATACCTAATTTTATGAAACTTGTGGCAATTTCCTTGTGTCATTTCTCACACATATTTGAAAACAATCATCAATGATTCTAAAATTGATTTTTTGTTTATTGTATGATTTGTACCATTTTAATTAACTAATAGACATGCTGTCCTGCATGTGATTTCTTGTTTTCATGAAAAAATGTAAGCTAACAATCATATTTAGTGAATATCAAATCTATTCTGATTTCTAGTCTCCTTCTAACCATGCTAAAACAGTAAGACCTACAATTTAGACATCTGCCTTAAATCAAAATTAAATTCAAACACACCCAGGTAGCTGGAGACGGAGTTGATTTCCATGAAAAATGTTCAAATTTGACATGTTTTTCTACTTTTTTTATGCATATATACCTTAGAAGGGTAGAAATAGGTTGTTTCTTGTTCATTTCAAAAGTAATTATCATAGCAGATGTTATTTCAAAGTCAAATGTACATTTACATATCCTACATGTAATCTTAATGGAGACAATTGGATGGGGGGGGGGGTGATTTTTCAATTATGTAAACACATCTAAATATCTTTATAAAATAAAAAATAAAGGAAACATAATTGCATACTTTTATTGAAAAACAAATTTTCACAACAATTATGAATTTCTTTAAACAGCCTTAATAATTTTGTTTTTCATAATTTCTTATCAAACACAAACCACAACAAGGCATGATGCTTTCTTAAAGTTCCATTATTGCTTATGCATTATCCGATTTAATTTGAATTACCGGTAAATAGTCTGTAGAACACAAGGAATATGCATGTTGGTAGAGGTGACAGTCTTAATAACCTCAAGAGCTGAAACCACAAGAATCAACAGGTAAAAGCCATGTGGTGCCATGTGGTAACAAGAGTCCGTTTTGAGCTGAAATTAAAAAAAAAAATTAGCTGTGTTAACATACATGTATTAGTAATAGCTGTGTTTACATTAACATATGCATATTATTAGTGGAAACAAGAATAGAATTCCTGGGTCCCCCGCCGTTCAAGCAGTATACTAGTATACTGTACTGTGAAATCATTAAATTTCGTGGGGGCCAATTTTCGGGGATTGCTTAAATTTTACAGGTTCGTGGGGACGTAATTTCGTGTCTTAACCAAGGTATTAGAGGTATAAACATTTGGTATAAATTTCATGTAAATCCATCAAAATTTGTAGGCATGAGAGCGCTTACAAGGTCAATTTTTGGATAAAACGGAGTCATTATTGTGGTCAAAGTCCCATAACTCCAGCAAAAAGTATTGACCAATGCTGATTTTCGAACTTGACCAAGGTAATAGGTGTATAAACATTTGGTATAAATGTAATGAAAATCTGTCAAAATTTGTAGACATGAGAGCGCTTACAAAAAAGTGTGACGGACGGACCCACGGACACAGACCCACGGACACACAGACCCACGGATGGATGCCCGGCATTTCTATGTCCCCGCTCCGCGTTGTGGCGGGGGATAAAAATACACTAACCATGCAGTGTAATAAGGCCATTGCAAGTTTTTTCTATGTTTAGCGTCCACCCAAAACTCAAAAACCTATCTTTCTATCAGGAAAAAAAACACAAACCCTAGAAGAAACACACAACTTTAAAGGTTCAGCAAAATAAAATTTATTAAATATTTTGAATTATTTTCTTCGTTTTGTAACAAAAATACAAACATAACAAATAACCACTATGGTTTCCATTTTGAATGTTGTTTCGATTAATATTTAATTTCCGATCCCAACTTAAAAATGTGATCCCGAGTCCGACACTTGAAAAAGCGATCTAATTTTATGAACAACCATTGTGTTTTTTATATATTTTTACATCTCAAAACCAATCCGTCCGCAGACGCTAAACATAGAAAAAACTTGGAATGGCCTAAGTATGACATATCCCAATACATGACATTAACATTTAGGCAGTACAAGATCAAAATTTTGCATATCAAGTCATAATATTAAAAATTTTTCTTAGGTATAGACACATATCAAATTGAGAGAGAGAGAGAGAGAGAGAGAGAGAGAGAAAAAGTTTATTACTTGTAGTGCAACAGTCTATACATGTATTTCAATTCGTAAACTACAAAGGAATATTACCCATACCAACAGCGTTATGGTTTTTTTTGCAAATAAATTTAGTGATCTTTTTTTCTTTTCTTAAAAATTACATGTTTTAAAAACAATACTATGTGTAATAAGGATAAAACATGTATGAGAAAACTTAATGAAGAATTTTTAATAGATTATTTTTACAGAATGGGGTATTATACATGTATGTCAATCTGTTTAAAACTAGTGTATATTTTGTGCGCCATAAATTGCAAGTTTTTCGTAATTATTGTTTACTTGCGTGGAAACTATTAATATGGTCTAACCCAAATTTTCTTCGTAAAGCTACAGCTTTATGTACCACATATATGTTTTGTCACAAGTATACATTTAAAAAAAACCCAAACTCCAACCGACCCAACCCCAACAGTTGAAAATACATGTAATTTGATATGAATTTTTCATTCTCTGATAAGTTCAGTGTTGTTTTTTTCGTGCATATATTATTAGTCTGCTGCAAAGCCAATGAGCGGTAAGCTGAATCCACTAATAAGAAAGTTTGTGGTTTAGGAGCGGGTAAATTGTTTATGGATAACGTAGCTAACACTGACTTGATTGCGATGCTGTCAAAAAACCACACCAAATAATTTCAAGAAACATAAATTGTCATTTAAATATATTGTGTTGTAAAGACACTTATTGCATCTTGCAAAACATGTGATGACTCTTAATCATCTGTTATATACTGTAGACGTACTTTTGTCCGCGTGGTATTAATTTACGCTATGAACGCGGGCACAAATTTTCCGCGGAATTTTTTCCCAGTGTACTTAAAGTGCATTTTGGAATGAAATTTTGAAATTGCATTACACGAATAAGGATAATCGGAAGTTACTACATTATATAACACTTGCATATACGTGTACCCAATGTATATCGTTTTTATCTATGCAAACTGTCAAACAAATTTGTATTGAGAATTCACATAATAAATAATTTAATCTCCTAAAGATTTGAATTATCTGTAAATTTACTTGCATGAAATTTAAACTTCTCCCAGCTTGAGATAACGGCACGTGTCAGACGACAAATAGCTCCAAGCGGATCTGCCTTTCAATGACCCAATTAACTACACGCTAAGACCCGTGTTTTTACTGCAATTTTTAGATCCCTTTGTGCTCTGACTTTTAATTGATAAAACTGATCAACTCATAATTTAAACAACATGTGAACCCATAAATAATATTCATCATGTGGTGGTTTCACAAGACGATTTTAGCCACCGTCGTAACATCTTGACGGCTAACTAATGACTACCGACCAGTGCACAACCGATAATTACTGTTCACTGTGAACAGTTCTTACAATTTAAGTCCAAAGTTGGACAAATTCGAGGTAATGAAAATCGCTCAGAACTAAATTAAATAATAATTATTCAAATGATTTTTTTTTTCATTCAAAGAATCCGCGTAAATTTTTACCCGCGGATTAAATTGATATTGTGACTCCGCGGAAATACGTCTACAGTATCTGAATATAAATATGTATAAGATGGGAGAAATAATAACGGAGCAGATTGGGATTCGAACCTGGCCCCCTGAATATCTAGTCAAGTGCTCTACCAACTGAGCTACATTTATCTGTCACCGGTATTCAAACCAGTCTGACCGTCACATTCTCCCCTCTTCACCCTCGAAGATCACCCCTGGCTCTTCCCTGGCAGGAGTTAACCTGTCAGTTCCGGGGGTTGGTCATGGCACCAATATTGTAAAGGGATGGGAGAAATAATGAAGGACCGAATCAGGATTTGAACCTTGGCCCCATGAATCTTTAGTCAGGTGCTCTACCAACTAAGCAATCCGGCGCCAGTATTCAAACCGGTTAGACCGTCACATATATAAAGAATTTTTTTAAACAATCGTGTTCAATAAAAAATAACACTCGCTACCTTCAGTTTTTGTCTGTAATTAATCAATACTGGCGTGCGACCAGTTCTCACCGAGTACCATTTCTTAACAGTGCATTGTTACGTCACTTTATCAACACTTGAAATTATATACGAAAAATGATGTAACAATGCACTGTTAAGAAATGGTCCTCGGCGAGAACTGCTCGCACGCCAGTACTGCCAGTTTTCAGATTGAAAAAAGAGTATATAAAAATTACATTTAAAACATTAACAAAGACAATGAAAGTATACATCATAACTGCTAAACAAGAAAAATTATGTTTACTGGTAAGGTGGAACGCATAGTTCCAACTTGTAACATACATGTACAAGTACATGTACCGGATACCCGTTGGTCTGCTAAACCTCTCTAATGATACAATGATTAGCATCATCAAAATATTAAAGTCATGTTTTAACTCTGAAGTATACAATTTTATTTACTTGATATTATGTTTACATTTGGACTTAAAGGTCTTCCTCACAAGAATGAATGTTTCTAATTAGACCCTGCTTTGAATTTTGAGTTGAAAATTTTTCAAGTAAAACAATTGGGAGTCAATTCTGTTAAAAAGATTTATAGATATTGTCTGGACTAAAAAAATAACATACATCAGTGACAGTGTGCACGTACTTACATCATAGGCTAAATGTTAACCAGTTAACATGCTGACATTTTAACCACTAAAGACAAGGAACTTTAAAATGAGTAAAAAGACTTACCTTCTTCAATAACATCCACATTAATAACACTTTTAAATGTCCATCTTTTCTCCTTTATTACTCGTAGTTCTTATCAGCTTATCAACAGCTGATCAGTGGAACGTAAACATCTGACGACAGTACTGTGACTGTCAGAATTTCCTCATAAATGATTTAAACAAGTCTGAAGAATATATCCCTCCTTATACAAATACGAAGTAGTGTTCCCTGTGCATGTTCATGTGCTTCACTGTGTGGATTGAAAGTGCATGTGAACGTACAACATGTACGGCGAAAAAAAACACAACTTCTCTTCTGCGTTTCGGCCTCCATGGTTTTCCCACTTTCCCACAATGCCGTTCGTTACTGTTTATGTTTGGGGTGACAGACAGGGAGGTCCCGATTTGCTCTGCGCAGACACGTAGCACGTTTAAATAAGTAGTTGTGTATGTTCATTGCATTTATAAATGATATAGATAAACAGAATAAAACCGTGAAATTTAATCACAACAATAACAATAAATGCTACACCCTGAAACGGCATTGTTTGCTTGTGTGTCTATGTAGACAATTAACTTGTTCATGTACGATTCTTGCATACTTGTTTTATGAAATTACAAATAAATATAGCACAGAGCTTGCTTAATTTCATACCAAATGACGAAATTTAATTTATTAAAAGTAATCTAATTATTTTTTTTTCATAAAATGATAACATTTTTAGCTATCAGAAAAAGACGTGTATGAACTGCTGACCCCTAATTATAGGGGCCAGCCCTTTTTTCTTTATTTTATCTGAAAGCCCTCGTTATTCTAAACAACTTTTCTTCTATATGTTTTAACAAAATATTTTTAGTTTAAAAGTTATAATACAAAAAACAACAAAATTTCAGCCCCGAAAAAACCTTAAACTTTGGCGATATATAGCTCAAAAACTAAAAAAGAAATTTGGCAAAACTTTCATGCTAGCACAACTTCAACACATTAGCTACAATTTTGCCAAATTTCATGCAACTATCATGTGCAGTTCCCGAGATCAACTCTGGACAAAAGACCCCCCAATTTTCAATTAAAGGGCAATAACTCATAACCGGAAGTAAATTTCAAAAATTTGAAACAACCGTTTTTAGACTTTAACATTATCTACAAACCCTGAAAGTTTCATAGCAATCAGTCAAAAAATCTTCGAGAAATGGGCTGCACAAAATTTGTGGGGAAAAAAAAAATAATAAAAAGAAACAGTAGAATAACAGAAGGGTTTTCCGTTGAAAACGGAAAAACCCTAATAATAATAGTGAAAAATAGAGAAAAAGAAACCTAACGAAAACAATAGGGTCTTCTGTTGGAAAGTTGGGAACCGCAACCTTAACAATCCTATCCTATCCTATATCATGCATCCGTTCCTGCAAATAAGCTCTATTTCGGGTCGAGACTATACCCTTGGGACATGACCTACATATCATTTAATGCTGCTTACTTCTAGACTTTATATTAAGGTCAAGCTCTTGTCTTATTTCTTTGATTTCTTCTGGTCCGACATCATGTTCACTTGATGAATCCGACTCATCAACATCCTTCCTTGATCTCTACAAACAAAATTAAAAAATATCATTTTAAACTTTCACCTTTCAGTGCTTAGTTGAAAATATAAAAAAGAAGGAGAAAAGTTCAACGTTTGCGATTTTATATTCTCGCGATTTCATACAAAACAGCGGGATTGCGGAATTAAGTACCCGCATATTATAAGGAATTTACAGTAAAAAAAACCATTTTTTTTAACCCTTAAAATTTTGCTTTTAATAATTAAGTCAACTTTTTTGTTGAATAACTGTACAGTAAAACATGGTGTTTTGACAACATTTGTAAAATATATTTTTTCACCGATAACATAGAAATCAATGTTTGAGAACTACTTATGTAAATTACTTGTAAATTCATACGCAGTGAATAGATGTTGCATTTAGAGGCATTTAAACATCACAGAATTTAATGGGAAAACATAGTAGAATGTAAATATACTCAATTGATGTATTTATTTATTCCTCATTAAGATGTTTATTTACTGTCTTCAAGTATGCTGTCATTACAAATGTTATAAATCAGGGCGCTACATTAACTTTTTTTCCTACTTGTCCATTTGAACAAGTGACCAAGACATTTACTTGTCCGGCCTTCATCTTTACCAGTCCGAAAATTTTGCAATATTAATGATCAAATATTGTCAACTTGAAAACTACAGTTCTGTATTACTAAAATAAAGTCATTTAAAATAAAGTCATTTATTGATTATTCTTGCTATAATTAAGAACCTGACTTGTTAAATAAATTGGAAACTTAAAGTTTCTTTCTTAAATGTATTTGTTTCATATAACATTAAACATGATTTGTCAGCTGTAGCGTCATTGCAAATTACAAGACATTTTAAATTAAGCATCAGGTTTAAAAATACATGTTACTGTTATATTGCATTCTGAACTGATTTTAAACTAAAAATTAGTGAACTTCAATCCCGATCAAGAGTAACTCAATTGCATTGAAATTTGATGTCGGGATCGAATTCAATATAACTAATTGATAAACTTATAACGAGTCTACGGATAAACTTATCACAAAGCTTTCTTTTTTTTTTTATGTTGGAGACTTCTTTACATAAAAATGCACTTGTCCGACAAGTCGGACAAGTGGCCAGCAATATTCACTTGTCCGTATATTTTTTTAACTGGTACAATACAAGCGGACAAGCGTTAATGTTGAGCCCTGTGAATGGATATGCATAGTCAGGGCCTCGTTAAGTTAGTGCACTTCCTTTCGTAATCATAGTGGTTTTAAAAGTACTTGAAGAATTATTAGTATTTTGATTAAATACAAAGTAATTTTAAAAAACTCACTAAAGATTTGATAGCTTATCTTTTTAACATCTCTGCGGCCATATCGAAGCCTTTGTTTGGAACATGTGCATCTGTCACTTATTCTTGGACATCGCCCTGGGGCAATGGAATTATCAAAACATCCATAATGACTTGTACACCCCTATTGTCTGAGCGGTTTTAAGATTATTATGATGATTCATAAAACATTGAATATCATATCAGAATCCCAATCAAGTGGCTGTTGAATAAAGTGTTAATTACATGTTGTGTCAAGATTTGACTGGCCGCTGGCCTCGTTACACAAGTGGCGCTCATTCCAGGACAAACATACAAGAAAAATCGTCCAGGGGAAATAAAACCGGCTGCTGGTCAAGAGTGGCCATTAAGACAGTTTTGACTGTATATCTATACCCATGAATTCCATTCATGATCACGTCATCAAAATTCTCTCGAACACCTTAAATTAGTTTCATAAATACAGAACCTATTATTACACAAGACTCTGAGAGAATTGTCACATTTAAACAAATTTAAAGTCCTCTGAACTTACCTTTGCTTCCTGAGGTCTACTAATATACTTTCGTTTAATTCCATGTTCTGAAAAAATAAAAATGATAGTAATTTTAACACCAGCCTTTAAAATCATTGGTATTGTGAATGTCTTGGCCATGACAATCAAGCATGTAAAACTTGTAATTTTTTTATGTACCGTATTTTAGGGAATTTAGGTCGATCCTGTTTATAGGGCAAGGAACCTGTTTTTAGCAAAATATAAAAAAAGTATAAATAGGTCGACTTCGATGAATTGGTCGAAAAATTACCGCTAGATTAAATGAATAAATGGTTTAAACCAATATCGTTATCATAGTAGCCTTTTATCTTATTTTACAGTTTAAACAAAAAGGAAATAAAATGCACTCCATAAATTTACACATCGTAAGAAAATGTCTGAAATTGCAACATTTTTTAAATCAATTTATTCAGTACGGCCGGATTAATAGTTAAGATCGTTTGTTTAAATGTGTACAAACTGCATGGTGTTAACCGGGGGATAGTAACCTAGCCTGAGGGCATGAATACGGTAGCACATGCAACCTTGTGTTGTTGGTTGAGTTTAAAACATTAATTTGTTCACCGGAGATTCATTTCACCCGCTTATGTTACCGCTATAAATGTTACAATTCATCTATCGTCATTGTAATTATTCCTCAAGATTTTTTTATATATCCTACCGTATGGCTTAAACAATGTGTACATAATCATGATAATTGTTCACACCTCTGTGTGTCTTTGTACTGTGTATACAACACATGGGTCAAACTCTGACCTTATCGAAGCCTGCGGGCATGAGTAGCCATGGTAGCACGTGCCGAGAGTTCAACTGTGTATAAACAAAGTAGGCCCTACCCAGACTGATTTCAGAGACACCTGGTTTAGATTTGATCGAAAGTTTTATTTTGAATCTACAGAAAAATAAACTTGTACATGTATTCTATTATAAAAACAAATCGGTTTTTTTTTATTTCAACCCTTATGATATTTTTCTCCCGTAATTACCCTTTGTACAGTTCTCATTTTACTTTTACCGCGCGAAATCCATTTCCTGTTTATCGTAACCACACGATCAAAATGCAGACAGCATGTAATAAAGATCGAAAGATGATTCAGTCTGAACGATAGAAGTAAGAAATGTAAGAAGAAATAAATTTATTCACATTTGTTTTGATAAGTTACTACAAAATATTGATAAAAATTCATACGATTTTTAAACAGAATCCAGGCGGTATTATAGTGAACTCTCATGATTTTATTGGAGGTTTGAATGAATTTTTGCAAAATTTCACATCAAATTAAAAAAAAAAACATAAATAGGGCGAAGCGATGAATAGGGCGAGGTCCACGTCCCAGAGAAAAAAAGTATCGACCTAAATTCCGAAAAATACGGTATATTGTTAGAACACAAATATATTTATCGCCAAGTATTTGACTACCATAACATGTATTCAGTAATTTACCTAAACTATATTTTACATTATTTCCCTTAATTAATATTTTTTCGAATATGTTACAAACCATTCTTGGACTGTTCTTTCACAGAGTCAATTTCGCTGTCAGGTTTATAAGTTTCATCAATGCAACTGTTCTCTAAAATATTAACAATTATTGACTTATTGTAAAATTGTCACTCTCAGTCTATGCGAAAGACATTGGACAGTCACCCCTAACCAATGTGCTGTGCCCATGGTCCAATGTGTCATTTTTTAGACCGGACCAAAATGTCCATGTCTCAGTATCCGGTTTTGAGCTTTACTATTTTTTACTTTTATCTTCCATCTTTTTTATTGCCGCCAGTCTCTTTCCTTTCTTTGTAAATCCAAACTGCAATAATCTAAGGTTTCTTTTAATCTATTTTCCGCCATGCTGTCACTGTTTAATCTTAATCCTAGGGATGCATTATTTTAACTATACTTAGGCCATATAAAATTAATATTTAGATTCTCATCCTCATTTGCAAAATATATGTGGCAGGTGGACAGATTTCATTTATTATTTTTCATTGTAATAAAAACACCTTTTTCACTGTTTATGTTCTAGAAATAACAACTGCTCTATTCTTTTAAGTTAATTGTTAATGATTTTATTTCTACTTTACTGGCAATGCATGACGACATTTGTGTCCTTGTGGTAACAAACATGACTGGAATCAAACAGTAATCCACATGTTTAGGCAGCCATCAAAATGTTTTTGAATTTTTTGAAAAACAAGCCTGATTTTTTTTCCCAAATTTTTTTTCAAAATAAAATGCATCAGGGCGGGCCATATTAAGAGGGGCGGGCGGGGATGAGAATATAAAAATGAATTTTATGTGGCCTTATCAACAAGTTTATTTTATTTTAACATTGACAGCGAGTTTAGCAAAAATACACAACACATACTCCTACATAATTTCCGGTCGCAAAATCAAATTTCTCCGTCTGACAAAAATAGGTTAGGTCCTGTGTTCATTGATTACACAGGACCAAATGTCCTGTGCAAGTGGTCAAAAAATCTTTCGCATAGACAGCACTCTAACAGAATTTATATATATTTCATAAAATAATAGATTGTAATTTGTAATTTTTATGACATATAATAAAACAAGAAGTCTGTTAGCCAATGTTTACAAGTGATAAATGTACCCTCTCTCTAATATACATTTCAAGTTTCATTTAACATGAAGTTGACTAAGATTTACATAAAACAAGAGGCCCATGGGGCCACATCGCTCACCTGAGCAACAATGACTTTAAATGGGCGTTCAAAAGAAAGTGTGCAATATGGCCCCTCGGTAGAATAACCAGAAATAAATATTGCAAAGTATTCGAATTTTACACTTTTTTTGCATACACGTAATCTTTGACATTGTACCTTTATGGAATACTATTTTTTACCGAGAATAAGAAAATCCTACGCAAGATATAAAACTAAACATTTGGTAGGGGTACACTGTTAACTTAAATTTCCATTTCCCTAAATATTTCGTTCTGACCCTCCCCCTCTTCCCCACTTTATAAAGCGTTCAAAATATATGATAGCATATAGGTACATTTTCTTCCTCAACTACTTATTAGTTATTGTATTTTATTAAAAAGATTCCTATTGATGTGAAGAAGAAAATTGTACCTCAATACGCTCAATTCCTCGAATTAAAAACATTTATATTTTTAAAATTTGTTTTCCCCATTATAATAAAATGACTGTTGTTTACCTGGCGTAAACTCGCGTGACTTTCATAACCTTACTCACACTTGATTGTTGAATACACTTGAATGAAAAATGTTGTCATGTGACATGTTAAAGAACTATAAAAATCAATGTATTCACAGGCATATCACTCTATTTTACTTAGGCCCATCCATTATTTTCATCTTTATTCAAAAATAAAAAATGGCTTCAAACCAGGATAATTTTTCGTGTCTGAAAACTATCAAAATTGATGTAGATTTCATATTATTCATTGTAAAAAGAGTGGGACCCAGAGAGTAGTTACAGCATATCATCCATTATTTTTTTTATACAAGTATTTAACGTTTAGCAAGACATTTCTAATGATCAACCAAAATTTAAGCGTCAATCGTAGAATTATAAGCAAGATACAGAGCTTACAATTATACTAGGTCTGAGTCATATTTTGTTCACATGAATTTATTACATTTAGCTTAATATTTTTGACTTTGTATTTCCTATTCAGCATTTAAAATGGAAACAAAAACTAGAGCAGAGCTCGTGGCAAAGCCATGAGTAGGTCTTCCGTTGTTGCTGTGAGTTGAAAATTTCCAAATATGATTTGGTGTCAAATGATTACAATGACTAATGACTAAAATTTCACTTCTGCTTTTGTTATAAAAACGTGTTGTGATTGAAAACCTGTATAAAGACAGGAAGAAAATGTTTTAGGAAAACTATTTGTCAAACACAGTTTGTGTAATTGTTTTGAAAACTCTTTAAGGCCCTGTCACACCAAGTTCCGTTCCCAGGGCGTGTTAACGGCGTTGTAAATTTCATGGAATCGCCGTAGGATCGCAACGAAAATTAAGAAAAAATGTACAATCTTATTTAAAAATTTTACAAGTGAAAATGTTACGGCATCCTGACGGCGACTGAGGCGTTCTAACAGAGCTCCCAACTACGTTTCCACAGAGTTCTACTTGGCAATTGACTGCACTCTCGCTGGGTATCCGCCGAGCGCTCATGACGTGCTAGGAGTTTTTACCGTGCGTCCACGGCGTGCTCTGCGCGCTGACTGCGTGCACATGCGCTGTTGGAGACTTTACGGCGCTGTCACGGCGACCTTACTCCACTTCTACGGCGTGTTTATCAGAACGCAGAGCCACGGCGCGTACTTTGTGCATGTTCAAAGTGCGCACCGTCGCATGGCGTTCTAAAATGCTCTGGATACATCTCTAATTAAAATATTTTGTTTGTTCAAGCATGCGCTCTGTGTTTTCTGAAAGAAAAACTGCTTGAAAACAAGCTGTTTTATGCTAAAAATGCAAAAATGGTGGAAAAAAGGTTGTCTTTATGATGTCATATTTCTAAATTGTGGGCACTTAAATCAAAATGAACATTATGTAAAAACATTACATATACATATGTACAAAGAAAACAAAGAATTTTGTAAAATGATGATGTTCATTTTAGGGGGCCATTTTAGGCCCTTATCATACATAGTCCTTTACACCTGATATACAGACACCACTATGTAACGTAAAATTAAATAACATAATTTACAGAAATAAATTTTACTTCTCTCGACGATGCAATAATATGCAAAATCCCTATTTTTATGTCAGTTTTCGCTCCTTTATCGGATCAAAAGTAATTCTCTCGGAGAAAGTTTACGTATGTATTTTGAAAAAAATTTCAATAAAAATAAGCGAAAAGTATGGTGTTACGGTTTTTATTTTCAGTTAATTTAATTAAGGAGGTTGCCCCTGCGAGATGAAATTCATGATTTTAAGAACTTTAATGAACCGTTCATGAAGTTTCATGACATATTCATGACTGGTTCATAACTGGTTCATAAAGGTGGTTCATGAATTTTATTCATGAATATATTCTTAAAATGTAATTCATGAATAAATTATGAACATACAGGAATACAGGAAATACCTCCAGGTACAATGGTTCTAGGTATTGAACATTCATGAATTTTCATGAAGATCTATTTTAGGAAATCTATATAATTTCAAATACTTTTATAAGTTTAACACAGTTTAATATTCAGAACATTATATGTTTTAAAAAAAATTTATACATCTCAAAATATTATTAAAGCATAGTCTTCATGAACATTCATTAATATTCAAACACCTACATAAATGTGGCATCTTTAATTTTGAAAAAGAAAGATGTTATATATTATAGTTTCATTACTTATTTAATTCTGAAAACATGTAAATTCGTTGACAAAAACAAAGGTGAAATTATTTTAAAATTTGCGTGTTTCTTGGAAAAATTTTTTTTGTATACATTGATTTCTAACTTGTTTGAAGTATATCAAGTTTATTAAAGACGTGGTCGGTTGTCAGTCTATCATAGAAGCATATATACACACAAGACGAAGTGCGTCTGTTTCTGGAAGAACGACAGGGAAAATGTTCCGAGCACATTCGGTTGAAATTTGGACCCTGTCGAGCCATTGCGTTTTATTTGTAAAAGGCATCACTGTTGCACACATTTGAAAGCAATTCATTCTATGAAGTTACAAATCCGTTGCGCAAATATTTCGTTGAGAACTTCCAACCATGCATTTATGATTAGCTGTTAAAACTCCGACAACTACGCTCCGAGTTTCAAGGAGTCCGCCATTGTTTATGAGGTGTCATGTCGATTCGCCTCCGTTACAAAAACACACTGAACTTTAAAATGTCATAAACTTAATGTCAAGCAAAAATGAAAATTTTACTTTAAAACATTAATGCAAAATTATAGAAATAAAGTATGAAAGAATATTAAATTGAGTGTAAATTATTTTTTAAGTTCCATAACCTTGAGGGGTTCAAAAACGGAGGGGGTTGAAATTTAACAGACACAACTTGTGTAAACTAAACAATATTAAATCGTACGTTTCTTCAATCTCTTTTTATATAATAATGAAAACTTTACCACCTTAAATTTAGTTTTATTTAAAGATATTCTTTGATTATTATTAACATATGTTAAAAATTATTTAACCAAATGAAAGAATCTCAGAATATACATTCAGCGAGTTGTTTTGATTCTACCACGTCACTTCCGCCCAGTGATTACGCATTTTATTTTGAATGAAAGCAGACGGATCTTCCACATGAGCGTTGGCATAATTTTAGTATGGAACATGCAAGAAGATAATGCAGCAGATGTAGTTCAAAGTAATGATATTAAAGGTAATTTGGTATGTATATATCAAAATAAACTTTTATGTAAAGGAGTCAAAACGGAAAATTCAGTTTTGTTCGCTTTTTTCAAACATTTCAAAATGGCGGTTTTTAATTTGTAGTAAAGTTCTTGTCTGACTAACTTATAAGTTTAACTACAAAATTGATTATAATTTACACGTTTGATATACCTAAATCGGCGCAGTTACAAGATAAAGTTATACATAATGCAGATGTCATTTGAGTTAATGAATACAAACTTATTTTACTCTAGAATTATACAGAAAACCCAGAATATTGGACAGCCCTCAAGATAGTGATCATGGAACATAACTTTCAGTAAGTAATAAATAAATGCTATTGCAAATAATTGAAAATTTCTAATAAAATGGCAGGTAATTTTTACAGATTTGAAAACAGTTATGGTTTCATCTTGTTTTCTTTTTTCTGCGATATCACTTTTTCTAGGGTAAGCACTCGCACTCTTAAGCTCTAGTGCAATTTCAGCATTATCTTACTTGATAAAAATATTTGAATTAAAAAATGAATTATATGACGTGATTAAATGATTAGTTGATGTTTCAAATGACTATGTGTTAAACGACATGTCATAATTATACTGCTATTTGTCATATTATTTTTTACAGTACAGAGGTACGACTCTTCTGCCACCAAAGGAGCTATATCATATGTGAAGCCTGGGAAGAATTGCCACCAAGAAGAATTGTCACCAAGACAAAAATAACACTCAAGTTACTCTGGGTTTGTAGAAATTTTTTAAAGGATGGAGCATTTTACCTACCATGCAGTAAATGCACCTTGCAATATATGGCATACAAGTGAAATCAATATGAGCAAAGGCAAGGAAAATGCAACAAAGGAAGATTTCATAAAGGACATATTGATAGTTAGCAACTAGTTATCATATTTTTATGTCACATATTTTTCAAATCATCGCATATTGGGATGTCAATTTCTAATATTGTAACATTTCTTTAAAGCTAATGAGTTCAGTATCGATATCGTTACCTGTTGTTTTGCAAACTTTATTAAACTTGCTGATTATTTAAAGTGATAGTCAGTACATAAGAATATTATGTGATACTTTAGATATTGTCTCATTATTCTTCAATTATAATAAATTATTTTATAGTCATTTTTATATGAGATTTTACCTTTTTATATACAAAATGTAGTAGGTAAGAATTTTCATGAATAGTTCATGAATTTTATTTATGAATTATTCCTGAATAAAATTCATAATCTTATTCATGAACAGTCCATGAAGATTCATGAAACTTATTCATGAACAGTTCATGAAGATCCTATGAACTTATTATTGGACATTCATCAAATGATGAATCTTCATGAATATAACTGTTCATGAATTATTCATGAAAAAGTTTGTTCATGAATATTCATCAACATTTTCTCATGAACAAAAATTCATGACTTTAAAATGTCCAATAATAAGTTCATGGGATCCTCATGAACTCTTCATGAACATTTCATGAATATGATTCATGAATTATTCAAGAGAAAATCATGAATTGTTCATGATCATCTCGCAGGGGTGGCACCTGAAATAATAGTAATGTCAATCATCCAAAAACCACTTGGATATAAAGATGGGGACCTATTATGTTCAATTATTCTATTTGTGACCCAGGTCACATGCCATTTTTTGGAAATATTGGGCTCCAAACAGAAATGATAATTTTCCTGAAATTTTTGCTAAAATTTGACATTTAAATTGATAATTTTAAGAAATCAAACAAATATTTATAGTTTGAACTATTATTTAGTTATGATTTTTATACAGCATGAGGTTGAACACAAGTAGTGACTATAAAAGTAAAATCTAAGTCAAAGTTTAAAAATTCTTGCTCTTCTGGTGGCTTCAAAGGCCAGTACATAAAGAACACAACAACAGATGTTACAAAATTTTGGAGTAATCAAATTATAACGCAAATAAAAACATTTATAGTAATGTCATCTTTCCAAAACTGCATAGAAATAGACATGCATTTATTGTCTCATTTAAAAGTAAAACAAGTAGGGGTCACATCTCAAAAATTTGAGATTTTGCATGAAATAAGCTAATTTCAGGCCAAAATTGGAGTTAATTTTTTCTTAACTTCTATGAGATATGAGCTAAATATGTCAAAATATATCGATAGAAATATTAAAATAATGTTTAAATATGTTTATTAGAACATCATGAATATATCATAATACACAAACTATCCAGAAGTTTGGTCTGTGCTAAAAATTAGGAAGCTAAAGTAACAGTACTCTAAAACTAATGAGTTCTGAAAATTGTTCATTTCTTTCTTAAAAACCTTCCGCCACAAAATATAGTCCCTTACTTAACTCTGTAAAAATGAAATTTTTTTGAAACAATTTTATTCCATAAAGTTAATTTGGCATTGTAAAATATAAATATACTACTAGAATTGATATGTGATGCAGAACTTTCAGACTAGAGGTGACCCAAAATAGCTACCCAAAACCTGAGGAGCGAACCTCTTTAAATGTGACAAAGGGGCATATTCGGTCGGATTTATGGGGTAACATGTACATGAAGTAAATTTGATGCAAATTCCATGTTTGTTTTGTGTGTGTGTGTGTGTGTGTGTGTGTTTGTTTGTTTGTTTGTTTGTTTTTCTCTGTTTTATCATTAAGATATATCAAAAAATTACGAACATGTCACAAGCAATATTTGCCTTCTCTATTTATCTTGTATTTTAATATATTGGGCATTCATTGTTGACCTAAAATTAGTATTCCACTGGCTGTAGCTAACCTTGTAAGTAAATTTAGTTGCATGACAACCTCATACCACACAACTTCAATTAAACGTTTTTTTTTAAATCAATTTTCATATAATTAGCAATAAAAAAAATCCCCAAGAACACATGTCCATCTCACTTAAGTGTAACTTTGAGAAGCGCATATATTTTTTGGAGGCAGATATGTCGCTATATTATAGTCTGTAAGTCAAGTAAACTAATCTGTCCACACTTGCAATACTTTTATCACCGGGGAAATTAAGGTGTTTCTATATATCCGGCGACAATAAGACTAAAATGCTCTAGATGGTAAAAAGCACTTTATTTGAACTTTAGGTCGGTAGGGTGAATTCTGGAAATCCAAAAACTACACCCGAACAATCCGAAGCCTAATTCTTGACTGACGATAATGATTAACAAATGATATAAATAAGAATTGTAGACAATAGTAATTAGCACTATAAGCATGAGTGACATATGACACGGAGTAAAACTTCAAATGGAGTGAGTCAATTATATCGGCAACAAAGTAAGAGTTAATTTAAAACGATTAAGCAATTACGCCTTATGTTTTCGAATTAATGTTTTGAAAGATAAAATGTAATAAATATATGTAGCAATTTGATAACAAATAAAGGAATGTAAATTTGAAGTTTCATACAGAATGTCTTCAATAATAGTTCATTGAAATTTCACTCCGTGATACTTTGATGATTTCTATGGCGACCGCCTGCATAGCATAATGTAGTCGTATTTCATAACATCTAATCCCAAGAACAAATTACCTATCACTTAAAACTTTAAATTATAATATATATTATTCTGTTCATAACTATATATCATAGAAGTTTAGCGTGTTCAACAGGTTAATTTATTATAGCCACGTTCTCAGATTACGATCTCGCAACTTTAATGTGAAAATGAAAGTCTTATTGTTTGATATTTGACCACTTTGAAGAAAACACCCTTCGAACTGTTGATTAATTGCATAACAATTGATGATCTGCAGCCATAAATAACCTGGGGCTATATATGTTCTGAGCTGTGTGCGCTGTTCAAAGCGACTCAAAATTTTCGGTAGCACGTGGCGATTGAATTTACGCAATAAAGAAAGTTGAAATTTACAAAGACTGACCGAATAAAAAACGGGAGGGAAAGAGAAACACGTTCAGGAGAAAATGTTACTCATGAGAAGTTACTATCAAATGATTTTCGACAGATCTGGAATTAAAAAAAAGAGCACTTGGCAGCGGGGCGGTGGGAGGGCAACACAGAAATAAGTTCGTTTTCACAATGAAACAAACGACCATGTAGAAACACTACAGAAGTTATTAATATGTGACTGATAGAATCTAAACAAAACTTGTTTCAAAACATGTAAATATTCTTTAAATTAATCACCGAATGCAATTCAATTTAATTCAAGGCATTCTTTTATCGTGCCAGCACCTGTAACATGGAACTTTGATCATAATTTGATTTGATTTTTATATTACTTTGTACGCTGTCGTATAAATCAATGCTAAATCAACTATACGAGTAAAATAAATTTATCTGTTCACTTTAAACCAATATAATAGTTGAAAACATAATAAAAATAGTTGCGTTCGTACAAAATACAAAGCATACACGCGTGATAAGGTACATGTAGAAGATGTCCACTTGCGCGGAATCTCCTCGGCCATGTGCGAGGGATGATCATTATTTAAAGGTTTTAATATTTGTGTTGTTTTTTTTGTGTTGTTGATTGAAAACATTATTTGAGTGTACAGTTTTTAAAACAAGACTTACAAACCAACCATTTAAATACGTCTGACGAGTATTTCCGATTTGGAGTTATATCGCTTTTGTTAATTTTCAGAACGACTTTTTAATTTACTCTCCAATGTTTAATTTAAATAAATACAAAATGAACACACTTTTATAACATAAAATTAAAACAGTGTACAGTGTATTTACGGCTATATAAACTCAAACACGTTCATATTCATGTAAGTGTGCGGGTGCGAATCTTGTGTATTAGATAACCGTTTACTGCTAGGTAGTGCAGCCGTGGCTGATTTCCTCGGCCGCGGGCGAAGGATAGATTACGTATTAAAGGTTTAACGCATACACACCCACAGCTCAGAACCAAGGAAGATTTGAAAAGTTTGTAATTTAATGACTAAAATCTATCAAATAGAAATTCTTTTTTTTTTTACTTAAAACCCACAATTGATCTATATATCTGATATTGCATTAGATTGAGAATGGTATTGCTATTTTTAACAAGATATCTGTGAGCTAATGCTCACTAGTGATACCCCCGCTCTGATGTGAATATGCAAAATAAGCAAAGTCGACATTTAACAGAAAGCTGGCATCCGATTGGTACAGAAATATATCCCACAATATGGCATGCCTAAACAAATAGTGTGTTAAAATTTCAAGCATCTGCGATAAATAGTTGCTGAGAAATCTTTGACGGAAATTTGTTTGAAAATTTTGGCTAAAAATAAACAAAGTCATTATTTAACAGGAAGTTGACGTCCGATTGATACAAAAATATATCCCACAATATGGCATGCCTAAACAAATAGTGTGTTAAAATTTCAAGCATCTGCGATAATTAGTTGCTGAGAAATCTTTGACGGAAATTTGTTTGAAAATTTTGGCTAAATATAAACAAAGTACTCATTTAACAGGAAGTTGACGTCCGATTGGTACAAAAATATATCCCACGATATGGCATGCCTATACAAATACTGTGTAAAAATTTCAAGCATCTGCGATAAATAGTTGCTGAGAAATCTTTGACGAAAATTTGTTTGAAAATTTTGGTTAAAAAATAAGCAAAGTCGTCATTTAACAGGAAGTTGACGTCCGATTGGTACAAAAATATATCCCACGATATGGCATGCCCTAACAAACACTGTGTAAAAATTTCAAGCATCTGCGATAAATAGTTGCTGAGATAAATGCGACAGAAATTTTTGTTACGGACGGACAGACAGACGGACAGATGGACAGACAGACACACAAGGGTAAAACAGTATACCCCCTCTCCTTCGGAGCGGGGGTATAATTAACTGAACGATTTCTTAACAATTCTTCAGTTCGCAGCTAAATTAACTCATATATGAGAGACGCAACTCTCGTGTCTTAGATAACCGCTGACCGCTGACCGCTAGGTAGTCCAGCCGCGACCATGGTGACCGATTTTTCGGCCGCGGGCGAGGGATAGCTTACGTAATGATACGCACACAGCTCTGATTCAAGGTGGATTTTAAATGCATGCAGTATGATAACTAAAATGTAATGCATAGAATTTTTTTTTTTCAAAACGTATTTTGTGTTTTACTAGAAAAGAAAAAGAATGTTTTGTTTTCCGATTCTCGTCTTTAAGGTTTGTGCACTATAAGAACTAAACAACAATGTATAAACCATCATACTTTATGTGGTAACTTTATGCCAGTTTTACGCACAAAGACCTTCGTTAACTTGCCAAATGAAAACAGGTACATGTTAACAGGTAAAGCTTTTTACACTCATACTACACAAATCACTTACAAAATAACATTGTAACGACCTTTATGAGATCCCAACAAACAACTTTTCCAGCAACAGCTATATGGAAATCCTAACTGTTTTTGAGTTATTAAGCAAAATCTTTTAAGGGCTACTGGCCCTTAATTTAAGGGGCCAGCCCTTTTTTAATGGTGTCAAATGAAAGCCCTTAACATTATGCACAACTTTTGTTATATACGTATTTAGGAAATATTTCAAACTAAAAAGTTACGAAGCTAAAACATGAGAAAAATTTTGATATTTTTAAAACATAGATTTCGATGGATTAATTCAAGTGGAATAATTGGAACAAGAGGCCCACTATCAGAATAGCTCACTTGAGCTTTCAGCTCAGGTGAGCTAAAAAACTAAAATACAAAAATCAGAGGACAATATTCACAGTGTCAATAATAAAGATTTTTAACTATAAATTACTTGCTACGGACCATTTCGGAGCCTTTGTCTGGAAACTAATGCGCCTAAAATTTTAGAAAAAGGGGAATAACTCAAAAACGGAAGTTGCGATTTTAAATTTTTTTGTGCCATAGAAACCTAATTCAATTTACAATATACCGTGAAAATTTGAATAATATTGGATGACAAACAAATAAGTTATTGAGGTTTTAAAAACGTCTAGAAGAAGAATAACAATAATGAAGAATTACCATCAGAATCAGTACAAGGTCTTCCGTTGGAAACGGAAGACCTTAATAAATGGCCTCAGATCTGTATACAAACATAGAATTGTGAGCAAAGCTCTGTATCTTGCTTATGATTCGAAGTTTGACACTCTTGTAAACAATTAAACATATTCAAGAAACATGCACTATAACAAAAAAAGAGTACAATTTATTTTTCAAAATGAATCATATGTATACCTACATATTTCCGTCAGCGAGATTAAACTCTATTTAAACTGAATAAACTCGAGAAAATGCTGAGCATCTCAACAAAACACATTGCATTAGTCAACCATTACGCAAAAAATCATACTAAATTACCGATAGAATGAATTGTCAATTTACAACACAAAATCGGCACCAATGTATTTTGCATTTTTGAAAGATTCCCTTCTCACGCGAACTGTTGCACAACAAACAAATTCATCTTTGTCAGATCGACCTATTTTATCATACGTCATGGCTGTCTCGTTTTAGAAGTATGAAATTAAAGATGAATTATTAAGTTTTTAAGTCCACAAACTTTGTCATGACAAACCCGTAAACAGGTAAAATGGCAACCCCGGTCTGCCTACCCATTTTACCAACTTGGAAATCAACAATTGTCAATAAATTCTAAAATACGCATTGATGTCTATCAATATTTACAGCGAATACAATTATACCGGTCTGTAACATATCCTAAAAATTTCAATGACAATGGTTAATTATTATCGACGTAAATTAAAAAATCTTGATTTGCCCCGGCTTTTATTTTGTCCCGGCCCGGGTTTGCCTACCCATTTTACCTAGACTCGTATAGAATACCGAGCCCGAAGCTATAAACTGATTGAAACACGCCTTTCCTTTAATTTTATTTTCATAATAACTCAGATTTGAAACAGAATTAGCCCATCATTTTTGCAATTTATATTTTCCTTTCCATAAGGATTATCTATGCTGAATTGCGTTGAATTTGACTCAGTAGTTCTTGAGAAGAAGATTTTTAAAAATGCACCCCCCTTTTTCTACAGTTTCGAGGTTTTCTTCGCTTTGAATGAAGATTGGTCTTTCATTTCTGCAATTTATATTGGATGCTTTGTGCCAAATTTGGTTGAAATTGGCCTAGCGGTTTTAGAGAAGAAGTTCAAAATGTAAAAAGTTTACAGACGGACGGACAGACGGACGACGGACAAAATGTGATCAGAATAGCTAACTTGAGCTTTCAGCTCAGGTGAGCTAAAAATCAATCCCATTTTATGGCATGCATTAGAAATAGATGATATTAAGTAATGAAGTGTTTAACTGTAAAAAATCCACCACTGAACAGTTGACGAATCTGAATAAATGAATCAAGTGTCGATACCCCCTGCACCTTCAGTATGAGCACGTTAAGCAAGATTAGCATTCAAAATATATTCATTGAATGGCAGTTAAACATGTTTGTTTTAAGAATATAAAATGAACTGCAATCCACTTTTATATTGCATTTAACAATTTAGAGCTGACCCTCGGGCCATAGGCGTCGGAACTGGGGGGCTAAGTCCCCCCACTTTTTTTGCAAAGTTAGACCGTACCATTAGGCACATAGCATCATAGAGGCTTCGCGGTTTATAAAGCGTAAACCGCTCCAAACCATTTTATATCGTATAAAACTAATAAATTTTGAATTCATTCCTTAAGTCAAATTTGGAAAATTATTATTAGATAAATATTTCACAACATTTTAAATGATTCACGTTTTTCTGACACAAAAAAAAAAAGTTCATGTTGCTCTTATATGCATATAAACAGGTAACTCTTGATGACTCGAACTTCGATCGCTCGAAGTTCTTGATCGCTTGAAGTGAGTCTAGGGTCCTGATTTTTTTTCTCTATATAACTCAGCAAATTTACTCTTGATTTCTTGAAATCTTGATCTCTTGTGAAGTCAAACTGCAGTCCCCTTAATCATAATATATTGTTTTTTACTCTCGATACCTTGAGGTGGCTGTGTATAGGTAAGCATTCCCTACTTAATACCTGACTTGGTCATTTATATGACTCCAGGGGATAGACAAAGACCTGTGTCAGGGGTTGTTGGCTCAGTCTGCACTTGATATAGTGATAATTGTTTGATGATTGATCATACCGTTACCTAATCTAAATAACACGACTGTCTTATGATTATTTGGAGACGCAGTAAAAATCAGAAATTAATTGAGACAAGACGATAAAAATGAGCCATGGTCAAAATTTATGAATTATAAAACTGTTGAAACTAGGCTTATCAGCACCAATGTCATCATTATTAATTTGATTTGAACATATTTTATTATGCAAATACAGTATAACGGGTATTTTTTAAGTGCTGCTAATTTTTACTAAATTTTACGAGATTTATAAATCCGTAAAAATTAAACGCGTAAATTTTCACAGAAGTGAAAAAACACAGCACGTAAATTTACTACATCGTACATATTAGAGTAATGTTCATGACCTTCAGCTCAGTCCCTGACGGCTGTACATGTACATGTAGGTCTATTTGAGCGTTTTTTGTCATAACAGTTCAGATCTTTCTATTCAGTCTTAAGTATTTTTCAAAACCATGTTAGTTGCTAGATTTCAATCACTCAGTCAATAACTATGGCCGGGACACAAAGCTATTTTAAACCAGTATCTACAATGCCAAATCCAAATGGATCGCTTAGTGAAATGATTCCAAAGAAAGTTATATCTGCTTTAAATAAATCGGTTGCCACAACTGATTCTCCACCAAGAACACCGAAAAGGGGAAAATGTACGAAATACACCGATTCCGATTGTGCCGCTGTTGGCAGGGAGAGAAAGAAAGAGAGAGAGAGAGAAAAATTTTGAAATGGAGTTTCTTTTTTTCCCGGTAAATCGAACTGAGACGAGCAAATGGTGTACATCAATGATGATACCCAGATTAATAGGAATAAGTTAAGTGTATATCACATATGAAATAAAGGTAAATGAATAAACACAATTATAATAATTAAGGACTCGTTAACATTAAAACGATTTTCTGATTTGTATGTGTGTTAACTGTAACAAAGTCACAGTGAAAATTTTCCCCCTTTTATCACAGATGATTTTAATTTTTACGGACATGTCCAATTTGAAAAAAAAATTACGCATAAAAATTCGAATCGCCCTATTTTAAGATTATTATCGTAAAAAATCACAGCAGTAAAAATTACCCGTTATACGGTATACATTTACATAAATGGATTAGGCACCATTATTATCATTGCTGAACAAGATCATACAGCTGGTGAAGGACCTGTACAGTGGGAATTTAACAGTGGGTGAATGCTCAGTTATTTATTTTATGACATGGCGTCTCACAGTCCAGTAGTACTAAGTAATTTGGTCATTATATGATGCATAAAATAAATAATTATCATGACTTTATTAAATATTTGTTTCTATTTAGTTTTTAAAACATCCAGATATGTATATTTAACTGAAAAGAAAACATTGTTTAAGCACCGGCATAAGGTTAGCACTAAAAATATGGCATAATAATAACATCCGGTACGACTAATTTTAAAACCTGTCAGTCAACCCAGAAAATTACAAACTCTTGAAAACTTGAAGTTCTTCCTCAGTCCCATGGACTTCGAGCTATCGAGGGTCACCTGCATATATATAATCTGATAATAAATTGAGTAATATATCATAACTTGTTTTTCTTAGAAACTGCTCGAAATATGAAAACTGATATAAAATTTATTTATCCTCCCAATAGGCCTGCCCCGAGTTACACAGATCTAAGGAAAACCATGAAAAGCCCACTGATTTTATGAATGATGCAACAAAAGATTGAAGACATAATTTTATGGCGAAGTATACATGTACATGCTGAAGTTTGGCTGTGTCGATATGGATATCATTGTGATATACTGGTAGTCAGCTGTTTGTGTGATTATTTACGGTTAGGGCTATCCAATAAAAACAGTTAGCAGTTAAAATATCGTTTTTGGATACATTACCATTTGACAACGCTTCTTCTGGAATACACAGACTGCTGTTGATTTCATTTTGGTCAACTATTTCATTTTCACCTAAAAAAAAGAAAAAAAGAAGCACTTTCTAAAGTACAGGAAAATTTTATTCAAATAAATTACTACTACATAATGAATCAAACACCAGGGAAAATTCAATTACTCAAGAACTTTATCATATTTACCTTCATATGAATCCAGTGTCATTAGAAATTTTCCTGCCATTTTTATCTCTCTGACAGCAGGAGGGCACTGGTAAACATTTTCATTTATAAATTTTGAATGACCCATATGTTTTTGGATAAAAAAGTCTCTTTCCTGCTGAGGAACTTCTAGGGATGCATAGTGAGTAGCTACAAAATGTCTCATATCCGTTGCAGTTATGTTTCTAGGCACATCGGCTTTCTCACATACATCATGTACACATTGCCATCCACTCACATGGTCAACTGAATCTTCGGTATTGGCAAATACAAATTCATTTTGAGGATGTATGCCCGCCAGTTTTCTATTTTCAACATCAGCAAGCATTTGGAGTCCCTTCCAGCAATCCTCTGGAATTATGACAGGCACTAGTTCTGACTTCTTAGAAGAATGTAGATAAGCACATTTAAGCTTACATGCCATTTTTTCAAAATCATCACTTTCAGTGCCTTTCTTTATAAATGACTCATCTACCCATTTGTCTTTAAAAGCATCCTTTAACTCTGAAACAGTGAGTCTAGTTGCTTCCCCTCCTCTTCTAGCATTAAATAATGTTAGACGACTGGCAATGAAGTTTCTAAGTTTACAAAACAAAGTTTGGGTCATTAGTGAATATGCTGCATCACTTACTAATTCTTTTACACTGCTTTTTGTAAACTGTTGAATTTGCTTAATATCCTCAACAGAGGGCAGACGTTTTGGGTCTCTTGATTCATTTTGCCTCTTCTTAATAATCGCTTCCTGTGCTGATCTAAAGAAGGATTTCCATCGAACTTGAAGGACTTTTCTAAACTTCTCAGCCTCAAGCGCTTTGTCGTCTTCTCCCATAACCATGTGAGTGGAGTAGATTGAGTTGCTCACTTCAAGAATTAAAGATCTTAGCCCCAATCTTAATCCACTTTTCATTTCACCTTCAGGGTCAATTGTCATAGAATTAACTGCAGTGCTAAGTAGTTTAATAGATTTTACATTAAACATTTCAGAGCAATGTTTTACTACAACTCCTGCCTCTGAAGCAATTTTTTGAAACTCCATGAAAAGCCTGGCAAGTCTTCTCATTTTTGATCGCAGTGTATTTAGTTTTTCTGTCAGTTTGAAACTTGATCCCTCAATTGCTTGGTACTCCATGAAACCATAGTCCTTAATGAAGGTATCATCCCTTATTTTCATTCCAACATCATCTGTTTGAATTCTAGTGTAAACAAACTGAACATAACTTGCGGGATACTCTACTTCTTTAAACACATTTAGTGAAATTCCACAAGGTGGTATTGTTGTTTCCTCTGCCCTTTTACATATTTTTTTATGGCGATGCATTGTATTTTTATTTAAAAATGCCTTGCAAAGGGAACACATTGCCATTTGTGTGTAAGATTTATGTTGAGCAGTTTTTCTTTCTTTTATCAGTTCTTCTTCAGACTGATTGCATAGCGCTTTAACATTGAACTGATATATTCCTTGTCTTTTCATGTTTTTAAAAGCTTGTTGCTTTTCTGGTCCTGGCAACTTTAGTGCAGCTTTAACCTCTTCTTCCTCTTTGTGACACTTCTGTATGTGTCTGCTTAGTGCTGACTGCATTTTGTTGCAAAATGGGCATGGTCTATGGGGTCTCTTTTTGATCTTTGAGGTAAGTTTGGTTTCTATTTCTGAAATTGAACTTGCTGTATTAGAGGTATATGTAGCCAGTGTCGGTAGAATAAAACTCAGACAATGGTCAAAGGTTCACTTCATTCATAAAATTTATAAAAACACTGTATATATATATATATATATATATATATATATATATATATATATATATAATAAAAAATAACAGAAAGCCGATTCAAAACTCTACTGGTTTCATTGATATCTTCAATGAAACCGTAGAGTTTTGAATCGGCTTTCTGTTATTTTTTATTATTTATTACTTGTGTGGATTAACTTTACTCATTTTGGATTATATATATATATATATCTAATCTATATATAAATAAAAAAAAATTGCCTTGATTCTCAAACATTGAAAGTAAAACCTCTTGTTTCAGTCGTTCTAGACATTCTAATCATGAAGAAATATTTAACAAGCTATTTCAAGGAATTTGAGTCCCTGCTTGGTGTGAACTTCGAAGTCATTGTTTGTGGGGGACAAATGTTCTTGGCTTTTGTGGGTAATCCTTGCCCACGAATTTACAACCCCACGGGCATATATACAATCATTTGTTTATAGTTATTGAAATAATTCTGATTACACTACCAAAAAAATTACGTCCCCATGAACCAGTGAAACAAGAGGCCCATGGACCACATCGCTCACCTGATAAACAATTGGCATAATAAAATCAGCTTAATGGAGTCATAATACAAACTATGTGGACACTGTAGTATAAAAATGTAAATCCTGTATAAATAAAATTCCATTTCTTCACTGTGGATATTCTTATGTTTATTATCAAGTCCCTTTTCTAACCGGATGATTTTATAGTCATATAACCTGTTGAGCATTGCAGTTCTCAACAAGATCCTAAACAATTGTTTTTATATGAGATATAAACCTACATCAAATTCTGAACCCCTTGTGAGTCCCAAGAATCGTCCATGGGCCAAAGTCTAAACAAATTTCCAAGAATCAGCAATCTGTCAAAATGCTCGCATATAGGTAAAACCATATAACATTTAAGTTTTTGTGAATTAAAATGTTTTCCTTTGTAAAATTGAATCCCCATTGTGGCCCTGCCCTATTTCACAATATTTTGATTTGAACTCATTTAAATCTACATTATTTGAGGTTGCTTTCACAAAAGTTACAGCTTTTCCAGGCAAATTGTTTTTTAGAAAAATATTTCTAAGAGTTTTCTTCATATATTCCTATGTAAATTTAGAATTTTGTTTTATGACCTATGATGTTTCAATCAAAAACAATAAAGTAAACAAGAAAACATCATTGAATAAATGATTAATTAATTTGCATAGGTGGCGTTAAAAACTGCCAATTCACAATATTTCATATACTCAAATGAAAGTTAAAACAAAATATGACTATTATATAATGTGTGTGCATATGTAAAAGGGTGTAGGTGGGTGGGTTGAACATAGTTCAAAAAAAATTTATGTCCAGCAGCAAAATCAGAAAAAATAAAAATGAGAGATATTAACAATTACCACAGATGACTGGATGCTGGACATGTTAATTGATTTATTATGTTTAACAATTTAGAAATCTAACCCCCAGTGACTCTGCTGTGCAAAAATAAAAATTACCATTTGTAACATGACAAAGTATTTTGACCATGGTTGTTAATGATTATTCTCCTTACATGCACACAATCATTATTTTACCAGCTTGATTAACAAAAAGACTGGCACTCTATTTTCACCATTTCAAAATTATCTACCTTTTAAAAAGGGTTTTATCAATATAAAAAATTTGGAATCCCTTTCCCTTAAGGATGATTTGTACCAACTTTGTTAACTTTGGCCAAGTGGTTCTAGGCCAAAATTGTGAAAAGTTTACAGACAGATGGACAGACAGAGAGACTGACAGGCGACGTACAACAGGTGATCAGGAAAGCTCACTTGAACCTTTGGTTCAGGTGAGCATGCTCTATGTACAAAAAGTTTCTAAAACAACAGAAACAAGATACTAACAAACAAGTTGACGAAACAAGGTTATCCACGGTCTCGAAGTAATCATTTTGTAAGTTCTATGGACGATAATGACCTTGTCAGCAAAAACAATCTTCCGCAAGGTCGAATGCTGACTAACGTTTTTCATACTTATTGTTAAGTCATTATTTAAAACAATTTTGATATATCTAAACTATATTAAATATGTCGTTGAAAATTATCATGATGCTGATATAAACTGAAGTTGGGTGTATGTATGTAGTCAATTAAGTGAACTTTTTAAACTTGAAACTTTTTCAACGAGTTGCTTGCCTCTCATAAAAATTTGAAAAAATCTTTTTCTCAAAATATGCATGGTAAGTTATGAATTTTCTTTTACATTTTAAAAAAAAAGGAAAGGATGTATGAAACTAACTTGCACTAAAAAGCGTAAATTGGATTTGCATGGAAAAGACTTGATATACGGTATACAGTGGACCCCGCTTAATATAATAGTTATTTTGTCAGGAAAAATTATTATATTAACCGGACTATAATAATAAGCGTACCCAGCTAAATTCAATGTGTACAAGTATGATATGTGCCTATTCACGTCATGTATTAATTACTATCTATTTCTAGACAATGTAATGTCCACAATAATTGATGATTTCTTCAGTCTAAAACTTTACTTTTAATGCTTCATAAAAGTTAATTTCATGAATAAAGTTTACTATTACAAGCTTGGAAAATTGCAAGATCCACCAATATGCTTCCGATAAGTTGACATGCTTTCGTTTTGTTTTCTTCCTGTACTTCCGGTTTTGACTAAATCTAATAAGGCATTCATGAGACAATACGTTTTTAATAACTTTTTTCATTAAAAATCAAATAAACTACAAAGTTATGCAGAATTTTCTTATTTTCTTTGATTTATTTAGCCCATTCTTCCTATAAAATAGAGGCATATTAAAAAAGACTTTGTCACTACTTCACTGCAGTACAAATCGTCAAATGGAACATCATGTACCTAAATGTAAAATGTCCCATTTGTTATAAATTTATTTACAAAAACATGAGGCATTCACTTATTCAAACTGTAAAAACCCTCAATAATACAGCGATGTCACTTGTTAGGTGCATACTAGGTAAAGTACCCAAGCCACGTGCAGTGAGGCGTGACTAATCCCGTCTGGCCAGCACAGTCTGTAAATTTCAAAGTGATTTGGGAAGTCAGAGTGTTTATACAAGCTTCTCATGGGGGGCTAGCTCGAGAAAAAGGTGTGAAACTCAATTGACAGGCATGATCTTTCTATTATATTAAGCGGGGTCCACTATTTAAGCTACTATAATAACCGATGTAAAATACAATGATTTATTAAGAAATGGTTTTGTGTTTTAAAAAACTATTATATTAACCGAACTATAATATTAAACAGGTATTATACTAAGCGGGGTCCTCTGTATTAAAAAAAAAAAACCTACATTTCCCATAGACTTTAATGTCATCTTAAAGTTGCAATTAATTTGTTATTAATTAATAAACCCTTTAAAATCATACTAAGATTTTAGTGATCAAACTTACCTGATGTGATCTTTTCATTTGTAAATATGTTTTTTTTTTCTGTTGAAGACATTTGAGATGTGCATGTCTCTGCTGATTGGGCCATAAAAGACTCTGTAGTATGAGATGGGGAACATTCTGTTGATGCAACCTCTGAGGATTCTGTATGCTGGTTAAGATCTACATGTTGAATTTCTTGTTTAATTGGTTCCTTTAGCAAATAAAAAAAACCAGAAAAATTATAACTGATTATAAACAAGGGCACCGCTAAGCGGAGCATCTTCTCGCAACATGAATTATTGTAGAAAGGAATGCATTATTTAGGAAAATACATGTACTAAATGTATCAGATCAGAATGAATATGACACAAGTATTCATATTCTTGAAACCACTTTAAATTCATAATATCTATTTAATCCCTATCCACAAGCTTTGTGGTGTATACATTGGGGGTGGGGTGGGGATAGGGGAGTTACATTTACAGAGTTGTACAGTTTCCCTATTCCTAGCAGAAACTCAACACATATGGCTTTAAAGTTTAATAATTTAGATTCATTTGTGACATTCATTATTATTTAGGCATACATAAGCGATACACATACATTATGAAACATAGCTAAAGAACTAGCTATCAGTAGTCTGCTCTGATGGTCAATTCTAGTTGCTTTTAGTATGTCAACCCAAAGTAGATATGCAGCTATTATTAATATGAAACAAATTTTCGAGTGAAAAATGTAGGATATCTGTCAAAGTCTCTTCTGAATTTTAGATTAGTTCCATTCTAAGTGTGGAGCACATAGCTCAGAGGTTATGGGCGTTAGGCCAGTAAACAAAAGGTCGCTGGTTCAAAACCCGCTGTGGTCACTTGATGTCGTGTGTTCTGCACTTAGACAAGGCACTTTATCTACATTGTCTTAGTCCACCCAGCCGAAATTGGGAACTGGCTTACGCTGGGGGTGAACCTGCGATGGACTGGTGTCCCATCCTGGGGGAGTCAAAGACTCTCATTCGCTTAGCACCATGGAAACTGGTGATAAGCATGGGCCCTATACGCCTTCATGGCACAGAGAAGGATTAACGCCTTTCTAGGTAGCACGGGAAAATTTTTTCTAAAATTTGACTGCTTGTTTTGATGTAAATCGGATAACTTTAACCTCTTGCCCGCTTCAACTTTTAACAATGAGCAATCTTCTAACCCTCCATTACTAGAAAACATTTGTTTTTTTACCTTTACTATATGTTAAATCCCAAAATAAGTTGCATACAGTAGTGATTTACTTCATGTCGTATATAAAATTACTAGAAATGTCATTTGTCAAGTTGTACATAAAATTCCTGTTTTATCTTCGTTTTTTTTACGATAATTTAAAAATATTTAATCAATTGACTTGAAAATCAATACTTTTTGTCCTTTATCATGTCAAAGAAGTGTAATGTATCGTGTATAATACGCACCCCCCAACGTTGACCAAAAAATGGCGAAAAAACAGCAGGTCCTATGTATAACACGCACCCCAAAAATGGCAAAATCAACAGCTGCCATTTCCCCCAAAACTACATCTATGTTTCATGATTATTTTATAATCCATGCGCAATTTCTTTAATTTTGTGATCCGAACATAGCACAGCGATGAAAATCGACGGCTGCCATTTTTCCAAATAAGTATCGATGTTTAATGATAAATTTATAACCCAAGCGCAATTACTGCAATTTCGTGATCAGAACATGGCCCAAGCGATATTAGAGTCAAAGGTCTTACAATTTTACTTAAAAAGGACGGCATGATTTACATGGGCGGTATCAAATCTTCGTAAAGAGTTTCTTATACAACAGCGGAGAAATTGAAGAACAGCAGAGAAGAGAGAAGAACGGCAACTGAGCTAAGTGCTTAAAAGTAATAATGTTTGCAGATTTAAACCAAAACAACATCATAAGAAATTATTTAATTGATTAAATATAGTCAAACTCATTGATTGTTGTTAAATAAACATTGTGAAGAAACGTATGTATGTCGTATATCATCCCATTATCAAGTCGTACAAATGATCGGTGTATTTTTAGGAGTGTCTATTTAAAGCAATAAAGTTTAACTGCATAAGTGGAAACGAAGTAATCAAGTTTAATAAAATCCGAATAATCGCTAATTTTCATTCACTTGAAAACACCCTGTGAAGTCCGACACAAGATAGGTGCATGCTTCTGACACCGGAAATTGTTAAACAAACATTGACCAGGTGCCGAGTCAACAGGTGGCTGCTTACGTAATGGCGAATACACTGGCAATATTTTAACTTGTTTGATACAAGAAATAGTGTTGAGAGAGGATAAATATTTCAATACATGGAAATATAACTAAGAATAAGGTATTTCTGATGCAGTAAATTTAGTATACACTCATACAACTTGTATAACACACTATATCGGCAGTCACTACTCCTGTGGTATCAAGAATTGCGGCTTGAAAAAATGGGGTAAAATTTTAGTCCTATGTACAACACATCCCCCACTTTTGATCAAATTTGGCTGAAAAAAAGTGTGTGTTATACACGCGACATTACGGTACAAAGTTTGATGAACATTCATGAGCGGGCTTTCTTTGAATTTTGCTAAAAAACTGAAGATGGACACATACATACACACACACACACAAGCACAGCAGCGATGCTATATCCCCCTTGCAACAGGTTGCCTGAGGGGATAATAAAAGTGTGCAGGAGAGTTTGTTTGTCAGATCTAATATTTAGTTATATGATATTCCTAAACTAACATACTGTATATTTTGCAGATCCTAAAATGCACTTCTACATCTTAAGAGCACATGGAATGTTCATAAATTATAATTGTTGTTACATTACTCCACACACAAAAAATATCAGAATTATTCCCTTAAAGGAAATATGAGAGAAAAAAGAAGATAAAATTAAAAGTTTAAAAGCTGATTTTTTTTTTAATTACCAAACGACAAAATTCTAGCAATATGCCCACCACTTCACAATTTCAATACCCGGATTTTCTTATGGAAAACCCTAATAAATTCATCCTTTGGCTCAGGTGAGCTAAAAAGTATGCCTTGATATAGTAAGCTTCCTTTTATTACACTGCCTTTAATCACTCTACCTTTTGATCACTTGCTGAAAACATCTTCTTGAAAGAACAGATTGCTTGTTTGTGTGCTAAAAATGCCTCTATATCCTCATATTGTGTGTTACACCTCCCACAGATAAGGATGTCAATAGCACCTAAAAAGAATGCTCAATTAATGCATTTCAAACTGTTATATTAAAAAAAAAAATTGCATAAATCTGGAAAAATTTCATAACTAAATTAAACCAAATGGGTATCAATTCATGCTGGACTAAAAGATAGGATTGAATTTATCAATAAAGTAATCCACATTGTGATTGAATCCAAAGTAAGAACCCATGTGCTACACCTGTAGGTTGTGAGCTGCACCATGGGCTCCCTCAATGATAAGGAAAACGCTGTTCCATTTTTTCATTTCAAAAGTGTTTACATATTACTCAATGATTGAACTAACCACTTTAATGATATTAGTTTCTGAAAACTCTGAAAAATTAATTTTTTGTATAACCTTACAGTCTGAGGTATCTTACACAGTTATAAGTTTTCCCCCATACTATTTTGAATTTAACCAGCTTTAAATTTGTATCCATGATCTACCTTCTGGAAAACCTGCTTCTTTTTTCTCTTTTATCTTCTGCTCTGAGGAAATCTAAATTGATAAGAAAAAATTATCAGTTGAAAAAAGTACCATTTCAGTGAAGAAAACTAACCTCAACAGTAGTAGAGGCAGGTATTATTTCCTGTGCATCAGAAATATTAAATGGTACGCGGAGTGTAATGCACAATTACGTAATCAAACAGGTAAGCCTTTAAAATTTTGTTTTCATTATACATGTGTATTTTAACTAATAAAGAATATAAAGAACTTTTATTCATTGTTAAAAAAAACATTTACATCATTTTTTTTCATTTATACACTTACAAGTAACAAAGATAAAGATTAAGGTCATTCGATTGTCGCATGACGTCATCGGGAGCATTCCGGACTATTTTACCGTTATCGTCTTTAATATTATTGTAATGTGATTCATGGTTTTGGCAATATATCTTCATTTTCAGTTGTATTTCAACACATTTTAAGTTATTTTAAGTGAAATGACTATCATAATGAACAATTTAGATAGTTGTTTTAGATGAAATCGTAGAATTTAATGAAAAACTGATAAAACCGAATGAGGCAGTAATGTACATACACCATATTTCAACATTTTTTACCTGGCAAGGTAATAATTTCTTTGCATATTTCAATAGGATAGATAATGAATAACAAATGTACCAATTTTGAGTGGATTTGAACCATTATTTAAAAAGTTATAGACATTTTAAGATGCTAAACTGTATTTTTTTCGAGGTTGAAAAATTAAATCAAAATGTACTGTAAATGTCATAATATACATTCTTGCAAGTTTTAATGGCCTTAAATTGTTAATAAAAACATTAAAAAAGGATTGTGAATAATTTCAGGAAATATTTTCTTTTATATATGATATCAGCAAATAATTTATGCGATGTATAATTGGGGAGCAGTCGTCGGTATAATTGCTCTGTTAGTATATCTGTGTTAACTCATACAGCATGAAAAATATATTTGCAACATATCTAGATTTTAGTTCAATTTGATTGTGTACATATTGATCTTCAAATTTAAACAACAATTACATTGATTAAACCATAAAAGCATCAAGGGTGGAGAAACCTTAAGATAGGGTTCCACTTTTATATACCATAAACATTCCATCAGAAAATCACAAATACATGTACATACATTGCATCAACTTGTACATACATGGTAAAATATACCTGCATCATACACAATAAACATATCTTTGGCGTCTTGGGGGCTACTCATTTCAACCATCAAAATAACTACCTCTACTAGCTAACAATATTACTGTGTACAAAGAATAATTAATTCCAAGCTGATCTCAGAAGTACTACAAAGTGCCCTGGGCTGATCCCGCAGGCTAAATTAAAATCCGGGCTGATCCCAGAGAAGTACTACAAAGTGGCCTATGATGCTAACAATATATCATCATATAATACAATATACTACTGTAATAAATAATGATGCAATATCATATTGCAACATATGATATGACATTGTATTGTGTAATACATTATTGTATTTTATCACATAATACAATGTCATTTATAATATATGATACAATATAGTATTATATGATACAATATCATAAAACATCAAAATATTGTAACATATGATATCATATTGTATAATATAGTATGATATTGTATTGTATGAAACTGTATCATAAAAATTGATACATAATATGATATTGTATCATATGATATAATATGATTTGATACAACATTGTATCATACCATATGATACAATACAATATTATACAATATTGTATCATATGATACAATATAATATGTTACAATATCGTAAAATACAATTTCATATCAAATAATAATATTCATAAAAACCAATATCATATTATACAATATTGTATGATACGATATTATATATTATACAATATCGTATCATATGATACAATATTATATATTGCAATATCATATGTAACAATATCATGTGAAAAAATAGTATATAATACAATATCATATTATACAATATTGTATCATAATAAACAATACTATACAAAACAATATCATGATACAATATCATATCATAAAATATTAGAAAAATTGATACAATATCATTTTGTATCATATAATTTTTTACAATATAATATATGATATGTGACCTGTTCCAAAAAACTAAACCTCATCCAGCATCCGATACCTATGGCTCAGATTCAACATTCAAGCCTGTCAGGTGCATCAGTATCATAAGACGCATCATCCATGCAAGTTTGGTGAAGTTAGGACCAGTAATAACTAAGATATAATCATCAGAGGGCACCTGCTCTATAAACTTACACCAGCTCTAAAAACCTTAACCTCCTCCAGCATCCAAACCTATGGGTCAGATTCAGCATTCAAGCCTGTCAAGTGCATCAGTATCATAAGACGCATCATCCATGCAAGTTTGGTGAAGTTAGGACCAGTAATAACTCAGATATAATCATCAGAGGGCACCTGCTCTATAAACTTTAACCAGCTATAAAAACCTTAACCTCCACCAGCATTCGAAACCTATGGGTCAGATTCAGCATTCAAGCCTGTCAAGTGCATCAGTATCATAAGATGCAACATCCATTCAAGTTTGGTGAAGTTAGGACCAGTAATAATTAAGATATATTTTTTAGCATCCTTGATAATGGAGATCAGGCTCTGCATCTGAAGCTACCTCTACGATTCATTTATATTATAGTTTAATCAACTATGCAAGTTTGAAATAGTACTTTTATCTTTTAAACATGTGACCTGTTCCAAAAACCTAAACCTCATCCAGCATCCGAAACCTATGGCTCAGATTCAGCATTCAAGCCTGTCAGGTGCATCAGTATCATTAGATGCACCATCCATGCAAGTTTGGCGAAGTTAGGACCAGTAATAACTAAGATATAATCATCAGAGGGCACCTGCTCTATAAACTTTAACCAGCTCTAAAAACCTTAACCTCATCCAGCATCCGAAACCTATGGCTCAGATTCAGCATTCAAGCCTGTCAGGTGCATCAGTACCATTAGACGCATCATCCATGCAAATTTGGTGAAGTTAGAACCAGTAATAACCAAGATATAATCATCAAAGGGCACCTGCTCTATAAACTTAAACCAGCTCTAAATACCTTAACCTCATCCAGCATCCAATACCTTTAATGGCTCAGATTCAGCATTCAAGCCTGTCAGGTGCATCAGTATCATAAGACGCACCATCCATGCAAGTTTGGTGAAGTTAGAACCAGTAATAACTAAGATATAATCATCAAAGGGCACCTGCTCTATAAACTTACCAGCTCTAAAAACCTTAACCTCATCCAGCATCCGATACCTATGGGTCAGATTCAGCTTTCAAGCCTGTCAGGTGCATCAGTATCATTAGACGCACCATCCATGCAAATTTGGTGAAATTAGAACCAGTAATAACTAAAATATAATCATCAGAGGTCACCTGCTCTATAAACTTACACCAGCTCTATAAACTTTATTAATAACCTCATCCAGCATCCGAAACCTATAGCTCAGATTCAGCATTCAAGCCTGTTAGGTGCATCAGTATCATTAGACGCACCATCCATGCAAGTTTGGTGAAGTTAGGACCATGCAAGTTTGGTAAAGATAGGACAAGTAATAACATAGAAACAGGAAATGCAACAACAAGAGGCCCATGGGGCCACATCGCTCACCTGAGCAACAATGGCTTTATATGGGTGTTCAAAGGATATTAACTTCCAATTTCCTTTATTTTAGTTCTGCCCCCCCCCCCCACTTTATAAAGCGATCAAAATATTAGAGCATATAGGTAATTTTCTTCTTCAACTTCTTACTAGTTATTATACCCGCACTTTCTAAAGAAAGTTCGGGTATATTGTTGTTGTCCTGTTCCGTCCGTCCGTCCGTCCGTCTGTCACGTTTTACTTTCTCAAACTGCTCTTACATCTTATAAACCAGCAAACTGAACTCTTGGAGTTTGATTTGGGGTATCATGTTGTTTTGTAAAAAGGTTTCAAAAATTCTCTGGTAGTCCTGGGGGTCAAATAATTGGTAAAAAATTATGTTTTTTCACAAAAAACCTTCTTCCTCGAACTCCTCCTACATTTTCAACAATAGACAAATCATCTTTTGGAATATGTTTTGGGGTATCCTATAGATGCGCAATAAGGTTTCGGAAATTTCAAAATTGCCCTGGGGGTCATTTGGTGGCTGAAAAATGACGTTTTTTTTTACAAAAAATCTGATTTAAAAAACGTCATTTTTTTTTGGCATTAGCCAAATGATCTTCTAGAATATGATTGGGGGTGTCATTTTGAAGTGTGATCAGGTTTCAGAAATTTTTTTTTCAACACAGGGATCAGTGGGCAACAAAAAACGACGTTTTTTTGCAAAAAAAAGTATGGTTCCCATAACTCCTTTTACAACTTTTGGAGTAGCTCTGTCATCTCTTGGGATATGGTTGGGGCTGTCCTATAGATGTACAATAAGGTTTTAGAAATTTTAATTTCATCAAGAAAGTCAAATAATAGCAGAAAATTGCCATTTATCTCTCCTAAACAAAACCTACATCCCAGCACTCCTCTTATGATTTAATGAATAGACACATCATATCTTGGGATATGATAGAGGCTGTCCTAAAGATGTGCAGTAAAGTTTTAAAAATTTAAATTTCATCTAGGGAGTCAAATAATAGCAGAAAATTGACGTTTATCACTCATAAATAAACCCAGATCCCAGAACTCCTCTTATGATTTAATGAATAGACACATCATATCTTGGGATATGATAGAGGCTGTCCTAAAGATGTGCAGTAATTAGTTTTAAAAATTTAAATTTCATCTAGGGAGTCAAATAATAGCAGAAAATTGACGTTTATCACTCATAAATAAACCCAGATCCCAGAACTCCTCTTATGATTTAATGAATAGACACATCATATCTTGGGATATGATAGAGGCTGTCCTAAAGATGTGCAGTAAAGTTTTAAAAATTTAAATTTCATCTAGGGAGTCAAATAATAGCAGAAAATTGACGTTTATCACTCATAAATAAACCCAGATCCCAGAACTCCTCTTATGATTTAATGAATAGACACATCATATCTTGGGATATGATAGAGGCTGTCCTAAAGATGTGCAGTAATTAGTTTTAAAAATTTAAATTTCATCTAGGGAGTCAAATAATAGCAGAAAATTGACGTTTATCACTCATAAATAAACCCAGATCCCAGAACTCCTCTTATGATTTAATGAATAGACACATCATATCTTGGGATATGATAGAGGCTGTCCTAAAGATGTGCAGTAAAGTTTTAAAAATTTAAATTTCATCTAGGGAGTCAAATAATAGCAGAAAATTGACGTTTATCACTCATAAATAAACCCAGATCCCAGAACTCCTCTTATGATTTAATGAATAGACACATCATATCTTGGGATATGATAGAGGCTGTCCTAAAGATGTGCAGTAAAGTTTTAAAAATTTAAATTTCATCTAGGGAGTCAAATAATAGCAGAAAATTGACGTTTATCACTCCTAAAAAAACCTAGATCCCAGAACTCCTCTTATGATTTAATGAATAGATACATCATATCTTTAGATATGATAGGGACTGTCCTATAGATGTGCAATAAGATTTTGAAAAATTTAATTTAATCCTGGTAGACAAATAGTAGCATGAAATTAACATTTATCCCGTGTGCAGATCTAGAGGGGGGTCAGGGGTCCAGATCCCCCCTTCAAAATTCAAATTTCTTTAAATTACATTTAATTTAAAAAATTGCTGAAAAAATGCTTCGGACCCCCCTCCCCGGCAAACTCAAATAACTGTTGCCCCCACCCCTTCCTTAATTGTTGAATGATGTATTAAAATTAAAATATAATTTGGGGTCTAAAAGTTTTATAAACTGGTAAAAAATGTTTTTCTTAAAAAAAAAAATCACATTACACCTTGCATAATTGACAAATAATCTATTGAGATATGATCAGAATTAGTTAAATGTTACACATGGAGAGAGACTCATCACAAGAAAGCATGGAAACACCAGAAGGAAGAGAGAGAGAGAGAGAGAGAGAGAGAGAGAGAGAGAGAGAGAGAGAGAGAGAGAGAGAAAGAGCTAAAACAGATAACATGTAATGGTTCGGACTGGGGTGGTGTGGTTGATTATGGGTGCTGATTCTGATATGTAACAAAAATTATAAAATATACATGGATAATTAGAAAGATAAAATGATTGGTATTGTAATAGGGTGCATTTTATGATAATAATTAAATTCATGCATTATTCATATTTCATCAACATCATTATCTTCATCCTCCATTTCATTTATATTTTACATGTACATATTTAGAAACAGACTATTATCCCTATAACTCCCTGTCTTTTATGCACCTATCAAGTAATTATTATTTAATTATCTATTCTAGTGGCTTCTGATATTTTATACCCTTAAGGCATTTCACCTGTATGGTCACTTTAATACATTTGCACATGATCAGGTGGTTTACTATAGCCAATAGAATCCTTTAATCTCTATATCTGAATAAATGAAGAACCCTTAAGTGGACTTGTTAATCTTTGGGACAACCCACTATCACATTATCATTCACCTTGGGACTTAAAATTGAGTCTTTCCTATATAAAAAGGTACTAAATTACAGCATACTAGTATATATACATGTAATACATGTTGTTGAAAAGTAACAGAATTTTAAAAAAATGACTGAAAACTGCAACATTGATTTAGGTTTAAAAAATGGGTATTACTACATTTATAGAAACATGCATTTATTTCTTCTGAATTTATGCTAATTTAACTGATATGGGGAATCCAGGTGGACACAGGTACATTCTACCTGTACCCCCTTAGAGGACCCCATAATTGCCTAAAATAATTAGGTGTTTGTTTTGGCGAGTAGCCATTCAGGGAATAAACCATCAGAAGTCTTATTTTCTGCCAATTATTCAAGTTAAAATTAATAACAAAAAATGATTAAAATTAAATGTTTATCCTCCACACCCCCCATCAGATTCAGAGTCTTCTTTAAGGTACCTCACTACACCCAGACTTATAATTTTTAAGACACTACGTCACAAGATGGCGATTTAAATGTTTTGTTAAACTGTTATTATCGTTCGATTCGGTTGTATATTGTCGTAGCTCAGTGGTTAAAGTGTTGGGTTTCTGAACCGCAGATCATGAGTTTGAATCCGCCTGGAGCTTTTGTTCAAGTTTACTGAATTAAATTTTCTAAAATGTAATTTTTCATCCAAAATTGCACATTTTTTTGCCTATTTGACTTAAATACTTCTTATCCATTATGATATCTATCATAATCAAGTAATTTTCTGCTGATTTGAGAAAATATTTCAAGGTGTAGTGAGCCACCTTAATACATTCTAACATGTGTACAGTAGCAAATTTTAAATCATTTCTTGATTGGTATTTTTCTCTAGATGCACATAAAGATTTAGGAAATTGCTTTTTAATTCTTATCGATAAGATAAACAAAATGTTATATGTATTCGGGGCAATTGTAATCCTAAATAAAGCAGGGTCATCAATAGGCTAGAAATTACCCACATGGATCAAACAATTATTACATATGAATAAGATAAAATACTTTATTATATCCAGTTCTGGAAAGTCAGGGTGTCTCCAAGGGGACATAACCTATATACAATTTGATGCGCACAAAGAGCAAGAATAAATATGGGGCATCTCAAAAGTTAAAAATTATCAAAGTATATCATCATTTCCTATTTCAGAGGGGTGGGGGTGGTTTAAAGACAACTCCTGGGGGTCATGTACTTACACCATTTGATGCATCATAATGATTTTAGAAACAAAAATATAGTTGGTTTAGTGGTAAGGGTTCTCAACAGTTTTCAAGATTAATGGTATTTTCCTGTTTCATTGGGTCAGAACAATCCCATAGGGTCATGGCCTACGTTTTATTTGATGCATCATAATACATTAAGAAAAAAAACCCTTTCCTCCCTATTAAATAAAACTCATATAGACATGATAAGTCTCTACACTTATTTAAATGTAATACACATGCAAATTTAATACAAACTGTCACAGGGTCAATATGGGGTCAACTTAATATTTAAATCTGACAAATGAAAAAATAACTTTTGCAATTAAAATGACAGAAACTGTACAAATGTGATAGGATTTGTTACAATGATGAGCTTATTTAGATATTTTAAAAAAGATGATGATACAGTATGCTAGCAAAGGGAGATCACTTATTTAGAAAGTGAAAGTAATACATATGTATACCGGTGTCTCATAATATTGTGCGAGTACTACATGTATTATGCTTACCTATATTGGTCAACATCATAATGATAATCCAATTAGAGCACAATATGAATCCATTAATAAGCTGATCATCACAAAAGAAATGTTTATGCATGTTAATTAATCCTATTCTGCACATGGAAAACACATACCGTTATGTACACCACGTGAAACCCATCTAACTGAAGAGCTGGGTAAAACTAGTACCCGGTAAAGCGACCTGTAGACCTGTGTTGTGTACGTAACTTCAGACAAAGATCATTTTCTTGTAACATGCATGTATTTTCATGACTTTATTCTTTTAAACCCCTTGTACTGTTTTATTCGGTAAAAATATGTAAAGCACACATTTCAGCTTTAAGGTGGTACGTACAGGACACCTGCATATTGTAATGAACTCCATATTGCAGAAATAAACAATAAAGTATAACTAGAGCAAAGCTCGTTGCAAAGCAACGAGTGGGTCTTCCGTTAATGTCGAAAGAAAAGCTAGATGTTCCTGTAAGAAGAAGAGCTCTAAAACCAATACCAGGAGTTTTAAAACAAACAGATATAAAAAAATCGAATAATTCTTGGTACGACTTAACAAAATCCGAATGACTTTAAGTACAAATTAACAAAAACCTTAACGATTTCAAGAACGACTTGACAAAAAAATCCGAATGTGTTTTAGAACGACTTAACAAATATCGAATCACTCTAGGTACGAGTTAATTTAACTTTGAACATAACACTATTTTCTTAACCAAGAATGTGGAATCAAAATTTCCGGAAAAATCAATATTTAAACCCCTATATCTCTGTAATGCATCGTCCCATTTTAAAACGGATTTCAGATTTGAATTAAGCTTAATAAGTTGTACATTTTTGCTTCAATAATATATAACAAATTATTTTTCAGTAAATAGTTATTATTAAAAGGCTTTGTAGCCCTCCTGACCCCTAATTTGAGGGGCCAGCCCCTTTTTCTTTATATCAAATGAAAGGTCTAGCAAATATAAACATATTTTGTTCAACAACTGTTCACGAATTATTAACCGTTCTAGAGATATCTGAACGAATGTTTTTTAGGGGCCAACCCTTCAACTCCTTACTGGGGCCAAAACCCAAAAATTTTAATGGAGCATAGGGTTGACAACATTATTTTGAGCAACTTTTCTTCTACAATGCTTCACAAAATATTTCCACTTTTTCAGATATAAATGATCAAAGTTTTGGACTTCTGGCCCCTTAAAACCCCTTAATACGTAACAAATGATTTCAGTATGGTACTATGTGGATAAACAGCTGCACAATAAACATTTTTGCTTCTATACTTAATAACAAATTATTTTTCAGTAAAGAGTTATTATAAAACTTCTCTAGAGCCCTCTTAGCCCCTAATGTGAGGGGCCAGCCCCTTTTTCATGATATCAAATGAACGAGCGTGTAAATCCGAACAACTTTTGCATTACATGTCTTAACCAAATATTTACACATTCAGAAATAATTTAGAAAATGTGCAAAAATTTCGTGAAAAGATATGCTGCTAATTTTCGAGCTCGGGCGAGCTTCGGCGCCTTGAGCATTTTCCACAATATCAAACCCAGAGAATCATCTATAGACATTCATCTACTATCACTGAAAGTTTCATGTTTTTATCTTTATTAGTTTTGAAGGAGTTAGGTGGACAAAATGGTCCTTAAAAATTCACTTAATGCTCAAAATCTCAAACCGGAAGTGACGTCATCAGCCCAAAATTTAATAACCTCAAGTACTTTTGATGTTCTATCGTTCCTGCAAATTTTATGCAAATCGGTCCAGTAGTTTACGAGTAATAGCGTCCGGAAAAAGTCAGAAAAAAAATAATAATAATAAAAATAATCAATAGAATAACAAGAGGGTCTTCCGTTGGAAACGGAAGACCCTAAATATAATAATTCCCCCCAAAATAATGTTACCTAACAGTGAAGTGCAATGGGTTAGAGCGTTAACTACATGTCTGTAGAGAGTTCAAATGCTGCTGGGGCTTTTCTATTTTTTACTTCAGATTCCAAAATTTTAAAAATTTATCTTTTTTTGCTACATACCTGTATTATAAAAATTTAAAATTATAAAATGTCACTGTGAAAGAATTTTGATTATAATGCACTTTACTACATGTACAGGCTTTCGTTGTTATCAAAATATTCTGATGTTTCTTTATCCATGAGGAGTGTGGGGGGGGGGGGTGGCAAAGTAGTATGTAACTGTGTTTGCAGGGGGTGGAGGGATTGGGGCCTGAGGTTTATTGTTTGGTAATTTTACTACATGTATTAATATAATGTATTAATATAAATAAATTTTTAAGGGTGGGAGGGTCTGGACCCCCCCCCCCCACCCACTCCAATCCCTTCTCTAAATCTGTGCACGTGATGATGTTGGCACCTAGAAGCAAATCTAAATTAAGCCGACAACCGCCGAGGAAGGGGGCATAATTTAATTTTGTTTGTAATAATTATATAGACCATACTTTCTATGAAATGAAAAGATTATTGATTACCGGTAACTGAAAATTCACATGCAAACAGTTCAACCACAACTGTACATAAAGGGCCGCTCATGTGTATTATCATCGTCGGAACCCACAGGTTTTCTATCCGTTATACTGCATGCAGTGTAACGGATAGAAAACCCGTGGGTTCCGATGATGGTTTTTACTAAAACTGCTACAAAACAGTGTTATTTAGGGGAAACACTTGGTGTGGGTATTACTGTCTAATGACAGCATCTAGTTGTATTTTATTTTTAAAAAATCCTATATGTGAAAGAAGAAAATTGTACCTTATTGCGTTTGTAATACGATTGTTTACTTGGCGTGAACTCGTAGGATGTTTTATATAACCTTACTCACTTGATCGATGAATACACTCAAATGAAAAATAGTGTCATGTGATATAGTATAAAAGAGCTATTATAATCAATGCATAGGCGTCGGAATGGGGTGGGTGGGGGTAACCCCCCCCCTTTTTTTTTTGCAAAGTTAGACATAGCCATACTCAAAATCTTTTTTTTTTTTTTTTGCTTGTCAAGATTTCTGATAAGGTCTAGACCCCCCCCCCCCCATTTTCAATTTGCTTCCGACGCCACTGCAATGTATTGACAGGATTTTACTAAGGCCCACCCATTATTTTCATCTTTATTCAAAAACAACAAATGGCTACAAACCAATATGATTTTCTGTAATATTTTCTTAAGAGTGATAATACATTTATCCCCGTAACAGTAATGTGTCATAACTATGGAAACTGTTTTAAAGCAATCGTTTATATTTGTGTCTGAAAACCATCAAAGTTGGTGTATATTTCATATAATTCATTGTATTAGGAGGGGGCCCAAATATTTCAATCATATAATTCATCGTATTAGGAGGGGGCCCAAGAAAGAAGTTGCAGCAAATTTTCTATAATTTTTCTGTACACATACTTAACGTTTAGCGAGACATTTCTGGTGATCAATCAAAATTTCAGCGTCAATCGTAAAATTATAAGCATGATACAGAGCTCGTAGTTCTGCTAGGTTTGAGTCAATTTTTTTGTTCGCTAGAGTTTATTACATTCAACTTAAGATTTTTAAACTTGGTACTTCCTAATCAGCATTTAAAATGAAGAAATAATAACAAAAGAAGATGAACAAAAGCATGGCCTCAGCTCTGTGTGCAAACAGAAAATTGTGAGCAAAGCTCTGTATCTTGCTTATAATTCGAAAGTAAGTAAATAAAAAATTGTAAACAATTAACAGAAGAAACGGGCACAACAAAGAAAGATCTCAATTTATTTTTCATCATATATATACCTATATATTTCTAGCAGTGAAAACAATCTGAAAATGCTGAGCATCTTAACAAAACACGTTGCATTAATCAACCATTACGTAGAGATCGTACCGAATTACCAATGAAATGTATAGTATTTAATAATATGTTGTAAGTGCATCAGATTTTGCTCATTTTGAGCAGATAAACAATCAGCTGTCTGATTTACCGAAGTCTAAATTTGATTTGATACGTAAAAATTCCAAAATACAGGCAATAGTTCCCCTCAAGTAACGAAAATGAAACGAGAATCAAAACAAGCTAATACCAATGTCACAAGTTAAAATGTCAACGCATTGAAATATTTAACCTTAATTTATTTCACAAAATCGGCACAAATCGATGTTGCATGTTTCAAATATTCTCTTTGCACGTAAAGTTTTGCACAACCAGCAAATTAATTTTTTTCAGTTTAACCCCTGTGTCACGCGTTCATCATGGCTGCTTTGAACAAATTACTTCCGTTTTCGAGGTATGGAATACCGAACCCGAAGTTATAAACTGATTGACAGCTATTATTTCTTTATTATTAGTTACGTAAATTACTCAAATTTGAAACTGAATTAGCCCATAATTTTTGCAATTTATATTTTCCTTTCCATAAGGATTATGTTTGCTAAATTACGTTGAATTTGACTCATTGGTTCTTGAGAAGAAGATTTTTTAAAATGCACCCCCCTTTTTTACAGTTTCAAGGTTTCCCCGCTTTGAATATAACCTGGTCTTTTATCTTTGCAATTTATATTCACCTTCTTATAACGATGCTTTGTGCCAAATTTGGTTGAATTTGGTCAAGTGGTTTTAGAGAAGAAGTTCAAAATGTAAAAAGTTTACAGAGGGACAGACGGACAGACAGACAGACGGACAGACGGACGGACAGACGGACGACGGACAACGGGTGATCAGAAAAGCTCACTTGAGCTTTCAACTCAGGTGAGCTAAAAACCTTAACCAGGTCCGGACGCCGACGCCGGGGGTATAGCATAAGCTCCCCCCGACTTCGTCTCGGTGAGCTAAAAAGTTTACAGACAGATGGGGGCTATGAATTTCACAATTTTGGTACTGAGCTCAATGCTTATTACAATCATGCCAGCATTTTGACTGCTTGATGTCCAGTAGTAAAGAAGAACGGTCATGAATTTCCCAATTTAAACTCCCCATTCACCCATAGCTGCTATATGCTAAATTTGGTTGATATTAGTTCAGTGGTTCCAGAGAAGAAGCTAAATATGTTCAAAAGTTTACAACTGACGAACGACAAACAACTTACAACGATTGACAATGGGCAAAAACAGATAGCAATAGAACCGTTTTAACAAGAGCTTGGACTTTGGGTAGTACGTGACAAACTCCGATTTGATGAAGGCGGTGTCTACTCATGGTTAACTGTCCAGTCATTGGCTAATAGATATGAATATATTGAACGCAATGACACTCGTCCGACTTCATCCAGGGATGTATATTTCGCTGAAACAGCGTCGATTTCACACAGCAGAGGAGATCTTGGCAAACAACTTTCCGATTTTGACAGTCTATGAATATTAATGAGCTTCTCTTAGCGAATTAGAAGAAAGGAGGTCAATTATTTGAAAGCTTGTTTTGATGAGCAAACTAGATGGTAACATCCCACCGAAAGTCCAAGCTATTGTTAAAACGGTTCTATGTCACTTGAGTAATTCAGGTGACATAGAAACAATTCAAGATATTGCCTGGAAACTGAAGTGTTTCAAACAAACAGAATGTAGAAAGTTCTTACCTTTGACCTAAAACTCAATAGAGGGCCTTCTTTAGGCCATAAAAAATATGTATTAAAATCCATTCATTTGCAAAAACGCAAAGGCTTTTTAAGATACTGTCTAGAAATGAAAGTGTTACAAACAGAATGACAGACTAATGGATGGACAGACTTACCCCAAAAATATCCCCCAAAAGTGAAAATGTGGGACAAATAAGTAAAACCATCCCCTAAAATAAGAACCCTTACCTCAGGGTCAAGAATTTCACAATTTAGTACACCTCAGATCCTTCCTCATTCTTATTATGTACTTGGTTTAATTGCAATAAAAGGAAATACTTGTATACCTGTAATTCCTGATTGCATCCTCTGCAAAGAATGCTCACTGTTTCCTCTGCAAGATTTTCTTCTCCCACACAGAAACTTTTTTTGTGAAAATTCCTTCCACAGATTATACAAGGAATCTATATTAAAATCAACAAAATAGTCCTCACACACACAAATCTAGCCAACATGATGGTCACACCTTATAGTTAAATTTCAAACTTAAGGAATGAGTCTTCTCGTTATCAAACATACTTCTTATAATAAGAAATTGATTTCATAAAATTTTGACACAGTCAAACGGATCGTATTACCAAATGATTCTGTTTAATCAAATTTGACCTTTTTGTTTTCGCATAAAGGTCAGGTCAAGGTCACTACCTTTTTCCTCAACGTAAAGGATGATAAAAATAAGTGATATTGATATTGCTTAGCCCACTTTTCCTCTAATTTTCTTAAATTTTAAAGAAATTTTGATTATTTTTTTTATGCTTCCAATAATAAAATATATCTGATTTTTATGTATAATGAAGACTTTATAAAAAGATATTATAAAGATATAAATTGACAGAAAAGCTAATATATTGACCATTTAATATAAGAGAAAAACTGATTTTAGTGATTTTTTTACAAAATCAATGTATAGAATGGGCGCTTTAAAAAGGTTATAAAAATGTAATCTGATAGGCCAATCATATTTTAAAAGCATATTCTGAAAACCAAGTATCGTATCATTAGTTCACATTAGTAAAAAAATCCAACATTAATGTTATTGTTTTTAAAATGCTAAAACAGATTCATCATACATGTTAACTCTACCGATTTTCGCGGAAGTCTACCGCTTTTTTTACCCCATTTACCGCCTACTGCTTTTAATTGAAAATCTACCGATTTTTCAAAAATTCAATTTTGCCTCGCTTGGGTAGCCATTTTGGAAGCCATTCTAGCTATAAAATCTCGCTAGTTCTTTAGATATTGCGTGAATTGAGTCGGGAACATTCAGACGTTTTTTACATAGCGATAATAATGTGGGTTTCAAGCATACGTTTGACAATGAGTGGTGAACACTTTTCATTGATTACATTAGTTACAAAAATGTCATCGACATCACGGCCTTGAAAAAGGAAAAGATATTCAAAGTTTAACGCTGACTGGCTGAAAGTATTTGACTTTCTTCATAGATAAAAAAAAGGGGGAACAGTATGCGTTTTGTATGTTTTGTCATACCGATTTCTCAATAAGCCATGGGGGGAAAACGACATTGAAAAACACAGACACACGGAGAAACACAGGGACTCATACAAGCGCAGATTTCAACAGTCAACTTTGAATGTGAAAGGGTGTTTTCTCATTTGTAAAAAATACAGACAAGTTTCAGATCTGAACTATCAAATGACACTATTTCTTGAATTTTGGCCACCAAGTTAAATAATAACAAAAGTTGTTTTGAATCAATTCCAGAAAAGACCACTCTAAGAAAAGCAAAGCTAGCTACAAAATCCTACACCAATGAACACAAATAAATCTTTCTTTGCATGTGATAATAGTGTTATTGTTTCATTTATTGCATTTCTTCATACATGTATTCTTTATTGTAGCCATTAGCTTCACATGAAAATTGAATTAACTGCCGCGCGCCACGCACAATGCTACCACTTTGGAGTTCAAAATCTACCTATTTTTCATCACTGGAGGTTAACATGTATGGATTCATGATATTTTCCTACACCAATATTATGCCAAAAAAATAGTCCTTGTTAGATTCTAAACATTACTTTTTCTATGCCAAGTTGTATGATAATAAAAAAGAAAGAAAAAATAATTAATATACTATTTTAATTTCCTTTCATCTTGATTTAATGAATAATTAATCAAATTTACGTTTGACAAGTCGAAAACCAAAAAAGACTCCTTCCTTAAGAATGTTTTGAAAACCCTCAATGCATATATATGTACATTGGGGCTCTAGATATCCAGATGCGAGTTACCTGGACTCCTCAAATTCAGAAATTTGATTTTAAAACATATTTTTTTTCTATTTATATTTGCATAATTTGTTTCGTCCTGTTCATACGTATTCTAAACTCAAAATCTGGACATTGCTTCACAGATGTTTTATATTTGAAAACTTTGCAAGCTTTGAGCAATTTTTTATCAGAAGATTTCAACCCTCATGAAAGAAATTTTCTGAAAATTTCCTTAAATTCACTGAAATATATCTGAATCATATCTGAAAAATTGCTTACTACCATTTTGTGCCTCTGAACCAGTTCTGAACACATTTCAGCAATATTGCTGAACTGTCTGAAAAATCTGAATTGTTCTGAATTTGTCTGAAAAATCTGAACTGTTTTGAAAATTGCTGAAACAGTCTGAACTCTATCTGTATAGTGCTAAACCAGTCTGAACTATTCTGAATATTGCTGAAACAGTCTGAACTAGTCTGAATATTGCTGAAATACTCTATATTAAGCATTAATCCTGATGTAATTTTTTTCAAACAATTGTTTGAAATCTGTTGGAATTTTGATGCTGATCAATTCTTAATTTAATGAAATTTAATGCTATTTAAATGCTGAAATATGTCTGCAATTGAATATTCCAAACTGATGCATTTTTCAGAAAAGAATTCTATTTCACCAATATTTCATTTAAATAAAACAATAACACTAACAGATTATTTCAAATGGTGCTGAAAATGTGTGAATTCACGTACCAATGTGTACCGTCATTTTACTATAATTTAATAATTTGCTCAAACATTTCAGAAGTTGCTACTATACAAAACAATCAGAACTACAACCTGTTATAAAGACAGTTATACTATTATACCTCCTCATTGTAACTTAGTTCTCTCTAGCAGACATACAAGTTAATACTACCGTATATAATTTGTTTCAGCGAGTGATTCTGATTTATCTGTATTTACCTCGTTTATTTAGTGTGCAAGTTGAAACACAAAATTTCGTTTACGAGCGAATGCCATTGCTGTAGCAAAAAGTTGATGAGCATTTAACAGACACGTAATAAAACTGTTTCTTGACATTTCCCAAAGGTCTATTCACAAAATCATTTATTTCTTATCTGCCAAACACCTGCACTCATCCTGCAACTTCGCTCGGACTTTGAAGTGTCCGCCATTGTTAATGAGGTATCGAAGCAATTCGTCACCGTTACATAACGCTCACTAAACTTCAATACATAAAAGTCATACTTTTACATCAATACGAAGATCTGTTTATCAAAATTACAATACAAATTATAGAAACTAACTATAATGCGAACCTTTTGTTTTCAATGTTACCAAAATGAATTAAAAGAAATTAAACAAAAAATTGGGGAGGGGGGTGAAATTGACTAGTAACAACTTGAGTACTATTAAAAGATAACTAGTTTCTGACAGTTCTATGTCTGCTTTTAATGCTATTTGATTCAATTTCCCAGGTGTTTACAACAGTTTTGCGTATATTTAAACAAACTGTATACTAAATGATTAACTTATTTTTAATCCGTAATTATATCGGATTATCATCGAGTTGTTTTGAGTACACTACGTCACTTCCGCCCAATGATGACGCACTTTTGATGGAAGCTACAAGCAGACGGATTTGAAAATTCAAAGATTTATACATCAATTGATGTTTTAATATAGCGGGATATTTGTAAAGGAGGTAAGGTACACTATAAATTAAAAGCCATTAATTGATATATGGAGACATTTAATTAATGTGATAAATGGTTTTTTTTGGTATTTAAAGATAATTTAATGATTGAACAGTAAGCAATGTTTCTATTTTACACACATTCTAAAGTTATGCTACAAATAAGTTTTATGATTTAATGAAATATGCCAAGCTGTAATCTCATGTAATATATGATGCATAGGAACTTTACATTGTATATAAATTGTTTTTGCACCACTCATAGTTGCTGATCATATGCAGAAAAAATATAGGGAAGCTGAGACCTGCAAAAACTGTTCCCAAAATAATGATAAAGGTGAGAAAAACTGGAATGTATATTTATATTGTACATGTATATTCTATTTGACTTGCATGTATAAATTTGCATGAAAGGTTAATAAATCTCTTTATTAAAAAAATAGCATTATGATTATCAGAAAACATGTAAAATCTTGCATGTTAAATCATAAATTCCTGTATTTCTGTTTCAGGATGGTAAAAAAATCAAACTGCACAAGAAGCAAGGCATTTAAAGAAGTTTCAGGGAGAGGCAGATAAGTGATGTGGGAAAAATGTATATTTAGAAAAATATGAATAAATTTTATTTGCTTGAAAATCCTATTCATTTGTACTTTTCATTTTTGATAGATTACAGAGGTAATAGAATAGTGCTGAAATAGTGATGAATATTCGCTGATAAGGTTCTGTAATATTGCTGAAAATGTTCTTAAAAGATGTTGTAATTTTACTGAATATTTGCTGCAATATTGCTGAAACAGCACTGAACTATTGCTGAAATTGTGCTGAAGAATTATTGATTTGTTGCTGAATTGTGTCTTAAATACTGCTGAAACATTGCTGAGTAATTGCTGGAAATTTTTCTGAACTTTGCTGAATTCTGAAAACTGTCTGGAAATATGTTCCAATTTCAGACAGATTTCAGAATTGTATTATTTGCTGAAAAAATACTGAAATATTGCTGAAATTTTTGCTGATTTTTTGTTCAGCACTTTCTGAAATCTGTCTGGAATGTTCCAATTTCAGTCAGATTTCAGATATAGAAATCAGAAAAATTTCAGATAATATTCAGAACAAAATCAGCAAGAAATTCATATATGTTTCAGCAAAAAATTTACATGAGGGAAGTTTTCACTTCTTAACATCAGAAGTACAAATAAGGCGTGTGTTTTTGTGAACAAGTGCTTATTTTTTTTTTTAAAATGCACTGATAATTAAAGAGATATGGTCACGGTTTTGGTCAAATTTAATATTTAATTTTTTTACTTTTGTTGTTTACATTGCTTTAGAAATGCAAATTAAATAAACCGATAAAGTTCTTTTTTTAAGCTAACTTCTTGACGACGATGGACGAAAACATATAGCAATAGGTCACCTGAGTTTACTCAGGTGACCTAAAAACAGAAGAGTTCCATTACTGAAATGACTAATTTTACTGTCTAATGAATGATATTTATAAATATTTTGTCACTAAAACAAGGGTCGAAGTTTAAAGGGACCCACGTTGATTAAGAGAGGAACGATGAGTGATCAACCGTAGGTTTCCGATGATGATTTCATGTATGAAACCAGAACAGTTGGTGCACATTTTTGATGACTAGTTAAAGCAACATAAATGTGTTGAGTTACACAGTGACTACCTTGAGAAAAGTTAACTGCATTTAACGAAATGAAACATGAATTTAATAAAAATAACAGTTTCAATATTTTTTCAATGTTGGGCAGTTATTATCAGGGCTCAAAGTAGTGACTTAATAGGTTGCATTTGCTACTTAAACTCAAGTTTGCCAACTTCAATTAACAACCAGTTGCCATCCATCAACCAAATAAATTTGACAAGATCATCCTGAATTTTTTTTATATCAGGTTCATGATTCAGTAAAAACAGTGAAAAACATAGTTAAAATCAAGTGGTTTGTCTCATTATTGGGTTCAGTCCTGTATTCAGTGAAGTGAATTTGTAATATAGTTACAGAAAATATATTGACCAAATTGCCAGAAGTAAATATGTTTAGTTCTGTTTGTGAGGCTATAAATAAACACAGGGATGAAAATGATGTGAAAGACGAGTCCCTTGTTTTATGCACCCACTTAAAATCAAAGTACTGAAGTACTGAGGGGAGTTGATTTTATCGATTACCATTTATTTTAAAATCAACTTATCTTGCATGGCAATTAGTTTCTAGTCTGTATTTGAATTACGCACTTTTTTATTATATGAATTTTTAGACTTTTCCTACAAGAATTTCGAGAAACCCCATATGAATCATGTTGTGTAATATTTAAAGATAGATTTCAAACTACATATTAGTAATCAAAAAAATTCTAAAAATCGTATGGATCCAAGCACTATTGATATCGAACTCTCAGTCTCGTTCAACCAGACGCTCGAATGTCTCCGTTAATCTCCGACAAGCAAGAGAGCCTCTCTGCTTGTCAAGATTTACGGAGACAGCGGAGCGTCTGGTTGAACGAGACTTAATTACACTCTGGCGTAGGAACACATGAGACAACAAAAATATCTATTAAATTGTTCATATTATATAAAATATCACTATTTTCAAAGTGTTTATAGTTAAGTTTCCTTGAAAAACAATGCTTCAGCATACGTTATAACGAATTTTTCTATTATTTTCAAGAACTAAGTCTTGTCAGCGGCGATGATTTGTGCTTAGGTCCAAACACTGTTTCACTTTCGGTTTGCCAGAGTCACTGCATAGGAGAGTTGATTAAAATCAACTCCCAAAAAACTGTAAAATTTTGGAGATAAGGTTATGTTTGCCAATAAATAAGGATAAAAGAATTTGGTTATGTTTGCCAATAAATAAGGATAAAAAAATTTAAGACTTTCAGCACCAGGAAACATTTTAGCAATGTGTATATGTCATTTCCGACCCATGTGATTGGATAGATGCATCTTTTTCTTGCAAAACAGGAAACATGCAAAAATAATACATTTCTAATCTTTAATTATTTTTTACACCAATTTTTATTTGAGGAAATATCCATGCGAATATCCTACTGCTAAGTAGTTTTACTACTGCGACCTAAATTTGAAAATGGTGACTTAAATCTAAAGGAGTCACCATTTTGCCACCTGGTTCAAAAGTCTACTTTGAGCCTTGATTATCAAGGTTGTTCACAACCTCTATGGACAATCCTCATATACTTTTAACTTTGAAAATGATTAAGGTAAGGTTTTAAGGTAAAAAATGCATATTTAGTAAACTGATTTAAGGTGTTACGAGTTTTCAATCTTGCCTAAACGATTCTGTAAAGTGTACAATAACACATCTATATGCATATAGGCAGCATGGTTAATATTGATACTAAATACCTTCTGTGACAAGTTTTAATGGAGAAGTGACATAAATATAAAATATCACACACAACTTTATAAACCAATACATTAATCTGGAAGACAATGTATATCTGGAAACTTCACCTATCCACACAATTTGAGAGTTTGATTTCAAATAAGGCCCGACTATATACAGGAAATATAATGCATGAAAGAAATTAATAACTACAATTCCTACCTTCTCTTCGCTGGAAAGCTCAAGTCCACAGCAAGGACATGAATACTTCAGAAACACTGAAACAGAGGAACAGAAAACTTTTCATTAAATCATAGTTTAATCATACATGGAAAACAGCCTTCATGTTCTTTATTTTTTTCAAAAAAAGATGCAATTTTGTAACTGACTATGTCTGCTTAAAAGTTTCATTTTCTTTGATATAAAAACATCTTTTGATTACGTTATTAATTTACAGCTAAACTTCATGGCCAAGACACACTCTCAGGTCATAAGCAATCTGCGTGAAGCAAGAAGTTCCAATGTTTTTCCATAAGAACGATATGGACCCAACACCAATTTTGCACTCTTCCTGCCAGTAACCTTGACCCTGCCCAAATGACCTTGGGTCAAGGTCAAGACACATCCTCTGGTCATAAGCAATCTTTGTGTGAAGTAAGAACTTCAAATGTTTCTCCATAAGAAAGATAAGGACTGGACACAAATTTGCACAGACAGACAGATGAACAAGGTCTGCTGAGTGAGGGGTGTGCAATCACCATCTCCTGACGCCAGGGGCTACTGATTTCAAAGATCGGGCTAGCAAAATATCAACTGTGGTAGCCCGTCTAGCTAGTAAATTATAACCAGAGTTGGCAAAATATGCCGATAAATTTGCAAAGTCCTAGTAGGAAAAGTGTATTGTCATTGTTATCACAGAGGCATAAAATCTGCTCCTTCTGTGTCATGATAGCCTAAAAATTTCTTATGCATCTTTTTCTTGTGCTGCATTCTTTTAAGAAGCTTCTACAAACACTCTGCTATAAATTTCACACTTTAAAGTTTTACTGAGAGTGTTGAGACGAGATAGTCACGTCTCACTGCACATGGTTTCAATAGTTACCGAGGAACTGTTTTCAAGTGACATCATTGTAAAATGATTCCCTTTTCGTTTGTGTTGAATTCGCATTTCGTTAATATGTATTCACAGGGATATATCAGCCTCTTTTGGAAAACGCCATTTTTGGTGAATTGGGAAAATTTTATCGACAAATTGATGAAATTGGGAAAAACAAGTTTCTATACAAAATTTGGACAACAAAAAAGCTAGACTTTTAAACATGATCTAACTTATATAAGATTCCTATATTTGGTCATTAGAACAAATCTTTTTCTGAAATAAACACCTTAAAAGAAATATACAATTTATCAATATCCCTTTTTAAAATGCAAAAATGTAATGAAAATATATTTTTCTATTTAAAATAACTGCTAATGCTTACCTTTTACTCAACTATCAATCTAGTATGTGGAAATAACATGATACATTTACAGTATACCATTAAATCACGATGTATTAGAAAAACAGAGGAAATTCAGATTAAAAGTTGGCGATGTTTACCAATTAAGTGTTTTTAAACTTATTTTATGACTGCAGCTTTGCTTAATGAGTTAAATAGAGAAAATTTAAGGACATTTTAGTTATTTTACGAAGTATTTTCCCAATAGAAAGCAACATATAAGCTCTGTTAACCATTTGGGAAAAAATACTGCTAAATTGGGAAAAATTGAGCCTATTTTCAATTGGGAATGGGGCCGAATTTCGGCCCCTGAGAAGGTACTGATAAATCCCTGATTCATAAGCTTTTTAAAATTTTCTTTTACACAGTGAGAGAGAGAGAGAGAGAGAGAGAGAGAGAGAGAGAGAGAGAGAGAATGAGATGCATTACAGAGTTATTTTAAAATTTTTGCAGTAACTATCCTCATTAACATATTTTATAGTGACCTGCTCAGTAAACTAAAAAAAAATTTCATATTTTGCATATTCTTGTTTGTGTATTTTCCATTATTTTCAATTATATTTTCCATTACATGTATAATAACTGCATAGTTGTATTTTGTACATGATATACAACACGATAAAATACATACATAGATAGTTGTGTGATTTTATAGAGTTTAGGTTTTCTTATAAAAACACCCTAACCAATTCTGTAACAAAAATGTGTAGCAATGAGAGAGCAATGAAGTTGAATATTTTTGAATGAGTCTACTGCAGAAAACATAAAGTATCTAGACAACCTTGAGATGGTGACCATCTCAAAGGGCCCTGCTTAAATAATGGAAAATAGAACTAGAGACGAGCTCGTTGCAAAGCAACGAAGAGGTCTTCCGTTGCAGCTTCCTGTCGGAAAAGGATTGTCAATCAGTCTGATTAAAAGCACCCTCCTCTCCTTACAGGGTCTGACAGGTATTGATAGGGGGTCATCTTCACCCGACCTAAAATTCTGACCAATCAGGGCTTTAGAAAATGTATTGGAATTTTTTAAATGGAGACAGGTAAATTATTTCAATCCTGCTTTCTATGTAACCCCCAGACTGAGTATTGAAGAGTTGCACCTCTCATTAACAGATAAAGTCATGTATTTGGTAAATGAGATATATATTTAGGTTGTGTGCAAATATAGAGGTCATGTGAAGATGAATTGTTATCGATACCTATCAGACCCTGATGAGTGTAAGCAAAATTAAGGGTAGTGATTTTAATCAGACAGGATTGTCAATATGATAAAAGTAAGTTCAGAAAATCAAAAATAAACGATGACGGCTACTCCAACCTGAGGGTGCGCTGTACGAGAGGTGCTCAGTGGGAAGGACAACTCTCCGTATAACGTTTGGCCATGCAAGCACTCAGCATCGTTTTTGCTTCGGGGAACAAATTTATCCGAAATGTATTAACAAGCCAATAAAAGAAAAAAGTTAATCTTCAAAATCTAATCCGTGGTAATGGTAGGGGAGGGGGGGGAGTTGTGAGGCAGCTATAACTTATTTTGTTAAATATAATTTGTTTTAAATTTGCCATAAAAATTTAAATTGCCTTCTACTAAAATGTGTGTTGGAGGAGGAGGGAACAATGCCCCAAAATTCAATTTCCTTTAAGTTAATTTAAGGTGAATTTTGGTTGCGAGAAAGGGGAAGAGTGCTCTCAGTGGAGTAACTGGCGGTTCTGTGAGCAACCTCACAAATAATCCCTCCCTTCCCCAGTAAGAAAAACAAAATCATAACTAAAGTATTTATCTATTTAAGAAAATAATGGATGCTTCTTTTTCTTATAGTGACACTGAACTTGCACAGTTGATCAAAGTTCAAGTCGGGACATATTTAAGTACATGTCACAAGCAATCTTTGTGTCAAATTTTAGCTTCTAATCATTTCCATGTATATTACATGTAGATATGACAGACAAGAAAGAAGCATTTATTTTTCAAACAACTGACCCTGGGTCAAGTTCATGACACATCCTCAGGTCATCAGCAATCTTTAAATAAAAAAGCAATATCCAATGTTTCTCCTTAAAAACAGTATAAAGCAGACAAAACTTATGAAATTTCTTCCAATGACCTTGAACTTCACAAAATAACATTAAAACAAAATCATCACACACACTTAGGTCATAAGCAATCTTTGTGCGAAGTAAGAACTTTCATTGTTTGGAGGGCGCCTTGTTTAGAACGCTACATTACAGAAATAATTTGTTCACTTAAGGTCTACTCCGCCCCCTGGCGCCGGAAATCGGTGTCACTAGTGCCTAATTTGGCGCCGGAATCCTCAAGGGATTACCCGTCCCCCGAGGAATCAGGGCTCACCTAATGAGCACAAGTCCTAGTTTGGGCACAGGGCGCCTTGTTTAGAACGCTACATTACAGAAATGTTTTGTTCACTTATGGTCTACTCCGCGCCCTGGCACCGGAAATCGTTGTCACTAGTGCTTAATTAGGCGCCGGAATCCTCGAGGGTACATCCGTCCCCGAGGAATCCGGGCTCACCTTATGAGTACAAGCCCTAGTTTGGGTGCAAGGCGGCCTAATAATTTCAGTTGTTTAACATCGGGATCGGAAAACGCTTGAAAAATAGTCTATAATTTTAACTAATTTTTTGTTAGTGCGTTGGAGTTAGTGCTGGCTAGCTTTACTCTGGTTAGTCAGCCCGCGGGCTGACTAATTAAGTTAGGATGAAACTTCAATTGCGCTTGCGTTAATTGGAATTCTGGGAAAGAATTAGACAGTTCGTGGTAGAGAAATTCGAAGAAGTTATGAAACTGGTCAGTTTCTAGGTCAAACTGCGCATCGGAAGACTGTCAATGTGAATCGTCTGCAGCCACAGTCCGGAGTCCGCGTATATCTTCGCAACTCTTTAAGTGAGATTGGAAAGTAAATTTATCTTGTATTTTAATAGATTATGTATTCACTTTTGACCTAAGAATTAAAATTCCGCTGGTTGACTTTCTTAGCTTTTTAAAAAGCTAACCTTGTAGTGAACTATCATGGTACATGTATTTCAAAGAAACAAGAAATCTGTCGACACTTGCAGTACTTTGATGATTTCTATGGCGACCGACTGCGTTGCATAATGTAGTCCAATCTCCCATGCAGAGTTGTCGTTTGTTCCTCTCTCAGACACGTGAATGTATGAGTGAATGTAGTCGTATTTCATAACTTCTTAATCCGAGATTAATTTCCTTTGACTTAAAACTTTTAAATATAATATATTATTCCGTTCATATCTGTAGAAGTTTAGCGTGTTCAACAGGTTGATTTATTAGCAACATTATCCGATTACGATTTCGCACCTACATGTATAATGTGACTGAAGATGATCGACTTCGAATAATAGCCTTATTGTTTAACAATTGACCACTGTAGTGAAATCACACTTCGATACTCAATAATATTCGATAACCTTCAATACATTGTTACTCAATTACATAACAATTGATGATCTGCAGCCATAAACATAACCCGGCTGGGGCTATAGATGTTCTCAGCTGTGTGCGCTGAAGTGACACCAGATTTTCGGTCGCACGCTGCGATTGAAGTAACACAGACTGACCGAATAAACAAACGGGTGGGAAAGTGAAAATGTTACACATAAGAAGAAGTCGCCAAAAAATGATTTTTGTCAAATCTGATTATCTTTTTACCAATTAAAAAAAATCCGAATGCCTCAATTCAGGACATCCTTTTATCGTGCCAGCACCTACCGCAAACATGAAACATGGAACTTTGATTATAATAAACTATACCTTGTGCGCAATCGTATTAATCATTGCTAAATCAATTGTACGTGTAAAATAAATTTATCTTTACATCTTAAACCAATATCATAGTTGAAATCATAATAAAAGAAAATAATTGTGTTCGTACAAAAGTCTGAAACATGCACGCGTGATAAGGTACATGTAGAAGAACACAAACCTGTCCACTCCTCGGCCATGTGCGAGGGATGATCATCATTTAAAAGTTTAATATTTGTGGGTTGTTTGTTGATTTAAAACAATATTTGTACAGATTTAAAAACATTTTAGACTTACAAACCAACCATTAATTTAAGTCTGACGAAGTTTCCGATTTGTAGTAATATCGCCTTTATAAATTTTCAGAACGACTTCTTAATTTACACTCTAATGTTTAATTAAATAAAAACAAGATGGACAAACTCTTATAACATGAAGAAATTAAAACAGATCATGTATTTTATTTACGGGTATATAAACTAAAACAATTCTAGAGTTTGCGGCTAAATAAACTCATATATGAGCGACGCAACTCTCGTGTATTAGATAACCGCTGACCGCTAGTTAGCCCCGTCGCGACCATGGTGACCGATTTTCCAAGGCCGCGGGTGCGGGATAGCTTATGTAACGGTACACACACAGCTCTGATTTAAGGTAGATTTTAAATGCATGCAGTATGAAAACTCAAATGTAATACATAGTTTTATTTTAAATCCGTACTTTGTGTTTTACTACAAAGGAAGAAGAATGTTTTGTTTTCCGATTCTCGTTTTAGGGGTTGTGCACTATAAGAACTTAACAAAACTGACAAACTCCTAAAAAAAAAAATGTATTAAAAAAAAAAAATTCCTGTATAAACCAGCATACTTTCAGTGGTAACTTTATGCCAGTTGCACGCACATAGACTTTCGTTAACTTGCCAAATTAAACGAGGTACATGTTAACATGTACAGCTTTTTACACTCATACAACACAAATCACCAACAAAATAACATTGTAATGATCTTTATGAGATCCCAACAAACAACTTTTCCAGCGACAGCCATATCGAAATCCTAACCGTTTTTGAGTTATAAAGCAAAAACTTTCAAGCGCTATTGGCCCTTAATTTTAGGGGCCAGTCCTTTTTTATTGGTGTCAAAGGAAAGCCCTTAACATTTTGCACAACTTTTATTCTACATGTCTTAACAAAATATTTTTCGTTTAAAAGATACAAAGAAAAATATGTCTAAATTTTCGCACTTTTTGGAATCCTATTTTTTGACCCCCTACCTTTTTCTAAATAAAAAACGTAATCCAAAAACAAAAATCGATGTGCACAACTTCAATGTCTCTGTTATTCAAATTCGTTGGATTCCCATTCCCTGCTATCATAGTCTCGGAGCCTTTGTCTGGAAACCAAAGGCCCTAAAACATTTTAAAAGGGGAATAACTTGTTAACGGAAGAAGAATTTTAAAGTTTATGAAATGTTTTAGATAGTGTTTTGTAATGTCTATGAGCCCTTAAAATTTGAGCAAAAACCTTTCAGAAATGAGCAAGATATGAAGCCTCAAAGTTCGCGTCTAGGAAGAAAAAAAAAAAAAAAGGAAAAATAAGAATAATCTTACAAGCACAATAATAGTAAGGTCTTCCGTTGGAAACGGAAGACCTTAATAAAAAGAATTTCAGAGAACTTTGCTTTGACCTTGACCAATAACTTAGAAATTTTGCCAGCTGGCATAAAACTTCTAATTCAATCTCATTTCCCCTTACATACAGACGTTTTTGTTCATTCTGACCAAGATTAAGCAACTGGGAAATAATCTATGGTCTAAAACTGATTATAAAGAGATCTTCTACGACCTTTACATTGACTTTACATTAACCAAAAAGCTCTAAGTGGAGAGTATATATATATATGCTCTTAAAAAAGGATTTTTGTGTGATCTGTTTGACCTTGACACCTGACCTACAAACATCATTCAATCTCATTGCATATCCTTTGATCAAAGCCACCACGAGGGTGAAATATGAGCCAGATTGGAGCTAAGAGAGAGAAGATGAACTCCAGAAAAGGATTTTTCATATAAATCTGCTTTGACCTTCACAGTTGACTTTGAAAATTGGTTCAAGGTCACTACACACCCTTTACTTAAAAGCTCTGTTTATGTGGATTATGAGCCAAATAGGGCTAGTGGAAAGTCTAAGAAAAGGATTTTTGCATGGTCCAATGTGAACTTGACCCTTTACCTACAAACCTCATTCAAAGTCACTGCACACTCTTTGACCATAAACACTCTGTGAGTGAAGTATGAGTCAGATTGGACCAAATGGAGAGAAGATATGCCCCAGACAAGGATTTTATATATAATTCTGATATGACATTAACCTTATACCTAGAGACATGGCATTGTTATCACCCAAAGGCACTCTGTAGAAGAGGTATGAGCCAAACTGGGCCAAGGGGAGAGAGGCTTTGCTCTGGACAATAGATCTCAGATGGAAAGACAGACGGAAGGACGCACGGACAGACTGATCACTATAGGGCACATGCAGAGCGGGGCCCTAATGAATACTTTGTAAATTAAGGTCGGTAGCGGGTTTAAAATTTTGCGCCCTCTGTGCAGGGTATTGCGCATTACTGTCGTAAAACGCAAATTTAAAGTTAAATGTTCAATCATAAAGGTTATCATGTAACGTTTTTATTTCAGAGAAATTACTTACCAAAAAATTATTTTGAGTGAAATGAATCGTTAGAATAATGTCAGAAGTATTTTAATTTTTTCGCCGCTTCTTCAAATTCGACGCTATTGTCGTCGGAGTCAACGTCTTAGGATGAGTTGAGACTCTGACGTAACAATTGACAAAAATTTACGTCGTGCATTTTCTATTACAGCGTCAATAATTAAAATCAAAACTATAATTTGCAAAATAAAAACATATACGCGACCCTTCTACGTTCTTTGTGAGTGGAAATGTATTTTTTCTTCTAATACAAATAAAATTAAATTTGATTCGTAAACATCCTTTTGTTTTATACAATTCTATATGTAAAATGGCTGGCACGGCACGTTTATAGGATCAAACTATGAGGACGGATAGCATAAAAACCATCCGGTCAATTTCGTTTTAATTTGGCAAACAGTTTACTTATATGTTAACCTTCCATCGCTGAAAATTTAAAGAAAATCGTATGTTTGTAATTTTTTAAACATGAAATTGAAAATAAAAACCCACATTTTCCTATATAATCCTATATAAAATGTCGGTGATGAATCGGACATACGACCAAAATTTGAGCGCGACAAACAGATAAACTATCCGGTCAATTTATTTTATATTTTGCACATAGTTTACTCATAAGTTGACATTTCACTGTAAAAAATTTAAAGGAAATCGTATGTTTGAAACATTCTCCCCCGAGACTCCTTAAGGGGGAACAGGACACATATCATGTGACTATCATTGCAATGATGCCTTGATGTGCTAACTCTATTATGATGTCATAATTGAATTGATTGTATATTGCTATGATGTCATTTATTCATTATGACGTCATACAGGATTAGATAGATCTTTTTCCTGTACTAAACGGCTCTAAAGTAGTCATTGTCAAAGCATGAGCTGGTGGAAAGTTTAACATTTTTAATTTTAGAAATGTAAATGTACAAAATCATTAGCAGTTAATATAATCAGATATATAATCTAAAAATGATCTGTTCATGTTAATTGATAAATCTAAATAATGCATTGCTTATTTATTGATGGTTCAAAACAGAGTTTGTCACAAATTTTAAAAGTTATAATTAAAACACATGCTAATGTTGATATATGAAATTTCTTTAAAAATTTCATTGTCAATTTTTTATGTGCCATCACATTTCGTTCAAATTTAGAATCAGAAACTATAAAATTTGAAGTGCTGATTTCAGCAATATATTGATAAAATTTTGATATTGCTACGTAAAAAGCCAAAGTTGTAAATGATTTTGAAAATTGTTTTCGTTCTCAAAATTAATGGATATGACTTTCAAATAAATTCCATCAAATAAAATAATCATTGCAGAAAATTGAAATAATGCCAGAAAAGGGGGATAATTCCTATTAAAATGGCTGGTAACTGTGAACCTTGGGGTAGCAACTTTGTTACTCCCACTTGCACCTGGGCTAGTGGCCAAAATTTTTAATTGCACACCCCTGTAGAAATATGTTTTTCACAATGAATTACTTAGTGTTTGTAATGTTGTCATCATTTAATGTATTTTCCCAACCAGATGAAATGTTCTGCACACCAACCAATGTATTGGCCACATCTTTTAGATCATGTAACCAACCATATATTATATAACTTTCACTCAATAACAAGGAGTGGCAACCATTTAACATACTGTACTGACCAACTGATATATATACGAGAACACAATATGAATGTAATGGTGACCAAATGGTTTATTGCTATGACTCATTGCTTCATTTTTCCAATTGTATAACATAAATAAAGCACCAGCTATGTTATTATTACCACCATTTAACGTACTTTTGCAACCATGTAAAAATAGCTGTAAACAGTTTAATGTATTTGAGGCACTTTTAAATATGTGTTACCCATCATACGTTATTACTTTTCAGCCTATAACAAAGGCTGCATGGTGACCATTTAACACACAGAAACGACCCCTTATTTTATGAATCTCGCCATGTATTATGATGTACCATACCTAATAGCAGCTATGGCCTTCCATAGTTTAGACTCCTTATTCTTAGTGTGTGTGTCTCTCTCTCTCTCTGCTAGGGTATGTATATAGGGTATGTATATGCGCAAACAATTTTGATTGAAGTCTTATTGGTGTGGATTTTAATTCCTTTATTTAAGACTCATGGTATGAACAATTTCAACACAATGACGAAAGTTTGTACAGTTGAAAATGAAATCAGATTTATTGGTTCAAATTTTGACACAATTTCAGTAATTTCACATCATACATACTAGATTGATTAAAAATAAAGTAAATAAAGCTGTGTTTGTTCTAAATACTTGCAAAAAGTTATTATTTCAATCATTTATTTAATCTTACAGTTATGTACCCAGTAAATGATTTTTATCGCAAGTTAAGACCCTGAAATGTGCTAGTACACCAGTTGCATGGTTCGGTTCGTGTTTTGAATGGTAAGGTACGTTTTGTGAAAGGTAAGCTTCGCTTAAAATAGCTGCCTGCTTTGTGAACGGTTTGCACACTTTATTAATGAGGTAGGCGTGGCCTGAACGCTTTGATTTTTCTTGATATAATTCTGTTTAGTTTTTGCCCAATTGACTTCAGCAAGGTGGTAATTATGACAAGCATTTTTTTCTTTATTTATATGATATTCAATCTAATAAAAATCTGAGCTTCCATCCGTTCCCCCAGTTTTGATACATTGCATAAAACTTGTACTCATTGAAAACCGGGCAGCGGGGGGTAGTTTTAACTTTGATTTGTCTGTTACTATTTGCATTTAATTATAGATAAATGTAATTATTACGATATATTTTACTTAAATCCCGATATATATTTGTTAATTCAGCAATCTGTTGATAATTTTAACAAGCATCTTAAGCTTTTATTTCTATACATGTACTTGTATTGAAATCATTAATTATATCTACGGTAATCTATTTAAATTTGTTATAGAAAAATGCCACGACTTTAATCTGATATTTCTTTAGTTTCCTTGATGGTTGTCTTGTTTTTCAGCTCGTTGTTATTTTTACAAGCATCTTTTTATTTCTTTATTCATAATTCTTATGATCACTTTTATTGTGTACTGTTGCTGCTCAAATTCCCCTGGTGAATAGACAATGTAAAATAGACGCAATTAATGATAAGATAAACAATGAAATTCAGTTTAGAAATCTTGAAATCAACCGTTATAAATTTTTAAAAATTGATTCTATGATTTCTGCACTTGTTCGTATACACAGATCACACCTAATTGTAACCCGTCATCACTTCTCCTACCTAAAATAACATTGCATAATTAGTCAAAACATGACTATTAGTTTTTGTTATTCCATTAAACTATACATATACATGTAACATATTTCTTACAATTTGTACATCGTGAACTTGATACACACAATAAGTCAATAGCTTTTTATAGCGATATTTATCATACTGTTGGACAAGTGTCCGCTCTTCACTGTATGCATGCAAGTTAGCTGACGTTTTACAAATGCTGGCTAAACTGTTTATATTTCATTTACCTTTTTACTCACATACTTGGTGTAAACAGTGATAAATATATTAATATTTATTTCATAATTTTCTTTTAGCTATGTAGGAGGAGGCAAGTAGCATTGCACAATTAGCGTGATCTGTACTGTTTTACTTGAACTGATTGACAGGCGAAGCACGTGGAGTCCTGAAATAAAATCCCACTCAAATAACCCAATATTAAAACCCAATGCGAAATAATAAAGTTCAGTCACTGTGATAAAACTTTTAATTAACACTCAATCTCTCTCTCTCTCTCCTCTCTCTCTCTCTCTCGCTATGTAAAGTCCAGTATGTACACCATGTTTAAAATATTTCATAAAAATAATCAAAATAGTATTGCTGCGAATTGTGTCAACATTAGAATTTACTATCTTTAGATATTGGTGATGCACGTTTAGTCAAAAATGAAAGAAATGATTAAGGTCTAAGAAAGGAATTAATTTAAAACATTTTTGTTATGGTTATAATAAAAACAACAGCGTTAAATCTTAACATATGTTATTTAATCCCTTATATAAAAAATCTAGCAAAAAATTGAACTTCTCTGATCAGCGATAATCTTCGTCCGTATTCATCGAAAGAATAAGCTAATTAGCGGTACGCCGTATATGAAAGTTGCATGCTTATTGCACGGTACAGTGGGCTATTTTGGTTGTTTTGGGGTGGGTCTTCCATAAATTATCTTGCATACTTTTTTGAAAAGTACGGTTCACTTTGTGAACGATACATTTCGCTTTGTGAACAGTACGGTTCGTTTCTTGCACGGAACGGTGCAGTTCATTTTATAGGTGAAGTAGCATGTTTCAGGGTCTGTACTTTGTGAAATTCCCGTAGTATACAGTTTCTTATTCGTTTTCATCTCAGGTGTAGTTGTTTGTGTACATATCTACAGACAGTTCTTTTGTTTGTTTGATATTAAGAAAAGCCATGAAACTAACAAAGTTGAAGTTAGATATATTCAGACAATACACAAATGGGTTGTGACGAGTTACCTAACAGGTGTCCATGGAAAGGTGTGAATAACGGCATCTTGTGTAGACCTGTTTAAGTGTCCAAATATACAGAGTTAATTGTAAAATACAATCACTGCTAACAAAAACAAGTGGCCCATGGGCCACATCGCCCACCTGAGGAACAATAGGTATGATAAAATCAGCTTAACAGAGTCATAATAAAAACTAGACACGATCTCGTTGCGAGCAACGAGGAGGTCTTCCGTCCGGTTTTATAGTTGAGATACATGAATGATCTAGCGTTTGCTATTTATAAGGTAAACATGATAAAGAAATAGAAAAAAGTGATATTTCATTGAAAAGGCCAGAAGCTTTTTTCTTTCAGATTCATGTTTAAGAACTTTCGTTGGAAACATTTAGATATCTCTTGGCCCCTAATTTAAAGGATCATCCCTTTTTTTCTTGATATTAAAAGAAATTAAGGTATTTCAATATCAATAACATTTTGTTTAACAAGAGATTAGAAATTCGTTACCGTTTTTGAGATATTTTGGGGTTTTTTAGGGGCCGACCCCTATCTCCTTATAGGGGCTTTTTAACGAAATTTTGTTGGTGAAATATTGTTGAGTACATCATTCCTAGTATCGCCTCTTCTATAATGCTTCTCAAAATATTTGTCCTTTTAAAGATATAAAGATCTAAGAATTGTACTTCTTGCCCTTTAAAATCCTTTGGCCCCTAATTTGAGGGGCCTGCCCCTTTTTCTTGATATGAAATGAAAGTTATTTTTAATCTAAACACATTTTGTTCATTAAGTGTTTAGAAATTCGTTAAATTTCTTGAGATATTTGAAAAAGATTGTTTTAGGGGCCGACCCCTTATCTCCTTATAGGGGCCATTTAACGAAACTTTGGTTAATACATATCATTACGAACATTATTCTGAGCATCTTTTCTTATATAATGCTTTTCAAATTATTTCTCCTTTTTAAGATATAAATGATCAAAATATTGGACTTCAAGCCCCTTAAAACCCCTAATTATGTATCATATCAACAATTTTTAACCATGTATAGATAAATAACAAAAAGATAAACAATTTTGCTTCTATAACACATTACAAAATATTTCTTATTAAAGAGATACAGATAATTGACTTTAGACCCTTCTGGGCCCCTAATTTGAGGGGCCAGCCCCTTTTTCTTGGTGTCAGTTGAAAGGTATTTTTAATCTAAAGACATGTTGTTCATTAAGTGTTAAGAAATTCGTTACCGTTCTTGAGATATTTGAAAAAGATTGTTTTAGGGGCCGACCCCTTTTCTCCTTATAGGGGCCATTTTACAAATTTCTGTTTGTTACATATCATTACAAACATTATTCTGAGCATCTTTTCTTCTATGATGCTTTTCAAAATATTTCTCCTTTTTAAGATATAAATGAACACAATATTGGACTTCTAGCCCCTTAAAACCCCTAATTATGTAACATATCAGCAATTTTTAATCATGTATAGATAACTAACGAGAAGATAAACAATTTTGCTTCTATAAAACATTACAAAATATTTCTTATTAAAGAGATACAGATAATTGACTTTAGACCCTTCTGGGCCCCTAATTTGAGGGGCCAGCCCCTTTTTCTTGGTGTCAGTTAAAAGGTATTTTTAATCTAAACACATTTTCTTCATTAAGTGATAAGAAATTCGTTACCGTTCTTGAGATATTTGAAAAAGATTGTTTTAGGGGCCGAGCCCTTATCTCCTTATAGGGGCCATTTTACGAATTTTTGGTTGTTACATATCATTACAAACATTATTCTGAGCATCTTTTCTTATATGATGCTTTTCAAAATATTTCTCCTTTTTAAGATATAAATGATCAAAATATTGGACTTCTAGCCCCTTAAAACCCCTAATTATGTAACATATCAGCAATTTTTAATCATGTATAGATAACTAACGAGAAGATAAACAATTTTGCTTCTATAAAACATTACAAAATATTTCTTATAAAAGAGATACAGATTATTGGCTTTAGACCCTTCTGGGCCCCTAATTTGAGGGGCCAGCCCCTTTTTCTTGGTGTCAGTTAAAAGGTATTTTTAATCTAAACACATTTTGTTCATTAAGTGATAAGAAATTCGTTACCGTTCTTGAGATATTTGAAAAAGATTGTTTTAGGGGCCGACCCCTTATCTCCTTATAGGGGCCATTTTACGAATTTTTGGTTGTTACATATCATTACAAACATTATTCTGAGCATCTTTTCTTCTATGATGCTTTTCAAAATATTTCTCCTTTTTAAGATATAAATGATCAAAATATTGGACTTCTAGCCCCTTAAAACCCCTAATTATGTAACATATCAGCAATTTTTAATCATGTATAGATAACTAACGAGAAGATAAACAATTTTGCTTCTATAACACATTATAAAATATTTCTTATTAAAGAGATACAGATAATTGACTTTAGACACTTCTGGGCCCCTAATATGAGGGGCCAGCCCCTTTTTCTTGGTGTCAGATGAAAGCTCTTGTATATATAAACTTTTATTGTTCTATATATGATAACAAAATATTTATTACAAAAAAGATATTCGTGATCAAGTCTCAAATTTCCCCAAAATTGTCAAAAAAAGTTAACATCAACATTTTCAGGTCCAGGCGAGCTTCAAGCACAATGCCTTCTGGTGAAATCTAAAACAAGCATGCAAATCTACCATAACTACTCTATCTTGCATAAAAATTTCAAGTCTCTAACTATAACGGTTTTTGAGAACACGCGTGGACAAAATCATGATCCAAAAAACACGAAAAAGGGAGATAATTCAAAAGCGGAAGTGAATTTTCAGACAGAAAGTGGGATGCAAAGAGACATTCACCTAAGACATCATCCCTGTAAAAATCATTAAAATCGATAAAGAAATGGCCGAGAAATTAAGGGTGTCTACCAAGAAGAATAATAACTAGACACGATCTCGTTGCGAGCAACGAGGAGGTCTTCCGTCCGATTTTTAGAAGAAAATATGATATCATCGACTTTGATTTTCGACAAAAAAAACATTGAAAAAAGAGTTGAGAACTAATGCTTTTTTTGTATCGCATTTTATAAGTTCTCTTATATTTCTTTTTCAAATACTTGCATTTCTTCCAATTAAGATAGAAAAAATTAAACTTGTTTACCTCTGGCTCCTAAAAACCCTAATTAGGTAATGCAAGAGAAAATCATTATATTGTAAGGATATATACACGTATTATACCTAATTCAGCTTAAATAACCTTTCACAAAATAGTTATTAGTAAAACGCTATAGATAAAATACTTTAGAGCCCTTTGATCCCCTAATTTAAGGGGCCAGCCCCTTTTTCTTGATATCAAATGAAAGGACATTTAATTCTGAAAACATTTTGTCAACAAATGTTTAGAAATTCGTTACCGTTTTTGAGATATATGGGAAAGAAGGTTTTAGAGGCCGATCCCTAATCTCCTTATAGGGGCCGTTAAACGAAATTTTGATGGTTGCATATTGTTAAGAACATCATTTTGAACAACTTTTCTTCTGTACTGCATTTCAAAATATGTTTCCTTTCTGAGATATGGGTGATCCAAATTTTGGACTTTTGGCCCCAAAAACCCCTAATTACATAACACATGATAAAATTATTACATTGCTTGGATACATAACTGTGAGATAAACATATTTGCTTCTATAACATTTCACAAAATATCTCTCAGTAAACGGCTTCAGATTAAAGACTTTAGAGCCCTTTGATCCCCTAATTTAAGGGGCCAGCCCCTTTTTCTTGATATCAAATGAAAGGACATTTAATTCTGAAAACATTTTGTCCACAAATGTTTAAAAATTCGTTACCGTTTTTGAGATATATGGGAAAGAAGGTTTTAGGGGCCGATCCCTAATCTCCTTATAGGGGCCGTTAAACGAAATTTTGATGGTTGCATATTGTTAAGAACATCATTTTGAACAACTTTTCTTCTGTACTGCATTTCAAAATATTTTTGCTTTCAGAGATATGGGTGATCCAAATTTTGGACTTTTGGCCCCTAAAAACCCCTAATTACATAACACATGATAAAATTATTACATTGCTTGGATACATAACTGTGAGATAAACATATTTGCTTCTATAACATTTCACAAAATATCTCTCAGTAAACGGCTTCAGATTAAAGACTTTAGAGCCCTTTGACCCCCCATTGTGGCCCCACCCTACCCCTAGGGGTCATGATTTTCACAACTCTGAATCTACACTACCTGAGGATGCTTCCACATAAGTTTCAGCTTTCCTGGCCTAACGGTTTTTGAGAAGAAGATTTTTAAAGATTTACTCTATATATTCCTATGTAAAAAGTCAACCCCCCATGGTGGCCACACCCTACCCCCAGGGGGTCATGATTTTCACAACTTTGAATCTACACTACCTGAGGATGCTTCCATACAAGTTTCAGCTTTCCTGGCCAAATGGTTCTTGAGAAGAAGATTTTTAAAGATTTACTCTATATATTCCTATGTAAAAAGTCGACCCCCCATTTTGGCCCCACCCTACCCCTGGGGGTCATGATTTTCACAACTTTGAATCTACTCTACCTGAGGATGCTTCCATACAAGTTTCAGCTTTCCTGGCTGATTAGTTGTTGAGAAGAAGATTTTTAAAGATTTACTCTATATATTCCTATGTAAAAAGTCGACCCCCCCATTGTGGCCCCACCCTACGCCCGGGGGTCATGATTTTCACAACTTTGAATCTACACTCCTGAGGATGCTTCCACACAAGTTTCAGCTTTCCTGGCCAAATGGTTCTTGAGAAGAAGATTTTTGAAAAATCCTCGAAAATTTTCATTAATTCCTAATTATCTCCCCTTGTAAGAGGGCTTGGTCCTTAATTTTCACAACTTTGAATCCCCTTAGGCTAAGGATGCTATGTGCCAAGTTTGGTTGAAATTTGCCCAGTGGTTCTTGAGAAGATGTTGAAAATGTGAAAAGTTTACAGACAGACGGACAGACAGACGACAGACAAAATGTGATCAGAATAGCTCACTTGAGCTTTCAGCTCAGGTGAGCTAAAAAAGAAAAGACAAATAACACCTGTTGTGTATAGAACCCACAATGAAAGACACTGGCGTGTCTCTAATAAGCTTCCGTACAAGTGTTTCGCACGAGTGATTTTTTTGCTCATGTTAGTTCACAACGCCATTGTCAGCTATACCGGAAACAAGTATTCCTTTTAAGGGAATGATCGGCAATAATGATATATTGATAGCTAGAAGCAATCAACATGATCAGTTTGATGTAAAATAATAAAAAAAGTACTGTATTTTTACAAAATATAGAATATTTTGAATCTGTACACCATAATTTCATTGTTATAAACCGTCAACAAATTTAATTTTGAAATATATTTGGGAAAAGCCGTTCGTAAACTCCTTGTCTAATTTTATATTTTTAACGTAATTATTAAATGTTAATGTATCTTCTTCTTCTTCAGAATACCGAGTAGGGCTCTTCATAGAGCATTAACACGTATACAAAGAATGAGTTGTATTAAAAAAATAATTTAATGCGACTGAAAAACATTGAATGCCATCATAACTTGCTATTGAGGTCGCATTATAACGTAACCTTGTTTATAAATCAAGCCGTCTTCCTAGCTACTATTATGCAACATCAATAGATCGAGGTCAGTTCATGGAGCATCTTCTTATGATTGAGGTCAGTTCATCGAGGTCAACTGCATTACTGAATGAATCTTTCGATCGAAATTCTTACGCGCGAGACAAAATGTGCATTTTTGAATTAACAGGTCGAACTGTATTTTAGGTATGTTTGCATCTCTTAAGGTAAATGAATTGAAATAAAACCGAGTAATATGTTATATAAATACTAAACCAAACTTCAAGTTTTTATAAGAACTACTTATGCAAGCAGAATGTGTGCGCACGTGGAAGCATTTGCCGGATGCCTCATATGGACACAACAGTGATCGGCCGAGTCAAGCCGATCACACTAAAGTAGAGAGCTATTTTATGTAATGCGAGTATTTGTTTTAGTTCAATACTTGTTTTAATTTACCACGAGTCTATCTATAGTTTATCATATAACAGTGACAGTCTAGACTGTATATATTTCAACCCTTGTTTAGCCATAATTTATTTATTTTTAAACATATGCTATTTTCATTTATGTCTCAGGTAATGATATCACAAAGTGACACAGTGGCCACAGAGTTACACGGGCGGCCACGGTGCGACACGGTGCTTTTTCTTGAATTTTCCAATTCACATACACTGTGTCAGACCGTTTTCCACTGTGTGTATCTCCATGGACCATCCATCAAAGACCTTCAAGGGAAATGCCATGTAATTCTATGGACAGATGAGAGGGTAGTTTCAAGGAATGTCCATGGAATTTTGAGCTATATTGCCATGGACATTTTCCAGTTGTTTTTCCACCCTTATTTTGTCAAATACATCCAGGACAAGGAGACCACATGCTCCAGGCTTTTTTCATGGACACTTTCTTCATGGGGTTTTCATGGAATATCCATAGAATTCCATGGAAGTTTTACAGCTGGGGCATAACCCCCCCCCCCTTTCACTTTGTCTCAAAGAACTAAAAATTGTTACCTTCGTATTGTAAAAGTTTCTCTGCAATATGTCTCCTTTCTTGGTTCAATTCTTCTTTAGTTATACTTGTTAGGGGCTGATGAGCCAAAAATTTTCTTGCAAACTAAAAAATATCAACATAAATATTTAGCTGTTGCAGAGAGAGGGAACAAAATTCTCAATACACACATCTACAGTAAAACCTGTTGAATCCGGAAGTTGTGCATTCAGGTATGTTGTCCACTACAGCAAAATTATTCACATTTTTCCATAACTCACCTTGGGGATCATGATCTAAACAAACTTGAATCTTAAAGTTGCAGCTTTTTTTGACAAACAGTTTCTGCGAAGATTATGCAAAATGGCCCTGACCTACCTCATTGATTATTTGAACAAACTGCAATACTGTAGACATGGAAAACATTACGGTGCTTTTAATTTCACTATGTTCATGGTCAGACAATTTTCCAAGAACATTAGGCCACCGTGAATATTCACTATGTATTTGCAATCTCCTTGTATGCCGCCATTACAGATGTTATTGATAGATGTGTGCATGAGTGGGGCCTAAATTACCAATCGTGATTTCAAGAAACTTGAATCTACACTACCTCAAGATACAAGTTACAGCTTTTTTGGCCAATTAGTTTCTGAGAAAATTTTTACAGACACCCTACCCTCAGGGATCATGATTAAAACAAACTTGAATCTACACCACCTGAGGATGTTTCCACAAGTTTCAGCTTTTTCAGGCCAAATGGATTTTAAGAAGATGATTTTGAAAAAATTTTCAGTATAAATTTCTTTGCTGGAAATTGATTTCCCATTGTGGCCCTACCTTACCCAAAGTAATCATGATATAAACAAACAGGAATCTTCACTACCCGAGTATGCTGCCGCACAAGTATCAGCTTTTTGGCCAAATGGTTTTATAAGAAGAAGATTTTTAAATATCTTTTTTTAATATTTATATTCCTTCCCAACTGACTTTCCATTCAGGCCCCACTACCACCAGGGTTCATGATTTGAACAAATTTGAATCTTCACAAGGCGACCATAATTTGATTTTTAGTTTTACGGATCCGCCGACTCTAAAAATTTGCATTTAAAAAAAAAAAAAAAAATCGAAAATTTTCAAGCTGCTCATGTCAAACCCATGTTTTATAATAGGAAATCACTGAGACATTTAAATCATGGACGTAAAAATGCTTGCAGAATGAGGGAGAAAGGTCAAGGTGTTGCAGAACATCGTTGGATTGGTTTCGTTGTGTTCAAAGGGGGCGACTTGGGTGAAATAGTCACTTTTTGATCGGAAACTTCGCCGGAATTTCCTCCAAAAGAGAAGTTGAAGTTGCCCTGTATTATGAGTTCACAATCGTTTAAATTAACCCAAAAGGCAATAAAATGATAATTAATTATTTTAAAGATGTTTTCACAGCCTTAGCATAATTACTCGAGACTGTCTTATCTTTACTGCATTGGGGTAATATAAATTCTGATGATGCAACCATATACTGTGCAACCAATGTTTATTCCTTTTAGTGTTGATGTTACAATTAGGTGGTAACTTGTAATTAGTTAATAACTCTGTTAAATTAATGCTAAAATAATCATTATTAAATACCCTTTGTTTACAGTTATCTTTAAAAAAAAATACGACCTTCTACATTACGGTTGTAATTGTGTCAGAGGGTTGTACAGAGGGTTCCACTTAATCTGATAGCGGTTAATTGAATAATTCGGTTAATCTGATAAAATATCAAAACACCGAACCATTTCTTATATATCCCTTTATATTTTTTCCTGTGTGCGGTCATCCTGATAATGATATTTTTTTCCTGATAATCTGATAGGAAAAAAGGTCATTTTCGGTTAATCTGATATGATTGTGACCGTGTAATAATGATTTCCCACCCTCTAACACCTGTATATTCCTTTGATTAATTAGTTGACACCCCTCTTGTGTACACAGTAACTCTTTACAGGGCATTAGTTTCACTTCAACGCACACGGGTGGCTCACTTCTTCGTAAGATGAAAGCTACGACATCATAGTTGTTCTGGATGACCGCACACAGGACTGACCTTACCTGTGTACACATTTAACTGTTTGTTTATTTACCAATTGCCTGTGTTAATTTCATGCTAGGCTTGCACCATTAAGAATTATTTAAACATGTAATTCTGAATCAAAAGTGACTGGCTTGGGAACGTGACATCGAGGAAATTCTGATTACTTTCAATTTTACATCGGGGTAGAAAACTTAATGAATAAAAATTAAATAATTTGTTTTCATGCATAATTAATTATTTAAGAGCATTCTATATACCAGGAAAAAGAATTAAAATAAACTGTCCATGTGAAAAGAGGGAATGTTCAGACAAATAGCCATTGCCTCTTATTACTTCCTGTCAAAATGGCAGCCACATTGAAACCATCGTAATGAACAGTGATGAAGGGAAACACTTTCTTTTGAGCATTTACAAATAAAATAACGGCTAAAATGCTATTTCATTCCTAATGCAAGGTAAATTATTTCATTTCAAACTATTGACAAACAGATTATATCTTTTTGTTGATAAATTATGTATTGAAACAAGTTGTATTTTATTCTATACCAAAATTAAAGAGCACAAAAACGCTGAATTGGTTAATATGATAATTTGATAATTTTTCTCTGACAAATTGACTATCAGATTAAGCGGAACCCTCTGTACTAATGCCCCAAAAATACACAGAAATACAGAGACTGTCACTGTCATTTAGCTAACAAAATTTCAACACATTTCATCTATATAATGTATGAATGCATCAAATAAATTAAATTAAATAAATTGGTAATTTTTTTTTTTAATTTTTAAAAGTTTTTTTTTTTTAATTGACTTGCTTCTAATCTAATTTAAATTATTAAAGGTTAAATCTGTGTATATCATCATTAGTGTTATGCCATTGTCAAGTAATGGAAGTATCCCTGATTTTTCAAACTTCTCCCTATTTTTCTGTTAGAGAATTGAAGTCTCCCAAAAATTTTGCTCTAGGTTGGTCCCTGCACTGTGAAACTACACTTACAAACAAATTCATCAAATGCAAAACAACAGACCCTCAGACCCTGTCTGCATGCAATGCGCATACTTGGAGTCCTCACAATCGGAAGTGGTAGTGATTTGATTTATGGCACAAGAATTGCCTCCAAGTACCCGGGCCAGCAGCTTTTTTTTTTTTTTCGTACTCCAACTTGACTTTTCTTGGAAAAAAATCCGTAAAACTAAAAATCAAATTATGATCGCCCAACCTGAAGATGCTTCACATAAGTTTCAGCTTTTTTGGACAAATAGATCATGAGAAGAAGATTTTAAATAAATGCCAAAACTTCTTTGCTATAATTCTTAATTATCTTTCCTTGAAAAAGGATGTGGCCCTTTATTTGAACAAACTTGAAAGCCCTTCCCCGAGAATGCTTTGTGCTAAGTTTGGTTAAAATTGGCCCAGTGATTCTGAAGAAGAAAACATTTACAACAACCATGACGATGACAACTGTGACAGAAATTGGGAAAAACAAGAGGCCCATGGGCCACATCGCTCACCTGAGCAACAACAGACATAATAAAATCAGTTTTATGGAGTCATATACAAAATATCTGAACAATGTCGTATAATACATCCTGTATAAAAAAAAAAATTCCTCTGCATATTCTTATGTTTATCATTGAGCCCCTTTGTAACAGGGTGATTTTACAGTCATATCACATATTGAGCATTGCAGTTCTCAAGAAGATGATCAGACTTAAACAACTGTTTATATATGGATTATAAACCTACATCAAACTTTGAACCCCTCGTGAGGTCTAAGAATTGTCCAGGGGCCAGAGTCTAAACAATTTTAAAGAATCAACAATATGTCAAAATGCTTGCATATAAGTAAAACCATATATAAAAACATTTGAGTTTTTGTTAACAATTAAATGTTTTAAATGTTAAATGTGTAAAATTGGACCCCCCCCCCCCCCCGCCATGTGGCCCAACCCTACTCCTGAAAAATCATTATCCCTGGGGGTATGATGGGGCCACAATTGGAAGGGGGGTGCCAAATTTTTACATAGGAATATATAGGGAAAAATCTTCTAAAACACAAATTGTCTAGAAGAGCATAGTATATTCAAATGAGAAAATTCGACCCCCCTCCCCCACTGTGGCCCCACCCTACCCCTCGGGATCATGATTTTATCCAACTTGAATCTACTCTAACCGAGAATGCTTTCACACAAGTTAAAGCTTTTCTGGCTGATTAGTTTCAGAGAAGAAGATTTTTAAAGATTTACTCTATATATTCCTATGTAAAAATTCGACCCCCCATTGTGGCCCCACCCTACCCCTGGGGATCATGATTTGAACAAACTTGAATCTACACTACCTGAGGATGCTTCCACACAAGTTACAGCTTTTCCGGCTGATCAGTTTCAGAGAAGAAGATTTTTAAAGATTTTCTCTATATATTCCTATGTAAAAATTTGACCCCCCATTGTGGCCCCACCCTACCCCTGGGGATCATGATTTGAACAAACTTGAATCTACACTACCTGAGGATGCTTCCACACAAGTTTCAGCTTTCCTGGCTGATCAGTTTCAGAGAAGAAGATTTTTAAAGATTTACTCTATATATTCCTATTTAAAAATTCGACCCCCCATTGTGGCCCCACCCTACCCCCTCGGGTCATGATTTGAACAAACTTTAATTTACACTACCTGAGGATGCTTCCACACAAGTTTCAGCTTTTCTGGCCGAATGGTTTTTGAGAAGAAGGTTTTTGAAAAATACCAACAAATTTTCAATGATTTTAATTATCTCCCCTTGAAAGAGGACGTGGCCCTTCATTTTAACAAACTTGAATCCCCTTAACCTAAGGATGCTTTGTGCCAAGTTTGGTTCAAATCGGCCCAGTGGTTCTGGAGAAGAAGTCGAAAATGTAAAAAGTTTACGGACAGACAGACAGACAGACAGACAGACGGACGCCGGACAAAAAGTGATCAGAAAAGCTCACTTGAGCTTTCAGCTCAGGTGAGCTAAAAATTGATCAGAAAAGCTCACAGGAGCCTTTGGCTCAGATGAGCTAATAAAGCTTAAGGGTATAAAAGGAGTGTGACGAATGACTCCACAAGTAGTATATTCCATGATGGCCAAAGCTCTTAGCTCAAAAGGTACAAATAATGAAATCAAATACCATAACCCGGTGAATATAATACGCAGTAGTGTACAATATGCACCTCCCACTTTGGGTCTGAAAGTGGTGAAAAAAAGTTACTTCGGATGTATTATACGCATCAAAAAAATAAAAAATTGACCAAACAGTAATGCTGAGACTCAACAAAGCAGTTATACTTTGTATACATGCTCAATTTCATCGCGAAAATACACTAACCGGAAATAAGAAAAACACAATATTTTTTAGATACAGATTTATTCTAACTAATACATCGCGGTTATATCTTTATTTTATTATCAATGTTTTAAATAGACCTAGTATTGAATATTTTACCGTAAATAAAGTCAACTACTTTTAACAAGCGTTATATAATTGTTTAGTCATATTATAACCCCTGTGTAGTGAAAAATGGACAGTGTAAAGGTTAATGGAGAAAACAGACCTAATTATATTCTTGGAGGCCTGGAACATAATAAAATATGTGCACAAATAGTTGTGTTGTGTATAGTACACATAGCCTAAGGGGAGTGTCTGAGATACCCAAGATGTCAAGTGTTAGCGGTCCAGGGGAGCACAACAATGGCTTCAATTAACGGAATAGGTTATAGAATTATTTATATTCATGATTATTTGCATTAAATAAATTATCATTACATGATAATGGTCAAAATGAGCCAAATGGTGTGTAAGCTGTTTTCAAAGATCGGTTACAAAAAGCGCATGGCCATCCAATCCCGCATTGTATTAATAATTAACAGTTAATTGTAATGGCAGCGTACTCAGAGATAAAGAATAGGCAGTTCAAATGAATTTTTAAAGGCCATCTTGAAACAGTTTATTGATTAACAGACTTTATGTATACATTTTCTTTAATTACACACTATAACAATCATTTCCTAAGGGTTAAATATTAATATATATGTGATAATGAAATAATGTTATGATGTATAGCGGGGTATTGGTTCTGTCTGTGGTCAGCATAGATAATACCCCAGTATGATACCCGGGCTTCACCTAGGGTAAAAATATATCAAAATCCTATAGGGATGTATTATACACACCCCTTTCTCATGTTAAAAAATGCTGGGGAAAAAGTTTTACAGATTACGGTATGCATATCTAGACATTATGTTCTATTAAATACAGTTTCTAAACTTCTGTTGAGGGGTTTAAAAGGAATTGTGATGACAATTAAGAACAAGACAGACTGAATGACTACCAGCATCAAAAATATTGTACTCCCTACAGCAAACAAGAGGCCCATGGGCCACATCGCTCACCTGAGCAACAATAGGCATGATAAAATCAGCTTAATGGAGATCGACATAATACAAAATATCTGGACAATGTAGTAATACATGTAGATATTCTTGTGTTTATAATCAAGTCCCTTTTCTAACAGGATGATTTTATATTCATATCACATGTTGAGCATCGCAGTTCTCAACAAGATCCTAGACAATTGTTTATACATGGGATATAAACCTACATCAAACTCTGAACCCCTTGTGAGGCCCAAGAATTGTCCAGGGGCAAAAGTCTTAACAATTTTAAAGAATCACAAATTGGCAAAATGTTTGCATATAAGTAAAACCATATATATTATAACATTTCAGTTTTTGTGAATTAAAAATGTTTTCCTTTGTAAAATTGGATCCCGAATGTGGTCCCACCCTACTCCTCAAGATTTTTATTTTAACGAATTTGAATCTACACTACCCAAGGTTGCTTTTACTAAAGTTACAGATTTTCTAGACAAATGGTTTTGTAGAAGATTTTTCTCCATATATTCCTATGTCTCCCTCCCCCCTCCCCGTTGTGACCCCATCCTACCCCCGGGGATCATGATTTGAACAAACTTAAATCTACCTAGTCCTTACCTGAGGATACTTCCACATAAGTTTCACCTTTCCTAGCTACTTAGTTTTAGAGATTTTAAAGATTTATTCTATTCCTATGTAAAAATTCGATCCCCATTGTGGCCCCACCCTACCCCCAGAGGTCATGATTTTCACATCTTTGAATCTACACTTATTGAGAATTCTTCCACATAAGTTTCAGCTTTCCTGGCTGATTAGTTTCTGAAAAGAAGATTTTTAAAGATTTACACTATAAATTCCTTTGTAAAAATTTGACCTCCCCCATTGTGGCCCCACCCTACTCCCGGGGGTCGTGATTTGAACAAACTTTGAATCTACACTAGCTGAGGATGCTTCCACATAAGTTTCACCTTTCCTGGCTGATTACTTTCTGAGAAGAAGATTTCTTAAGATTTACTCTATATATTCCTATGTAAAAATTCAACCCCCCATTGTGGCACCACCCTACTCCCGGGGTTCATGATTTGAACAAACTGTGATTCTACATGAACACTAGCTGAGGGTGCTTCCACATAAGTTTCACCTTTCCTGGCTGTTTAGTTTCTGAGAAGAAGATTTTTAAAGATTTACTCTACATATTCCTATGTAAAAATTAAACCCCCCATTGTGGCCCCATCCAACCCCCGGGGGTTATGATTTCACAACTTTGATTCTACACTAGCTGAGGATGCTTCCACAAAAGTTTCAGCTTTCCTGGCTGATTAGTTTCTGAGAAGAAGATTCTAAAAGATTTACTCTATATATTCCTATGTAAAAATTCAACCCCCCATTGTGGCCCCACCCTACCCTGGGGGTCATGATTTTCACAACTTTGAATCTACACTAGCAGAGGATGCTTCCACATAAGTTTCAGCTTTCCTGGCTGATTAGTTTCTGAGAAGAAGATTTTAAAAGATTTACTCTATATATTCCTATGTAAAAATTTGACCCCCCATTGTGGCCCCACCCTACTCCCGGGGGTCATGATTTTCACAACTTTGATTCTTCACTAGCTGAGGATGCTTCCACATAAGTTTCAGCTTTCCTGGCTGATTAGTTTCTGAGAAGAAGATTTTTAAAGATTTACTCAATATATTCCTATGTAAAAATTCAACCCCCCATTGTGGCCCCATCCTACCCCCGGGGGTTATGATTTTCACAACTTTGATTTTACACTAGCTGAGGATGCTTCCACATAAGTTTCAGCTTTCCTGGCTGATTAGTTTTTGAGAAGAAGATTTTTAAAGATTTACTCTACATATTCCTATTTAAAAATTCAACCCCCCATTGTGGCACCACCCTACTCCCGGGGGTCATGATTTGAACAAACTTTGAATTTACACTAGCAGAGGATGCTTCCACATAAGTTTCACCTTTCCTGGCTGATTACTTTCTTAGAAGAAGATTTTTAAAGATTTACTCTATATATTCCTATGTAAAAATTAAACCCCCCATTGTGGCCCCATCCAACCCCCGGGGGTCATGATTTTCACAACTTTGATTCTACACTAGCTGAGGATGCTTCCACAAAAGTTTCAGCTTTCCTGGCTGATTAGTTTCTGAGAAGAAGATTTTAAAAGATTTACTCTATATATTCTTATGTAAAAATTCAACCCCCCATTGTGGCCCCACCCTACCCTGGGGGTCATGATTTTCACAACTTTGAATCTACACTAGCAGAGGATGCTTCCACATAAGTTTCAGCTTTCCTGGCTGATTAGTTTCTTAGAAGAGGATTTTAAAAGATTTACTCTATATATTCCTATGTAAAAATGAAACCCCCCATTGTGGCCCCATCCAACCCCCGGGGGTCATGATTTTCACAACTTTGAATCTACACTAGCAGAAGATGCTTCCACATAAGTTTCAGCTTTCCTTGCTGATTAGTTTCTCAGAAGAAGATTTTAAAAGATTTACTCTATATATTCCTATGTAAAAATTTGACCCCCCATTGTGGCCCCACCCTACTCCCGGGGGTCATGATTTTCACAACTTTGATTCTTCACTAGCTGAGGATGCTTCCACATAAGTTTCAGCTTTCCTGGCTGATTAGTTTCTGAAAAGAAGATTTTTAAAGATTTACTCTATATATTCCTATGTAAAAATTCAACCCCCCATTGTGGCCCCATCCTACCCCCGGGGGTCATGATTTTCACAACTTTGATTCTACACTAGCTGAGGATGATTCCACATAAGTTTCAGCTTTCCTGGCTGATTAGTTGTTGAGAAGAAGATTTTTAAAGATTTACTCTATATATTCCTTTGTAAAAATTTGACCCCCATTGTGGCCCCACCCAACCCCCGGGGGTCATGATTTTCACAATTTTGAATCTACACTAGCTGAGGATGCTTCCACATAAGTTTCAGCTTTCCTGGTCAAATGGTTCTTGAGAAGAAGATTTTTGAAAATTTCTCAAAATTTTCCAATAATTGCCAATTATCTCCCCTTTAAAGAGAGCGTGGTCCTTAATTTTCACAACTTTGAATCCCCTTTGCCTAAGGGTGCTTTGTGCCAAGTTTGGTTGAAATCGGCCCAGTGGTTCTGGAGAAGATGTTGAAAATGTGAAAAGTTTACGGACAGACGGACAGACAGACGGACAGACAGACAGACAGACAGACAGACGGACAGACGGACGACAGACAGACAAAATGTGATCAGAAAAGCTCACTTGAGCTTTCAGCTCAGGTGAGCTAAAAATGTTGTATAATATATGAATTAATAACTATACAAGAAAACATATCTCTTACCAGTGTTGAAAAAACTCCACAATTGTAGCCATCTGTTTGCATAGACAATTCTTGGTGGCACAGTTTCCAAGAGATTTGTTTCTCCAAACACCTCATACTCAAAAAATTTCTAAAAATTGAAAGTAATTTTCTCAGTATTCTCTTAATTTCAATATCAAAACACATAAAATCATAACTAGATAATTGTGGTGCTGGTCACTTCGCCCCAAAACCATTTACCTGTACACCCCATGCACGAGTGCCCTAAATTTTTTTGTAGTTCCCCAAATATATGTCTCACGAGCGCCCCAAGTAGGATTCACGAGCCCCAAACGTACGAGCGCCCCAAAATAAAAATCAATTATCTTATGAAATAATATATCCATTTCTTGTGGCAATTGTGCAATATTAATTTTTTTGTCTATTTACCATCTACATGTAAATCAAACACACAGCCCATTGGACCATCAAGTCACTTTTAATACAAAGTAATGATTTAAAAAGCATGCGTGGAAATTTACTCTTTATTTTAAGGAATACTTTGGATTCTTATAAACACTTGCATTCATGAGTAAATAAGTTTGTATGTTTAATTTTATCTTTATGGAGTCTCAATTACCTTTGTTAAATCGGATGGGATATTGCTGCTTTCTTTGTCTAGAGATGGTTTCAATCGTTTGTATATATTTCATTAAATTCTATTGTTTTTTCAACTTGAGAAAAAACCCTGGAACTAACACAGCTAGAATACACTCAAGTTACAGATTTTCTGCCTGATCGGTTTCTGAGAAGAAGATTTTTCTCTATATGTTCCTTTGTAAAAATTCGACCCCCATTGTGGCCCCACCCTACCCCCGGGGATTATGATTTCATCAAACTTGAATCTACCCTAACAGAGGATGCTTTCACACAAGTTTTAGCTTTTCTGGCCAATCAGTTTCTGAGAAATTTTGTAAAGATTTTTCCTTATATATTCCTATGTAAAAATTTGTTTCCCCATTTTGGCCCCACCCTTCCCCTGGGGTTCATGATTTGAAAAAACTTGAATCTACCCTACCTGAAGATGCTTCCACACAAGTTACAGCTTTTCTTGCCCATCAGTTTCAGAGAAGAAAATTTTTCAAGTTCTCTATATGTTCCAATGTAAAAATTGTGGCCCCACCCTACCCCCGGGGATCATGATTTGAACATGCTTGAATCTACCCTACCTGAGGATGCTACCACAAAAGTTAAAGCTTTAATGGCCAGTTGGTTTTGAGAAGAAGATTCTTGAAAAATACTACCAAATTTTCAATTACTTTTTGTTTTCTCCCCTTGAAAATAGGTGTGGCCCTTTATTTTCACAAATTTTAATTCCCTTTATCTACCCCTGCGAGATGAAATTCATGATTTTAAGAACTTTAATGAACCGTTCATGAAGTTTCATGACATATTCATGACTGGTTCATAACTGGTTCATAAAGGTGGTTCATGAATTTTATTCATGAATGTATTCTTAAAATGTAATTCATGAATAAATTATGAACATACAAGAATACAGGAAATACCTCCAGGTATAATGGTTGTAGGTATTGAACATTCATGAATTTTCATGAAGATCTATTTTAGGAAATTTATATAATTTCAAATAGTCTTTTATAAGTTTAACACAGTTTAATATTCAGAACATTATATGTTTTAAAAAAATGTATACATCTCAAAATATTATTAAAGCATAGTCTTCATGAACATTCATGAATATTCAAACACCTATATAAATGTGGCATCTTTAATTTTGAAAAAGAAAGATGTTATATATTATAGTTTCATTACTTATTTAATTCTGAAAACATGTAAATTCGTTGACAAAAACAAAGGTGAAATTATTTTAAAATTTGCGTGTTTCTTGGAAAAAAATGTTTGTATACATTGATTTCTAACTTGTTTGAAGTATATCAAGTTTTATAAAGACGTGGTCGGTTGTCAGTCTATCATAGAAGCATATATACACACAAGACGAAGTGCGTCTGTTTCTGGAAGAACGACAGGGAAAATGTTCCGAGCACATTCGGTTGAAATTTGGACCCCGTCGAGCCATTGCGGTTTATTTGTAAAAGGCATCACTGTTGCACACATTTGAAAGCAATTCATTCTGTGAAGTTACAAATCCGTTGCGCAAATATTTCGTTGAGAACTTCCAACCATGCATTTATGATTAGCTGTAAAAACTCCGACAACTACGCTCCGAGTTTCAAGGAGTCCGCCATTGTTTATGAGGTGTCATGTCGATTCGCCTCCGTTACAAAAACACACTGAACTTTAATTTGTCATAAACTTAATGTCAAGCAAAAATGAAAATTTTACTTTAAAACATTAATGCAAAATTATAGAAATAAAGTATGAAAGAATATTAAATTGAGTGTAAATTATTTTTTCAAGTTCCATAACCTTGAGATGTTCAAAAACGAAGGGGGTTGAAATTTAACAGACACAACTTGTGTAAACTAAACAATATTAAATCGTACGTTTCTTCAATATCTTATTATATAATAATGAAAACTTTACCACCTTAAATATAGTATTTATTTAAAGATATTCTTTTATTATTATTAACAATTATGTTAAAAATTATTTAACCAAATGAAAAGAATCTCAGAATATACATTCAGCGAGTTGTTTTGATTCTACAACGTCACTTCCGCCCAGTGATTACGCATTTTATTTTGAATGAAAGCAGACGGATCTTCCACATGAGCGTTGGCATAATTTTAGTATGGAACATGCAAGAAGATAATGCAGCAGATGTAGTTCAAAGTAATGATATTAAAGGTAATTTGGTATGTATATATCGAAATAAACTTTTATGTAAAGGAGTCAAAACGGAAAATTCAGATTTGTTCGCTTTTTTCAAACATTTCAAAATGGCGGTTTTTAATTTGTAGTGAAGTTCTTGTCTGACTAACTTATAAGTTTAACTACAAAGTTGATTATAACTTTTGATATACCTAAACCGGCGCAGTTACAAGATAAAGTTATACATAATGCAGATGTCATTTGAGTTAATGAATACAAACTTATTTCACTCTAGAATTATACAGAAAACCCAGAATATTGGACAGCTCTAAAGATAGTGATCATGGAACATAACTTTCAGTAAGTAATAAATAAATGCTATTGCAAATAATTGAAAATTTCTAATAAAATGGCAATAAATTTTTACAGATTTGAAAACAGTTACGGTTTCATCTTGTTTTCTTTTTTCTGCGATATCACTTTTTCTAGGGTAAGCACTCGCACTCTTAAGCTCTAGTGCAATTTCAGCGTTATCTTACTTAATAAAAATATTTGAATTAGAAAATAAATTATATGACGTGATTAAATGATTAGTTGATGTTTCAAATGACTATGTGTTAAACGACATGTCATAATTATACTGCTATTTGTCATATTATTTTTTACAGTACAGAGGTACGACTCTTCTGCCACCAAAGGAGCTATATCGTATGTGAAGCCTGGGAAGAATTGCCACCAAGAAGAATTGTCACCAAGACAAAAATAACACTCAAGTTACTCTGGGTTTGTAGAAATTTTTTTTTTAAGGATGGAGCATTTTACCTACCATGCAGTAAATGCACCTTGCAATATATGGCATACAAGTGAAATTAATATGACTATATGAGCAAATTAAGGCAAGGAAAATGCAACAAAGCAAGATATCATAAAGGACATATTGATAGTTAGCAACTAGTTATCATATTCTTATATCACATATATTTCAAATCATCGCATATTGGGATGTCAATTTCTAATATTGTAACATTTCTTTAAAGCTTACATGTGTTCAGTATTGATATCGTTACCTGTTGTTTTGCAAACTTTATTAAACTTGCTCATTATTTAAAGTGATAGTCAGTACATAAGAATATTATGTGATACTTTAGATATTGTCTCATTATTCTTCAATTATAATAAAGTATTTTATAGTCATTTTTATATGAGATTTTACTTTTTTATATACCAAATGTAGTAGGTAAGAATTTTCATGAATAGTTCATGAATTTTATTTATGAATTATTCCTGAATAAAATTCATAATCTTATTCATGAACAGTCCATGAAGATTCATTAAACTTATTCATGAATAGTTCATGAAGATCCCATGAACTTATTATTGGACATTCATCAATTGATGAATCTTCATGAATATAACTGTTCATGAATTATTCATGAAAAAGTTTGTTCATGAATATTCATCAACATTTTCTCATGAACAAAAATTCATGACTTTAAAATGTCCAATAATAAGTTCATGGGATCCTCATGAACTCTTCATGAACATTTCATGAATAGTATTCATGAATTATTCAAGAGAAAATCATGAATTGTTCATGATCATCTCGCAGGGGTAAGAATGCTATGTGCCAAGTTTGGTTGAAATCGGCCCTGTGGTTCTGGAGAAGAAGTCAAAAATGTTAAAAGTTTACAGACAGACAGACGGACAGGTGGATGGACAGACAGGCACCAGACAAAAAGTCAGATCAGAAAAGCTGAATAAATTATACCCACTGCAATTAATTGAAATACTTTTGGAAATTTTATGAAAACAATATCTATGAAAGCTGAACTCTCGACTCTGTATTACTACAAACCACTGCTTACATGCTACGTGTATTACTAGTTTGGATCAGCGTGGGATAGAAGCTCGACACATCATGTCTGTCAGTGGACACATTAGTCCGAAACGTCATTAAAGAGCTATTGAAGATGTGTAAGTGAAACCAAAAAACAAGAAATGTTTGATGTTTTATCATCTGTTGTTTACCCATCACCAAGCTAGAGCCAGAAGACCCAGTTGTTGTGTCAACAAATGCTTGTACCAATTCTTCAGAAAGTCACCTCTTGAATTTAGATAACTGTGAATTTGAGACTATCAGTACCAAACTATTGCTATCTGAAGTCCTTCATGATGAAAATGGTTCATATTTGTTTGCAAATGTTCCAGATGAAAAGGAGAATGTAACAAGAGGCCCATGGGGCCACATCGCTCACCTGAGCAACAATGGGCGTTCAAAAGATATTGTGCCATATGGCCCCTCAGTAGAATAACAAAAAATAAATATTGTAAAGTATTAGAATTTTACACTTATTTTTGCATACACATAATCTTTGACATTGTATCTTTATGGAATACTATTTTTACCCAGAATAAGAAAATCCTACGCAAGATATAAAACTAACATTTGGTAGGGGTACACTGTGATCAAAATATATGAGAACATATAGGTACATTTTCTTCCTCAACTACATACTAGTTATTGTATTTTTTTAAAAATATCATATAATAGTTATTGCATTTTATTAAATATCCTATAGATGTGAAGAAGAAAATTGTACTCCAATCCGCTCAATTCCTCAAATTAAAAACATTCAAAAGTTTATTTGTCTTCTCCATTATAATTAAATGACTGTTGTTTACCTGGCGTAAACTCGTGTGACTTTTATAACTTTACTCACATTTGAGTGATGAATACACTGGAATGAAAATTGTTGTCACGTGACATGTTAAAGAACTATAAAAATCAATGTTACAGTATTGACAGGCAAATCACTCTATTTTACTAAGGCACACCCATTATTTTCATCTTTATTCAAAAATAAAAATGGCTACAGACCAGGATAATTTTCCACTGTAATATTTTCTTAGGAATAGCAATAATTCCTTTATCCCCGCAAAAGAAATGTGTCAGAACTATGGAAATTGTTTAACAGTGTCGTTTTTATTTACTCATGTCTGAAAAACTATCAAAATTGATGTAGATTTCACATTATTCATTGTATAAAGAGGGGGCCCCAGAGAGTAGTTATATACAGCATATCATCCGTTAATTTTTTTGTACAAGTATTTAACAGGTCGAGACCACTAGATTTTGTGACGTCGGCATACATTTGCATACTAAGTTAGCTATCTGTTTACTTTTTTCGGCAGACCAATCAGGTGAATGAGTTGCAATGCATTGTGGGCTACTACGAGTTTTATTGTATACAATACGTATTGAAAATATATACCATTTTGAATTGTCTTTTGGAAACTCATTTTCAATTATTTTTCAGAATTTATGGAATAAATATGGAAAATTATGTCTGATCTTTCATTTCTATGCTCACATTTTAAAAATATTGCTTAGTAGGCCTTATATCAACCTTTTTAAATACCCCAATTGTCAATGTTCAAAAGAGAGGTATATGTCCTACTGAATTCGAAGCAGTGAGTACGTTTTTCACGTGATACGCCTGGTTTTGGGACTACATTAATTTAGTACATGCACATAGTAGTACATACATTTAGTACATAGAATACGCTTTGAAATTTTCTTCAGTGACAATTATGAGAATGCTTAGCAGTTACAAAATGTTTTGATGGTGCTTCTAGTGTTCGTTATACCGGTATTTCCAATCATGCAATTTCAAAAGCAATGTTTATTTCCCGGACATAGTCAACATGGTGTACGATGATTAAGTCACCAATAAACAATTATGCAGTTTTCCCTTATCAAAATCTGTTTGTACTTGTATGCGTATGATTGACAGACTGTTGATACTGATCAATTTTTGAAGCAACAATATAAAAACTAAAACAACAGTATTTTTCAATGTGAGCATGGAACAAAGTCTATGGTACGTAATCTTTCCTTTTTTACCTTTTAAAGTACAAAACAAGTTGTACAAATTTTCCGGCAAGCAATTAAATATTGTGCATAAAATCGACAAAAACCACGTGTGTCTGTTGAATCGTTAACACGTAGTAGACCGTCATGCTTTGCGACTCATTGATTGGATTGGCGAATCTGTTTGACGCTAATATTGTCACATGTTAAATAATGCTATCCATATAAGGTAGTGTACCCGACCTGTTTAACATTTAGCAAGACATTTCTAATGATCAACCAAAATTTCAGTGTCAATCGTAGAATTATAAGCAAGATACAGAGCTCACAATTCTGCTAGGTTTGAGTCATATTTTGTTCACATGAGTTAAAAATTATTACATTCAGCTTAAGATTTTTAACTTGGTATTTCCTATTCAGCATTTAAAGTGGGAAAAAAGAATGGCCTCAGATCTGTGTACATAGAATTGTGAGAAAATCTCTGTATCTTGCTTATAATTCGAAGCTTAACACTCAAATATAGTTAGTAAATAGAAATTGTAAACAATTAAACATAAGAAACATGCACTATAACAAATAAAGTGCACAATTTATTTTTCAAAATGAATCATATACATGTATATACCTACATATTTCCGTCAGCGATATATAACTCTTTTTAAATTTATGAATAAACTCGAGAAAATGCTAAGCAACTCAACAAAACACATTGCATTAATCTAATATTACGCAAAAGATCATACCGAATTACCGATAGAATGAATAGTATTTTAGTACTCTTTTAATACATCAGATTTTGCTTAATTTGCGCAGGTAAACAGTTAACTGGCTGATTTACCGAAGTCTCTGTTTGATTTGATACGTAAAAATTTACAAAATACAGGCGATAGTTCCCAGGTTACAAAGCATAGATAATGAAAACGAAACGAAAATCAAAACAAGCTAACACCACCGTCATATGTGAAAACTGTCAACGCATTGAAATATTTCACCTCAATTTACTTCACAAAATCGGCACCAATGTATTTTACATGTTTCAAAGATCCCCTTCGTACGCGAACTGTTGCACAACATTGTCAGATCGACCCGTTTATCTTAAACACGAGTCTTGGTAAAATGGGTGGGCAAACCCGGGCCGGGGCAAAATAAAAGCCGGGGCAGATCGGCAATCGTCAATTCCAAAATACGCATTGTTTTGCAGCAATATTTACAGCGAATACAAATATACTGGTCCGTAACATATCCTCAAAATTTTAATGAGATTGGCATATTAATAACTGCCAATCTTTTGTTTTGCCCCGGCCCGCGTTTGCCTACCCATTTTACCATGACTCATCATGCTCATGGAATACCGAACCCGAAGCTATAAACTGATTGAAACACGCCTTTCCTTTATTATTATTTTCGTAATAACTCAGATTTGAAACAGAATTAGCCCATAATTTTTGCAATTTATATTTTCCTTTCCATAAGGATTATTTATGCTAAATTACATTGAATTTGACTCGGTAGTTCTTGAGAAGAAGATTTTTAAAAATGCACCCCCCTTTTTCTACAGTTTCGAGGTTTTCTCCGCTTTGAATAAAGATCGGTCTTTCATTTTTGCAATTTATATTAACCTTCTCATAAGAATGCTTTGTGCCAAATTTGGTTGAAATTGGCTGAGCGGTTTTAGAGAAGAAGTTCAAAATGTTAAAAGTTTACAGACGGACAGACGGACAGACAGACAGACGGACAGACGGACAGACGGACGGACAGACGGACGACGGACAAAAGGTGATCAGAATAGCTCACTTGAGCTTTCAGCTCAGGTGAGCTAAAAATTGATCAAATGCCTCAAAACACTTGTCATACATGCCAACTATCCCGATTTTTGAGGGATTCTCCGGTTTTTACATCGTCAACAATACAAATCCCGATATCCCGATCAGGATTGCCAAAATAACCCGACATCCAAATTTTCAAAAACCTAACCAGTTTTACAACAATGTCCCAATTTCTATCTAAAATTTCAAATCCCGCGCTGCTTGTCTACGCTAACCAATCATTAAGAGGGATTATGACCGCCATTGCTGTTTACCTGTATCTTGTGTATCGTGTGTGTGGATATGTCGGGATGTGTGAATTGGTGTAATTACCTGTACGCTACCTGTGTCAGGGTGTTTGCAAACCTAATGAGGAGCATGTTTTGATAGTAATATTGATCAGGATAGATAACAAAATGCCACACTTTTTACACAAATTTCAACAAGTATGAGATACACCACTAAAGAAAAAGAAAATTATATCCCGATATCTCAGCAAGTGGGAGGCAGATTCCCGATTTTCGGGATGACTCTCGGGATCGTAATTGGATGACAATCATGTATATTGCCGTGCAATAGGTATGTTCAGCTTCTATATAGTACAATTGAATATATTTATTGACTATAAGGTAGATGGTCAACAGGGTACATTCTATTGTATACACATGACACCAGAACAGATTGACAGCCAATACAAGAATCTACAAGAAGAATAGATATGTTAATTAAACTTTATGAGTAACAAAAAATATATTTTTTTGAGAGATTTTATGGTAGACCATGGTGGATTAAATGACGTTACAAAGCACATGAAAACAGCCATCCATCAGGCCAGCATCAAATCCCAGAAATTAACACCTGCTGCTACCAAATTCTTTATGAAATCAAAATTGGAGAAAGACGAAGGTAACTAAATTTCCTTTAAATAAACTTTTTAAGTTAATATAAGTCAGGAAACAATTATAAATACTTAGTTTTTTCACTACCACTTTATACAGCAACTTGACCCTTAAATGCTTTTTCACATTTAAATAAACTTTTTAAGTTAATATAAGTCAGGAAACAATTATAAATACTTAGTTTTTTCACTACCACTTTATACAGCAACTTGACCCTTAAATGCTTTTTCACATTTAATATAATGAATTATTCATTTTATTTTGTATATGTCAAGAGAGCAGAGGTCCTGTTTGCCAACTGCATTGCAGAACTTAGTGCTTTTTGTGCTGCTATACCATACTATTTATTGTTTGTTGAGATTTTAAAGATTGTTGAAAATAAAGTTATGTTCTTTATTCTTGATTTCACTTGAAAGAGGAGATTGATTGATAAACACATTAGGATAAATGATAAATAGATAAAGAAACAGATGAATTTCTAAGAGTTCAATTGTTTATGCAAAGCAATTACACGACAAAATGCCGCGAAATTTCCTTCTAGGAAAATGCCGCGCGTAAAATTCCTCATGGAGATTTTCAAAAGTTGGCATGTATGTCTTGTGGCCCATTATTCAAAAATGTCAGTCAAGTGCACATTCACTATTACTTGGGAAAAGAACAACAAAAGTAAAGAAGAAACTGTAAAGTTCTTTATTGAATTCTACAAATGATTCTAAGATGGGTTTTTGACTTGTTAATTGAACATTCAAATTCAATGTTTTTGTTGCTAAAACTGATATATTCAGAATATGCATTATTCCGTTGAAATAAAATGTTATCTATGTGTAAAGAAAACTATTGTTATTATTGTCGCTATAATAAAACAATTGATCACCCTTCATGAGGTCAACATGGTGAATGATGCCCCTTGACCTGACCCATTCGATGACCTGACCTGACCTGACCTCAGCCGTTGTCCTCAGTCAGGTCAGGTCTCGGGTCATCATTTCACCATGTTGACCTTATGAAGGGTTATTAATTGTATAATAATATCCATATAATTCAATGCTTAATCTGCAGTTATGTCTCCCTGTGAAGCACTGAGCACCCTCAGCATTACTTCATGCAGTTTCAGATTGCAATAAAAAGAACTTACAAAACACCTCATATTTAAATGCACCGCCGTAATATTGACCTTTACCACTGATCCCTGTATTTCAAATACTTCATTGTACATCAGCTTTTCATGGTATTTTCATATAGATATTTATTTTCATAAATTGAATCTGTCTACGATATACGTGTAATTTTTTTTTCAAATTTTATTCAGTTTAAGCCATGGGTAGTTTAATCATTTCATGACATTATTTTATTAAAAATGACGTCTGTGTTTCATTTTTTCCTCAAAATAGTGTCATATTGTAAACTCTGTAAATAAAAATGTATGATAGATATTGGAAAAAGAAAAACAGCTTTGAAAAGCTAAAAGTCTACACTATCTTTGATCAAAGTATGGTGATTTTTTAGGATAAGGCAAATTTTGATGATTCGTGGCTCTAGCTCTTTAATGCAAATATAAGGCTGCATATAAATATAAGGATAATATAAAATGTTTTATTCATTCTGATGTATTTTACCGAGTTTCTCCTATATGGACTAATAAGATGATACATTTAAGTGCAGTCTTTTCATACAGCCTTCGGCATATCGGAGTATCAATGGCATAATTCTTGACTAATTATACTCGGGCTCGCTCTTCAAAGAATTCAAACCATGTGACGTCAGTAGTATATATAGCACTGCCATGTATCTATCACTCATATTTTTCTTGGCGCACAAAGTGCGGGCTCAGCTCAACTTACGGTTTGTTATCATATTAAAACTGAGACGTTGTCTTTGTTTTTAATGACTTAACTGCTTGAAATTTACGCTGGTGTATATTTCTTATACACACATGGTTCCATGTGAATTTCTTTGTTGACAATTTTACATGTCATCTTGTAACGAATCTGGGGACGAAGTCCTCTCTGTAATGGCAGACTCTGATAATGATTCGTTTGACGGTTTCGATAGCGATGCTATTCGAGAAGCAGAAAAAAGACTTGCTAAGAAATTGAACGAAGTTAAAGCAGTTACTACAGCTAATTCTGCCACAGGACTTGAACAATAATGATAATGACCATTTCTTTGCTGATAATGAATCAGAGAAAAACATAGAATTAAGTGATTGGGCAATACCAGATTGTTTTAGTTCAGATAAGAAAGGGAAAGATATTGATTCTAAACTGGCAGAAATGGTCAATACTTTGTGTATTAAAGAGGGTGAGACATCAAAAATAACTGAAGATTAATTGCAATAATTTAGTAGCACCTAGGGTCAATATGGACATATGGAACATTTTACCAAAATTTGCCCAGAGTCGTGATTCTGGTTTTCAAGCAGTGCAAAAAACCATTGTTGCGGGTATTACACCTATACTCAGAATTGCTGAAATGATGAAGACAAATGATAAGTTCAAAGAGATAAGAAATCTGTTAATTTAAAAACAGTCAATTATCAATTATTGTAATTCAATCTACCAAATTTCTCAAAAGAGACGATTTTTGATGAGAAGGGTTTTACCCAGTAGATTCCAAGACATATGTAATACATCTCAGCCCATGTCAGAACTATTGTTTGGGGGCGATATTCAGAAAAAGATCAAAGAATTGTCAGACTTTGATAAATACAAAAGGGACAGGCCAAGGAATAACTCTTTTTATACTAACACAAGAGGAAGAAAGAATATTTCCCTTACAATTATAATTATGGTAGAGGTAGAGGATCAAACAGACCTTTTTTAGGGGGAAGAAATGCATACGGCAGAGAGATGAGAAATGTGGACAGAAGAGGAAAGAACAGATTTTAGAGAAAGATGTGATTAAGGTAGGGAGACTAAAAAATTTCGTTCATAAATGGAAGAAAATAACCAATGATCAATGGGTGTTGAAGACAATTCAAGGTTATAAAATTTCCTTTAATGAATTACCATATCAGAAAAATAAACCTTCTCAAATAGCTTTTGATACATACGAAACATCTCTTGTTGATGAAGTGACTGAATTGTGGAAAAAGGGGGCAATTAGAGAAATTGACCTTAGTGACAGTCATTTTTTATCTAATATATTTGTGGTTCCAAAGAAAAATGGAAAGCTTAGACCCGTTATCAATTTACGATCTTTAAATGAATTTGTTACATATGAGAAGTTTAAACAAGAAAATTTGGGTCAAATTTTAAATCTCATTTAGAAAGGAGATCATTTTTGTAGTGTGGATTTGAAAGATGCATATCTAAGTGTACCTACTGCAAATGAATATCAAAAATATTTATGGAAAGATTCCATTGTTTTGACGTACTTCCTTTTGGATTGTCTTCAGCACCCAGAATTTTTACAAAGATATTAAAGCCTGTGTATGCTTATTTTAGATCCATGGGTATCAGATGTACTTATTATCTAGATGATTCATTAATAATGAACAAAAATATAGATGATTGTAGAAAGAATACTCAGGTTATTATGAACACATTGAATACTTTGGGATTTCAAGTGAATTTTGATAAATCTGTGTCAGAACCCACTCAAATTATTGAATTTTTTGGGTTGATTATAGACTCCAGAAGTTTTAAGGTATTTTTACCAAAGGAAAAAATTGAGAGATTATTAGAAGTAGCAAGAAAAATAATGGAAGAAAGGTTTATTAAAATAAGAGATTTAGCTACTCTCATTGGTTTAATTATTCATGCATGTAATGCCATCTCCCCAGGTCAGCTTTATTATAGATCGTTGGAAAGGGATAAAATTAAGGCATTAAATGAAAATGACAAAGATTATGAAGGTCAGGCGACTTTATCTACTTTAAGTAGACTTGATCTAAACTGGTGGATAGAAAATATTGAGTTAAAGAATGGCAAACTTATAAGACTATCTCATGTAGATTACTGGATAGAGACAGAGGCCTCTCTTAAAGGCATGGGGGCTGTATTGGAGATAAGAATTTTAGCAAAAGTTGGTCATCAGTGGAGGAGAAATTTCACATTAATTACCTCGAATTATTAGCTTTAAAATTCTTCTTTAAAGAGAAATATAATGTTCATATTGGAGTGAAATGTGGCAATACAACAGCCATTGCTTATGTCAATAATATGGGTGGTATGATTTCACAAGATATGGATTATTTAGCAAGAAATATTTGGGAATGGTGTTTTAAATGAAATATTTGGGTGACGTGTCAATACTCGCCTGGTAAATCAAATGAACTAGCAGATTATTTTTCACGAGAAACATCTAGTTCAGCAGAATGGTCATTGAAAGCAGAAATATATGAAAGAATTTTTAAACAATATTTTTGTCCTGTAGTTGATCTTTTTGCATCATTTGCCAATCATAAAATTGAAAAGTTTGTTACATGGAAATATTGTCCACAAGCATGGAAAATCGATGATTTTTCCTTTACATGGAAGAATCTAAATCCATATATATTTCCACCTTAATTTTCATCTATTGGGGAAAAGTTTGAATAAAATAATTGAGGATAAGGTCGATAAAGCTATAGTAGTGTTTCCAGTTTGGAAATCTCAATCTTGGTTTCCTTTACTTCTCTCAATGCTCATTTCTGTTCCAGTTAGGCTGCCAAGGCACACAGATTTAATGACAGATGGAGAGTGGAAACATCTCCTCAACAAAACAATAGTACTAGCCGCAGCACTTATATCTGGAAAACATTGGAGAATCGAGGATTTCCAAAAGACATTAGACTCGTCCTGCTCTCATCATGCAGAAAATCAACAAGGAAGCAGTATGACCTTGCCTGGAAAAATTTCATCATTTGGTGTGATAAACGGAATAGATCTGCAAATGAAATTACTGAGAAAGAACTAATGTCATATTTGTTTAGTATCTTCAAAAATGGAAAATCATATTCCACGATTAATACTCATAAAGTGGCAGTGACTCAAACTTTAGCTCTGAATGATGATAAATGGAGTAAGAATTCTATATCTTTAACTAAGTTTATGAAAGGATTGTTCAACCTGAGAACATCTTTACCGAAATACAAGTTAACATGGGATGTGTCTAAAGTATTAACCTTTTTGAAAAGTTTGTTTCCTTTGGATTCTTTGGACATTAAATTTCTTACATTGAAACTGTGTACCTTGTTAGCATTGACTACGGCGGCTAGAGCTCAGGATACATTAGTGTGTATGAATATTAAGAATATGTGTTTAAATTCAGATAGTGTTGTGTTTTATTTTACGTCATTGTTGAAAACGTCCAGACCAGGAAGGTCTTATTCTATTTCATTGCAAAAATATAGTGATAAGAAATTATATGTTGTGTCAACACTTCATGAATATCTCAAAAGAACGAAGAAAAGGAGAAAGTGTGATCAACTTTTAGTGTCATATAAGACTTTCAATAAAGTATCAACTAGTACAGTGGCAAGATGGATCAAAGACGCTATGAGAAGTGCAGGAATAGATATATACGATTTCCTACAAGTTCTTACTTCTCTTATATGTTGAATTTTGGCAACTTAACCTATTTTTTCTGAATAAAGGCAGTTGTTAAAGTCTCTGCACTCAAATATTTTTTCCTCTAAAAATAAATAGCTTTAATACCGTAATCAATATGATAGTAAATGCATGCAAACATTTTTATTGCATGTGTTATTACTAAATTTCAAAAGTATTATATTTTAGTTGATATCGTTATTTACTAATCAGAAACACTTACTACATTTGTAGTACATCAAAATCTATGCTGTGAAATATACGCGAAAAGACGACGCGCGATGCTACCGCTTTTCAGTTCAAAATCTACCTATTTTTCATCACTGGAGGTTAACATGTATGTTGAAACAGTCTTAAATTGTTCTTTGAATAAATGGTTGATCTAATTTATTGTCAATTCTTTGAACATGCTATTGATACTCCGATATGCCAAAGGCTGTATGAAAAGAATGGGGACCTCATCCAAGCATACCCTGGATGTGATGGATGAGGGACATTCTTGGAGTACAGCCGGAGGCTGAGGAGTATCAACTTTCCCAACCCATGTGAAACATTCATGCCCTCCACTAGTTTCTAATTGACAATAAATTTTCTTTAAATTATGAGTGATAGATAAATGGCGGTGCAATATATACTACTGAAGTCACATGGTTTGAATTCTTTGAAGAGCGAGCCCAAGTATAATTAGTCAAGAATTATGCTATTGATACTCCTCAGCCTCCGGCTGTACTCCAAGAATGTCCCTCATCCATCACATCCAGGGTATGCTTGGATGAGGGGCCCATTATCTTTTACAGCTGAGAAAAGGACACAACAGCAGATAAACAACTTTGGCGCAAAGATACAAGTGCACCAATGCTGGCAATTCAATCAGTGAGATTTTATTCGTAAATATTGACAAGAAATGCAAAAAGATACAGAGGTCAGTATGTGCTTGTCTACTTCTGATTAGATTTGTGCAGCATAAATTATATTATCCATCTTACTCTTTCCTGTTATCTAATATCGAATTTGTTTGTGAATTTTATTTGCATGCCCTTGCACTAAGCCATTTTCATTCATTGAATACCCTTTCCTTGTGACGTCACCAGGTGGCGTATTTGAACAAAAGTTCATTCATGCAAAAGTCAACAACATTGTGCAAACAATTTCTATATGTAAAAGGCAATTTGACTGAAGTTTAATCAAAAACATTTAATTTCAAAATGACTCCTTTATTCACCAGTTTTTATGTACATTTTTTTTTAAAGTTGCCTTAATTAACTCAACACCAGCACTGAACTTTACCTGAGAATGTTTCTTTTCACATTTATAAAAATGCCAACAATTTTTAACAATTTATACTGTAAGAAGATGCAGCCATTCATTTTAATTAACAGACTTTAATTCCTTTTAATCAAGCATGATTTGGTTTGGTAGATTAGTGATACATGTGCTTAAAAAATACTTCCAAAATTTAGATTAATTGTTACCTCCAATAATGTAGTACTTTATTGGCCCTTTCTTTTGAGAATCCCATGGAATCAAGGAAGTAGAAGTTTCCTTCACAAGGCCGCAAAATCTACATCAAAATAAATACAAATATTTACATCCTCTATGTTTTCTCCTGTATTTCTTAAGCAAACCAACTATTATTTGATATCAATAACTATTCTCAATCATTCTCAAACAACAGTTAACTCTATCAATTAATTAAAGGACATCTTCATTGATGATTGGCGCCAAATAATTTTGATAGACTAGTTGATTAGTGCATTTGGTGTGGTACATATACAATTTCAAGAAGAGAAAATATGATCTTTGTCGACATTAGTTTTTTTTTATTATGGTTCTAAGATTGAGACACTGCATTTTATCATCACTGTAAGCATCAAATGACCTACAATTATTATAATTTGTACAGTTTTTTTTATTTGGAGATGTGTTGAGCATGTTGAACAGTCAGTTGACCCTTTGGCTTTTAAGGTTGTGGCAGATGTGGTTCCTAATGAGGTTCATGTTGATGTTCCACACAAGTTTCAGCTTTTCTGGCTGATTAGTTTCTGAGATGACGATTTTTAAAGATTTACTCTATATATTCCTATGTTAAACTTTGACCCCCCATTGTGGCTCCACCCTAACCCCGGGGATCATGATTTTCACAACTTTGAATCTACACTACCTGCGGATGCTTCCACACAAGTTTCAGCTTTCCTGGCTTAATGGTTCTTGAGAAGAAGATTTTTGAAAATTTCTCAAAATTTTTCATTAATTTCTACTTATCTCCCTTTGAAAAAGGGTGTGGCCCTTAATTTTCACAACTTTGAACTCCCTTTGCCTAAGGATGATTTGGGCCAAGTTTGGTTGAAATTGGCCCAGTAGTTCTTGAGAAGATTTTGAAAATGTGAAAAGTTTACGGACGGAAAGACGGACGGACAGACGGACGAGACAAAATGTGATCAGAAAAGCTCACTTGAGCTTTCAGCTCAGGTGAGCTAAAAATTGTGACCCAGTAAAAATATTTTAAATATAATATATTTTGCTAGTGGAAATGATGATGATGAAGGAAAATGAAATAAATTCAATAAAGTAGAAGATAACACGTTTATGTTCAAATTAATTGCATTTAAGAAGCATGCATAGCATGGAGTAAATCAATTCAACAAAAATTACAACATTTATGAGGGCCCACCAGAATTTGCGAAGGTCCACCAAAAATTCTTGACCAGTGGACCTACGGTCCACCGAAACAAGAGGCCCATGGGGCCACATCGCTCACCTGAGCAACAATGGACGTTCAAAAGATATTGTGCCATACGGCCCCTCAGTAGAATAACAATCAAAGGCCTGAAGGGCCACAATGGCGTCGAGTTGACATTAATTTGAAGAGTAAAAACCTGAATATTATTTTTAAATTCAAAATAAACCCCTCACCTAACAAAAATGCATATATTTTTTTTTATTTGTGTTGTTTATGGTTCTCCTTCATTGATCACACATACATTTAGGTACTATAGATTAAAAAAAAATCCATTAAACAAAGTATGATCTTATATGATTGTACTCGAGATCAACTTTTCTTATTGTTTTGCTGGAGATTAATGTTTATAAAAATTGAGTCGGATGGTCAATTTTAATAAAACAGATATTTTATATGGATTTTATGCAGTCAACTTAATACGGAAAACTCAAAATGAAGTATGATTTTTTTTTCAGATATCATTCTAATTTTGTTATTGACCCTTCATTTAGAAAATTGGTATCAATTATACTTACTATTTAAAACAAATATAAAGACAAATACATTAGTTGACTACTTTCAAATAAATAAAAATTATGTTTTTTATCACATATTTCATTAAATTACAATTCATTACAATTTGACTCACCTAATTCTTAAAAAAAATTGAATGCTAGTTAAAAATATCTTAGAAGTTAAAATTTTTTCAGATATTTTTTCTCTATTCAAATAGAATATATTTGTATATCAAAAGTATGATTGTATTTAATTCTTTATATTGTATACTGCTGATAAACACTCTGTTTCTTATTATCAATTTGATTTAAAATTCACATGGGTCCAAATGACGCGGGCCGAAAAGAACAGGGGTAGAAATAAGAAAGCACCCATTACTGTTGTTTACGAAGTGAAAGTAGAGGGTTTAGAATTACTTTTGGTGTAGATATATCACCATTGTAGGAAGTTTTGTTTCTAAAAGATCAACATCTGTGCATTGTTAACATTCGATTTGGAAACAAAATAATCTGTTTTGCAGGCAGGTATGTTTCAAAAACAAATTGAGTATGTAGGCCTAACCATGCTAACTATCGCATGTTCTTCGGTAAAAGTGTATTCATCCGCCGAAACACAGATATATTGTTTACAATAAAATATTAACATTATCAAAGACCTCAACAATTTCTGTATCTGCCAACTTGTTTTGTTGACGTACAGTTCTGCTCAAAATGGAAGTATGTCATCTTTTTTTCTTCGAACACATAAGAAAACTTTGCACTCATTTGAGTTGTTTGGCTCCTTAGAATTGGCAACTTCCGGCCGTACGATCCCTAGATGGCTTTCGAGCTTTGCTCGACGCCATAAAAAATAAATATTGTAAAGTATTCGAATTTTACACTTATTTTTGCATACACGTAATCTTTGACATTATATCTTTATGGAATACTATTTTTACCCAGAATAAGAAAATCCTACGCAAGATATAAAACTAAACATTTGGTAGGGGTACACTGTTAACTTCCAATTCCCTATATTTTCGTTCTGCCCCCCCCCCCCCCACTTTATAAAGCGATCAAAATATATGAGAGCATATAGGTACATTTTCTTCCTCAACTACTTACTAGTTATTGTATTTTTTTTTAAATATCATATAATAGTTATTGCATTTTATTAAAAAACATCCTATAGATGTGAAGAAGAAAATTGTACCCCAATCCGCTCAATTCCTCAAATTAAAAACATTCAAAACATTTTGTCTTCCCCATTATAATTAAATGACTGTTATGTTTACCTGGCGTAAACTCGTGTGACTTTTATAACTTTACTCACATTTGATTGATGAATACACTGGAATGAAAATTGTTGTCACGTGACATGTTAAAGAGCTATAAAAATCAATGTTACAGTATTGACAGGCACATCACTCTATTTTACTAAGGCCCACCCATTATTTTCATCTTTATTCAAAAATAAAAAATGGCTATACAGACCAGGACAATTTTCCGCTGTAATATTTTCTTAGGAATAGCGATAATTCCTTTATCCCCGCAACAGAAATGTGTCAGAACTATGGAAATTGTTTAACGATGTCGTTTTTATTTACTCGTGAAAAACTATCAAAATTGATGTAGATTTCACATTATTCATTGTATAAAGAGGGGGCCCCAGAGAGTAGTTATATACAGCATATATCATCCTTTAGTTTTTTTGTACAACATTTAGCGAGACATTTCTAATGATCAACCAAAATTTCAGCATCAATCGTAGAATTATAAGCAAGATACAGAGCTCACAATTCTGCTAGGTTTGAGTCATATTTTGTTCACATGAGTTTATTACATTCAGCTTTAGATTTTTAACTTGGTATTTCCTATTCAGCATTTAACTTGCAAAAAAAGAATGGCCTCAGATCTGTGTACATAGAATTGTGAGCAAATCTCTGTATCTTGCTTATAATTCGAAGCTTAACACTCAAATATGGATAGTAAATAGAAATTGTAAACAATTAAACATAAGAAACATGCACTATAACAAATAAAGTGCACAATTTATTTTTCAAAATAAATCATATACATGTATATACCTACATATTTCCGTCAGCGATATTAAACTCTATTTAAACTTATGAATAAACTCGAGAAAATGCTAAGCATCTCAACAAAACACATTGCATTAATCTAATATTACGCAAAAGATCATACCGAATTACCGATAGAATGAATAGTATTTTAGTACTCTTTTAATACATCAGATTTTGCTTAATTTGCGCAGGTAAACAGTTAACTGTCTGATTTACCGAAGTCTCTGTTTGATTTGATACGTAAAATTACAAAATACAGGTGATAGTTCCCAGGTTACAAAGCATAGATAATGAAAACGAAACGAAAATCAAAACAAGCTAACACCACCGTCATATGTGAAAACTGTCAACGCATTGAAATATTTAACCTCAATTTACTTCACAAAATCGGCACAAATGTATTTTGCATGTTTCAAAGATCCCCTTCGTACGCGAACTGTTGTACAACAAACTAATTCATCATTGTCAGATCGACCCGTTTATTTTAGAAGTATGGAATACGAGTCTTGGTAAAATGGGTGGGCAAACCGGGGCCGCGGCAAAATAAAAGCCGGGGCAGATTGACAATCGTCAATTCCAAAATACGCATTGTTTTGCAGCAATATTTACAGCGAATACAAATATACTGATCCGTAACATATCCTCAAAATTTTAATGAGATTGGCATATTAATAACTGCCAATCTTTTGTTTTGCCCCGGCCCGGGTTTGCCAACCCATATTACCATGACTCATGGAATCTCGAACCCGAAGCTATAAACTGATGGAAACTTGCCTTTCCTTTATTATTATTTTCGTAATAACTCAGATTTGAAACAGAATTAGCCCATAATTTTTGCAATTTATATTTTCCTTTCCATAAGGATTATTTATGCTAAATTACATTGAATTTGACTCAGTAGTTCTTGAGAAGAAGATTTTTAAAAATGCACCCCCCCCTTTTTCTACAGTTTTGAGGTTTTCTCCGCTTTGAAAAAAGATCGGTCTTTCATTTTTGCAATTTTTATCAAACCTTCCCATAAGAATGCTTTGTGCCAAATTTGGTTGAAATTGGCCGAGCGGTTTTAGAGAAGTTCAAAATGTAAAAAGTTTACAGACAGACAGACAGACAGACAGACGGACGGACGACGGACAAAATGTGATCAGAATAGCTCACTTGAGCTTTCAGCTCAGGTGAGCTAATAGAAAAGTTAGTGTCAAACCTTGTTAAGTCATGTTACTTTGTAAGGAAATCATAGCTTAATAGGTTAACAGCAGTTACTTGATACCATGTACATGTATAACCAATAAATTGTCAGTATGAAATATCAAACATTTATGGCTAAGATTCAGCATCCAAACCTGTCAAGTGCATAAACATCTTAGGATGCACTATCTATGAAAGTTTGGTTAAGATAGGATCAGTAAGCATAGATACTGGCATCAAAGGGCACCTGCTCCTAAAATTTATACTCTTCAATAAACCTTAACCTGAAGCATTTAAAATTAACCTCCAGCATTTAAAATTCATGGCTCAGACTCAACATCCAAGCTGAGGAAATAGCATAACCTTCCCCTGACATTGTCTCTGTGAGCTAAAAAAATAAGTGAAACAACATACCATGAGTACCCAGTGTGATCCTCTCAGTTGACACACTCCTAGAACAGTGTCATAATATGTCAGGACATGCTAAAACAAGAAAGTTAAATAAATTATTGAAGCAAATTTGCCTAATAAATTACATCTTATATTCAATTCATGCACTTTTCAAATTCTGTCTTTTAACTTCAAATATTTATATCCTCTAAATATTTTCCTATTCATCCTTAAGTGTTAAGAAAACTGTTTATTATATACATGGAGTTCAAAGGTTTTATCATTTTGTAAATTGAAACTTTTGTGAAAGACATCAAAGAGGTGTAGCACAATTAACACGAGGGTCAATCAAAAAATACAAAGACAATGTGGCTGTTTATCGTATATTTTTCAGTAAAGTCATTTTAACTTTCAGATTAATTTATGCAATAATACTAATTTCATTGATATAAGAAGTTTCGTTCCATTTGATGCAAATGTATTTTTGATACCCGATTTTAAATTCAACATGTTTTGTCACCACGGCGCATGGTAATGTTGAAAACATAATGTGAAGATGACGCATGCACAGTTAGTTAATAGAATTATCAAATCTTTATATTACCCTGAGTCTTTTGTGCTCTTCACCATACAATTTAAATCTGCGATATTTCACTTGACATCTAATTTGTTCACATTTTATCAAAATCATAAGTTAGTCCCTCAAAGTTTTCTTATTTTTGACCGCATGTCTCTTCATTTACAGTAAGGAAATCCCTGAATGTCTGATGACGTTGTTCATTTTTTAATCAATGTTCACAGATATTCTACTTTCTTTCTTACTGTTTGATGTTCAAAATACATTTACCACAACCCCACAAAATGTGTTAAACACAACGTGCAAATAATTTTTTACTTATTCTTTTTCCACAATTGAGCATTTTCACAGTTTTTATCGGCTTTTTACCGAGTTAGATACATACTGCTCATACTTTTCGTTGTGCCGTGATGTCCGGCGACATCCATGTTTTTAGTCAATTTTAAAGAGGACTACATGTCTTTCATTGCTGATATCTGTTCAACAAATCTATATATCCTGTCATTATTTGGTACATAGAATATCATGACAATTTTTTATTCTAGGTTTCAATACTAGTTAGTTTTAACCCCAATCTATAAGTACTTGCGTAATATAAGGAATTTACAGTATATTATTTCATTTCAAACTATTCAAACTATATTTGATAAATCATGTCTTGAAACAAGTTACATTTTATTCTATGTACCAAAATCAAAGACCAGAAAAACGCTTAATCGGTTAATCTGATTATTTTTCTCTGACAAATTGACTATCAGATTAAGCGGAACCCTCTGTAATTTAAAGCTGAAGGTCACATGACACGTTCCTCAATTTTATATAACTTTTTCCAGGAATTTGTTAATGGTTTACTACTACTTCGACAAGCTTTCTTGCAAAAAATTAGGGTACCTTACCAGGCATTTCTGCAAAATACTAGAGTATGCAATTTCCTATATAATTTTCTTGAAAATACGCTTGAATTGCCGATATAAAAATAAATACATCTACAGCACAGCGAAATTCACTATATTAGAACAATATCTCCGCCGGGGCGGGACTTTGAACTCACGACCTCTAGAACCTATACGCTTTTGGCAGTGAGCCGCCACGGTTCTAACCACTCGACCATCCAGGATATATAATGAATTACAAATGTACCAATTTTCAGTGAGTTTGAACCATTATTTCAAAAGTTATAGACTGTATATGTTGCTAAACTGTACTTATTCATGGTTGGAAAATTGTATTAAAATGTACTGTAAATGTGACAGCTTTCATAATGGGAAGTTTAAATGGCCTTAAAATGTTAAAATACATAAAATAAAGGATTGTGATGAATTTCTTTTAAAAATTGCTTTATTATATAGAAATCAGTAAAAAAAAAAAAGTAATGTTGGAATGGAGAGCAGTTGTCGCTATAATTGACATGATAGTGTACCTGTGTTAGCTCCTACAGCATGAACAAAATATTTGCAACATACCAATATTTAAGTTCAATTTGAATGTTTACATATTAATCTTCAAATTTAAACAAAAATTACATGGATTAAACCATAAAAACCTCGAGGGTGGAGAAACCTTAAAGGACATATCGCATGTTTTTCAATTTTCATAATTTTTTTAATAAAATGATTCTATACTCATTAAAAATGAAGTTTATCATGGTTTACACAAAATAATCTGGCTAATTCGTTAGTTTGAAAGCGATGAAATTCAAATGTCGCGATATGCATATTTTTTCTCTCGATCTACCCGCCATTACGTGTCACATGCGACCTCGAGCGAGAAGGTGCTGTTAGCCATCTATGTAAATTGGATTAGATTTAAACGACAATTAAACATAATTATCACCTATGAAATTGCCGATAATGGGACATGATGGTGTTTTGCGTCTCCTGCGGGTGTTCTAGCTATCCTAAATGGGGATTTGAACTGTTGTTTTTTTAGTTTCCCTTATGGAAGTAAGCGGAAATATTGTACCAAACAGGGGCCTATCTGTCGACGAGAGGATTTATAAATAAATATTTAATAAATATATTACTAATTATATGGTATATTTTTGTGATATTAGTTTCGTAAACAAATCGTATTTATTTTTCAAAGAGAAAAATAGAAATTTATGAACAGAGGCCTGTGTACTAAACGCAAGTTCATCGGAGGAAAATAACAAGAGGACGCCATTTTGGATAAAGCCTCGCTTCATTAGCTGTTTTCTTATTGATATTGTTAAACTATACATACATGTATGCGTACGTTTTGTATAAATGATTACTTTATTATATCCCACCTCTGCAGAAATTATAAGTACGGTATGTGAGATTTCTGCGAGTTTAATTTCTTGTGGGAGAAGTCAAGGAGTTGTTGATATTGAATGTTTATGCGAGAAATAGACAAAGTTTGTTGATATACATTTTTACGTAAATAGATAAAAACGGAGTTGGGATCTTACAGAAAAAACAATTAAGGAAAACGTTTTTTCCTGCTATATATATTTATATATACAGTGTAATATGAAGTAAAGAACCTTAGAAAGTTGTGACCAGTTACGGCCGAAGAAACAATTAAACTTCTTGTGCACCACAGTTTTACAACAATGAACATTCCGAGTCGTAAAGAACGCCCCAAAACAAAACTTTTGTAGATTTTTATTAAATAAACACCTGTAACCGATATTTTTTAGCTAAATTCCTTAATAAGTGTTTACCATGTTTACAAGTCGATCAATTCGAACGCCATTGTCGAGTTTATCGTTACTTCTTCAACTAAAACATCGTTTTTTACCCGTACTGGTGGCTCAAACATGTACGACTGAATAATAAGATTCTTTTAATTTAGTCAACATGAAAAAAAACCATCGTACATGGTGATAAAATGTCTAAGATTTAAAGAAGATAATGCTAATCCTACAATTTGTTTACAATCAGCTGTTCGAAGAAGGTCGCATGTGACGTCACCGTACCCGCTATCTAATTAACAAGTTTTTATACGATCGGGGCTATGATTTAAATTGATATTATGGCTAATTACCACTTTTATACAGCTAACAAACTGTTAGAAGTACATTGTAATTAATATATACACAAGGAAGGCAAAAAATGTAAAATGTCCCATACTTTAGAAACATGCGATACGTCCTTTAACACTCAAATATGGTTAGTAAATAGAAATCACAAACAATTAAACAGAAGAGACACACACTAAAACAAAGAGGAAATTTTATTTTTCAAAATGAATCATATATATTTACCTAGTATATATTTCTGTCAACGATATTAAACTCTGTTTAAACTGAATAAACTCGAGAAAATGCTGAGCATCTCAACAAAACATCTTGCATTATAAATCAACCATTACACAAAAGATCATACCAAATTACCAATAGAATGAATTGTATTTTAGTACATGTACATCTGATTTTGCTTATTTGTGCAGGTAAGCAGTCAACTGTCTGGTTTACCGAAGTCTATGTTTGATTTGATACGTAAAAATTACAAAATACTGGCAATAGTTCCCCAGATTACAAAGCATAAATAATATGAAAATCCAAACAAGTTAACATAACACAACCGCCAAATATAAAAACTGTCAACACATTGAAATATTTTATCTCATTTTACTTCACAAAATCAGCACCAATGTATCTTGCATGTTTCAAAGATTCCCTTGGCACGCGAACTGTTGCACAACATTTGTCATGCTTTAAACAAAGAACCTACTTTTCCACCGTCCCGTTTTAGAAGTATGGAATACCAAACCCGAAGTTATAATCTGATCGAAACACGCATTTCCTTTATTATTATTTTCGTAATAACTCAGATTTGAAACAGAATTAGACCATAATTTTTGCAATTTATATTTTCCTTTCCGTAAGAAATATTTATGTTAAATTACGTTGAATTTGACCAGTAGTTCTTAAGAAGATTTTTACAAATGCACCCCTATTTTTCTACAGTTTTGATATTTTTTCTCCGCTTTGAATAGAGATCAGTCTTTCATTTCTTAAATTTATATTCGCCTTACCATAAGGATGTTTTGTGCCAAATTTAGTTGAAATTAGTGAAGCAGTTTTAGAGAAGAAGTTCAAAATGTAAAAAGTTTACAGACGGACGGACGGACAAACTGACAGACAGACGTCGGACAAAATGTGATCAGAATAGCTCACTTGAGCTTTCAGCTCAGGTGAGCTAAAAATGACTAAAATTGTCACATGCATCTTTTCATATTGTATTCTGATATGTCACACCCTCAAAGTGTACTTAATATAACATTCTGTAGGGGAATGTTTTGGACTACCAACTTAGGGGTCTGGGGTTCAATACTGGCCAGAGACTTTTTTTTTAATTAAAATTAAACTTTTAATGTAATTGTAATTCATTATATTTTATTTTTTTTTAAGAATAATTATTGATTCTAAACTAAGCATTTGTTATTACATGAATAAAATTCCACTCCTCCTATTTGTTTAATTTATTTCACCAACTAAAATGTACATGTTACTGTATATTTAATTAAAATGGCATGGCTCTTTACTTACTTTCGAAAATATTTTTGAAGACTGGTCATTAAAATATCTCCCTGTGCTAATAGCTGTCATAGTCTGAACTGGAACATGCAGAATCAACTGTCCTTTATCAAGTTCTGTCTGACAAAGAATCTTCAAATATCCATCGATGACCTTAATAAAAAATAAATTTAAATTTTTAAATATAGTATTGTGACCGATAGACATTGTAAAAGTGTTTATTATGTTTTATTATCATTATTATTATGTTGAACTATTGTTATGATATATTTAAGATTGTTAATTATATCAAAACACATGAAGTAAACAGGGATTTATCAGCTTCTTTTGGCCTATGGAAATGGGAAAATTTTAATCGACAATTTGATGATATTGGGAAAAAAGTTTCTATGTTGAATATACATCATGATTTTAGGGTGTAGTCCACATAGACCTCTAAATTTGGACAACCAAAGAGCTAGACTTTTAAATATGATCCAACTTATATAATATTCCTATATTTGGTCATTGCAACAAGTCTTCTTCTGAAATAAACACTTTCAAAGAAGTACACAATTTATCAATATATCACCTTAAATTTAATAAAATGCAAAAATGGATTAAAAATATATGTTTCTATCTGAAATAACTCCTCATACTTATTTTTTACTCAACCATCAATCTAATATGTGGAAAGATTAAAAGTAGTGGCAATGTTTACTGAGTGTTTTTAAACTTATTTAATGACTGCAGATTTGCTAAATGAGTAAAAAAAGACAATTTATTAAGTAAATTTTAGTTATTTTACGAAGTACCTTTCCAACAGAAATCAACATTTAAGCACTGTTCACCATTTGGGAAAGAATACTATTAAATTGAGAAAAAATTGAGCCTATTCTCAATTGAGAATGGGGCCGAATTTTGGCCCCCTGAGAAGGTACTGATAAATCCCTGGCTGTAAATGTCTATAGGAATAACAAGATATCTGTGAGCCAATGCCCCTATTATGAGGTCAATATTCAAAATAAGCAAAGTTGACAGTTAACAGGAAGTTGCATACAACTGGTACCAAAATAGATCCAAACGTTTGGTATGCCAAAAAAAATAGTGTGTTAAAATTTCAAGACTCTGCGATAAATAGTTGCCGAGAAATCTTTGACAAAAATTTGTTTGAAAACTTAGGCTAAAAATAAACAGTCATCGTTTAACAGGAAGTTGACGTCCAATTGGTGCAAAAAAATATCCAAACATATGAAAAGCTTAAACAAATAGTATGTTAAAATTTCAAGCATCTGCAATGAATAGTTGCTGAGATAAATTCGAGAGAAAATTTTGTAACAGACAGATGGACAGACAGGATGGACAGAAAGACACAAAGGTAAAACAGTATACCTCCTTCTCCTTTGGAACGGGAATATAATAATAATAAATTACATGAAGCATTTACATTGTCAACTCTTTCAATGTTTATTTTTGTAAGGTACTGTACATTCCATGTTTTTCAGATTTTAGGTTGATTCTGTTTATTGGGCGATAGAGCCCATTTTTATGGGGAAAAAATCAAAAAGTATAAATAAGGCAGCTTCGAAGAATTGATTGAAAATTTATGGCTAGTTTGAATGAATACAAATAAGGTCCCTGAAACGTTCTAATTTCCTTTTTTTTTCTGTGCGTTCACTGTGCACTCACCATGCGCACACAGTGCGTTCACTTGCACTCTTCGCTCTGCTCCGTTTGTGCTCACCGTTCACAAAGCGATCACTATGCGCTCACTTTGCATTCACAATGTGTTCACCATTTGTTCAGCGTTCAATTATTGTTTAGTCCGTTTTCAGTTATTTTCATTCGGAACTCCAAAATGAAAGGATCGGTCTTTGCGAGGCACAACAAAATGAGAAAAGGACAAATGCGTAAAGGTAGAAAGGAAACTCATATTGCACATTAGAAGCATTATTTTAATCAGAACTTAATCAGTAAAACTTAATCAGTAAAACTTAAAGTAAATATTCTTTAGCAGGTCCATTTATTGTTGTTCTGTTTTTATGACTATAAGAATACTATACCGTTGTATGTGTTTTAAGGTCATTCCTATAAAGAAGTCACATGATTAGTGTATGTGCCACAAATTCATGATTTTTAGCCGCTGTACTGGACTGGATAATTTTCATTCAATCAAAACAAATTAATGTATGATCTTTCATGATCATATACAATCGAAAATTAATGGAATCAAAAGTTAATGAAACGGTCATTATTAACCCTTCTGTATTTTACAGAACAAGTCATGCCATTAACCTTGTTAAATTTCAACCTCCCCTGCCGTTCTGGTAATTTAAACTACCTTCATACTTTTCTTTATTCTCAATCCTCACATAGTTTTTAGCTTCGTACAAAAAGAAAAGTGTTTGACCGCGACCACGACATAATGCTGTATCAGTGTAAGATAAGTGCTTACAAGAAACTTAAATTAAACACTCCCTAAGGCGTTTTAGAGATTACAACTAAATGACAAAAACAGTGCGTAGAAACAGAAAATTTCCAGATTGTGAAAGTGGAACTTACCGGTCACACGGACCAGTAATATATCGAATGTTATCGGACATTTCGATTTCTATCGGTTTTGCTGGTAGGACTGATAGTTTTCGGAAACTCTGAGTGTATTGTTTAAATTTATATGATTTTTACACAAAAATTCAAGTGGTTTGAGCAAATTTTATTTTATTAAAGATTTACATGATCTTCTAAAAAAAAAAAAACACACAAAAAATAAAATATGTTGTTGTGATGAATAGGGTGAGATCCACATGCCAGGGAAAAAAAAGTATCAATCTAAAATCCGAAAAACACAGTACAAGGATTGATGACAACCTAACAATTGTTCAGCAAGGAATTAAAAACTAATATCATCAACTTTATCTGACATCAACTTTATGGGGAGTGAATTATTTCACATGAACAATACATAGCAATATGCAGTACGTGTAATATGTATAGAGATGTCTTCCAAATATGTAAAGATACTGACCTGATCTGTCAGCCACTGATTTCCTTGAAGTGATTTAATATCTCGGTCAGTGATATTAATTCCATGAACTGACCCAATTATAAAATCTGTTATCTCTGACTGGGCCCATATTCTCTCAACTTGCAAAGATGCTGAAATTAAAATTTAATGCATAACTTCACCGACAAAAATTAACCATACAGTCTCATGTATAATACACACTTTTTTTCAGCCAAAATCTGATCAGGGGTGGAGGATGGGGTGCCTATCATATAGGATAATATAAACCTACATCAAACTCTGAACCTCTTGCGAGGCACAAGAATCCTCCTAGGGCAAAAGTCTAAACAATTTAAAAAAAATCACCTGGCTGATTAGTTTCTGAGAAGATATTTAAAGATTTACTCTATGTATTCCTATGTAAAAATTTGACCCCCCCCCCATTGTGGCCCCACCCTACCCCTGTGGGTCATGATTTTCACAACTTTAAATCTACAGTACATGAGGATGCTTCAACACAAGTTTCAGATTCCTGGCTGATTAGTTTCTGAGAAGAAAATATTCAAAGATTTACTATATTTATTCCTATGTAAAATCCGCCCCCCCCCCCCCCCCATTGTGGCCCATCCCTAACCTCTAAAGACAATTATTTGAACAAACTTGAATCTACATAACTCAGGATGCTTCCACACGAGTTTCAGATTTTCTGGCCAATAAATTTTTTAGAAGATTTTTTGAAAATTGCCAACAAACTTTTTATCATTCTTAATCATCTCTCCTTGAAAGAGGGCACTGCCCTTCATTTGTGCAAACTTAAAAGCCCTTTTACAAAGATGCTTTGTGCAAAGTTTAGTTGAAATTGGGCAAGTGGTTCTAGAGAAGAAGATGAATATGTGAAATGTTACAACAATGACAACAACGGCAACGGACAAAGGACTATGTGCTGTTTTATGCATTTTTTGCCCCCAAAATCAAAGTTTAAGAAAGAGCTTTAAAAATAAGGTGAAAGATAGTTAAAATCACATTGGAAATAAAGGTGTAAAAGGTTATCACCACAGTGACGTCATAATGTAGAAATGACGTCATAAAGATTGCATTATTTTGATAAATTGATGTTTTGTAGCGAAATATGGGTGTTTTCCGATGCTTTTTTGACTGGGAAACATCGAGCGCAGGCTTGCTCAAGTGCCATATTTTAGTATAATGTGTATAATTATCTGAAGAAAAACATATGTTAAAATCGCACTTGAGCAGACCTGCGCTCTATACTACCGAATGCAAAATATATAGCAAAATATAAAAGAATATTTTCATTTGTTTGCAAATTTGCGGAATTTGGGCCATTTAGGTGGCGTCATAGATAAACAGTGAATGAGCAATGATGACTAAAATCATTAGGCCAAATTAAAAAATACCTGTGGTTCCGGTCACCCGACCGTCCCTATTTTTTACCCCCGACCCTAAACTTTTTTTCGCCAATTTTCAAATTTTTCCAGAATTTTCCCCGCTTTCCGTCATCGGCTCCAATACCGCAATGACGGCCTCCAATTTGTGTGGGAACATTTTAATTCCTATCAGTTGATTAATAAAAAGAAGATAAATCAAGAACTGTGTGTACCTTGTGTACCTCGAAAGAGATGTTGAAGTCACCCTGTATTCTGAGTAAATAAAACCCATAGGCAAAAAATTGATAATTATCAATTTCAAAAGGCGTTTTCACAGCCTCAGTTAACCCCTGTTGTGATAAACAACTTGTGACTGTCTTATCTATAGGGGCCAATGTAAATACGGCCTACGGGTGATGCAACCACATATACTGTGCGTTGAAAATTACAACCTATGTTTATTTCTTTTAGTGTTTTTATTATAATTAGTTTGTAGCTTGTAATTAGTTTATAACACTGCCAAATTAATGCTGAAATAATCATAAAACAATATGTTAACAGTTATTTTCAAGGCCCTCTGCATAACAGTTGTAATTGGGTCAAAGGGTTGGACTAATACCTCCAAAATACACCAAAATACAAAGACTGATTTCATTTGTCATTAAGCTAACACAATTGCAAAACATTTCATATATAAAATGTATGAATACATTAAAAAAATTAAATTCAACAAATTGGATAATTTTAAAAAAAAAATTAGATTGTTGTTTTAGTTTTTATTGACTTGTTTCTTATCCAATCTAAATTATTACAGACTTTGTATATCATTATTAGCATTATGCTATTGTCAAGAAATGGAATTCTCTCTAATTTCTCAAGCTTCTCCCTATTTTTCTGAAAGATAGAAGTGAATCTCCCTAAAATTTTGCTCTAAGTTGGGCCCTAAATTGAATTTATATGGAATCTGCAAGGTAAAAATAATTTTTTAAAATTTAAAATGAGAAATATTGAGATTGACCTTTTCTGAATGTGGTTTCTGTACCAAGTAATATGAAATATCAAACAATGTAGGAAAAGTGCTTTTAGTGTCAGCCACATTGCTAATTCAGACAGTAATAGTGATATATCCGTCAGTCATGTGCCATTTCTTTTATCAAATGAGAGTAGGAAATTTCAGTCAGAGGGGAAAAAAAATCTATTTCATTGCCTTAAGAATAAATTTCTAATGCATGTAAAATTGGAAAAGGTTTGATCTTACCTCTTTCTTGATAAGACAAATCTGCCACTGATAGCTGAACAATTTTTTCTATTGTTTCATCAGCATCTAATATAAATCAATGAAACAAAACTTAATTATTGAAAAAAAAATGACTGTTAAGCCTACACCTAAAATCTTATACTGGGATCTTTATCCCATTACTCACAAATTTTCTATTGCACATATATTTAAACAATTATGTATACAAAAAAAAAACAAAATAAAATATAGCAATGCACCACCATCAACATATTGCAAAATTTCTGGTGCCATGGTCATATATTCTATAAACAAAAGATGTCTGTGAAAATCATAAATTTTTCACTACATGTACAATTTGAAAGATGGGAAAAATCGCCCTTACATTTGGTCGAAGTGTGACAGGCCAGTATTTTCGAGTTAACATTGGTATACTTAAATAAGAGGCCCATGGGCCACATTGCTCACCGAGCAACAACAGACATAACTAGACACGATCTTGTTGCGAGCAACGAGGAGGTCTTCCGTCCGATTTTTAGAAGGGATATGACGTCATGGACTTAATTTTTGACAACAAAACATGATCTGGAAATAGTAGTTGAGTACTAATGCTTTCCTGTAATGCTTTATAAGTTCTCTTACTTTGCTTTTTTAAATGCTTGCAATTCTTCCAATTGAGATAGAAAAGATTAAACTTTTTACCTCTGGCCCCTAAAAACCCTAATTAGGTAACGCATGAGAAGATCATTAAATTGTTTGGTTACATAAAAAATTTTCAAACTGCGTAATTTTTTCAAAGTGCGTTGCCACATACCTAATTTTGCTTTTATAACCTATTAAAAACATCTCTCTGTAAATGATTATAGAGATAAAAGACTTTAGGCCCATCTTGATCCCTAATTTGAGGAGTCAGTCCCTTTTTCTTGATATCAAATGAAAGGTCTTTTATTTTGAAACATATTTTGTTCAACAAGTGTTTAGAAATTTGTTACCGTTCCTGAAATACATGGGAAAGAAAGTTTTAGGGACCAATCCATTATCTCCTTAAAGGCGCCGTTTAATGACATTTTGAAGGTTGAATATTGTTTAGTACATCATTTTGAGCATCTTTTTAACTATACTGCATTTCCAAAGATATTTAATTTCTGATATATAGGAGTTTAAATGTTGGACATTTGACCTCTGAAAACCCCTAATTACGTAACGCTTGATAAAATCATTACATTGCTTGGATACATAACTGTAAGATAACATATCTGCTTTTATGACCTTTCACAAAATATCTCTCAGTAAACAGCTATAGATAGAACCGTTTTAACAAGAGCTTGGACTTTGGGTAGTACGTGACAAACTCCAATTTGATGAAGGTGGAGTCTACTCATGGTTAACTGTCCAGTCATTGGCTAATAGATATGAATGCATTGAACGCAATGACACTCGTCTGACTTCATCCAGGGATGTATATTTCGTTGAAACAGCGTCAATTTCACACAGCAGGGCAGATCTTTGCAAACAACTTTCCGGTTTTGACAGTCTATGAATATTGATGAGCGTCTCTGAGCGAATTAGAAGAAAGGAGGTCAATATTTGAAAGCTTGTTTTGATAAGCAAACTAGATAGTAACATCCCACCGAAAGTCCAAGCTCTTGTTAAAACGGTTCTAATAAACTTTAGAGCCCTCTGGTCCCTTAATTTGAGAGGAAAGCGCCCTTTTCGGTTGATATCAAATGAAAGGTCAAATATCAAATGAAATATGGGTGATCAAAATTTTGGACGCTTGACCCCTAAAATTCTTATTACCTCATTACGTAACTTATGATAAAATCAATAGATTCCTTGGATACATAACAGTTGAGATCGACTCAAAATTTGAAATTTTGTTTACCTCACGTAATTTTGAATGACAACAGTTGCCAATGGAATTAGAGATCATTCTGGAGAAATAAACAAGTATTGAAAATAATTCATGCACATGATCATGCACATGACAAATAAGGTAGCAAGGGACAGTTTCGGATAAAGTACCCGTCAATATTTTTGTAAAATTGAGAGTTGCTGTACTTGAAGGCTTATGAGTGTTGCTAAAATTCATAAAATGATTTTTTCATGATTATCATTAGTTAGAGGGGTGTCTCTTGTTGAAATTGATATGCAATATGTAGGCCCCATATGTTAGGTACATGAGAATCAGAAGTCAAATGCGAAACCTGTGGCTATGACAATTGTGTTGACTTTATACAGTGAAATTGCAAGTGACAGACGGGAGGTAAAATAACACGAAAAGTAGGTGGATGGGACATTGTAAACTATACACCAGTAAGTTTCTGACGTGATAGTGCAACATGCACACGGTACGGAAGGTCAACCCTCTGCAGGGAATTAGCTGGGGGAGGTCTAAAAAGCTGAAAAATCATGAAAAATTAGCAAAATATGAAAGGGTCAAAATCTCATAAAAACCAGTATGTAGAGAATTTTACAGGTTTTGACTAGTAATTTTCTTCAGAAATTGGTGATTGGCCTTATAAAGAGTGAATTAAAGGTATTTGTGCTGAATGGGACCTGAGGAAATTCTAGTTACAGAGTTCGGAAGACATGCATCCCTTGGCTACAATGAATTGTATCAAAAAAACTGTCTCCTGCCACCTAAAGTGTTTTACACATGTAAATCTTAATGTTAAAGCTGCTTGGTCCGATTTTTAATAATTGTACGCTTTTAAACAATGGTTATGCTAAGTATGTGTGTAATGATATACGTTGCAGTAGTTTTCCCGGTCAATTAAGCCTTATTTCAATAAAAAAATAATGTAAATGTTGAAACTTGTTGAATCCGGATATTGTGTATTATTAAAAAATGTTGTGCAATCCGGATCTTGTCTATTCCGGCCGCAATGCTTATAATTAGTGAGAGCTATCTCCCGTAGTCCGGTCACTTATTGCTCAATTATCGACAAATATTTCTGTCGTAGCTATTGATTTAAACAACTGTGAATATAGATCAAACTAGCAACTCATTTCAGTTTATACCGTTAAGTCGTATTATAAATAAATACGCATTTTTTGCCAAAATTAGATAGTTAGATTATAGTTCACCCCATTTTTTTCAGGCCGTGATTCAAGATACTGCAGGAATAAGACTGTCGATATCGTTTGTTATCCCCGTTGTATGGCTACACATACAGAGTTGCATATCATATATGATTGAAAAAGTATTTCTATCATATGTATTCCGTTAGGGATTTATTGCCTGGGTTTTCAAAAAAAAAAATTAAAATGAAAATAGGTACCGTAAATAAGATCGATGGAATCTAATATATTTCAGAAGAATTGGAAATTTTGCAAGAATACACGATAAAGACCTACTGCATTAAATACTATAAATAATTTGCAACAATGTCCTCTAAACCAAATGTTGCCTAATCGGGTCAAGTATTTTTAGAACCACCCTCCGACATAAAAGGGTTTCGCATTATTTCACCTCCTGTTTAAACTGGCCCCTTACGTCGAAGCTAGTATGATTGTATTTATTACGACTTTGACAATAACAAATAAAATATACAGCATGACTATTTAGAAAAACAAAACAGCTAGTGTACATTTGCTCATTAATAGTTTTGAAGTTTACGTTGTTTATAATTGATGTAAAACATGCAGGATGAATAAACCCATTCGGAGGATGAGACCAAATGGTTAATCGTTCTAAACTATCCCATGATGTATTTTTGTTTTTTTTGTATTTATTTTTATTTACTTTTAATATTTCTAATGTAGAAAGGAGATCAATTCCATGCAAATACATCTATATCTTTGTAAGATCATTCATTTGGTTTGCATGGAAAATATTCTAATACTGTAATGGCCAATCGGAACATGCAGCTTAAAGAAATTTCTCCATTTTTATACCTCGAAACGTTATTTCAAATCAGGCACCAAACAATGAAGGAAAATGGAAATATTCGGCAGATCTAAATGTTAAAATATTCTTATGATAAAAGTTTGTATTTATGGCGAACGCAGATTAATTATTTTTTATCTCCTACAAGATATAATCGCACTTGTGTTTTGTATCCATCTCTTTTACACTCTTTGCAGCCAAATCTGTCAAAAAGTCGTGGTCATTAAGACAGACCTCCTGTAAACCACGCTGAAATGTTCACAATCGATGCGCTGTTGAACAAAAGACTCAGCCAGAAAAACGTACTGCATGGGCCATCTAATATTATTAATTTTAATGATAAGTTCAGAAATTTTAGATTTTTCAAAGTGTAATTTTTGTTAAGTTACAGGAGAATTGTCATTTCATGCACATATAATTTGCACAAAATAAGTTATATGTTATTCAACCAGTGTTTGAAATTTGAGACCATTCTTGATATATTTGGGAAAGACATTTTAGGGGTCATCCTTTCATCTTCTTATCGGGGCCGTGTAACAAAATTTGAGCAATGAGCAATTTGAGAAAATGTGTGCACAAAAATCGTTAATAAAAATAAAAGAATGCAGGAAACCGAAGCTCTAAACATGGGGGTGGGTTGTGCTTTAAAATTCATATTTACATGTATTTAATTTGCCTTGTAAAATTATCAATCATAGGCTTGGATAACGGCTATTACCCAATTGGCAAATTTGATTTGCTTATTGACTCCATGATCTCTACAATTTCGCCTAGTTAAACGTTAACTTTTTTAAAAAAAATATATATATATAAACATGTACTCCAATCAGGTGTTGTACTATACAGAACGTTCTTTACGCGATTGCCGAGAGCTTCTTTTGGGGAAGAACAGTCTTAATCAGACAGCAAATACATAATACAGCATACAGATGTTTTACTTAAATATATATAATTTATGTATTAACTATTCGAGTGTGCCTGAATATGCAAAGCCCATTCGATTTGAAAATTTCCCTTATCTACTAAGTAGTATTTTTAACCATGTGTCCTCTACTCGATCTTCAACTGTCCGAATCCAATCAAAACTTTTACTCACTGAATGTACATAAACTTTTTTAAAACTCACATATTCTTTCATCATCAATAACAATAAATAAAACTTGATTAATGAAAGAATAAAATCAGCAATGAGTATGCTTTTTAATAAATCAGACCACCATTGAGAAGAGGTTATACCAATAGTGTGATCCTTATTCTTTTATGGCCTGAATTGAAATAAAACTTCACCTTGTTTAAAAATGGTTAGTTTTATCGTGCCCGCACCTACCGCAAGCATGTAACATTGTACCACTTAAGCTGCCTTAAATTTCACAATTTCAGCATTTCAGCAAATATCAGCACCTTTGGTGCAACTGCCCTTGAGTGCTAAAAATAGTTCTGCGCCAACAATTTTCCATATGTATTTGATTATCGTCGAGTTACAAAACATCAACTTCAGTCCTCCTAATCCTAAGAGTGTGTGCTTACGTTATCATGAACTGTCAATTGCTGAAAGCTCATTGAAAGTCCAATAACTCAAACCAACAAAAACTTACACATCATCCGCTATAAACGATGTTTTATATCTATCTACTAATGAATTGGACAAAACTAATTGTATATTGTTCTTCACAACAGTTAAATGTTTATGCAAGTTAGAAATCAAAATTGTTGAGTTTACGTGCTCGAGTGACACAGAATTAAATATGAGTCCAACCATTGATCATTTTTATTGAACCTTTTTTAAAGCAAAGGTGAACGCGCTAAAATTTAATTGTGCCAATGTATTGGCACTTGCATTTGCGCTAAAATATGTATGTGCCATATTTTCTCGTTTTACAGGTTCTACAGTAGATAGATCTGAATTTCATAACAGTTGCTTCTATATAAATGGCGAATACTTAATAAATCATTTAATGTCAGAATTTGTGTAGTACTGTGACTCAGTTATGTCATTTTTGCTGAAAAAACAAAATAATCTTATCGTACCATGCTTGAATCCTATCTTATCTTTAATCTTGTAAAAAATAACAGTGCAGGTACTGTATAGACCACACACAAATTATAATAACTTTTCCATCCAGTGACCTTGAACTAACGTCAAGGTCATGACACACCCTCAGGTCATAAACAATATCTGTGTGAAGTGAAACCTTTAAAAATTCCTCAGTAAGATATATATATGGACTGGACACAATTGCACAGACAGACAGACATACGGACAGACGATCAGATGGACAGTGTGATTCCTATATACTATCCCAAACTTTATTTGCAGGGGGTAAAATAGATTAAAGCAATCCATATTTAAATAAATAGTTACCCGATTGTGGGAGTTCCAACTCCTCCATGGCAATGTCCTCATCTTCAACCAAATGTTCTACATTCTGGTTGCCTGATTGTGGGAGTCCCAAGTCCCCAGAGGTTATCTCCTCCCCTTCAGCCAAGTCTTCAACATTCTGGCTATGCAATTGTGGGAGTCCCAAGTCCCCTGAGGTTATGTCCTCCCCTTCAATGTGGCTGTGTGATTGTGGGAGTCCCAAGTCCCCAGAGGTTATGTCCTCCCCTTCAACCTGGCTGTGTGATTGTGGGAGTTCCAAGTCCCCAGAGGTTATGTCCTCCCCTTCAACTTGGCTGTGTGATTGTGGGAGTCCCAAGTCCCCAGAGGTTATGTCCTCCCCTTCAACCTGGCTGTGTGATTGTGGGAGTTCCAAGTCCCCAGAGGTTATGTCCTCCCGTTCAACCTGGCTGTGTGATTGTGGGAATCCCAAGTCCCCAGAGGTTATGTCCTCCCCTTCAACCTGGCTGTGTGATTGTGGGAGTTCCAAGTCCCCAGAGGTTATGTCCTCCCCTTCAACCTGGCTGTGTGATTGTGGGAATCCCAAGTCCCCAGAGGTTATGTCCTCCCCTTCAACCTGGCTGTGTGATTGTGGGAGTTCCAAGTCCCCAGAGGTTATGTCCTCCCCTTCAACCTGGCTGTGTGATTGTGGGAGTTCCAAGTCCCCAGAGGTTATGTCCTCCCCTTCAACCTGGCTGTGTGATTGTGGGAGATCCAAGTCCCCTGAGGTTATGTCCTCCCCTTCAACCTGGCTGTGTGATTGTGGGAGATCCAAGTCCCCTGAGGTTATGTCCTCCCCTTCAACCTGGCTGTGTGATTGTCGGAGTTCTAAGTCCCCAGAGGTTATGTCCTCCCGTTCAACCTGGCTGTGTGATTGTGGGAGTTCCAAGTCCCCAGAGGTTATGTCCTCCCCTTCAACGTGGCTGTGTGACTGTGGGAGTCCCAAGTCCCCAGAGGTTATGTCCTCCCCTTCCGCCAAATCTTCAACATTCTGGTTGTCTATTTCAGAGAAAATTAAACTATGTAATTCATATTCACCTTAATTTCATGTTGAGCTTGTGAGAACTAATTGTTCAATGAAAATTATGCATGGGCAGGGTCTTCTGAGATAATAGACAATTTGTCTACATGTGTGCATTCATTGTTCAAATCAGGCTATGAATGAGTTTGTTACAAAAGACCTTACCCCTGGGGACCATGATTTGAGCAAACCTGAATCTTCACTACCTGGTGATGCTTCTATACAAGTTACAACATATCTGACCAATTGGCTTTTGAGAAGAAGATTTTTCTCTATATATTCCTATATAAAATAATTCCATCCCCACAGGGTCCCACCCTACCCCCTGAATCATGATTTAAACAAACTTGAATATCTACTACCTCATCGTTCATCACACAGGAGTAAAGCAGTATACCCCGCTTCTTTCAGAGCGGGGGTATAAAAATGTACACAAGTCTTTCATTTGTTTATCTTACAATTATTGATTGCAGGCTTCATTCAAAATTATTATGTAACAGAAGACTAAATTTCTTACCATCAACATTTGTTGGAGTTGTGTAAGGTGAATTTATTTTTAATTTTTGCAACACTACTTTACAGGACATCATCTGCACACAAAGGAAAACAAAAAACATTATTATAATACTGAAACATACTACATTAAAGCTGATGTGATCATAAATATGCATTATTTCCCTTTTAAAGATGCAGACTTTTGCACTCTGTACGAATGACACATATGTTCGATGTGCATGTGAAGTAAGGCAGCATTATCTGTGCAAAAAAATATGGATTCCTTGGAAATTCTTTCAAAGAACAAATCCTATTTTATGTTTTATTTAAATATTATAGTTTCCTTTATTCTTTTTCACAAACATTTACTACAATGTTTAGTTCATGCATTTAGAAGTAGTGCAGCCTGAATGCCTTGATCTGAAAGCAACTTACAAACTTTCTCGACCTGTACAGGCCCTGAAATGTGCTACTACCGTGACCAGTTGCACAGTTCGGTTCCGTTAGCTCTTTGAACAAGAGGTCTATGGGCCACATTGCTCACCTGAGCAACAATAGACATTATAAAATTAGCTTACGGAGTAATATACCAAATAAAAAATGGACATGTAGTCTAACAGATCCTGTATATAAAAAAAAATCAATTTTTTCCCTGGATATTCTGTTTATCATTGATCCTTTTTTGTCACAGTTTAGTCATTTCACATATTGAGCATAACAGTTCTCAAGAAGATCTAAATCAAATGGGATATAAACCTACATCAAACTTGTGCAGCCCAAGAATTGTCCAGAGGCCAGTCTAAACAATTTTAACGAATCAAAAATAAGTCAAAATGCTTGCATATAAGTTAAACCATATATTATAACATTTGAATTTTGGTAAATTTAAACTTTTTTCTTTTGTAAAATTGGACCCCCCCCCCCCAATGTGGCTCCATCCTACTCCTGAAAAATCTGATTTTGACAAATTTGAATCTACACTATCTAAGATTGCTTTCACTAATGTTGCACCTTTTCTAAGAATTTTTTTTTTTTTATAGAAAAAGATTTTTCTCAATATATTCCTTTGTAAAGATTTAACCGGTCCCCATTGTGCCCCTAACCTATCCCCGGGGATCATAATTTGACCAAACTTAAATCTACCCTACCTGATGATACTTCACACAAGTTTCAGCTTTTCTGGCCTAATGGTTTTTGACAAGAACATTTTTAAACAAGAGGCCCATGGGCCACATCGCTCACCTGAGGAACAATAGGTATGATAAAATCAGCTTAATGGAGTCATAATAAAAACTATCTGGACAATGTAGTATAATACATGTAGATCCTGTATAAATAAAAATCAATTTTCTCCACTGGATATTCTTATGTTTATTATCATTAGTCCCTTTTCTAACAGGATGATTTTATAGGAATATCACATGTTGAGCATTGCAGCTCTCAAAAAGATCCTAAACAATTGTTTATAAATGGGATATAAACAGGGGCTGACAAATACATTTTTTAAGCACTTGCCCCCGGGCAAGTGGCAAGGCAAAATTTACTTGCCCAACCTCAATATCTACTAGCCCTACCAAATTCATTCTTGTGATTAAAAATAAACAATACACATACCATACGATGATTTTGCCCTTTAATTTAAATTTTTCCACTTTTAATACTCTTCATAAAATACATATAATTTTGATTTAACATCTCTTCCTCTTGGTTTTCTCGAGAATGTGTTAAAAAATCAACACTTTACATATTGATATTTAGTTGGATTTGTTGTAAAGGTAAAAAACAAACAGTTTTGGGTGTTTTGATAATTTCTTTCACCCTAGGTGAATGTCCGAGATAATAGCACAGGTGCTTATGGACAGGACCATGCACTACCACTACCCTCCCCCCTTTTCATTTTTTTTTTCGATATTTTTTTTAAAATTTTTTTTTTATTTATTATCATTAATAACCCCTTATATATGTCTGAAGTCGAAAAATAACAAAAATATCGCGAAAAATATCACACTCGTTTCCCCTATATATATAAAGAGAGGGAAACGAGTGTGAATATAAAATGCCACAGAGCCGCGATATTTCTGTTATTTTGCGACTTCCAACAATATAGGGGGTTGTTAATGATAATAAATAAATAAAAAATTTTTTTTAAAATATTGAAAAAAATTGGCAAAATATGGTACTTCCATTTTCAGTACATATGAGAAAGTTTAAAAAGTCACTTGCCCACGGGCAAGTCCCTACCGATTTTTTACCAGCCCGATTGGAAAAATCACTTGCCCCGGGCGTCGGGCAATCGGATTTGTCAGCCCCTGTATAAACCTACATCAAACTCTGAACCCCTTGTGAGACCCAATCGTCCAGGAATCACCCAGAAGCCAAAATCTAAACAATATTAAATAATCACCTGGCTGATTAGTTTCTGAGAAGAAGATTTTTAAAGATTTACTCTTAATATTCCTATGTAAAAATTCCACCCCCATTGTGGCCCCACTCTACCCCAAGGAATCATGATTTTTACAACTTTGAATCTACACTACCTGAGGATCCTTCCAAACAAGTTTCAGCTTTCCTAGCTTATTAGTTTCTGAGAAGAGGATTTTTAAAGATTTACTATATATATTCCAATGAAGAAATTCGATCCCCAATTGTGGCCCCACTCTACCCCTGTGGGAAATGATTTTCACAACTTTAAATATACACTACCTGAGAATGCTTCCACACAAGTTTCAGCTTTCCTGGCTAATTAGTTTCTGAGAAGAAGATTTTTAAGGATTTACTCTATATATTCATATGTAAAAAGTTGACCCCCCCCCCCATTGTGGCCCCATCCTACTCTCGGAAGTAATGATTTTCACAACTCTGAATCTAAACTACCTTAGGATACCTCCACACAAGTTTCAGCTTTCCTGGCCAAATGGTTCTTGAGAAGAAAATTTTTAAAGATTTACTCTATATATTCCTATGTTAAAAATCGACCCTCCCCAATGTGGCCCTACCCTACCCCCGAACGGTCATGATTTTCACAACTTTGAATCTACACTACCTGAGGATGCTTCCATATTAGTTTCAGCTTTTCTGACCAAATGGTTCTTCTTCAGAAGATTTTTAAAGATTTACTCTATATATTCCTTTGTAAAAAGTAGTGTTGTCACGATGATCGATTTTTAGTCGATGATCAGTTGGAAAGGTTGTCGATTTACGACAATCGATTTGAGATTTTATAATCGATTATAATCGGATTATTATTAATACTATACTTATCATTTTGTTTATTATTCTGTATTTTATACAATTAAAAGTTGAAAACTGTTGCAAATCCATGTGTATCTGCGTTCGGATAATGTTTTCATCAGCCATTTTGAAATACTAATATCTTTTTTGTTACGATAGAAGGATATTGTTTCGGATCAGACCAATGCTAGAATTTTAAACAAAATGTACAATGAAATTTAATAACGTCAAGATCTTTAATTTTCGATATAAATAAAAACAATTGTCAATCATTATTTTGATAGAAACTCGTTTTATTTATTATGGAATTATGCTGACACAGTTTCACGTTTTAAAAACGAAATGGCCGAAGTTGAAAACACACATGTGCCAAAACTCTACGATCATCGAGGCACAAAAATAAAACACTTTGGATTCTATAAGAAAACACAAGCATTGGGGCAACCAACCTCTAATAATTTTTAATAAGTAAATGTAAATACTTTGTTTATTTGATTTTTATTGAAAGAAGTTATTAAAACCGAATTGTCTCATGAATGCCTTATTAGATTTAGTCATAACCGGAAGTACAGGAAGAAAACAAAATGAAAGCATGTCAACCCATCAGAAGCATATTGGTGGATCTTGCAATTTTCCCAGCTTGTAATAGTTAACTTTATCCATGAAATTAACTTTTTTGAATCATTAAAATTAAAGTATTAGAAGAAATCATCAATTATTGTGGAAAACACATAGTCTAGAAATAGATAGTAATAATACATGACGTGAATAGGCACTTAGAATACTTGTACACATTAAATTTAGCTGTTCGGTTGTTATTATTATAGTCCGGTTAATATCACAAATTTTCCTGACAAAATAACTATTATATTAAGTGGGGTCCACTTGAATATCTTAAAAATAAACAACACTTTAAAATTTAGTGACCCATTTTAATGAATTTAATACAAACTATTACCGATTCGATTATTGGCCGATCATCAGTTGGTTATAGTTAACCGATTATACCGATTAATCGATTATGATTTTCAACCGATTTGACAACACTAGTAAAAAGTCAACCCCCAATTATGGTCCCACCCTACCCCCGGAGGTCATGATTTTCATAACTTTGAATCTACACTACCTGAGGATGCTTCCACATAAGTTTCAGCTTTCCTGGCCTAATGGTTTTTGAGAAGATTTTTAAAGATTCTCGAAATTTTTCATTTATTCCTAATTATCTCCCCTTGTAAGAGGGCTTGGTCCTTAATTTTCACAACTTTGAATCCCCTTTGCCTAAGAGTGCTTTGTGCCGAGTTTGGTTGAAATTGGCCCAGTGGTTCTGAAGAAGATGTTGAAAATGTGAAAAGCTTACAGACGGACAGACAGACAGACAGACAGACGGACGGACGGACGACAGACAAAATGTGATCAGAAAAGCTCACTTGAGCTTTCAGCTCAGGTGAGCTAAAAATATCACCAAATTTTCAATAAATCCTAATTATTTCCCCTTAAAATAGGGCGTGTCCCTTTATTTTAACAAACTTGAATCCCCTTTACCCAATGATGCTTTTGCAGACAAACAGACGGACAGACAGACGGACGCCAGACAAAAAGTGATCAGAAAAGCTCACTTCAGCTTTCAGCTCAGGTGAGCTAACAAGAAGGTTTACTTTGTGAACGGTATGGTTCATTTCTTGCACTGTATGCTTTGCTAAAAATAGCTTTACACTTTGTGAACAGTCTGCGTGCTTTATTGATGAGGTTGTTGAGGTGTGGCCTGAACGCTTTGATTAGTTTTTATATAATTTTGTTTAATATTTGCCCGATTAACTTCAGCAGGTTTTAATTATGACAATCATTTTTTTTCCCTTTATTTATTTGATATACAGTTGAACTTTGGTATCTCGAACACCGATATCTTGAATATCACGGATATCTCAAGGTACGACTGTCAGAGAGGTCCCGGCCTTTTTTACTATATTAATAAAAAAACCCGGTAGGTCGAACACATTAATCTTGAATACCCTGCTTATCTCGAAGTAAATTTAGGACCATAGTAACTAAAAGAAATGTGTATTCTCGAAGTCAAGTCAATTAACCTCCTAAATAAGTTCACATCTTCAGTGCACAGTAGCCAATTTTCTGACCTATTTAACAGATCGGTTAGTATAGCACATGCTTTTACTGATGTCATCTGTGATTTTCTAGCCTTAATAGCTCCATGCTATTGAAACCCTTTCTTAATAATTATGCAATGACAATGCTTACATAGTGACATCGGATGATGCGATAATTAAACATAGCTTGTGATGATTATTTTGTAAACACATTAAACACATAAAAGTGAAAAAGAAATAAAAAAATTAATTAATTAAATACTTTTTGCGGTATGTAAATTTATCTGTACCAGAGATATCTCATAAACAATCTACAGGTGATCTACAAATACCATGCTTTTTTCATGGCAACTTGCTGCTTCACATTCGGCAATGTTCTCTGCATTCGGAAAAGCCGCATGATGAGAGTGTACTTGGAAACAAGTTAAAATGAATAAACAAAAGATTTTTTGCTTAACTGAAAACAAAGAACATGATATTAAAAATACCTGTGCCAATTCTTCTTTTTCATTTCCTTTCTTAGGTTCCTAAAATTAGCAGTAAAAGATCTTTATTACACAACAATTCTTACTGAAAATAGACGTGTAAATATAATCCTCAACATAGGTAATCACAGATTACAAAGCTCACCGAGAAGAGGCATCACCTTTATGAGAACACCTTTATCATATTATATGAAAATCATACCATTATTATCTTGGATATTCATGGATACTGTTTTGGCACAAAATCGTATATCATGTGTTAAAATATTGTTTGATAATCATATGTTCATTTCATACAGTATTATAAAATACAATGTTTATCAATACAATAATATAAAATACAAAATTGCATCCTATCATACTTACAATATATATCAAATAATACAATAAAATACCGTAATAAATAATGATGAGATACCATATTGAAACATATGATATGACATTCTATCTTGTTATTGTGTTATACATTATTGTATTTGTCGATCACATAATACAATATCATAATATATAATAAAATATAGTATTATATGATACAATATCATATCACATAATACATTCACAAAACTGTACATCAAGATATCATACTGTATAATATAGTATGCTATTGTATTGTACTGTACAATACTGTATCATATTTGATACAAAATATGATATTGTATCATTTGACACAATATATTTGATATAACATTGTATCATATCATATGATACAATACCATGAGATATAGTAAAATATCATTTAATATAATATAATTTCATACATATTGTATTATATGTAACAATTCCATAAAATACAATTTCGTGTGATATAATAATATATTAATATATAAACCAATATCATATCATAGAATATTGTATGATACAATATTATATCATATCATATGATACAATATTATATATTGCAATATCATATGTAACAGTATCATGTGATAAAATAAAATATTAATGATACAGTATCATATAATACAACATTGTATCATAATATACAATACTAAACGTAACAATATCATGAAACAATATCATATTAAATATTTTTAAAAATGATACAATATCATACCGTATTATATAACTTTTTACAATATAACATATGATATAATATTATATCATATTAAACAATAGTGTATCATATCATTCAATACTATATCATGGGAATCATTTAACAACAAACACATCTATCAAGCAGGTTTGAGTGAGGAAGGAGATTTTATGCATCCTTGATAATGGAGAACAGGCTCTGCATCTCAAGCTACCTCTACAATCATTTATATTATAGTTGAATCAACTATGCAAGCTATTATCTATAAAACCTGTTCAAACTAAACCTCATCCAGCATCCAAAACCTATGGCTCAGATTTAGCATTCATGCCTGTCAGGTGCATCAGTATCATAATACGCATCATCCATGCAAGTTAAGTGAAGTTAGGAGCAGTAATAAATAAGATATCATCATCAGAGGGCACCTGTTTCAAAAACTTACACCAGCTATTAAAAACTTAACCTCCTCCAGCATCCAAAACCTATAGCTCAGATTCAGCATCCATACCTGTCAGATGCATTAGTATCATATAGTGTTGTTATGATAGTCGCCGACTATCGAAAAATCGTCGCTGAAGGCAGCAGGTCGGCGACAATCGATAGTAAGTCTTTATCATCGATAGTCGCTAGAATTCAGTCACGTGACAAATTCCCGTGCAGAATTATCCTGAGATATCCTAGGAAATCCTGAGAAATTCTCAAGATTTAATCCTAGGATATCCCAGAATTTTTCCTCAGATATCCTGGGATGTTTTTTGGACAGGAATTCCTGGGATTTCCTAAGACTGTCCTGGTAAAATGGGGCCTAAGCAGGATTTCCTAGGATATCTCATGATAATTCTGCACGGGCAGTGTGGCCCCACCCTACCCCTGGGGGTCATGATTTTCACAACTTGGAATTTACACTACCTGAGGATGCTTCCACACAAGTTTCAGCTTTCCTGGCTGATTAGTTTCTGAGAAGAGGATTTTAAAAAATTTATAGATATATTCCTACGTAAAACTTCGACCCCCATTGTGGCCCCACCCTACCCACGGGGGTCATGATTTTCACAACTTTGAATCTACACTACCTGGGGATGCTTCCACACAAGTTTCAGCTTTCCTGGCTGATTAATTTCTGAGAAGAAGATTTTTAAAGATTTACTCTATATATTCCTATGTAAAACTTCAACCCCCTATGGTGGCCCCACCCTACCCCTGGGGGTCACGATTTTCACAACTTGGAATCTATACTACCTAAGGATACTTCCACACAAGTTTCAGCTTTCCTGGCTGATTAGTTTCTGAGAAGAAGATTTTTTAAGATTTACTCTATATATTCCTATGTTAAACTTCGACCCCCATTGTGGCCCCACCTTACCCCCAGGGGTCATGATTTTCACAACTTTGAATCTACACTACCTGGGGATGCTTCCACACAAGTTTCAGCTTTCCTGGCTGATTAGTTTCTGAGAAGAAGATTTTTGAAAATTTCTCAAAATTTTTCAGTAAAATCTAATTATCTCCCCTTGAAAACTGGTGTGGCCCTTAATTTTCACAACTTTGAATTCCCTTTGCCTAAGGATGATTTGTGCCAAGTTTGGTTGAAATTGGCCCAGTAGTTCTTGAGAAGATGTTGAAAATGTGAAAAGTTTACGGACAGACGGACAACAGACAAATGTGATCAGAATAGCTCACTTGAGCTTTCAGCTCAGGTAAGCTAAAAAAAAAAAAGTTAACAAAGAAAAATAAAAATCAAAATTGTCAGAATTTCACTGTAAATACATATGTATAACAGTAATACATTTACAAATTTATGTATCTGATGATATTTTTTTTATTTAATTGTTTCAAAGAAAAACCAACAAAATGACAATAACCCCTCCCTTGCAGTAAATGGAAATACCGGTAGCTAAGCAATGCTCTTCTGTTGATAAAACTTTGAATATCTTTCTAATAAAAGTCTTGACAGAAATAGTTGTTTCAAATTTTCCCCAATTTCTCCTGTGGTACAATGGAACTCGATATCAGAAAATTGATCCCATAGGACTATGATTTTCTTTAATTAGCTTGTTAAATTTAATAAACTCTCAAAACATTACCATAATTACCATACATGTGTACTATGTAAAAATATGTAAAAAAGAAAATTTAATATTACATACAAACAATTTTAAAATTGCCGAAACACTACGATCATATAAGTAATTTTGAATTCCAATTAAATTAATGCCCTATAGGGTCACTTCATCAATTTACTTGACTAATAAATTTAAACAACTTCCAAAAATAGTGAACTTCTTTATTAATAATGATATTATTTATTCCAATCCTGATAATGATAGAAACTTATGGTTTACATGAAACAGTTTAAAAATAGCCCCAAAAATAGCCCCAAAACCACCCCTCATTTTACAGATAATCAATTTTCCCTAAACACATGCTCCTTCTAAACCATGGCTCAGATAACGGCCCCCTTGGGACAAATGAATTCAGCCACACTTGTCTTTGATGTTCTTATTAGCTCCTAAGAATTTTTCATTGACAAACAAAAATTTTGCATTGTCAGTTGATAGAATACTTATAAAAAATAAATTTAGTTAAGACATAAAGACAAAAAACCTCCATCTGGATGTATTTATATAAATATATTTTACAGTGTTTTAATACTATTAATTAATTAATAAAATCTATAAGGATTACCTACCTTACTTTTCAACATCAGTGTACAATATATAGAATAAGGAAAATGAAAACTGTCATAAAATCATTAAATCTTGTCTGATCTTAAAAAAAATTGCAGGTGCACATCTTCAGATGGTGATCAACATATGTACAAATTTTCAAACTGTTCCATGCAGTAGTAAAAAATTCTATAGGGGGGACAAAGTTGCGTCTACAGACAGACAGACAGATGGACAGGGTGAAACCGATATACCCCCCTAAACTTCGTTTGTGGGGGTATAAAAACCTTAACCTCCTTCAGCATTCAATCCTCTCTGGTGCATCAGTATCATAAGATGCACCATCCATGCAAGATTGGTGAAGTTTAGGACCAGTAGTAACTAAGATATAATCATCCAAAAACTTTAACCAGCTCTAAAAACTTTAACCTCCTCAAGCATCCGATATCTTTGGCTCAGATTCGGCATTCAAGCCTGTCTGGTGAATCAGTATCATAAGACCCATCCATGCAAGTTAGGTGATGTTAGGCTCAGTAATAACAAAGATATATTCATCAAAGGGCACTTGCTCTAAAAACTTTAACCAGCTCTAAAAACTTTAACCCCCTCCAGCATCCAAAATCTATGGCTCAGATTCAGCATTCAATCCTCTCTGGTGCTTCAGTATCATAAGACACACCATCCATGCAAGTTTATTGAGGTTAGGACCAGTAATAACTAAGATATAATCATCAGAGGGCACCTGCTCCAAAACCTTTAACCTGCTCCAAAAACCTTAACCTCCTCCAGCATCTGAAATTCAGGATTCAGATTCAGCATCCAAGTTTTTCAAGTCCATAAGTAGGTCCAGATGCATCATCCATGTAAGTTTGGTGAAGACAGGACAAGTAATATGTTCGATACAGGACCCGCAACAAAAACTTTAACCCTATAGCATAAGATCCCCCTGACTTTGTCTCTGTGAGCTAAAAATGCAATGATCACATATTATAAACTGAGATTTACCTTTGTTTCTTTTGGTATTTCATCTCTTTTTGTTTCCTAAAATAAACAGTAAAGTTATATAATTACAGGTAACTCTCGATAGCTCGAAGTCCATGGGACCGAGGAAAAACTTCGATGTATCAAGAGTTCGAGTTTTCAAGAGTTCGGAATTTTCCAGGTTGACCGACGGGTTTTAAATATTAGTCTTACCGGATGTAATGATTAAGCCATTTATTTAGTGCCAACCTTACGCACGTGCTTAAACAACGTTTTCTTTTCAGTTAAATATACAGACCTGGATATGTTTAAAACTAAATAGAAACAAATATTGAATAAATTAATGATACACAGTAATTATTTATTTTATGCATCATATTATGATCAGATTGCTCAGTACTACTTGACTGCGAGACGACATGTCGTAAATTAGATGAATGAGTATCACCATGATCACCCCATTATTCCCACTGTACGGGTCCTTCACCAGCTGTAAGAACTTGTTCAGCAATAATCATTATAATGCCAATGATGCTGATAAGCATAATTTCTACAGTTTTATAATTCTAAAATTTTTACCATGGCTAAAAATTATCTTTTTCTTTTTCTCATTTTCACTGCGTCTCCAAATTATCGTAAAACGGTCAGTGTTAATTATAGATTAGGTATCGATATGGTCAATCATCAAACAATTATCACCTGGCAGGACAAGTGTGGCCTGAATAAACAACCCGAGACACGAGTCCCGCGTCTAACGCCTGGAGCCATTTAAATGACCAAGTTGGTGTTAATTAGGTAACGCTTGGATATACACAGCCACTTCGAGGTATCGAGAGTAAAAAACTATAGATTATGAATAACGGGACTGCAGTTTGACTTCAAGGAATCAAGGGTTTCAAGAGATCAAGAGTTCGAGAAATCAAGAGTAAATTTGCTTAGTTATATAGGGAAAAAATCGGGACCCTAGACTCACTTCGAGCGATCAAGAACTTCGAGCGATCGAAGTTCGAGCCATCGAGCGTTACCTGTATTTCAATAAGAAATGAATTCAATTTTACCTAGTATGTTATGCATGTGCATGTCTATCTGAAGAAATAATTTACACAATGTTCACTCCATGTGTTAACCACTGAGCCCCCTTTGGGTCCAAATGTTGTTTAAGAGTTTAACTGAGCATCAACTCAGTCTATCTTGATGCTTAAATACATAAAAAATATTACAAATATTTATGTAGCATGAATTGCAGTTCTTGAACATAATATTTTAAAAGATTTAACTGCATACATTCCAATATTTGTGAATGATTATCATAAGATGCAGCATCCATGCAAGCACAGTGTTTTCAATAAGTTTTTGAATAGAAGGAAAAAATTTTGGAACAGCAGGAAACCTAATCTCGGCGAGGGGTCTACCGTATATAATTTGTTACAGCGAGTGATTCTGCTTTATCTGTTTATCCGTGTAACTGTTTATTTACCTCGTTTATTTAGTGAGCAAGTTAAAACACAAAATTTCGTTTACGAGCGAATGGCATTGCTGTAGCAAAAAGTTGATGAGCATTTAACAGACACGTAATAAAACTGTTTCTTGACATTTTCCAAAGGTCTATTCACAAAATCATTTATATCTTTTTTGCCAAAACACCTGCACTCATCCTGCAACTTCGCTCGGACTTTGAAGTGTCCGCCATTGTTAATGAGGTATCGAAGCAATTCGTCACCGTTACATAACGCTCACTGAACTTCAATACATAAAAGTCCTACTATTACATCAATACGAAGATTTTTTTTCTCAAAATTACAATACAAATTATAGAAAGATTTTCCTCTTCGACATGGGATATCCGATTCGATCGTTTGACATATGGTGGGAACCAGTTCATGTTGATCTGGGTCATTGACGTGTTACTATTTTGATACCATATTTTCAAACGCATGAGGATTTTGATATTAACTAAATCAAGCCCCTATATCAGCAGAATTTTTTCAAGACGGAAATCTCAGCCGGAAAATTTTATTCTACAGGCGGTTAATTTTGCCGGTTGCCGGCTCTTATTGAAAACACTGAAGCATACATGTTAACTCTACCGATTTACGCGGAAGTCTACCGCTTTTGGCTCTGTCTCCCTCCTACCGATTTTATTAAAAAATCTACCGCTTTTCTTCCAAGTACGTTCTTTGTTTTGATAGATAGCCATTTTGGAAGCTATTGTGGTCAAAAAATCTCGTCGGGTTTGAAATTAGCGCGTGACTTTGAATCGGAGGCACACAAACGCTTTCTTAAGTCGCTTGAATGACAAGTTTTCAAGCATGCGTTTTACATTGAACGATGAAAGAAGCTACTTCCCGTGATTACATTAGTTACAAGACATGTCGATATTAATATCCTCGCAAAAGAAAAAGAAGCTTTGCAATTCCACACGTGGTTTTAACGATGACTGAATATATCTTTTAACTTTGCCATAACAGTAAACTTGATTTGAAGTTTATTGAATCCTGCATGATTTGTAATAAGCATGTAAATAAACATCGCTTTGATGCTGAAAAAGAATATACGATTTCCTATTAGTTCTTCTCTTATATGTTAAATTTTGGCAACTTAACCTATTTTTCTGAACAAAGGCATTTGTTAAAGTCTCTGCCCTCAAATATTTTTTCCTAAAAAAAATTAAACTTACCGGTAATCAATATATGGTAAATGCATGCGAACATTTTATTGCTTGTGTTGATATTAGTAAATTTCAAAAGTCTTTTATATTTTAGTTGATATCATTAATTACTAAACAGAACCCCTTACTACATATGTAGTACACAAAAATTTGTGCTTTGAAATATACGCAAAAACAGCCGCGCGCGATGCTACCGCTTTTCGGTTCAAAATCTACCTATTTTTCATCACTGGAGGTTAACATGTATGATGCAAGGTTGGTGAAGATAGGACCAATAATAATCTAAATATGGCCATCAAAGGGCACCTGCTCCAAAACACAGTAACGGTCTCCAAAATCTTTACCTCCTCCAGCATCAGAAATTAAAGGCTCAGATTAAATTCAGCATCCAAGTCTGTTAAGTTCATAATTATGCCCATATGCATGTTTAGTGAAGTTAGGGCTGGTAATAACTTAGACCTGCTCTAAAAATTTTAACCATTTGTAGATGCAAATGCAGAGGGTATAACATAAGCTCCCCTTAAGTCTTGTAATATTCTTTGATGAAATGAGATAAAAATACATACTTTTTTCCTCCAAGGAAGGTTCTTTTCTCCGTAGTCATATCGTATTTCTTCCCCTTTACAAATTTTTCTTGATGCATATAGCACAAGATGTGGAACTCCGTCCACTTCAAGTATTTTCATTACAGAATTATTTTGTTTTGATTTAGGGGCTGCATCATTCACATATTTCCCTTTTTGTTTTGAGTAAGTTCCATCCACCCTTAAAAGAAAAAAAAAATATTAATTATATATATAAACAATTTCAGTTCTGGTTGTATTGATTGATTAATTATCAACTAGTTTAACTGCTCAAGCGACACAATCATTGCAGGCATTGGGAGGGGGGAGAGTCCCCTCCACAATTTATTAAGGCAACATATTTCTCAAATTTACATATAAAAAACTAAATTATCAAGGAGTTGGCCACCCACTTTTTTCAGAACAGGTAAAATCTGAAAGCAAAAATAATAGTGAAATTGAAGTTATTGGTAAACGCATACAAAGTTCATTTTATCTTGGAGAAAACGCACCCTTATTTGCAGGTACTTTTTTCCATGTTACGTTTTCTCCAGGGTATGATTTCTCCTCATACCTCTTTGCATGCCATCTAGCATTCAGTGCATGACTGTTGGTTTTGCATCAGTGATTGTTTGTTTTGCATTGGTGTCTGTTGATCTTGCAAAAAAGGTTGTTAATTTTGTTTTAAGCTGGTCTGTTTCGTAGCTTGCAAGTTTTTAAAGGGTACCTGCAGTGCCAGTCATTTTTTGATATTATGGAGATCTATGTGAAAAAACATTATCCTGAAAATTTTACTGCGATCGCACAAGTACTTTTCGAGATATTTGGGGAAAACCCAATTTCACACCTGAACGGTTTTTGAATCAAGCCGATTTGGCACGAGATGAACTGTGACGTCACGGGGTCAACGCCGCTACATGAGAAACAAGAAAATCATATGAAAACTGTTCGTTTTCTTGCATTGTTTTATCGATATATGAACAGTTGTTTCTGTATTTTTATTTCGTTTTCAACCCAGGATGACTAAATAAAATGTTGTTTGAATTAAACTCGTATTTTACCGTACAAAAATTCCGAATTCGGAAAATTGTTTGATTGATGAATTAAGTCAAATTTGTAACACACTTTCCATATAAATTCACAGTCTATGTAGCAAAAATGACAATCAATCAAAGCACTATTGTTATAAGAAACATATTTTCGTATTTTTCTGGGATGATTTTTCCATGACATTATTAATAATATTGATAATAGTACATATTTTGTAAAAGGTATTATAACGCGGGGTCTATTCCTCATTCCTCGTATGAGACATAAAATTACCACTATGTCGCCCGCTTATTCATTAATACTAATTTAAACCAATAATAATCAAAACAGCATGCATACAAAATAAACACAGGATTGATTATAAACGGATCAGGGCGAAAGTCCATGCAAGATAGCTGCATGATGAAGTCTGTCTTGTATTCTTTAAAAATACGATAGTGGAATTTCATTTTACACTTATTAACATCTTTTAATTTGTCATAATTTTTTTTTTAAGATTTTATAATGATTCGGCGTCAGTATAACAACTTAATTAAGCTATATGGAGTATTTAACTGCTGACCATAGAGCTCGAATGAAAGTTGCACTTTATTAATATTAGATAAGAAATTGAGACTAAACTAATGATTAACAAAATTACTTCCGAACTAATTACTTAATTACATTTTTAAAAAGATTAAAACGGCTGAATGGTAAATTTTGTCATTTTAAATGTGAGTAAATAAGTAACAATCAAGGCATTTATTTTGAATGTTAGCAGGTTAGTGCATGGTTACGTTTTGATAGTCTGATTGACAGACTATACACATGTATTAGCTTATGAACGCCTGATTGTACACAGTCTAATTTATTTTTCTCTGTTTTCGGTAGCTTATTATACACAAATCAATTTACCAGTCTAGAGGTGTGAAACCCCCCCCCTTTGTTCACCACACATGCATGTGTACCATGTGTATACATACCCCAGATATACACATGTCTGGAGCAGTAGCTCCGTTAGTTTGCCTGTTTTACCTGTGTCATTGTCTCGGATCATTCGCGTGTGAAGTTATATTATGTAATCAAACACTGAATAATGAACATATTCTGCCCATGTAAGTGTTTTAGACCTAAAACGAATGTGTTAAACGTTAAGAACTGTTCATTTTTAAAATCCTTTAAAAATAAATCTGACTGTAACAAATATATACGGGTACAAATTTCTAAATCTACAATACTTAAAATAACTTGATATGTCAAAACATCAGACCTATATCAATCATTTTGGCTGTAAAATCGAATTTATTTTGTATAGTTTTGTATGGAAATTTTCCTCCTGTTGACCTCGCGACGTCACTTCCGCTGAAGCCTCGTTATCACCAAATTCTATTTTCTCTTGATTGGATTTCACAAAGCAGGTAAAAATAGCCACTTTGAAGCAGCGTAACTCCGTTATTTTTGCATTGATTTCGATGCGGTTTTTTGCATTAAATCCTGGTAAATAAATTCTTTAACATAAGTTTCACGTGGGTTTGGCTGCAGGTACCCTTTAATAATTAGTAGTTTGTTTTGCATCCACATCTTTTTCACCCTTTCCGCCACCCACAGGAGGCTCCATGCAAAAATAGAAAAGGGAACTTGATACTATCAATGTGAAGCAGCAGGACTGACTCTCCCTTATTACACGAAGTGTGTTTCTTCTCTTTGTTTATGATATCCAGAGATGATAGATCAGTAATAAATCAATGACAAGGATTACTTAGTGTTATTTAGTTTTGAGGTAAGACAATCTGGCTGTGCCATTTAATGTGTGTCTATAGCAAAGGTACTTGTAAAGTGCAAAAAGGAAACAAATTGAAATAAAACGAAACAAAATCGAATACAACAAAACATAACCAAAAAACGAAACAAAACGAAACCAACAAACACTCTATTTGCAAAAATTATATAATAATGTAAATAACTGGTATATACTTCTAACAAATACAACGCGATTTAAAATACCTAATACAAATATTCATTAGTTAAGGTAACTCCAGTGTCTTTGGATCCGGTTCTTTTTTTTTACACGGCATGCTAAATTTCCGGTTATAATTTTGGCACACAACAAGTGTTTTAAATTATTATGGTTTGGTCAAAAAGTGGAAAATTTGTTAAAATATAGCATCTCCGTCGTTTGAGGGATCGGAGAAAGCAAGGAAAGCAGCGAAATGTAAAAAGGTAAATGAGTGTGTAATATAATTGTACGTATTGTATGCATTCTCCTCCAACAATTACACTGCGTTTATGTAGCTTGACGACCTCATGTGTCCTCCGGGACAAGGAGAGGATAAGTAAGTACTTGTGTAATCAAAACTACATAACACTGATTGGTGTTTAATCTACAGATAAATATGTTAAAAAAACTGGGATAGAAAGTATTTGACAGAAAGGGGAAGGGATACTACTGCACTCAACTATATGAGTTTTTTGGCAGTCTCGACCTTAATTTTATATGTATAGTACAGTTTCATTGAGTATATCAATTTAAGTGACTGTTAGATTGTGTCTTTTTGGTACATTTCTTTTTTACCAAAGTTTGCAAAAAACAAACTTGGAAAATTTACATTTTCAATATGGGGGTACACATGTTCAAGAGACTATCAAGCAAAAACTAGATGGTCAATTTTGATAAACTATGTTTTTTTGTTAACACAATATGTAACTCTTAATAAATATTCTTTAAAAAATGTATGTAAACTGAATAATTTTTTAGAATTTTTCAAAAATATGCAATTTTGTGATTTTTTTGGGAAGGTCGTGGCAAGAAAAAATGTAATATTTTTTATATTTTCTGTAGAAAATCAATAAAATTTTTATGATTTAATGATAATCAATTGATTTGCTTAAATTATAACCTAACATGATGTATTTTGGTGCATAATTTAATAAATTATGAGATCATGTATCATGGTGTTAAATTTTGGCTGAAGCTCACTGTAGGAAAATGAACGTGCAAAGGTATAAATATTTTGGTCTCTATAGTAAGTTTATAAGTTGTTTTAACAATTGAAATTAAAAAATGTTTGGTTTGACAAGGATTTCTAAAACACTGGAGTTACCTTAAACAGAATTTGATTTCTCATGTGAGATGAAATTCATGATTTTAAGAAGTTTAATGAACCGTTCATGAAGTTTCATGATGTATTTATGACTGGTTCATAACTGGTTCATAAAGAGGGTTCATGAATTTTATTCATGAATATATTCTTAAAATGTAAATTATGAACAAATTATGAATATACAAAAATACAGGAAATACCTGGTATTCAATGGTTCTAGGTATTGAACATTCATGAATTTTCATGAAGTTCTAATTTACGAAATCTATATAATTTTCAATACTTTCATAAATAACATAGATATTAATATTAAAACACAGTCTTCATGAACATTCATGAATATTCAAACACCTATATAAATGTTGTATCTTTAATTTTGAACAAGAAATGTTTGTGAAACACTTATGCCCCCTCCCTTGGAAACATGCACAAAGAAAATGAACGTAAACTGCAAATATTTGGAATTTTTCTAGGTCCAAGGGGCATAACTCTGTCGAAAATTGCTCGATCGAACCAAATATCGAACTTGACCTAGATATTATCAAGACAAACCTGTATACCAAATTTCATTTCAATATGTTTATCCTTTGCGAAGAAAATGAGCGGAAACTGCAAATAACTCAAATTTTTCTACGTCCAAGGGCCATAACTCTGTCGAAAATTGCTCGATCGTACCCAATATCGAACTTGACCTAGATATTATCATGATAAACCTGTATACCAAATTTCATTTCAATATGTTTATCCTATGCAAAGAAAATGAGCGGAAACTGTTGGTGGACCAACCAACCGACCGACCGACAGACAGCAGCAAAGCAACATGCCCTCCCTTCTTCGAAGGGGGGCATAAAAATCAAAATGTGTATGTTGAAGTCACGATTTTTGCATTTTTTTAAGATGGGAAAAACGTAAGCAACATCTTACCAACACTGTACTGAAAAAGATATATTCTAAAGACTTAAAGTATACCTTTTCCCCATATACTTCAATGTTAACTTCAAGATGTGATAAATTTGTTACTATTTAATTTTTGTTCAATTCCAAAGGTGAATGAACCCTTGAAAATGATACTAAGATTTTAGTGTTCAAACTAACAATATTTGATGTTAAATATCTTGAAGTGAAAGACAAAGAAGAAATATGATTGAGCCCCAGCATTATGCATTAAGTCAGCATAATTTGCTCGCATGATAATGACTGCAAATCCCTTACATTTGAAATGTATCTACTTTAAAAAACAAGAGGCCAAATGGCCTTAACGGTCACCTGAGTATCATAACCCATACACAAACTTGTCAAGGAGTCTCATATATGCATATTTAGTTAAGTTTTATTCTGGAATAGAAAAATTTTTAATTTGTAATGACGACCACCTCCCTGCCTGAAATCTTTCAAAAAGGACTATTAAACCTATAAATTTAGCGAAAAACTTAAAAGATCATAAAAGAGTGCATGACCTGATATTGAAAAGGTGCAAGACTCTGATAGAAAATAATTTAATAATAATAACAAGGTGGCTATTATTCATGTTTTATCTAAAACAACCTCCCATCCCCCATCCCCCCGGGGCAGACAGAAACTCTCCCTATGGGCATTTAAACAAACGAAAAAAAACCAGCTTTATCGATAAAAGCCATCATGAGTTACTCACTTCTCCTGTTCCAGTTTTTGAATATTCAACATTCGTTGAGAATCACCATCTGGCATATAAACCAAAATCATTTTACCTTTATATATCAGTGATTTTAGTTAGCCAATTATTACTTTACTATTAACATAAACAAGGAACAAGAATATATATGGTTTAGGGGTGGGGATATTAACCGTTTTCAAGATATTCAGGCACTACCTGTTTGAGAGGGGTCAGGACCACCCCAAGGGTCCATGACCTACATATCATATGATGCCCCTTGACACAAAGAACAAGAATATATATAGTTTAGGGGTGGGGATCTCAACCGTTTTCAAGTTATTTGTGCACTTCCTGTTTGAGGGGGGTCAGGACCATCCCCAGGGCCCATGACCTACATACCATATGATTCCCCTTGACACATGGAACAAGAATATATATGGTTCAGGGGTGGGGTTCTTAACCGTTTTCAAGATATTTGGGCTCTTCCTGTTTGAGGGGGGTCAGGAACCACCCCTGAGGCCCATGACCTACATACCATTTGATGGCCCTTAACACAAGGAACAAGAATATATATGGTTTAGGGGTGGGGATTTTAACCGTTTTCAAGATATTTGGGCACTACCTGTTTGAGGGGGGTCAGGACCATCCCCAGGGCCCATGACCTACATACCATATGAAGCCCCTTGACACAAGGAACAAGAATATATATGGTTTAGGGGTGGGGATCTCAACCGTTTTCAAGATATTTGTGCACTTCCTGTTTGAGGGGGGTCAGGACCATCCCCAGGGCCCATGACCTACATACCATATGATTCCCCTTGACACATGGAACAAGAATATATATGGTTCAGGGGTGGGGTTCTTAACCGTTTTCAAGATATTTGGGCTCTTCCTGTTTGAGGGGGGTCAGGAACCACCCCTGAGGCCCATGACCTACATACCATTTGATGGCCCTTAACACAAGGAACAAGAATATATATGGTTTAGGGGTGGGGATTTTAACCGTTTTCAAGATATTTGGGCCCTTCCTGTGCCATTTTGGCCCCACCCTAGTGCCTGAACCCCTGACCCAGGGACCATAAATTTCACAATTTTGGTAGAGGGCTTCATGGACATCATATCCATGCATTTAGTTTTTAACAAATATCTATGGGAGTAGAGAAGAAGATTTTCTAAGATTTAATACATTTTTACTATATGGCCATATTGGCCCCACCCTAGAGCCTGAACCCCTGACCCAGAGACCATAAATTTCACAATTTTGGTAGAGGGCTTCATGGACATCATAACCATGCATTTAGTTTTTAACAAATATATATGGGAGCATAGAAGAAGATTTTCTTAGATTTAATACATTTTTACTATATGACCATATTGGCCCCACCCTAGAGCCTGACCCAGGGGCCATGAATTTCACAATTTTGGTAGAGGGCTTCATGGACATCATATCCATGCATTTAGTTTTTAACAAATATCTATGGGAGTAGAGAAGAAGATTTTCTAAGATTTAATACATTTTTACTATATGGCCATATTGGCCCCACCCTAGTGCCTGAACCCCTGACCCAGGGGCCATGAATTTCACAATTTTGGTAGAGAGCTTCATGGACATCATAACTATGTATTTAGTTTTTAACAAATATCTATGGGAGTAGAGAAGAAGATTTTCTAAGATTTAATACATTTTTACTATATGGCCATATTGGCCCCACCCTAGAGCCTGAACCCCTGACCCAGGGGCCATGAATTTCACAATTTTGGTAGAGGGCTTCATGGACATCATAACCATGCAATCAGTTTTTTCCTCACATGTGTGGGAGTAGAGAAGAAGATTTTTGAAAATTTGGCTGTTTTTTGCATATTTGGCCCCACCTGTGGCACCCTGGTGGTGGTAGAGCCACCAATTTCACAATTTACATTCCTCTTACCATAAAGATGCTTCACACCAAAAATGGGAACAATTGGCCTTGTAGTTTTTAAGAAGAAGTTAAAAATGTAAATTGTTAACGCACGACGCACGACGCACGACGACGGACGAAAACAGATAGCAATAGGTCACCTGAGTTTACTCAGGTGACCTAAAAACATTTTTAATACAGAATGATACATGTAATAGAAAAGAAGAAGTGGAATACACTTGTAGAGTGGCAGTTGTTTCAAAAATTCTGTCTTGAGTTCTTAGAAGTAGGTACAGTGAATCTTACAACACAGCTCTGATATGTTAAATTTTAAAATGTCTTATTACAAAAATAACTAGACGCTCGTTGCGAGCAACAAGTGGTCTTTCGTTTGAATACACCTAAAGCTATATAGTTATTTCTGGCAAGATTGGAAATATACAATTTATGTCAGTTTAACCTATTACAGTCAAAACATTTGATATGGACGGGAACTAATTGAGCGGACGTCTGAGAAAACGTTGGATTGAAACTGTTGTTATAGGAAGTGTACTTTCAATTCACCTCAGCGTTCCTAACTTGTTACATGTATATAAGTTATGCGATCAAAACACAATTTATTTAGTATCAACAAACCGATGGAAAAACATTTAATTTCATCAATAGGTATATAATCAGCAAATATGAGAAAATCGCAAGACAAAACATTGTCCGATGACTTCAGAGAATCAGTCGCCACTGATACACTTCCTGTAGCTACAGTTCCAATCCAATGTTTTCTCAGACGTCCACATCAATTTGTTCACGCCAATTTCAGATGTTTTGCATTTGACTGTAACCGGTGAAATCAATGTGTATGTTTCAAATCTTGCCAGTTAACGTTCCGCAGTCTTAATAATACATTGTAAATGTCAAGTTTCAATTTAACATAATAACACCTGCGGCAGTATACATTAAGAATTTTGAACATAATCAGTGATATATTAAGCGGCGTAATTTTTTGCGTAATTTCCACAAAAAAATAAAAGGATCAAAATCAGGGATTGATGTAACAGCCATTTTCTTAAAATATCGTTAATTTATGGATTTACTTTTCACTTCTAAAGGTTTCAGAAATAAGATATATAAAATGACCTACGCTAAAAACTCCATATGTATGATGATGAAAATTTGTAATTTTTTTATCTGCTTCTTTGATACAACGATTATTTTTCTTTTTGTCTCAAGTTTTCTTTGCCGACTATAACTGTGTGAAAAAATTCTGTTAAGTCGGCTAATAAAATAACCAACATCTTTAGAAATATAGTATGGTTATTTATTTTCCATTTTCCCGAATCCACTCAATACCCAAGTGTTATGTCTAAACGACCAGTGTTAAGCATTCAATTAATAAAAATTCAGTTTTTCTTAATTCCAGACAGACAACAGATTTGTATCTGTATATATACATACACAAAGTAAGAAAAGGTACACCGTCTATAATAAAAATGGCTTTTTGGCGTTGACTTCCAAATCAGTAAGAGGACAATCATTAAACAGTCATTAAATCATTAAACAGTGAATTTCAAATTATTTACATCCGTAGACAATATCCCGTAACTAGAAAAAAATATGTATATACTTTTTAGACGCCAAATGTACATTAGCTTCTAGCCTCATTACTTCATGTTACCTGTAGTAGATCTTATTTAAATCCTTAAATCAGCCCTAAAAATTTAAATGAAATCGAACTAGCCATCTCTGAGAAATCGCCTGCACAAAATTTGTAAGACAAAAAAAGAATAATAATAATAAGAAAAGTGAAAAAGAAACAAGAGAATAATAGAACGGTCTTCCGCTGAAGACGGAAGACCCTAATAATAGAGGAAAAGAATCAAAGCAATAACAATAAGGTCTTCCGTTGGAAACGGAAGACCTTAATAATGATAACCTGTGAGTCTTAACATTTTCCACAAAAGGAAATTTAAAATTTTCCTTTGGTTTGCTACATTTGTGGTGATGAAAATCCATTTGATGTACCACTTGATGCATGTGCTTGCAAGTCACTCCACTTCTCATCCAGTATACATGATGTACTCACAGAAAGGACATTAACCCAAATTACACAATAGTGTTTGCTTGGAAAATGCAAGAATTAACATAGACTGAATTCTACCATATGTATTATATGACAGTGTTGATGTATTGGTAACTGAATGTGTGACTTTCAATAAATACAAATTTGTTTGAAATTTTTGTTCTTTTATTTTTTTCCTTCCTCCCTCGTAGGTTTTAAATTCTCATGTGACGTTAAACATAGAATTTATTTTAAACAGCCTAATAAATACATACCAAAATTGTTTGTCCTTGAAACTAAACAAGTAAATGTAACTTCCTAGATTCAAGGGGTAGTCCTTCATTCTCTTTCTGCCTTCTGCAAACCTTAAAAGCTCCCCAGCATATTCAAGCAAAAATTCCCCTTTGGAGAAATCTCTAAGTGCAAAAACACCTTTACCTACAAGGAAAATCAATGTTAATTACTACTCATTCAACTTTCAACATTCAGATTTTCCAAAAATAAAACAAACTACCAGGTACAATCAAATTAGACATCTGTACTAACCAATGACATCATCAATATGCCTAACTCTCAGGCATTTTTTGTCTTTCTTTTCCCTAACAAATTCCTCTGCCTCTTTTTTTGCATCATACTCAGAACTGGCTACCTGCAATAAAATGAACACATAGAAATATCTAATATTTATCAATATTTATGTAATACTTGTTTGTTATGTTTCCATATTTAATGCATTAAGCATTTTTTATATCACCATACCCCTCATAACAAGTAAAAAGTCAAGAATTTGAAAGGGTTAATGAGTACTCAATTGGATATCTTTAACAAGAGGCCATGGGGCAACATTGCTTACCTTAACAACAAATGCCATAACCCTGATTTTTAAAAAAAAAGCTTTAGACCACACCAACTTGAAACATCGTTCTTAACGGTTTTCAGTCAAAAACAAGAGGCCCATGGGCCAATTCGCTCACCTGAGCAACAATAGGCAGGATAAAATCAGCAAAATGGAGTCATAATACAAAATATCTGGACAATGTGGTATAATACATGTAGATCCTGTATAAGAAGAGGCCCATGGGCCACATCGCTCACCTGAGCAACAATAGGCACGATAAAATCAGCTTCATGGAGTCATAATACTAAATATCTGGACAATGTGGTATAATACATGTACAGTCAAAACTGCTGAAGCGGTCATCCCTATTAAGCAGTCACCTTTCGTATGCGGTCATTTTATTTCCTCCCGATGAAAAATCCTATATAATTGCCCCCTTTAGAGCGGTCACCTGTATAACGCGGTCAGCGGTCATCGTATTTTGATCCGAAACTGTACAGTTGACATGCATAAGGCGGCCATTTTGGTCGGTCACATGATTTACACCCGGGGATTTTATCGCAAATCTTACTTGGGTGTATTCGTTGCGAGCGATAAACTGATGCGTTGAGTGACGACACTATTGGGATCGCGAGTTGCAGTTATAAAACAAGCATTTTCATTGGCCGTTTTAGTACCCGCCCACTCTTACCTGCTAACGTGGTATTGATAATTTATGCACCAACTGCCAGATGTGTCGTTAACTCTGTATCTGAACTCCAAAAACTAAATCACTGCAAGACAGAGTTCTCACAATAATCGCATGTGTATACAATTGTCAAAAACACGCTGTTTAAACAGGTTCAATCCCCAATTCATTTTTCAATATAATACATACTTCATCGATAAATTCAAATCATTTTAACTGTTTAACGCATCAATTTAAGATGAGCCAGTATTTATTTTGTTGTAGCTTATTCCAAAGAATTCACAACAGATATTGACAATAAATATTACATAGCCTATATTGCATTTTATTGAACTTTGACCGATTAATATGACACACTTAAAACTACAAGTGTTCATGTGTTTTCAATCATACCAAAAATTTGAAATTTACGGCATGTAAACGTGTTCAATTTTGGACTGATCTGTGATAAACGTTATTTTGTAACTCACTTAGTCTGTAGAAACATTCATTTTATTAAATGTTCTTCGATATTCATCACACAATATTTACTACTGACGTTGACACTGACTTTCTCTCAAACACGCTAATCGACCTCGGATTGTAAAATTCACGTGCAGATCGAGTCGCAATTTTACAGTTTTCCATGTACATAAACAAACCACACTTCTTCATTTTGCGAAGCTGTTGAAGATGTTTCAAAGATTTTCAGTACAGATTTATTGTAAACAAAACAGTGAAGACATATGCTGTAAAACGTCTAATGGATTTCACGGCGTGTCAACCCGAATTTTCCCGTGGATCTACATTTTGCAACAAGTTTTTTGTGAGGAAAAACTGTTCAACTCATGCGATTTTCCATACATACAGTAAATGGTACATTATGAACGGTAACGTAAAATTTATTTGTTCACTAAACAGTTTCTGGCGATTTTTTTTTCACAATGAACTGAATAACATAATTCGATAAGCGAAGTACAATCTGTGACTGATAATCTATATGCGCCGATCCCTGCTTTTAGGGAACTTTTCTTTTTCTTTTCATTAATATTATTTACACATGTACGAGAACATCGCCCCGTTTGTTTAATATCAAATAACCCTGTATGTAATTTTTTAACTTGCTAGTACAACTTCATGAGATGTTTTCTTTCTCCGACATATCTTGCCACGTGTTAGCATCATGTTCTCAACATGCATTTGATAAATGGGTGGGTCTATATAAATGCGCCAATCAGAATCTTTGTTTCGAATCACAATTGAAATACACACCGATTAGAAAGTGTCATCACTCAACGCAATGCTACATCGGTCGTAGCGAATACTTTCGTGTAAGATTTGCGATAAACATGGCTTTCGAATGTCGGTAATAAATGTAAACAATAATTATACGCCTGGGGCGAGAGAAACCAAATTAATCGATGTATTTATAATACATGTACATAACTGGCAGATCAGATACTAATGGGAATCAAGTGAATTGTTCAAACGTGTATTAACAATGTTTGTTTTATAAACATGAATGAAATAGGAATGAAATAGGTGTCAAAAATGTCCGCGGAGAGGCAAGAGAAAATTGCTCGATTTAATAATATGATTTTCAGATACGGCCGGTTAAAAAATAAATTGTTGATTTGTATTTACAGTGTTTGTTTTCTAAATATACGGTACTCATGAAAATAGTTTGTGTTATTATTGTGAAAATGTCAGCGACAAGGGTTTACCACGTAATTCTTTTTTTCTTCAATAATTTAAAAAAATATAAACAATTGCATGCACAATGCATTGTTATGTACTTATTTATAAAATAATAGATACTATAAAAAACACTTAATCAATTACTTTATCAATCATTTTGATACATTATGCTAAATATCAAGTATATAATTAAAATAAAATCCAATAATTGTTTTAATTAGGTATTTGATGTTGGCAAATCATAAGTCTCTATTCAAAGGTCACCTCTGTTAAGAGGTCACTTTAAGTGCCTCCCGCAGGTGACTGCTTAATACAAGTTTGACTGTAGATCGCATACAAAAAAATCTGTTTCCCCCTGGATATTCTTATATCTATAATCAAGTCCCTTTTCTAACAGGATGATTTTATAGTCATATCGCATTCAGCATTGCAGTTCTCAAAAAGACCCTTAACAATTGTTTATATACAGGATATAAACCTACATCACACTCTGAACCCCCTGTGAGGCCCCAGAAGCGCCCAGGGGCTAAAGTCTAAACAACTTTAAAGAATCAGCAATATATAAAAATGCTTGCATATAAGTAAAAGCATCTATTATTATAATATTTCAGTTTTTGTGAATCATTAAAATGTTTTCTTTTGTACAACTGTATCCCCAATGTGGCCCCACACTACTCCTAAAGATTGTGATTTGAACAAATTTGAATCTACACTATCTAAATTTGCTTTCACGAAAGTTACAGCTTTTCTAGGCAAATGTTTTTTTAGAAAAAGATTTAAAGAAATTTTTCTATATATTCCTATGTAAAAATTAGGAAATTAAACAAGACTTACCTTGGTAAAGGCGAAGTTTGATTCCAATTATTGGAGTAAATAAAAGGCACTGTAGAGATAAGGTGAATAGCACTGAACAGCAGCGAAATCATTGCTTCAAAGTTAAAAAAAATTTTGGGTACATACATTCCATATATAATTCTGTTCATTTTTGCTCCAACTTACACCACCTGCAGATTGGGAGGGAGGCACCTTATCTCTACAGTGCCTTTTATTTACTCCAATAATTGGAATCAAACTTCGCCTTTACCAAGGTAAGTCTCGTTTAACTTCCTAATTATTTTTCGCAAATGTCACTTCCGAGATAATGTGAATCTTTAAAGCACAACACAAAAATTTTTTTCTATATGAAACAAACTCTTTAATTTAATTTCAAAACTGCATTTGAATACTTTTCATTATTGACAACAGGTTCATCGGAAGGTTTCAACATTGGACCATCCTACTTTTGTCAAAAAATCATCAACAGGAACAAAGTTCCCTTTTGCTTTGGACACAGAAGCAGCTCGAACACTGTGAGCTTTAAAAATAGTGGTATCAACTCCAGCTGCACATGTAACTGTTCTAATCCAACGTGCAATAGCGTCTCTTGATACCTCCTTATGAGGCTGTACATAACTAATGAACAATGAATCACATTTCTTTCTTATTCTTGCAGTCCGAGATATATACTCACATAAACCAAGGTAAACACAAAGCTTCCTATCTGGAGGATAAGATTTTAAAACCATGTCAGACATTCTACAGTTAGGTCTACATGTTTTCAAAAGGTCACTAAAAGTGAAGACAAAACTGTTCTTCCTTTTTGTCATATTACTAAGTTTCATACATGAAATAGTTTGTACTCTACTTGCACAAATTAAACTAATCAACATAACTAACTTCAATGTCAAGTGTTTTAAACTCAAAAATTTAACAGGTGACAATTTTCTCAGGTACTTTAAAACAATAGATGCATCCCATGTATGTACATATCTTGATTTTGATGGTCTCAGGTTAAAAACACCTTTCATAAATCTTATAACCAATGGATGACATCCAACAGAAAAACCATCAAAAATCAAACCAACAGAAGATAAAGCCCCTCGGGCTGTATTAATAGCGCTATAACCTAAACCTTGGTGAAAAAGATATGCTAAAAATTCAACAACAGCTTCTATAGTTGTTCAAAATGGTCAACCGATTTTTCACCACAGCACTAAAACCATCTCTTATAAAACGTTTTATATTGTTTCTTGGTTCCAGACTTCCATGATGCCAATAGGATGGAGGCTGCTTGGCGAGAAATTCCTCGTTTTTGGAACTGCAACCGGACAATCGACATGCCATTAGCACTAACGAGTCCTTCAGAGGATGCTGCACATCCGTGCCCGCAAGAGTCAACAGATTGTCCGTCACTGGTAAAATTACTGGATGATCCACCAATATCTCTAGTACTCGGTTGAACCATGGCTGTGTTGGCCAAACTGGAGCCACAAGAATGCACTCTGCCTGGTCCTGACAAATCTTTCTCACCACATGTCCAATGAGACTGAAAGGAGGATTGATATAACCATACATATTTGTCCAAGAAAAACTAAATGCATTGACATAACAAGCATCTGGGTCAGGATGCCAAGAACAATATATATCAATTTGCTTATTCAATCGTGTGGCACATAAATCAATTTCAGGTTGTTCCATGATTTTGACATAATTCTGTTGAACACAGATTTACTTAACATCCATTCTATCTGATCATCAAAGGACTATGTATGATATGGGCCTAAAATTGCCCCCTAAAATGAACATCATCATATAACTGAAATTCTTTGTGTTCTTTGTACATATATATATATGTGATGTTTTTACATAATGTTCATTTTGATTCAAGTGCCCACAATTTAGAAATATGACATCGTCAAGACAACCTTTTCCCGCCATTTTTGCATTTTTGGCATAAAACAGCTTGTTTTCAAGCAGTTTTTCTTTCAGAAAACATAGAGCGCATGCTTGAACAAACAAAATATTTTAATCAGAGGTATATCTAGCCAAGACTAGTAAATGACAAAAAAATTTACTTTGTTCAAGCATGCGCTCTATATTTCCCATTCGTAAAAATATAAGAAAAATGTCAATTTTGGACCGATTTTGAATGGATTATAGAAAATAGCGTCACTTCTGACGTCATATACTGCCCTTGAGTGCAAATAAATATAATAAACAGGTGAAAAATATATTTAATATAAACTATTTTAAAAAATAACATAATATTTTATTGTACCCGAAACACTTTAAAAAGTGGCTAATTATGGGGGCAAAATTTAACTCTTATCATATATAGTTCTTTGCGCGACAAATTGTCAGCTGTCAAGTTATCTTTACCAGGTATATGCCATGCACTTAACCACAAGTCCCTTTTCATACACCAGAACCAGATTTCTTTTGCAAGTTTGTCACATTTTATTGAGGTAATACCCCCCATGTTATTGATGTATGATATAGCTGTGGTGTTATCCATAAATAATCTAATATTCTTTTTCGTCACAGCAGAGCAAAACGATTTAAGTCCAAAAAAGCAAGCTAGCAGTTCTAAATAATTGATATGATTTCTAGCTTCCTCAATGGTCCATCTACCCCCTGATTTTAAATCATTCATTACTGCACCCCATCCAAGGTGAGAAGCATCAGAGGTAATAATGATTTCATATGGTTCATGTGCAATTCGTCTTACTGCTGTAGAAATGTTAGAAATCCACCAATCTAATTCTATTTTAATTTCTTTTGTTATAATCATTGAAGCATGATAGTCATACTGTGAGTGTACAAGTGCATCAGCCTTTGCCCTTTCCATGTCACGATAAAACAACTGACCAAATTCTACTGCCGAGAAGCTAGCCACTAACAATCCAATAACTTTGGCAACTTCCCTAATTTTTTCTTTTGTTCTTTTCTTTAATTTTTTGCATGCCTCTAAAATAGACAACTTTCTTTCGTCAGTAAGAAAAACTATCATTAATTCAGAATCAATAACATTTCCTAAGAAAGTGATTTTAGTACTTGGTGCTCTAACAGATTTTTCATAATTGACTACAAAACCTAGACTTTCTACTAGGGCCAAAGTTTCAGAGACATGATCTGAACACTCATGCACAGAACTCCCTAACAGTAACGAGTCATCGATATACCCAATAATGACATCTCCCAATCTTCTTAGTGTTGCACAGGTTTCAGTAATTTTGTAAAAATTCTAGGTGCACTAGCCAACCCCTGGGCGAGACATGTATACTGATAAACTTTATTTCTCCAAATAAATCTGAAGAACTTTCTGTGTTCTTCTGCCACACACACACACACTATTGTATGCATTACTAAAGTCAACACTAGCAAAATAACAACCTTGAGTTACTATTTCAAGAGCACTTTCAAAAGTGTCCATTTTAAAATGATGATACACAATATTTTTGTTAAACTCTGTTAAGTTTAATATAACTCTATAACTACCATTCCTTTTGGGTCTAGTGAAAATGGTGGAAATGAAACCATCACTTAAGTCAGCATATTCAGACAACTCCTCAATTACATTCATTTCTAATAACAATTTAACTTCATTGTCTATTACACATGATTCAGCTGCACTAAAACATGGTTCAAAAGCTTTTGAAATTTGTACAGGAGCTTTATTATTCTCAAACTCTAAGTGACAACCTTTCACAATATCCAAAATAGTTTTGTCTGATGTTAACTGTTCCCATTCAGAAATAAAATTCTTAAGAACACCTGCTCTAAAAATATTTCTAGAGGTACATACCTTCTCAACTACTTCTGGAGGCGACTCTGCAGGCCTCTCCGTTGGTAGTCTTGTGTAGGGTCCACGACCCCTTGCAGCACCTCGTACAAAACATCCTCTTGCTCGACCTCGAGTTGAACGGCCACGAAACCCTCCTCTAAAGCCAAGTCCAATCTTGTTACTAATTTTGGAACAATCAGTATTATCTTTGACTGTCTTTGGTACATCATCACCAAACAAATAGTCAGTGTACTTTAAATTATGACTACAAAGGTGAGTATATTCACCTTTCATGTCAGGTTTCATCGACTCTCTTCGTAACATACACAACTGTCTATTAGCATGTCCAAGTAATGCCAATGATTCCATGGCATTTCCCAGCAGATCCAAAATCTCAGGATTATCACACTTGCCGGGTAAATATGTAAGTTTCGTAAGTGCACATGCACCTTTAACTTAAGAAGTTTGAATATTCTGCATCTTCTTGTCAGAAGACTTAGTCATTGGGCTCAAAAAATCCCACACCATTTGGCCGTCACTAACGCAGGACAGTTTTCAGGGCGATTTATCGCTTTTAGTAATTCACCATATCGTTCTTCTTCGATTCCCTCTCAGAACCAATCTGTCACTAAATTAGCAAGTTTCGTCATTGATAGGTTTATCACACGTTTCTTTGACTTTAAGTTTTTTGCCTGCATTGACATACCTATTGTCAGTATCAACATCTTCAGATGCGCGCTTCCTCGAAGCTGTCTCATAATATTCACCGGAAGTTCCCGGGTCGTCATTAAAATCGCCGTAATAATCACAGTCATCTTGATACTGATAGTCACAACACATGTTCTCGATTTCGGCCATTCTATCATCTTGTTTCTTTTGATTCTCTTGAATTGTTCTCAAAATACTGAGTATCTCAGCGTTTGGGGCACTTTCATGCCCACCGCCATTGCTGCTATGATCACTATGCACACGAGAACTCGTGGATGCGGAATTCGAAGCAGAACGCACCTTTAGTTGGGACTTTCTTTTTCCCTTTCGCAGCTTTCTCATCTACGTGAGACTCTACGGCCATATTAGCATCCGCCATGACGCACATGGTTTCGGTACAGCACCACGAGATTTTGACCACGTCAAAAACACAAAAGGCCTATTGATTCACAAAACTAAATTTCTGACCACGTCAGAATTCGTTTATATACTATTAAAAGTATATTAATAAATTGACATCGTCAATAAAAAGAAAACCACAATAAGTATTACAAGCAAATAGCGATCAAGACCACGTGTTGTCACTTCGGCTGCTCGCAGTTCAATGATTTCGCGGCTGTGCAGTGCTATTCACATTATCTTGGAAGTGACATTTACGAAAAATAATTTGTCCCCTCCCCCCCCTCCCTTGTGACCTCATCCTACCCCCCTGGGTATCATTATTTGAACAAGATATCTGTGAGCCAATGCTCACTAGTTAGTGTTAAATCTAGGATTTAAAAAGGGCATGTTAAATAATGGTGAAAAGGGCACTTTTCTCCGCGGTAAATATTATAAAACCTTGAAAGGGGCACCTTTTTCTGCGGTAATAACCGTAATATTATAAATCATTAATCCTTGAAACAAGCGTATTTTAAGGAAACTTTTGCATCGTAATCAAGTGTGATCCGAGATGATCTGTAATGAAACAAGATTATTGAACAATAAAATATTTGCTTTTACATTCACGTAAGTCTTATTCATAATTTTATTTTCAATCTTTTTTTCTTTCTTAAATTGATTTACATATATTTTTATCCCTTAGAACAGCCATGGCATTGGTCTGCCTAGTTTTAAAGTATAATGCATTAAAAGTTCGGTATTTCATTTAAAAATTAGGCTTTATGTAATACATGTATGTGAACTGAAACACATCTGTATCCAGTTATGAATCATAGGACATGTATAATGTACTAGACACTATTCTTTTGAGAAGTGGACAGGCATAGCATGGATGTAGGCTATGCCTGTCCACTTCTCAGTCAAAAGAGAATATGTATACAACTGATGGCAAAATTATCAATCCCTTTTTACTAAAGAAATATTGATATTGAAAAAGTTGTTTTAAGCTTTTTAAAAATCAATTTGCATTAAAATATGCATTCAATCTTTTATTATAAATTAAGTTTCTGCATTCTTCAAGAAGAGCTACGTTTTTTGGGAAACAGAGAAAATTCTGGTTAATCTCACGATTGTTTAAAAGCTTAAAAAGAATAAGAAAACTTCACATCTAGATTTTTATTAAATTGTTTCATTAGTCTAAACATGGTTTTAGGTGCCTCAGTGTTAAAATTTTTAATTTATCTCCATAAAATATATCCTTTTGTGTTAATTCTATTTATAGATAACCTTACGATGTCTCAATGATAAGTGTGTACAATAACAACTTCAAGGAGATAATTCAGTTGTTATTTATCAAATTATTGTACCAGAAATTGGGTGTCAAATCACCCATTTATACAGGGCAGCTGTGTATACCCCTTCAGCTTGGGTCTCTCCAATTTACCTGTATCGTCTATTGTCTCAAGTCACTCGTGCGTGAAGTCCAGCGAGTGTTAACTTTGCAATCAAAACAGAGGCTAGGGCAATGGTGGTTTTGAATTAAATTTACTTTCAATAAAAAGGGCATCACTTTTATTTATTATTAAATGGGCATGGCGTTTGGAAAAAGGGCATGGCGCTGATAAAAAGGGGCATGGCGCCGCGCCACACTAGTTTGCTTTAGATTTAACACTACTAGTGATACCCCCGCTCTGATGTGAATATGCAAAATAAGCAAAGTCGACATTTAACAGAAAGCTGGCATCCGATTGGTACAGAAATATATCCCACAATATGGCATGCCTAAACAAATAGTGTGTATTCTCAATTCGCAAGATAAAACAAGAAATACATTATCCAAAACAAGGAAAAATATTTTTGAACAATAGTTGATCATATGCTAAAATTTCATGCATAAATTTTCATGTTTATCACGTTTTTTTATAATGTAAAGGTAAAATTACCTGAATAAACTCACCTGATTAATTTCGATTAATATATTTGTGTACTCTAAAGTTATGTTTAAGTTCAATCTTTTCCGATCACAGTGGTATATCATATGACATGGTTTGACAATAATTCTTGTCAATAACTATGGTGAAACAGTACCACTCATATTCATTTAAACAGTCAAGAAAGTTTCAGGGGGAGGCTAAGAAAACCTTTTAGGGAAATGACAAATGCGTCAAATGGTGGCATCAGGGGGAAAAGAGTTAATTTAATTGGCTTTTTAAATTTTTAATGATTTTTATTATTTTAAAACTTGTGTTTTGTATAAACCAAATTACCGAAAATAAACGTGCATCAATTTATAATATAAACAATGTTTTTAAAAAAGTTATTTTTAAAGACCTATTTAAAGATCAAATTTTTTACTATAAGAAAAGTTTTATTAACTTATTATTGCTTGTAAGAATTATAGAGATCTGTTTAGTGCTCATAGTAAAATCTTAATCACCAGCAGTTGAACTTATAATAATCTGCAATTACGATACTCAAGACAAAGCATTTAAGTCTGAACAATATCCACATTTAATTAATTTACATTTTTTATTAAAAAATAAAATGTTTATAGCCCATATTAATTAAAGAATCCATCATTGCACATATAGAAAACGTCAATTGCTGATTTTTTCCTGCTTTTGTACGATGTTCAAGACAAAAATATTAATCCTGAACATGCAGTTAAAATACGTAAAATCTCTAGGATGATTATCAATTGAAAGATGAACTCTAATATAACTTACACACATTAAGATATGTACCGGTACTTTAATATCTGTAAAAAACACTTTCCCAGGACTTACCGCAATAATTTGTTCCATTCGAACTTGGTTTTAATTTTACTGTGCAATGTTATCTTCCCACTAGTAATATATGGACACCATGTGACGACGTGTTTATAAAATGTGTTTTTTAAAACATAATGGTAAAATTTTTTAATTGATTAAAGACATGTACCATTTTTAATTACCGTTATTACTTTGTATACAAGTGTTAACAAATGAGTGAAAACGATAATTAATAAAGTTGATCCATGAATTCAGCAAGGTAATTTCCAATCACACAACCAACTATAGATGATTAAAACAAGATTTTTAACGCTATTTTTGACAATTTTCCGACCTCAAGCCTAAGACAAGTCGATCTGGACGATAAGTCGGATGCTCTGCTTCAGAGAAAAAAAATACCGACTAATCGTCGGGCAAATACGGTATTTTAAATTACATCTAAAAATTGTCAGATATATGACTTGGAACCCCTACCCCCAAACAAACTCAAATATAAACTGTCGCCCCCCCCCCACTCCCCTTCCCCCTGGAAAATTTTCTGGATCCAAGCATGTATTCCTCCTCAAACAATAAATGAAATTAAAATAACTTGCTTTTATTTATGCTTAAAATGAAAATAACCTTACATTTACACTTTTTTCATTGTCGAATGATCTATTAAAATCAAAATATAATTTGGGGTCTAAAAAGTTTTATAAACTGGTAAAAAATGTTATTCTTAACAAGAATAGAATTCCTGGGTCCCCCGCCGTTCAAGCAGTATACTAGTATACTGTACTGTGGAATCATTAAATTTCGTGGGGGCCAATTTTCGGGGATTGCTTAAATTTTACAGGTTCGTGGGGACGCGACCAAGGCTGATTTAAGAACTTAACCAAGGTATTAGTGGTATAAACATTTGGTATAAATTTCATGTAAATCCATCAAAATTTGTAGGCATGAGAGCGCTTACAAGGTCAATTTTTGGATAAAACGGAGTCATTATTGTGGTCAAAGTCCCATACCTCCAGCAAAAATTATCGACCAATGCTAATTTTCGAACTTAACCAAGGTAATAGGTGTATAAACATTTGGTATAAATCTAATGAAAATCCGTCAAAATTTGTAGGCACGAGAGCGCTTACAAGGTCAATTTTTGGATAAAACGGAGTCATTATTGTGGTCAGAGTCCCATAACTCCAGCAAAAAGTATCGACCAATGCTGACTTTCGAACTTGACCAAGGTAATAGGTGTATAAACATTTGGTATAAATTTAATGAAAATCCGTCAAAATTTGTAGGCATGAGAGCGCTTACAAGGTCAATTTTTGGATAAAACGGAGTCATTATTGTGGTCAGAGTCCCATAACTCCAACAAACAGTATCGACCAATGCTGATTTTCGAACTTGACCAAGGTAATAGGTGTATAAACATTTGGTATAAATGTAATGAAAATCTGTCAAAATTTGTAGGCATGAGAGCGCTTACAAAAAAGTGTGACGGACGGACGCACGGACACACGGACCCACGGACACACGGACCCACGGACGGACGCCCGGCATTTCTATGTCCCCGCTCCGCGTTGCGGCGGGGGACAAAAAAAATCACATTACACCTTGCATAATTGACAAATGATCTATTGAGATATGATCAGAAGTCATATTTCTACCTTGGGATCAATAATATTCATCGACAAGTTAAAATTAATAACAATAAATGATTCAAATTATAAATGTTTATACTCCACATCCACACCCCCCCCCACACCCCCAATCAAACCTGGTTCTAAAGATTCAGTCTTCTTACATTCTTACATGTAGCAAATTTTAAATCATTTCTTGATTGCTTTTTCTCTCCTAATGCACTTTAACATTTTTGAAATTGCTTTACTGTGGTTTCATTAATATTCAAGGGTATCAATTTTCGTGGATAAAGGGAAAATAACAGTTTCAAGGATACGTAAATTCGTGGCCAATAACCCTATCAATACAAAATGTTAATAGAAATTGAACTTCAATGAACATTTAATTTCGTTGATCAACTTAACAACGAAATCCACGAAAATTGGTATTCAACGAATATTGATGAAACCACAGTATTTAATTTTTGAGATTTATAAACAAAATGTTATATGCATGTGTATCCGCCTATTTGAGGCAATTGTAAAGTCTCCTAAACAAAGCGTCATCATCAGGCTAGGAATTACCCACATGGATCAAACACTACATATGAATAAGATAAAATACTTCATTATTTATAGTTCTAGAATGTCAGGGTGTCTCCAAGGGGGGCATAACCTTTATACAATTTGATGCTCAATGACACAAAGAGCAAGAATAAATTGTATGGTTTAGGGATGAGGATCTCAAAAGTTATAAAAATATACAGTGTATCATCATTTCCTATTTCATAAGAGGGGGGGGGGTTAAAGACAACACCTGGGGGTCATGTACTTTACACCATTTGATGCATCATAATGACAAAAGAAGATATTTTGTATCTTCCTGTTTCATGGGGTCAGAACAATCCCATAGGGTCATGGCCTACATTGTATTTGATGTATTATGATACATTAGGAAAGAAAGACCCCTTCCTTCCTATTATAACTCATATAAAAATTACGGCACCCTAAAAATTATAAGTCTCTACACTTACTTATACATGTGTATGCAGGGACCAACCTAGACCAAAATTTTAGGGAGACTTCACTTCTCCCTAACAGAAAAATAGGGAGAAGTTTGAGAAATCAGGGAGACTTCCATTTCTTGACAACAGCTTAACGCTAATGATGATATACACAGATTCAACCTTTAATAATTTAAATTAGATTAGAAGCAAGTCAATAAAAAATAAAACTACTTCTGAAAATTAAAAAAAAACTAATCCAATTTATTAAATTTAATTTATTTGATGTATTCATACAATTTATAGATGAAATGTGTTGTAATTGTGTTAGCTAAATGACAAATAAAAATCAGTCTCTGTATTTCTGTGTATTTTGGAGGTATTAGTCCAACCCTTTGACCCAATTACAACCGTTATGTAAAGGATCTTATTTTTTAAAGATAACTGTAAACAAACCATTTTATGATTATTTTAGCCTTAATTTGGCAGAGTTATTAACTAATTACAAGTAACCAACTAATTGTAACATCAACACTAAAAGAAATATAAACATCGGTTGCACCGTATGTGGTTGCATCACCCGTATTTATAACCCTTAAAGATAAGACAGTCTCGAGTAATTAATCACAACAGGGGTTAAGTTAGGCTGTGAAAACGTCTTTAGAATTAGTTAATTATCATTTTATTGCTTTCGGGGTTAATTTACACGATTGTAAACTCATAATACAGGGCGACTTCAACTTCTCTTTCGGAGGAAATTCCGGCGAAGTTACCGATCAAAAAGCGACTATTTCGCCCAAGTCGCCCCCTAGGTTGGTCCTTGGTATGTAACACACAAATTTAATACGAAATTGTTACAGGGTCAATATGGGGTCAACTCAATAGTGCAAGTCTGACAAATGAAAAAATAATACTTTTGCAATTAAAATGACAGAAACTTTACAAATGCGATAGGATAGGTAACGTTGAAAAGCTTATTTAAAGGGGCATGGTCACGATTTTGGTCAAATTTTATTTTTCTGTTTTTATTATTTACAATGTTTCAGGAATGCGTTCCTAGTGATCAAATGAAATTTGAGTGTCAGTCGTTGAGGGTTAAGAAAGATACAGGGCTCACAAGTCTTTGTCATGTAAACAAGGCTCCTGCCCTGTTTTTGCTTACATAGGTTTAATATACCAGTAAAAAATCTTTTTCAAGCTGATTTTTCTATCTTCTTATTCATTTTAAGCATAAATAAACAGTTCCTAATGATTAACACATTCATTTTAGGTCTAAAACTGGAAATTTCCCTTCATCATTCAAAATATAAACAAAAGCTTTGTTTACATTGCGAAGAATTGTAAGCCAGGGTTTGAAATTAACAGTCGCCCACTCGCAATTTGCGAGTAAGTTTTTGTGTGGGCGATTTGAAAATGCAATTCCAGGGGACCACATGGCTATTAAACAATTCCTGATGCCAACACATCATTTTTCCAAATTTGTTTCGTATTTTCTTTTAGGTTGATCACTCAGACGCTTATCTTTATCTATCTTCACTGTAAAGCCTAAACGTCTTCATGATCAAGACAACTGAAGGTCATTATCAGTCAAGCGTTTCGTAGTGTATCAAGAAACAGTACTTTCAAAGCGTCTAACTGATTTCGACAATTGTTATAATATTTCGATTTATGGTAATGGTTGTATCAGCCAGCCAAAAGAAAAGGATTTTTATTTGTAATAGGAGATGGATTAACCAATACATATGTAAAGGAACAACAAGACATGTGGTTAATTCAGAAGACTTGAGTTATGAATTTTAGAAAATAAAGTGTTTGAAAATTTTAAGAAAAAGCAAAATTCAATATAAATGTATATATATGTACAATGGCATGTTATTAAATGAGATAAAAAAAATTAACTCTTTTTTTATCTTTTCTAAATTAAAAGTGTGGGCAACTAAATTTTGATTTGGGCCCCTGGAATGACGAAGTTTAGTAGCCCACATGGCTAGCAAAAAATTCAAGTTAGTTTAAAACCCTGTAAGCTCTGTAACTCGCTTATATCTCAACAAATGACACTCAAATTTTGGATGCCTACTAGTATTAAACATAGGTAATCACAGATTACAAAGCTCACCGAGACGAGGCATCACCTTTATGAGGAATCATCTTTATGAGACCACCTTTATCATATTATTTGAAAATCATAGTTAATAATGATCTTGGATATAAATGGATACTGTTTTGACACAATATCGTATAACTATATCATATGTTAACAAGAGGCCCATGGGCCACATCGCTCACCTGAGCAACAATAGACATAATAAAATCAGCTTTATGGAGTCATATACAATAGTCATATCACATATTGAGCATTGCAGTTCTCAAGAAGATGATCAGACTTAAACAACTATTTATATATGGATTATAAACCTACATCAAATTTTGAACGCAAGAGTCTAAACAATTTTAAAGAATAAACAATATGTCAAAATGTTTGCATATAAGTAAAACCATATATAATAACATTTGAGTTTTTGTGAATAATTTAAATGTTTTCCTTTGTAAAATTGGAATCCCCCCCCCCAATGTGGCCCAACCCTACTCCCGAAGAATATGATTTTGACAAATTTTAATCTACACTATCTGAATTGACTAAAGTTGGAGCTTTTCTAGACAATTTGTGTTTTAGAAGATGCTTTTTAAAGATTTTTCCCTATATATTCCTATGTTAAAATTTGACATCCCCCCCCCAATTTTGGCCCCACCCTACCCCCGGGGATCATGATTTGAACAAACTTGAATCTTCCCTACCTCAGGATACTTCAACACAAGTTGCAGCTTTTCTGCATGATCGGTTTCTGAGAAGATTTTGAAAGATTTTTCTCTATTATATTCTAATGTGAAAATTCAACCCCCCCCCCTCTCAATGAAGCCCCACTCTACCCATAAGGATCATAATTTTATCAAACTTGAATCTACCCTAACTGAGGATGCTTTCACACAAGTTACAACTTTTCTGGCTGATCGGTTTCTGAGGAGAAGATTTTTAAAGATTTTTCTCTGGATGTTCCTATGTAAAAATTCTACCTCCCATTGTGGCCCCATCCTACCCATGGGGATCATGATTTGAACAAACTTGAATCTACACTACCTGAGGATGCTTCCACACAAGTTGCAGCTTTTCTGCACTATTGGTTTTTGAGAAGAAGATTTTTAAAGATTTACTCTATATATTCCTAGGTAAAAATTTGACCCCCCATTGTGGCCCCACCCTACCCATGGGGATCATGATTTGAACAAACTTGAATCTACACTACCTGAGGATGCTTCCACACAAGTTTCAGCTTTCCTGGCTGATCAGTTTCAGAGAAGAAGATTTTTAAAGATTTACTCTATATCTTCCTATGTAAAAATCGACCCCCCATTGTGGCCGCACCCTACCCCCGGGATAATGATTTGAAAAAACTTGAATCTACACTACCTGAGGATGCTTCCACACAAGTTTCAGCCTTTTTTTGCCAAATGGTGTTTGAGAAGAAGATTTTTGAAAAATACCAACAAATTTTTAATGATTTTTTATTATCTCCCCTTGAAAGAGGGCATGGCCCTTCATTTTAACAAACTTAAATCCCCTATACCTAAGGATGCTTTGTGCCAAGTTTGGTTGAAATCGGCCCAGTGGTTTTGGAGAAGAAGTCGAAAATGTAAAAAGTTTACGGACGGACGGACAGACAGACAGACGGACGCCGGACAAAAAGTGATCAGAAAAGCTCACTTGAGCTTTCAGCTTAGGTGAGCTAAAAAATTGTATAATAATCATATATTCATTTTGTAGGGTATTATATGATACAATGTTTATCAATACAATAATATAAAATACGATATTGCATCCTATGATACCTACAATATATATCATATAATACAATACTGTAATAAATAAGGTTGAAATATGATATTGTAACATATGATATGACATTGTATCTTGTTATACATTATTGTATTTGATCACATAATACAATATCAAAATATATTATGATATTGATATTATATGATACAATATAATAATATATGATACAATATCATATCAGATAATACATCACAATATTGTAACATATGATATTATATTGTATAATATTAAAGTATGATATTGTATTGTATGATATTGTATCATATTTGATACATAATAGGATATTGTATCATATAATACAATTAAATTAGATACAACATTGTATCATATCAATTGATACAATATCATGTGATATAGTACTATATTATATCATACAAAATCATATTATACTATAGTGTATTATATGATACAATATCACATTATACAATATCATATAATACATTTTCATGTGATATAATAATATATTATATAAACCAATATAATATTATACAATATCGTATCACAGGGTTTGACACTAACTTTTTTACTTTGGTGGACCGCAGGTCCACTGGTCAAGAATTTTTGGTGGACCTTCACAAATTCTGGTAGACCTTCATTAATGTTGAAATTTTTGTTGAATTAATTTATTCCATGCTATTCACGCGTATTAATTGCAATCAATTTGAACACAAACATGTGCAATCTTCTACTTTACTGAATTAATTTAATTTTCCTACATCATCATATCCACTAGCAAAACATATCCTAATTAAAATTTTTTACTGGTTCACAATTTTTTGTAGGAAGACTTCACTTCTCCCCAACAGAAAAATATAAAGAAAGAAATTTGAGAATTAAATCAGGGAGACTTCATTTTATTTATTAAGTTAACAATGATATTCAGAAATTTAAAACTTAAAATATTGTTAAATATCTTGGGACAGCTAGACTATACTTAAAATACATGTAAATTGGATTAGAAGCATGTCCACAACACCTAATAAAAAATCAATCAATTTCTGAAGAAAAAAAAAGCGTATCTAATTTGAAATTTGATTTATTTAATGTAACAAATAAATCTGTCTCTTTACTTCAGTGTAATTAGGGGTATTAGTCCAACCCAATGACCCACTTACCACCGTTATGCATAGGATAGTCAACTGGTTAAATTATAATTTAATTTAATCTTTTGGTGTGCAATACCATGCTTTTTAACAAAAGAATTGGTGTCTGTTTTGTATAAAAACTTAGTATATCGAGCCATTTTCAAGTAACATTCTGCATAAAATAGTATAGTCTGTTTCACTATTGATGCTATTTCTAGGTCAGGCGCGGATCGAAAATTATTCCTTAGAGTAGATCGCTTCTAAGCATGTTAATTGTTACAACAGCAGAAAAAAAAATGTATAATGAAAAATTCATGTTTACAGCGTTAATTATGTTTAAAATAGGGGAATTCCTATATTCAGTTCAAGATCCGCTCCTGAATTCTCATTGGCTGTCCCTAAATAAAACCGATCAAGGTCAGTAAACATGGCGGACAAATTTAACTTGGGCTGTTGACATACATGAAAAATAGCCGATATATGGACTATACTTGATATTTTTGGATTAATTTATGCCATAAACATCTACCATGTTTGAGTTCAGGTAAGAAATGCAAATGTTATTGTCATTTATATACGATTTGAGACGAAATCGTTGCGGGAGTGAATCACTCCCGCGCTTGCACCATTACGGAGATCCTATGGAGTTGTAGCCCTCTCCCAAAAAAAAAAAAAATCGGGAGAGGGCTACATTATTGCAGCTAGGACCAGTAGTAACTTAGAAATTGCTATCAAAGGGCACCTGCACCAAAAACTTTAACCTGCTCCAAAAACCTTAACCTCCTCCAGCATCTGAAACTCATGGCCCTGATTCAGCATCTAAGTCTTTCAAGTCCATAAGTAGGTCAAGATGCATCATCCATGCAAGTTTGGTGAAGATAGGACAAGTAATAACTTAGATACAGGACCTGCAACAAAAACTTTAACCAGGTCCGGCTGCCGATGCCGAGGGTATAGCATAAACTCCCCCCGACTTCGTCTCGGTGAGCTAAAAATGCCTAAATGAAGCATTGTAAACATTAAAATCGAAAAAAACTAATTTTTGACCAAAATCGTGACCATGCCCTTTTAAATATCAAAAGATGATATGGTATGCTAGCAAAGGGAGATCACTTATTTAAAAAGTGAAAGTAATACTTATGTACATACCAGTGTCTCATAATATTGTGCTACTACATGTTTTATGCTTACCTATATTGGTCAACATCATAATGATAATCCAATTAGAGCACAATATGAATCCCTTTAGCTGATCATCACAAAAGAAATGTTTATGCATGTTAACTAATCCTTTTCTGCATATGAAAAACACTAGTGTTGTCACGATGATCGATTTTTAGTCGATGATCAGTTGGAAGGTTGTCGATTTACGACAATCGATTTGAGATTTTATAATCGATTATAATCGGATTATTACATTAATACTAAACTTATCATTTTGTTTATTATTCTGTATTTTATACAATTAAAAGTTGAAAACTGTTGCAAATCCATGTGTATCTGCGTTCGGATGTTTTCATCAGCCATTTTGAAATACTAACATCTTTTTAGTTACGGTAGAAGGATATTGTTTCGGATCAGACCAATGCTAGAATTTTAAACAAAGGGTACAATGAAATTTAATAACGTCAAGATCTTTAATTTTCGATATAAATAAAAAACAATTGTCAATCATTATTTTGATAGAAACTCGTTTTATTTATTACAGAATTATGCTGACACAGTTTCACGTTTTAAAAACGAAATGGCCGAAGTTGAAAACACACATGTGCCAAAACTCTACGATCATCGAGGCACAAAAATAAAACACTTTGGATTCTTTAAGAAAACACAAGCATTGGGGCAACCAACCTCTAATAATTTTTAATAAGTAAATGTAAAAACTTTTTTTTTTTTATTTTTATTGAAAGAAGTTATTAAAACCGAATTGTCTCATGAATGCCTTATAAGATTTAGTAAACACCAGAAGTACAGGAAGAAAACAAAATGAAAGCATGTCAACTTATCGGAAGCATATTGGTGGATCTTGCAATTTTCCCAGCTTGTAATAGTTAACTTTAGTTAACTTTATCCATGAAATTAACTTTTTTGAAGCATTAAAAGTAAAGTATTAGAAGAAATAATCAATTATTGTGGAAAGTACATAGTCTAGAAATAGATAGTAATAATACATGACGTGAATAGACACTTAGCATACTGGTACACATTGAATTTAGCTGGGTTCAGTTATTATTATAGTCCGGTTAATATCACAATTTTTCCTGACAAAATAACTATTATATTAAGCGGGGTCCACTTGAATATCTGAAAAATAAACAATACGTTAAAATTTAGTGACCCATTTTAATGAATTTAATACAAAGTATTACCGATTCGATTATTGGCCGATCATCAGTTGGTTATAGTTAACCAATTATACCGATTAATCGATTATGATTTTCAACCGATTTGACAACACTAAAAAACACATACATGTACAGGTAACTCTCGATAGCTCAAAGTCCATGGGACCAGGGAAAAACTTTGAGGTATCAAGAGTTCGAGCTTTCAAGAGTTCGGAATTTTCCAGGTTGACCGACGGGTTTTGAAATTAGTCTTACCGGATGTTATGATTAAGCCATTTATTTAGTGCTAACCTTATGCACGTGCTTAAACAAGGTTTTCTTTTCAGTTAAATATACAGACCTGGATATTTTTAAAACTATATACAAACAAATATTGAATAAATTCATGATACACTATAATTATTGCTAGCGCTCTCGAGCGCTAGCAACTACGTTAGTCTTTTTCACTTGAATACGCATGCTCGACTCCATAGTAGGGGATTCTGGGAATACTGTACTACTGTAGATAAACTGTACCATGTGAATTTCGTTTTATCATCTTCACACGAAGTTTTGTGTTATATTGTAAATGTCAAAATAGTAACAGTCGCTTAGGTCTTATTATGCAAAGTTATTTTAAATATTATAATAAATAGCTAGCTTTATTTTAACTACCTTCAAGCTAGGAAAACAACCTCTGATATGTTTTCCGAGCTTGACGGAAAGGCCCGAGAAGATACGATTGCTACAAAACGGTACCAATGGTTCTTGAAAATTTTCAGCTCGAAGTTGAAATTACAGTAGATACATAATGATTAAGGCACAGTCAATGAGCTATGCCATTGCCGATTCTTCTGTGTTTTATGATGGCTACAGCGCTAGCTCACCAATCTTTTTAAAAGACAAGCTTGTATATTTTATGATGATCCGATTGCTCAGTACAAGTTGACCGCGAGACGACATGTCGTAAATTAGATACATGAGTATCAACATGATCATCCATTGTTCCTACTGTGCGGGTCTTTCACCAGCTGTGAGAACTTGTTCAGCAATAATCATTATATTCCCAATGATACTGATAAGCATAATTTCTACAGTAATAATTCTAAAATTTTGACCATGGCTCAAAATTATCTCTTCGTCTGAATTTATTTCTAATTTTCACCGTATCTCCAAATTATCGTAAAACGGTCAGTGTTAATTATAGATTAGGTATCAATATGGTCAATCATCAAACAATTATCACATTGCAGGACAATTGTCGCCTGAATAAACAATCCGTGACATGGGTCCCACGTCTCACGCCTGGAGCCAATTAAATGACCAAGAAGGTGTTAATTAGGTAACGCTTGGATATAAACAACCACTTCGAGGTATCGAGAGTAAAAATCTATACATTATGAATAACGGGACTGTAGTTTGACTTCGAGAGATCAAGGGTTTCGAGAGATCAAGAGTTGGAGAAATCAAGAGTAAATTTGCTTAGTTATATAGAGGAAAAAATCGGGACCCTAGACTCACTTCGAGCGATCAAGAACTTCGAGCGATCAAAGTTCAAGCCATCGAGAGTTACCTGTGACCAGCTGTGTTGTGTATGTAACTTCAGACAAAGATCAGTTATTTGTAACATGCATGTATTTTTGTGACCTACTCTTCAAAACCCCTTGCACTATTTCATTAGGTAAATAACAGCTTTAAGGTGGTGCAGGACACCTGCATATTGTGATGTATACTTCCTATTGAAATAAACAATAAAGTATAAGTATAATATTTTCCCTCAAAATAATGTTACCTTACATTGAAGTGCAATGGGTTAGAGCAATAACATGTCTGTAAGGGCATTGGAGTCCGAAGTAATGTTACTATTGATGTAAATGAATTTTCATGGGGGGGTGGGAGAGGGTCTGGACCCCTCACTCCCACCCCTTTTCTAAATCCGTGCACATGATTTTATGTACATGTAGGCACACAGAAGCAAACATAAAGCCGGCAACCGCCGTGGAGAGGGGGCATAATTTAATTTTGTTTGTAATAATTATATAGACCATTATACTTTCTATGACATGAAATGTTGAGATTATTGATTATCTTAAAATTCACATGCAAACAGTTCAACCCCAAATTGCACATAAAGTGCTGCTCATGTGTATTATCACATGGGAAGGGATCTCATCCTTCAGTGATGCAAATTATAATTTTTAAATATATTACCGGAACTTGCATGTGGCCTTCATTTTTAATTAAACCGGTACTAAACAGTGTTATATAGGGTCAAACACTTGGTGCGGGTATACTTGTCTAATGACAGCATCTAGTTTTGTTTTTCTTTTTTTTTTGCTATTTGTTTTTACTGGCTTGCTTTGTGGGTTTTTTTCAAGCAAGTAACCACTGCTTAGCGTTATTAAAGTGCATCTATACATAGAGTTTACTATTTAAAATATGCAGGCGAGAATGTGAGTTGGTGTGTTTGTGTGTGGTTTTTGTGGGTGTAATTGTGTGTATGCTTGTATTTTATAAATAAATTATTTTTAAAAAAAGGTAGCTAAATAAACATACTTCAGGTAGGTAAATCAAGCTACGTAACAAATAGATAGAATGTTCAATCATTAAAATGACAGATGTCCTACGGACCCGGTTTAACGATAGAATTTGTCCCATATACTCTCTTCGTAGCAAATAAAAAAATTATACTGCGCTGTATCTCGCCTAAATTTTCTTATGATTGGTCTTAAATACATACAATGTTGCTCTTTTATAATCCCATATTACCACATAAGCTGATTTTGCAACGAAATCGTTGCCACTTTTAACATCACGTTTGAAAATTCGCTGTTTATCAGGTTGGGACCAATCTCCCAAATGGGATATAATAGCCCGTTTGGGATATAATAGCCCAAATGGGATATAAATTTACAGTGCAAACAATATTTTTTTTTATTTTAAAATTTTTGATATAAATCCGCATTAATGTGAGTCAAATGCAACAACTTTTGGTTAAGAAGTTTTTCTATATGTCTATAGTTTGTAAGATTGATCCCCAAGAAGTTTTGGATATACTGAGGGCCAATCTCTGTAATAGTACAGCTACAGAAAAAGTTGTTTACCAAAAGTTGTTGTATTTCATGTATTCTAATGCGGATTTATATCAAAAATTTCAAAATCAAAAATTTTTATTTTATGGACTTTAAATTTATATCCCATTTGGGCTATTATACCCCAAACGGGATATTATATCCCATTTGGGAGATTGGTCCCAACCTGTTTATGGTCGCCGAGACATTCCGAGTGCAATTTTCGACAAAATGGCATGCAAATTCAAACACGTATTTTAACAAAATACCTTGGTACGACTCATTAAATGGATATTTTGTGGACTAAACTACATATGCATGTTCAAGAAGGTTTGTTATGAATAAAAATGTGTTTTTCCTCTGCAGATTATTTTTAACAGACTTAGAATCGACGCGAAGCTGATCCGCTTCGCGGCTGCTACATTGCAAGTATGGGACGAATTCTTACTGTGACCTAGCTGGTCACGGTAAGATTATTCTTTCTATAGTCTGTCCCAAGTTATTGCTTCCACCACTTTTTGATGATTTTTAATAAAAATACACATACCTGTGAAAGAAATGCTGTTGAAATCGATAAAAGGGAAAATATCCAAGATATCTTCATTGACAAATTTTCATTTTTCAACCATAAAAGTTCACAGGAACGAAAACAAATTTCTTACGGAGATTTATAATGGGAAATGTTTACATCTTTTCTCCATTCGGAAATTCTCGGGACATCTCGCACAATTTTTCAACGTTATCATCCGGGCTTAATAATGGCTAATGCAATGCTAAATCTCCGTAGACTTTCTATTTTGGGATGTGTATTGAAACCTGTAGCGGTAGAGGAGGCGTTTCAAAACAGATAATCTGGACATTTTTCATATTAGTGGATGAACATAGTTTGAGCACAAAGGTATTTGTGATTATCGAAATATCAAGCAAAAAGTGGTGGAAGCAAAAACTCGGGACAGAGTATACGTAACAAACAACATCAATATTTACCAAACCGGTCGATGTTCTTTAAACAGTTGCATCAAAAAGCGCTTCAAACGTCTCCTCCAATTTAAGTATAAGAAGGAGATAACGTCCATTGATAAATTCTTGTCCAAATAAAAACAGGCCGTCATCATTGCTGCTTTCTAAAGCCCGCGCTTCTGTCATAGTTGTGTTCGGTATAAAAAGTCGAAAATATTTATACTCGGATATTTACGGACAGACGGGCGGATATTTAAGGTTTTCCGCTCTCAGCGGAAAACCTTACTATTATTCTGAAAAATTTTCAAATTTCTTATTAGGGTCTTCCGTTTCCAACGGAAGACCCTCTTGTTATTCTATTGTTTTTTTTTATTATTATTATTCTTTTTCTTTTTTCTTCTGACTCCGTTTTGGCTTTATATCTCAAAAACTGCTCAACCGATTTGCATGAAATTTTCAGGGATTATGAGAAATTCTTGTCCCTCAAAGCCTTCAAAAGCTGAAAAATGACGTCACTTCCGTTTACTTATTACGTCAATTTTAAATTTTTCAAAAAGCGATTTTGTCCAGTCATTTTCTTTTAAACGGTTATATATAGAGATTTGAAATTTTCAGTGATTGTCTATTTATCGATTTACTTAGGGCATTTTGACAAAAAATCAGAATCCGTCACTTCCGGTCGAAACCGGAAGTGAATCAACTTTTTCGAAAAAATAAATTTTTTGATCAATTTAAAAACGTGTACGTGTTTTGTAGAGCTTATTTAGCTGAATTTAACACTGAAATCCGTTTTAAAATCGGACGATGCATCGCTGAGATATAAGCGTTTAAAAATTGATTTTTCCGGAAATTTTGATTCCGCGTTCTTGGTTAAGAAAATAGTCTTATGTTTAAAGTTAAATTAACTCGTACCTAAAATAATTCGAAAAATTGCTAAGTCGTACTTGAACACATTCGGATTTTTTTTGTTAAGTCGTTCTTAAAATCGCAAATTTTTTTGTCAATTCGTACTTAAAATCATTCGGATTTTATTAAGTCGTACCAAGAATTATTCGATTTTTGTTGCTTTTTTTTTTTTAGTTACTTATATTATTGGTTTAAGAACTCTGCTTCTTACAGGAACTTTAAGCTCTACGTTCGACATTAACGGAAGACCCACTCGTTGCTTTGCAACGAGCTTTGCTCTAGTTATTTTTTTTTTTCTTCTAGACGCCAACTTTGATCCTTAATATTTCGCTCGTTAGTTCACCGATTGTTTTGAAATTTTCAGGACTGATAACATGCCGCGTGATGTTGTCGTTGCATATTTTAGTTGAGGAAAATTCCTATCCGGTTTTGAGTTATTCCCCTTTTAGTAAAATTTAACGACTTCTTTTGTCCAGGGGGTTTAGCTTTAACGATGACTGGCAGAGTCTCAAAGATGGGCTGGTTTGGAAGCTAATACATTGAATTTGTGCGAGATATATTTTATTTATTATTTAAATGCTAATAAAAGGGGTGGTATAGATGTTGAAACAAAGGTAAGAAAAAAAATCAAAAAAATTCGCGTATTTTCCGTGTTAGTTTTCTACCTGATAAAAATTTGTTATAACATGTATTTTAAAAGTTCTTGGTCTTACCCAGACCTTTCATTCGGTATACCAAAAAAGGGGCTGGCCCTTATAATTAGGGAGTTAGAGGCGTCCAAAGTTTCTTGTCAATAACTTAAAAAGGAATAAATATTTCTAATGCATTATTGAAGCAAAGTTGTAAAGAAATTAATTTTGAATCCTTCTATAGTATTCAATTTAATGTTTTCGTAATTTATAGTCAGTATTTGCAGAAACAATTGTTGTCAGTTCGGTCCATTTTTGTGGGGGTGCGCACGTTTATGAGGTTATGAAAGGGCTTCTTGTAATGCACTAACTGATACATGTAGCGCGCAAAAATAATTCCACATAAAATTCCCAAATGTTTTTATACATATGTACATTTTCATTTCATATAGATAAACCTCTTTGACCTTATTTTTGTTGTTTGTTTCATAACTGTGCCCCTGTCTATATTTAGATGCATTACGAGACTCAGGTAACCGATCGATAGGAGAGTCGCTAGCTGTATTCAGGCCGTCGCCTAGACGACAGTGCATGTGCTTGTAGAGCTGGACGTACACGATTAACACCCCACTGTGTTACTGTAACAGAGACATTTTGAACTGTTTCAGTACTGGGAGATGTGTTAATAAAATGGTTCCAATGCATGGTAATTAAACTCAACTTTTCTACAATACGTATACACGGCCGTCATATAAAGCACAATGTGTATTACTGACATGACAATTTAAACGAACGCGGGATTGCTCCCGATAGAACAATTCTTTTAAAGCAAAAAAAAAAAAAAAATACTGATTTGCAATGGATATAATATAATTATCATCGTGGAGATGATTTTAAAAAGTGAACTTAATATTCGTATACGATAATATTTGAATCCAAAGCCGCTAGTTTTAAGTTACGGTTATTAGGGATATTAATTATGACTTGCCCTGCATTTCAGGTTTTTAACTTGCAAAGCATCTACAAACGAAAATACCAAACAACCTTCAGCAGCAACTTATAAATTATTTATTCCATACACAATTCTAAAGAGGTAATTAAATAAATTTTATAAATGCTTTATACTTGTATTCGCTATCTTCCATGGAAAAAAGTGGCATGGAAAAAATGTTGTTCATTGTTCATCAAATACGCTGTAGCCTTAGCAATCGAAAATAATTAACAAACTGTATATTGATAGATTGACATATCAACAAACATTCAGACCCGCATTGTGTTTTCTTACAAGTTCTATAAAACGTAGACTCAATGACTGAATTCTTTACCGTTTTCCGTCTGGGTTATTTTGAATCACGTGTGTACGTTATGTGTAGCCATATAGATGAACACTTTAAGTGTTTAAATTTTAAAAGAAATTGTGTACATGCAGAGCATTGCAATGCTAGGACAATAAAATTCCAACAATGTATATGATGAGGCCGGTCAGACTGATACTGGTTCTGCTTGTTCTACAAATAGCGAATGTAAGACGAAGTATTTGGGTGTTATATTTTAAACAAATGTAAGTATTGCTTTCTTAAAAGCTTGCATTACTCAACAAAGTATTTTATTGGGATCATTCTTAGTTACCTTAGCTGCATATATGTACCGCTCTGTCTGTATCCCGGAAAAATTGACTACCATCCGAAATTTTTCATACAAGGTCTACAGACTTGCAGCTAACATTACCTTTAAAAATACATTTTAGAATTTGCCGTTGTTTATAAATTCATTAAAAAGACGCGCATAATCAAGTGGTTATATGGCGTTTGATATGGGATTTATGACGTCTATTTATATTGTTTTCATTAAAATTATTTCATTATTTCAAGCTTGTGGGTGGAATGAAATCAGTTTCACATGTTATATGACATAAAGATGTCCTCTCCCCACTTTTTCTCGAAGCAACTATTTTTATAAAATTTACATTAAAAAATTGAATTATCATGGAGTTGCCCCCCCCCCCCAACCCCATTTTGGTAGCATGTAAAAAAAAAATGGTATGAAAATCATGAAATTATGAGTGAAATTTTGAAAATTTTGGAAAATTCAATTTTTTTTCTTTTTTTGCTTGTCAAGATTTGTTGGATGAGTTTGCCCCCCCCCCCCACTTTCAAAAACGATGCTACGTGCTTGGAAATTACTCATTTCTTTATTCCCCTCTTTAATAATCAAAACAAACTAACAAACATAACCGATCCAGATAAATATTATTACATGTATCAAAAATAAACTTAAACAACCAACTACACATTCATCCTTTACCCACAATATTGCCTTTTCGATATTTGTCATCGTTGTAGACCCGTGTAACAATCTGTTATGTAGGTGCTTGCACGAAAACGAACCCCTTGCTGATCTACATTTTCATTAACGCATACAAAGAAAAAATATATATTTTGATTTATTTTTGAATTTCTTTTGATGTAAAAAAAAAAAAGAGAAGGAATTGGTTCTCAGTCTCTCTTTATGCCTGTTTGTTAGCGGTTAATCCAAGTTCATTTTGAATATCCTTTTGTAATTTAAAAAATGCGATGTAAATTTTTTTCATGCAATATTTCGGATAAAGCAATGAAGAGTTGTTTCTTGAAATTTTATTAGACCATAAAATTGTAAAATGCTAACATTGAAAATTGTGCCCGATTTCTTTCTTTTTTTTAAGGTAAAACTTTATTGATTCTTTGAGACAAACAAATTGACATAATCAATAAGAGTTTGAAAATCTTTAACTGCAGGTCTGTAGCTTTTAGTCAGAAAAAGAATCGGATGGACGACCTAGGACACAGATCGTCCATCCGAATTTCTTGAAAATTGCCATTATTTTCGTACGCGGACGCAATACTCACCGAGACTAAATGGTTCGTATCTTAAGTTTTAAGTTTTAACTGCTTTGAAAGGTAATATTGGTTTTCTGATAATTATGAACATGAATAATTAAATAAAAATGGTTAAAATAACAGTAAAATTACCGGCATCGGTCTTCTCCGTGCGCGGATCTAGAAGGGGAAGGGTTCCAGACCCCCCCCCCCCCCAGCGAAATTTCTTTCAATTACGTGTACATTATAAACTTACCAAATATGCCTCGGACATCCCTTGGCAAACTCAAATAACCGTCTGACTTTTCAACCCCCACCCCTGAAAAATTTTCTGATCCGCGCATGTTCCCCCTCCTCGAAATACAAAATTATTCTTCAAAACCCCTTGTAAAATTTCCAGGATCTCCGCATATATACTGATAGATTCATTGGCGCTTGCGTTCGATAAAAATGCGTGTAAAACGTTTGCCAGTGGTCTTTTTACCATCGTACCGGGCATAACCACAGTCCTACTCTGTGAATAAAATGCGGCGAATCAAACTAGAGACAACGTGTTAAGATCTGTATTTGCTTATAAACATGTAGTATCATCGTGCAAAATGCACTGTTCAATTATAATTTTTTTTTTTACTTTACTTGTAAAATTCAACATCTGTTTCGTAATTTTTTCTCACAGTTTATTTCTTACATAGTTACTTTTGTTTATTTAGTGATTGACACTTATTAGACTTTATAGAGACAGAGTGTCATGTCTCAAGGACTGTTAATCTCTTAAAACAACATTGTGCAATTATCAGATTTTCATTTCTTGGACATCAAAGACTCATTGAGTTTATTTAATTATTTTATATCTGTGAACCTTTCACTCAGCTTACTTATATCATTACCTGTTAATTGCAATTTATTCTCATTGTTAAAATTCTTATAAATAGTTATGTACAATTGTCAATGCGCAGTCTGGAATACGGCGGCCAGCCCCGCCACGTCCGACTCTCCCAGAGTCTTGAGTCCGGAGGCCACTTCTGGCCATATCCGACTTGTTTGTAACATGTCTGTCTGTTAAATTGTTATAATGTTGCCATCGTTGAGTCTCGTCCAATAATGTGGAATCCTGCATCAATTGCCTGTTTATTTCTCTGGAACTGTATACTGGTGGACCTTCGGGAATACGGCAAACCCACCCTTCGTTTTAGCTTACGGCCCACAGCGCGCCCCAACCTTTTACCTTATACACTTTACGCCAACATTCCCTCACCCGGTTCGTACTGCACACGACCGATGCAGATCCAGACGAATTCTCTATCCCGTAAAATCTACACGGTCACAGAAATATAATACTTTGTTTTTCAGTGTTAACACATCTAATATTGTACGATGGTCAGCTATCAATTTTTTGTAATGCGTCACAAGTATGACGCAGCTACGAGGGAAAACCTAATCGTTGCTTGCAACGAGCTCGTCTCTAGTTTATATTATTTGTTCAAAAATCCAACGAACTATATATCATTGGTATTAATTTGTATAGGGTGTCAAATACAAAATATCTAAAAAATACTTCTTCTTCACATATTCTTATGTTAGATTTCTATTTTTCTCGCATTATCACCGGTGTGAGATCTGTTTGTCCAATGTGAGACAGCAGTGTAAGATTTTCATTTTACACTTTACACTGTGTATTACTACTGGGGAAATGCAAAATGATGGATTGAGATTATCCACAAGGCAAATTTTTTTTCTTGAATTTCGTGAATTTGTATTGAAAAAACTGTCGTGTGCTTTCATCATGACTTGCACTATTAGAAGCACACGGAGGGATAAACCGAAAGTAATTTTTTTGAACGTCATAACAAAAGTTGTCATACATCTGTTTTTAATGTATATAAAATAATGCGAGAAAAATAATCATTCATTATATACCCGTGTGAGATAGTGAATTTCCACCTCGGGGCCAAGATTCATGGGGGGGGGGGTTAGAATCTGGTTGACATTGTCTGGTCTTGGTAAAATATTATATTACATGTATATGTATATATTACATGTTAGGCTTTCAGCTAAAAACAAATTTCTTAAAATATACATTATTACTGACCATCCGCTGACATCTCAGACGTCGAACCTGCCTTTGCACTGGTTCTGATCTACAAAAGATTTTAACATAAAGCTTGGAGGTAAAACCAAAATGAAGTAAATAAACTAAACCATAAACATTTTACATGCATCATATATATTTATATTTATAAGGTGTCGACCTATTACAGTGTTGTTTTTATAAAATATGTAAAAACAGGTAAAAGAACATTTGACTCGAAACCATCGGAGGCTCTTACTCCAAGGGCTGAAGTTTTCATGGCACTTACTAGTGGTGGACAGCTACAATTGTAAAATCTATGGTTAGGGTAAACGACAATAAAAACATCGGGCTCCGAAACATCGAAACAACCTACCCCCGAGTTGAATTTGTTAGAGTCACCCGCAAGTGGTCTGACACTGTCAACATATTGTGTTGATACAACTTCTACTTTAAAAAATATAGGCCTTCCTCTAATACATCTACTTAACATGCCCTACTGTACACCAAGAGAATTGAAAATGAAATAAAACGACGTATATATATCTTTCGTGTCGACATTAGTGCTGTGTTTATCAAGCGGTGTCGACCTTTTACAGTGTTAATTTATATATGTAAAAGAGAGTAAAAACATCATTCTTGATAACATCGGAGGCTCTTACTGGACTGAAGTTTTCATTGCACCTACTAGTGGTGGACAGCAACCATTGTAAAAATTATGGTTAGGGTTACATGTCTAGGTCCAATTGTAATTTATCTACATAAAATGATGGGATTTTCATACATCGGAATCGGAAACATTCAAAGCTCCCAACTAATCTTATTTCAATTTATAATATCTAAAAATGAACCATAAGTGCATGATAATAAAAACAATTTCAAAAATACAGGTGCCATGTTGTAAATTTTGAATTTACCGGGTGGCAGTAAATACAAAATTTACAACATGACAACTTTGTCATGTTGTAAATTTTGTATTTACTGCCACCCGGTAAATTCAAAATTTACAACATGACACAGGTATTCATAACTGAGGTTCATTATATTTATTCTTAATCTCACCTAAAAAGAAATGTCAATGTTTTAGGTCGTAATTTGGGTGTATACACCCCTGGAACAACAGGTTGTATGCACCCCATGCACAACATCAGTTTTTCTTTAATAACTTTATATACGATTGATTTTATTTACAGGTAATCTATGTGTAAACATACAGATGACATATACAGTATTTGTAAATATCCTTCATATCCTGAATGTGGTATACGTGGTGTACTAGTATCATACGAACACCGCGGACATTGGTTTTTCTTTAGAGCCTCTGCTTTGACGATTTATTTTCACAGGGTCATTTTTAAGTGTACTTGGAATACACTTTCTTCATTTTCAATAAAAAATGAAGACGGCGGAGGTGGGTTGGGGGGGGGGGTGGTTCCTTGCCCCAAGTTCCTGTGAATTTTTGTTGAGAAATACATGAAAAGCATTGAAATATTTTATTACAACATATTTTTTTATCTCTAAGAGTCTACCTAAATCAATTTAATATTAAATAAGAATATTTAAATACACTTCCATTATTCATACATGTAAAATGTTATACATTATATATTAAATAATTACCGCCAGTCAGAAGGCCGTCGGTTATATGAAGTAGCTGTGTGTTTCTGCTGAGCTATAATATGAACGTCTAGTTACATGTACATGTAACAATTGACAATTTTAACTTCGTCAGTGGATTGTTTCGTTTCGAGGGAGGGGGTAAGTCACGGGGTGAGGGAAAGTTGGTAATTTTTAGCCATTGACCGGATACTGATATTTCTAATAATATTCGAAAACATTTGTGTGGAACTAGTCCAACTGCTGTCAACAGAAGTTTAAAAAATAAATTTGTATATCCTTCTTGTCCAGCATATTTGTATTTAACTACTGCCACCCAATTTACAAAAGAACAGTCGTTTTTACCAATTAATCATTTATACATGTTATATGTAAACGAATTTTCTATACCATATTTTTACAACCATATAAATTTATTCTAACAAAAACAGTACTGTTAAGACATCAACTTGTGATAGATCGAATTCTTCTTTTACGACCCGAGAGGTACAAATGTACCGATCGAGATATCAAGAAGGTCCCGACTCATAACACTCCACACACTCATCCCCGAGGATAAATTCCTAAATATCAGCCTTTACAAACAGGCAAACAGTACGCATTTGTAAGACCCCCCCCCCCCAAAAAAAAATAAATAATAAAAACACACACGTACTGTTAAGACTTCAACTTGTGATAGATCGAATTCTTCTTTTACGACCCGAGAGGTACAAATGTACCGATCGAGATATCAAGAAGGTCCCGACTCATAACACTCCACACACTCATCCCCGAGGATAAATTCTTTACAAACAGGCAAACAGTACGCATTTGTAAGACCCCCCCCCCCAAAAAAATAAATAAAAACACACACGTGTGTGTTAAATTCATGCTGAGTTTAACGTAGGCTGGGTCACCAACTGATTCCGCCAAATGAAACAAATAAATCATTGTTATCAAGTTTGAGATTGAAGAAGGGGGGGGGGGGGGGTCCAAAAAATCTTGACAAGCAACAAAAAAAGGCAACTTCTCAAAATCATGAAAATCCTAATCCGAGATCCGTAGGGGAGGGGGTGGGGACAGCGTAGAGTTCATATAACACCAATTTCACTGTTAATTTTCTTCCTTTCACATCAATTTTTTCCATGGCTCCAAAAGTAGGGGGGGGTCCACGTTAATTTACTTTTTTCTATGTAATTTAAAAACAAAATATTTTAATTGCTGCGAGAAGAAGAAGGGCCCCCCCCCCCCCCGAAGCTTCTTGCCTGAAGTTATGACCACAACTAACAATGTTGATTCGCATGTTTACTGTCTATCGAGTAAATATCATAAATAACGAAAACAAGAAACTAATTATAACTGCACTCTTACAGTGTAGTATTTTCTGGTCCCAGTACCATCTAGCACCCCCATCATTTACATCTTTCATATTTTTTTAGAGGAATATCCCCTACTTGGCCCCAAAGATGTATGAAGTATCAAATTTCCATTTGACTCATTTTGTTGAAACAGTGATTTTCACCAGCTATGTGCAAACTTTTTGTTCTCAGAGTCTGAACTATTTTTAGACTGGAAGCTAATTCGGCCTAGTTAATACATGCACTTTATTCTAACAATGGCATATATGAAGTTGTAATTAAAAGACGTACAGCGAATCTATAACACGTTGAGAGATAATTGTATGTACATATCTGTATACTCGTCTGGTAACACAGACAAGACAATGACCCCAACCGCTGCACCTGAAGTTACTCGTACTATGTATTTATGTATGTACCCTATCATTCAGAACTCTAGCTATGTCTTCCTTCTGGGCCCAAAATTGGACAGTAAAATTATCTATCACAATTACAAACATCACATCAAATCTATTCATTTTGAAATAGTTTTATCCTGATGTTGGAAGGAGAAGGTGGTAGAAGTTAAAGAAACACGTACGTCTAGGTTTCAATCATTGTACGATACATTCTCTTCTTAGTTATTAATAACGTCCATCTTTTTTTTTACATCTATTTTTATCTTTTATTTCTTTCCTCTGTTTGTCCGTTATTTCTCCGTATTTCAAAGAAACATAGGACACATTTCAGAATGAATTAGAATGTAAAAATATTAAAAATTAAAGATATCATGAAATATTGGAAAATTTTTAGAAGTAATTTGTTAACATTTATATTTGTATATTGGGGGTATATAAATATATATGTATATATATATATATATATATCAACAGAACACACACACACACACACTCTCTCTCTCTCTCTCTCTCTCTCTCTCTCTCTCTCTCTCTCTCTCTCTCTCTCTCAGTATATGTGCACGCGCGGAAAATTTTCATCTATTTTCCTGCAATGTAGGTGGGACATGCATCATCAAAATCCATCAAGATCTTTATCATCAACGATGCGTGATGTTCATGCGACAATAAAAAATAGTGGATTTAGGAGGGATAATCTCATTTAGACAATATTGAATTTCAAAAAAAAAAAATTCTGCCAAAAAATATTTAACATCTAGAAATGTACAATTGTTTCAAGTGTAACTTCTGCTACTTTGACACAATGTTTGATTCGTTTAATCACAAATTATGACATACATTGTAGATTGAAGATTATTCTATAAAATGTTAACTCTCAATCTTATTAAATTGACTGTCCATAGTTTACCGACTGTTTATAACAAGTACAATAAAAATGCTTAAATTTCTTATCGTTGGAAAAAAGCAGTCTAAAATTTTCGAGTACAAATAGCAAAATTATTAACCATACAGGCACGTAGCATCGAGGGGGGGGGGATTGAAGATTGAAAAAAAATGGTATGGAAATCAACAAAATAAGCAATATAAAGGTAGTTTGAGTCGTTCAGCATCCTATGGAATCATGAAATCTGTAACTGGGGTTTCATTTAATGTTTAGAATCTTATTTTCTAATGTGCTGGTGAGTTCTTACTCTTATCCCCTCTTATCAAAAATGTCATTAACAAATGCTTAGTGATGTGCATCTTTGAACATTATTCAATTAATGTCGCATGGTTTCATCAATCTTTCTTATTCATACGCAAATTGGCTGATCAGTAGTGCGTTCAGTTTATACAATATTCTATTATGCAATCTATCACATAAACGGATGGGATAGCAGGCATTGCCTATATAAATCCTCTGCGACATACAAGGTCAAGGTCATATATACAAGATTTAGTGCCATACAATATTGACAATAATATTGCAATAGATATTACATTGATAAATATATGCATATATGTATATTTGAAATATATGACCAGAAATTACAATAGGTATAATAATACATATTACAGTATTATAATATTATAATTTGTAGTTACTAGTGATAATATTTAGAAAAAAAGAAATAATACACACAGGTTCAGGTTCTGTGGTATAGGACAATAAGAAGGACTATATGGATTATTTAAATCTCTTTGTAGATTTAATAAATTCATGTACATATTTAAATATTGCAATATTTTGTTCATAAGTAAGACTAATGTCACCATTAAGAATGAGATGAACTGAAAAGGGTATTGGCAGTCTTAAGGAATCTATATTTTGGATTAGTAAATGTCTTTGAACACAGTATGTTGGACATTCAATAAAAAAGTGGGAAGTTTCCACACATGTCACAACTTGGGTTGTCACTCAGAAAATGATTATATAAATCATCATTTAAATTACTAGCTGAGTTACGAAGTTTACAACAGATTATATTTTCCTTTCGAACACCATAGTTAAAGTACGTTCAGTTTAAAAAAGAGTAGCTCTCATCAGCCACGAACCTCGGATCAAATGTATATCAAATATACGCATCATGCATCAACACTTTTAAACATTGGGACTTGCTAATGCAATTGGTTTTATCAAAACTAGAAGTTTATAAAATAACTCACCCATCATAAAGATTTGGGGTTTTCTCTGCCATCTGGAAGAAAAACCAATTTTATAATCCAAAACACAAATATGCTGATTTCGCACGCTTAATGCTGTTGTGCTTAATGCAACTACATTAAAGGTCATTAAAATGGGGAATTCCTTACAAGTTAAACCTTCTTGACGCATGCGCTAGATGAAGGAATTCCCATCATTGTTTATCGATCGATCGATCGATCGATCGATCGATCGATCGATCGATCTATCTATCTATCTATCTATCTATCTATCTATCTATCTATCTATCTATCTATCTATCTATCTATCTATCTATCTATCTATCTATCTATCTATCTATCTTGATTCTTTCTCTCTTACATTCATATAGTGACACCCCACTCCCCCCCCTCTCTCTCTAGCTGAGTCGGTCACCATAAAAAAAATGAAATGAAAAGATATACTTTGGGTCAGGAAAGCAACGACAAGCAGTATATTAAATATGTTCTTCTTGAATCCGTCTTTATCGGGGGGAGGGGGTGTGACTATGTGGATCGTGAAAGTTGAATAGGTGTGACCTTTTTTTCAACTTATCTCGCAGTGGATGCATTCCTACAACTCTCTCTCTCTCTCTCTCTCTCTCTCTCTCTCTCTCTCTCTCTCTCTCCATTTGTTTTCATTCACCAATGGTAACGCAATTTTCTAACTGTACATTGTTTAAAGGATTTAAAAATTGTATGATGCTGACTAGCGTATTGGTAATTCTGCCAACATAAAACACATTGAACAAAGAGGATTGATTATCATTTCAAAGATAACATTACCTTTACACAACACGACATTTTAATTTGCTAACGCAAGTAACGCCACTTCACACAACAGTCCATCGTACGGAAATGTACCCCTCGTGATGTTGCGTTAGAATTCGATTCGGAAAAAGGACAGTCTTTGAGTATTATGAGGTGATAATTTTGGTCGGGGCGTGGTCAAATCCAATAAAGCCTGATGGGCTTTATGATAGATTTGATCACGCCACGACCGAAATTATCTCATAATATTCAAAGAATGATTCCTTACTACTTATAAGTAAGTATATTATTTATTATAGTGACATGTGCATATTATGTACAATTGTGCCGTATGATACAAACTTTATAATAACTACCGGTAGTATTTGTACATGAATATTGGGCACCCGACCCATTGGGCCTATAAGTCATCCTTGGTAATATTAACAATTATAGTTCATCACGAGTTATACAAGGTGTAAAAATTATTAGCTTATATTGGGGTTATGGTACATATTAAATTACAATGTTACATCAAAGTGAATATCCTCAAATGAATAAATTATCTATAAAGAAATTGTCTTCGAATTCGGAATGCTTTTAAAACGAATTTTAATAATTGTGTAAATTTATGGCTCATTAAATAGGTAAACATGTATTGTCTATCGATATCACAGTTCAATAGTGCTTGTGATAGTAGCTGTTTGCCAAGGATCTCAATGCGACACTGGTTATAAAACGGACAGTCAAACACGAAGTGTAGTTCATTTTCAATGACTTGTTGGGTACAAAGAGTACACAATCGCTCGTTTGGAGGACGTCTTGACTTGATTCTTAATGGTAGGATCCCTGCTCTAAGTTGAGCCATGTGTGATCTTTCCGCTTTGCTCAGATTAAGCGTTATATAATTTTCTAAGCCGAAATCGGTCTTGAAGGTCTTTTACGTCCGCAATTTTGGTACGTTCTCCAAGGAGTCTCTCCATATTTCCGAGAAGAAATTCGTAAGATGTGATTCCACCACGCCCAAATCAATAGCGCATTTGGTGTCTTTGTTATTCGGTCACCTCAAAACATATCAGCTTTTTCCAGTATCTCAACACGCAGAACCACCGTCGAAATTGATATATATGTATATAATTTTAAACTATTATTTAAAAATAAATAAGCAAACCCCGCTGGCGCCTCAATTTGGCGTCATTTGAAGTTATGGGTTATATACTCGTAGTACGAAATCGATACGTAGTGTTATCACGGGCAAAGACACTGGAGCACGTAAATATATAAAGATATCTTCAAATACAATTTATATGATTAGTAAAGCTGCGTAGATACATTTGATTATTTCAAATCAGGACCCCTTTGAGCATACATTATTACTAATTAAACAGTGTACGCATGAATAAATATTTACAATTTTGTTTGTTGTGTACAACACTATTTTTACACATTTTATCAGTTATTACTGATTTCATTATTAAGTTGAAAAAAAATACGTGAAATCCTATGTTATATTTTTAACAAATACCACAATTTACCAAAATACAAAGTAGTCAGGTTTAACACAAGCACCCACTCATATTTTATAACATACACTATATATTACATAAAGATGCATGTATACTGCATCATTTATTATTGTCTTCTATAAATTACACTTAAGATAATGTTGACGGCGCTTTTTTTACTTTATAAGTTACAAAATTTTTTGTTTGCATATTTTCAGCAACATATTAACTAAATGTATAATGCGAGGGCTGCTCACTATATGAACGTGTATTGTAGCAGAACGGGATACGCACAAACCGCGGATATTACATGGATGTAATGTTCATTTCACTATTTGAGTCGAATGCTTTTGAGATATCGTACAATACACATATCATACGAGGGTTGTTCGATATGTAATGTTTTGCTTATTACAAACACAATTTCTACTAAAAATTAAGTTGTCTCCATACGGAGACTAGAAGTTTTCTTTCTCATTTACTTATTTTACATGTACCTTTTGCTGATCATACTTCAGAGCAAATAGCTAACAGCTTAGTACAGTATTAATGGGATTTCTGAATGCTTCCGAAGACCTCTATTACACATATTTCTTTTCTTTTTATAAATTCTTTTCATGATCCGTCATAGCAAAGCAATACAAAGATATGGAAGGACCGAGCAATAGGGCCAAATTATGGATGATACTTGTAACTATTGCATTTGATTTTGATCGCTTTCAGTTTTTATTACTCCAATTAGTGCTAAAACTCACCTGTAATTGAATTTTGAAGGCAAGCTCTGTATAAAAATGTTGGCACACCAGCTCCAACGTATCCAATCATGATTATAGATTTATCGTCTCTTGAAATGTAGTCATCAAAGCAAGAAAACATTTATTCACTTATCTGCCTTTGTGTTTGACCAAGAACATCAAACGTTTTGCTTCTAATTTGTATTTTCCTTTAGACTTGAGTTTGAACTATAATCTTCATCATTTAAGCTACTTTTTCCTATCTTTGTCACTCCATTATATTTCAATCCTGAAATGCGCCACGGTACGCTGATTTAGGTAGACCAATGAGGCACTGACGGCTGAGCCAAAAATTTGTCGTACTTAACCGACGACCAGATAAGAATTCGTGAAGTTTTGGAAAAAGGAAAAAAATTGTATTGCACTAGATCTGAAATGTATGATGGGTGGATGTGGCAACACGTTAACCTTCTCCGACTTCAAAAATTGCTTCACAAGCTCAGTAATGTGATAGAGCATTATCAAGTAGACAAACATGCCTAAATCCTGAAAACTATTTCAAAAAAATTAATAATACAGACCCCTAAGCGTACTACACCAAAAAGGCGTGCGAGAAACGTTCCGTGTAAACCGTTTAGCGTTTTGGACAAAGCGTTCAGCGTTTCGGGCAAAGCGTCCGAGAACCGTGTGTAACGTTTCCTCAGATTTATTCATTTGGAATCTTTCTTAGAATTAATCGTTTCAAAATGGCGCTCGAGTTTTACACTTCCTCAAATGGTTTTTGATTATTAATGTACTAATATCTGTATGAATTACAAATTTAAACAACAATTTACTCATCTTTTATTCATCTTGTATGGAGTCAGTTTCATAGGGGCCTATAGAAAATATTTCTACGGTGTTTCCTAATTGGAACTTTATTCAAATACACATTGGATCAAAGTTTTACACGGTTAAGAAGACAAGACTTCGATTTATAGAAAAAGAATACATTCTAAATCAACAGATTTTGTCGTGCCGTAATAAGCATGTAGTTTTTTCGTGAAACCGTTCGGGTGTGTATAATTAGCACACAAACTCCGGACACCCGGTAACACATGCAGCTGACTGTACCTGTCAATGAAACTGTATTTTTCACTGGATGGTCACGCGTTTCTTTTTTGTCAAAAGTCAATAGAAACTTACTAACGTTAAAGCAGTCGGAATCAGCAATTGATGGGTACAATTTATTAAAATGTTGGGAAATTAAACATTGAAACAAAATTTAGATTTAGAAAAAGAGTAAGACAATATGCTGTTCACATTCTACGATAAGCGATATAAAACTTTATTTGGAATCCCGTGGCTTCGTTCATGTTATCTTAATACATATCTTAAGACATGTCCTAGGATATGTCTTAAGACATATCTTATGACACACGATAAGGTTTGCCTTACCAGTCTAAAACATACGTTATGTGTTACGTCTCTAGTGTCCACACGCTAAGACAAGCCTTACATGATTATAAACATCATTTCCATAATTCCCACGTGTTTTTTGTTTTTTCGGAACATTATAAAAATGGAGGAACGTGCACTAGGGGTTTTATGGAGTGTTATGATATTTAATTTATTTAGATCCTCGAGATCTTTGTTCCAACATGCCCACACCTGGCGGGTGCCCTAGCCAAGGTGTTTCCGGAATGTCTCCTCCTCTACATGGGGAATAGCCCGTGTCCCATTCTGTATAAAAAGAGGAGACAGAAAGATAGCTTCCAGATGACTACTGGAGAGCTGTGTTTCCCGCACCCTCATTTTATACGCACGGACACTGCGCTACAACATTCTCCTCCTAATAAGTAAATGCGATCAAGTGCATGCTAATGATCTGACGCACCGTGGTCAGTACATGTAGTAGCATCTTATTTAGATTTCTGACCCGGCGTCGACAGGCTCATCACTGGACTTAATAACACATTTCTCCATGAACATAAATAAACATACGCTATCTATTTAACGCGTGTACTTTAACCAATTTCTTTAGAATTTCCGTTATGATAAAGATATCATAACTGTAGCAACAGTTATTTTATTGGCTACGGCAATTAAACTAATTAAAAAGAGGAAAAGGGTAAACAGACGCGTATGGACAAGTCTTCGGGTTCAAAGAAGAGCTGTGCACGGTGCACACAATGCACTGCTGCGTGAATTGTGCCTCAAAGACCCTAGCATCTTTAACAGTTATGTACGGATTGATCAGCAGTGCCTTGCAGTATCATTAGGTCTTTTAACTCCTCACATAGCATGTGGTCACTCAAATCTACCCACATGTACAGGTTTGACATACTATCACCAATGACTATTATTCATCTTAACAGGAGATTGGACTTTAGTTAGTTGTGTCAAACAGCAATGTGATGTAAGCCTGTCTATTTCTTTGCTGGCCACTCAGCCATGGCTCTTTAAAATCAACACGATTTGTCAGGCTTTTGAGCTAAGACTACGCAATCAATGCATATTTCACTCGCAGTGTCATTTTTAACCTGTTTTGATGCAAGAAATAGTTACGTCCTACCGAAAGTACAAGGTCTTGTTAAAATAGTTCCACTTTAAAGCAATATGAGTTGTATTTTTTAGAATTTTATTTTGCTGCAAAAACCTGCTATGTCCCGAGTTTTTGCTTCCACCACTTTTTGCTTGATATTTCAATAATAGTTAATACCTTTGTGCTCAAACTACGTTCATCCACTAATATAAAAAATGTCCAGATTATCTGTTTTGAAACGCCCCCTCTACCGCTTCAGGTTTCAATACACATCCCGAAATTGAAATTCTACGGAGATTTTGCATTGCAACAGCCATTAATAAGCCCGGATGATAACGTTAAAAAGTTGCGCGATGTATTCCGAGTGTATTCCGAATGGAGAAAAGATGTAAACATTCCCCATTATAAATCTCCATAAGGAATCTGTTTTCGTTCCTGTTAATTTTTCTGAATGGAAAGGAATAATTGTTCAATGAAGATATCTTGGATATATTCCCTTTTAACGATTTCAACTGCATTTCTTTCACAGGTATGTGTAATTTTATTAAAAATTATCAAAAAGCGATGGAAGCAATAACTTGGGACAGACTATAGTATGATAAGTCTTCAAATAACCTTAATTTTTATGATAAATAAGATTTTAAAAAATCATTAATTTTTGCTAAAGGAAATATTTCTCTTCTAAGGAATATATAGCAAATCAATTTTTGTACAGGACGACAATAATTCATTTTTGCTCCAAATAAGGCTTCATAACGGCATTTTCCACAAAAATATAGCTAACAGAAATTAAAAAACCATGATTTATTTTTGTCATTTTAGTAGAAAAGAACATTTTAGTAAAAAAAAGAAATTAAAGAGAATAAGTGCCTCGACCCCCCTTCCCGATAATCAAATTTAAGTTCTATCAAAAATCGTCGATAGTTACCCCCACCCCCACCCCGGTGAAAATTTCCCCAAAGGATTTTGTTTGTATTATTATATTTAAGATTCCAATAAAACTAAAGAAAAGAATGTAAAGGTGGGTATTCTCTCTTCCGATAACATCCAAATACATGTACATCTAGATCTATTGTTTGTGTGCTTATTTATATTTTAAAATACTATGACATAGTGTATATATCAGCTGCTCTTACTTCAAGAATTGGTGGTTCACAATCTACATGTTTACTTTTCAGTTTATTGAGGACAAGGGTGTCGTAGGTTAGGACGGCTTCGAGAAACTGTTATGACTAAGTTGTGTCTTAAGATACATGTATATCTGAGACACATCTTAATTTAGGTTAGTTTCTGAACATGTCCCAGATTAAAAATCAATGATTTTACATGCAATTATTTGACCCTTATTGATACGTTAAATAAAAGCTTAAACACAAGCATATGCCTACAATGCACGCTTGCACGCATGTTATAAAAATAGGGAATCCATCTGTATGTAGTTAGTTGTAAATGCGCCGTTATACTTAGTCTGAAATTTAATTCATTATTTTGTTCTTTCTCATACATTACTTTAAGGGAAAAATCCGAAATAGTGATACAAGCTTTATTTTTGTATGTGTGACCCACGGAAAATGTATGTCTATCGGTATTCGTTTTACAAGATTTATTAAAAATCCACAAACTTATTACAATATTCCGCGAGGTCGGGAGTCGGCGGTACGAGCGCCTTGACCGTCGCTCTCCAACTGCCGAATAATTAAACATGACCAACAATTACTTATAGATAACGAAACAGTTTTAACAATAGAGAATAATAGAAAAGTAAATATAAAGAGTTACTTCAATTAACGGATTACTTAGATAAACTGAGTGTCAATTTAGAGTGTCCAGATCAAAGTCACTTAACGTGAGTGACAAGGGAAAAGGTGTCATCCAAGGGGTACATTTCACAAGGTGATAGTTGCCTCTTCCTCCCAATGAACACGTCCCCGTGTTCAGAAGAAACGTACTGCTGTGGAACCTAGTACTTGTTCCTCCTCGGCCCATTCTGGAACTGGGTACATCACACTTCCAATTGCTGGTAGACTCGAACCGTCTGTGAGCATGGGTCGAATTCACCGCAGCTTTACGAAAGTGTCCCCTTGAATCACCTGTCTTTGTCTTTTCCTTTAGTTCTTCTTCTCTGTCACGTAGCGTGCTACTAAGGTGTCGTATTTGTTCTTCTAGCTGCTGAATTTCTTTGTCTCGTTTCTGCAGGGACGTATATACTAACATGTTAGTATATACGTCCCTGGTTTCTGTAACTCAGCCAGCACTACAAAATGACGGTTTTCGAATAACTTTGCTTTTGCAGTTTGCTGGTTAAATAAATATCTTCCCGCAAAACGTTGATTTATCCAGTTTATTCTTAGTAAGCTCTTCATTGAATTGAGAGTCTTTTATCCTGGAAAAAGGAAGTTCCGCAAGGAATAAACGTTTTTCGTCGAAAACTCTGATCCGGTTTCTGTCGCGTTGAAATTTCTTCTCCGATTTTCTTTTTTCTGTTTGTGTCGCACAATCTGTTCTCTGAGTCTCTACGACTTTAATGACGTGAACGTCACTTCGGCGGTTAATTTTCTGTGTCTTGCACATCCCCGCAAAATGTCAATTCTTTCCACATTTAAAACACTTAGCAAACCGTGCAACACAATTCCATACGTGATGAGCAAGTCCACACCTTCTACAAGCATATTCTCTTTATGTACGAAGTACTGCGTCGGGTAACTCACAGGCGTAGTCCACGCTGGTCCATACGAGCACTGGTACGAATCCATTTGGGGGAATTTAGCTGAGAGGTACTTCATGGGATCGTGTATCAAGCTAAAAAGTTGATACGCCGGATTCTAACACCAATTGTGACCCACGGAAAATGTACAAGTCGATCGGTATTCGTTTTACAAGATTTATTAAAACTCCGCAAACTTATTACATTATTCCGCGAGGCCGGGAGTCGGTGGTACGAGCGCCTTGACCGTCGCTCTCCAACTGCCGAATAATTGAACATCCTTATAGATAACGAAACACAGTTTTAACAATAGAGAATAATAGAAAAGTAAATATAAAGAGTTACTTCAATTAACGGATTACTTAGATAAACTGAGTGTCAATTTAGAGTGTCCAGATCAAAGTCACTTAACGCGAGTGACAAGGGAAAAGGTGTCATGTCCAAGGGGTACATTTCACACGGTGATATATGTAATCAGTATGCGTATCATCTAATATTTAATCGTTTTGATTTTTTTCTCTGCATGGTTGTATGGACGAAACATGTTTTTCTACGCGATTGATATGATACGATCTAAGATTGCAAAGCATTTTCCCCCTATATAAATTCTGTAAATAATGTACTTCTATATAACTGTCATTTATAATATCATTGTAAATATAATTACATGTTTATTAGATATTTTTATTGTCATTCTTTTGTGTCATTTAAAACAACTATCAAGATCAGAGAAAACGACGTTTGACGAAAAATCGATTTGCGTTTGTTATGATACGGATTTACGTTTAATGTTGAGAAATCAGCCATTTCATATTCATTTATTTTTCATTTTTACGGACCAAAGTACTATTTCCCTACGACAATGATATGGACGTTGAAAACTTTTTTTGAGCAAAAGATACCTGTTCCTGATTAATTCTGTGAACATTTTATTTTTCATCAAATGTCAATATTGGTATCGGATTAAATAAATAAATATATATATATATTTATTAAATGTCATTATTTCTATTATCTCGTGTCATTTTAAAACATAACCTGCTACCAGAGTGAAATACCAAGAGCACCTGACTGAGACGGAAATCGATCAAGATAGAAGTGTCACGGTGTGTAACCTAATTTTTCGGACTTTTTGTTATTATTGTGCAAAATAACTTTAAAAATTAATTCTGTAACAGCTGTGCTAAACTTTCTCAAATCCGCGCAGACTAAATCTCACCCGAGGCACAATCAGAGATGGAAGTTAATCTTTTAATTGACTTCTGTTTATGTTTATTGGCACTTCATCTTTCATCTTATTGTCCATGCTACTAAACCGCCAAAATACCATGAATTACTTAACAGCTATGTGACAATTGATTTCTTTATATTTTTGTTAATCTTTTCACTGTGTTATTTTCTGCAACAAAAGAATTATGGTAAGTTGGAATCAGACTTTCGGTGCTGATTCCTCCCAAACTCAAGTAAAATTATATTTCATGCAAAGTCTAGATAAAAGTCTTAAAACTATAACGGGTGTTGGATTATTGGAGGTTTAAAGACATTTGGTGGTAATTTTAAGGTTGATATTTAATTCAATATTTAAGACATTGTCATTCCATTCAAGGCTGAGTATAATTGGAGTACGCACGACTCTGCACACCCTTTTATTTTCATGCTGCCGTTGGAGCAAAGTGAAAAAAAAAATTAGTATTGTGTTTTAATCAAAATAAACATCATCCATAACATTTTTTTTTTAATCTTAAGACATAAATCGGATAAAATGCTAAAATGGCGCTTTTAAAGACAGTATCGTTCTTTGGTATTGTATACTATACAAGAAACTGAGGAAGTATGATCGCATGCTTATCGAAGGTATAGTGTGAGATGAGGTACTAAATAAGCATAAACTTTATAGAGTTTTCTTCATCCAAGGTTAATTAATGAACGTCAATATATACTGCTATATGCCAAATTAAAAGGGATGGGGGACTGAAAAAAAAATCTTTGACATACATGTAATACCAAAACAAAATTTTAGCTAAATGATTAACATGTTTTAAAAATTTCCATTTGGTGACTTTTTACAGAAGTTTTCTTGCATGTGACAGAACAAACAGAACCCTTGGACGGAAATACAAAAATCTAATACTAGTAATTTATTTGGAGATAATAGTGATGCTTCTTCGACCTTGTTTGAGTTGAAGACATCAGTGTAACACCCCCCCCCACACCCAGACACCTATGCTATTTTTTCAAGTCTTCTGTCTCCTTCTTCAGAGCATTTCCAACAGAGACATTCTGCATTGAAACTAGCTGTAATAGACATCGCACATCGTCTCATCGACACATCATTTAATCAATAGATAGTATTTATACCAATGTTTGAATCACCAAATTTTATCATTATTATACTTAGACAGCCCAGTTTAGCAATACCAACCGTAAAAAATATTCTGTTGATGTTAGTTACAGAGCATGAAACTCATTAAAATTATAAGATATACTATCTAAAAGGCAAAAATTGGGGATGTCAACGAGTACTCGACTATCGCTCGGTCACGCTGATCATCGACTAAAATTATCCGTTATAAAGTGGAGAAAAAAATCAAAACAATTTTTTTTCTTAATGCAGCAGTTTAGGGGCTTCAAATAAAAATAAGAGTTTTCTTTTCTCGGTATTTTTTAAAATCATTTTACACTCTGTTCCATCGTAAGTGTGTCCCTGGTATACTTTTGAATTTGTAGACCAAATTGTTATGCAAACATGTACTTGAAGAGATCAATTTGTGGTTCTTCTAATCAGTTATTTTTTGGATTAGATGTTGTTCACGGTTTGTTATTGTCATTTTTTCATTGTATTTATCAAAAATTTAATCATATCATATCAAGGCGTTTGTATTTATAATCATTAACTTTAATTACTGAATTGGCATGGCACGGGACAATGACTTAACATAAAACATGTCACATTTGATTTGCCTAAATGAAATGGAGCTCAATCATGTGTATGCGTTACAAGAAAAAGGAAAACCTAAGACATTAGCTATTGGATATTTAGATAAAATACTAATTTACATGTATTTGAAATTAAATACATCTAGTGCGTATTATAATAAGTTTTTAAATGTTTAAATGCGTTTAAGATACGGTGTATGTGACAGTAGAATTATTTAATTTGAAAAGGACACACAGTTTCAAATAAATCAACGATTACTCGACTATCGCTCGACTAAAGGCATTCGACTAATCGACTAAGCCAACCGAGTAAAATTGACATCCCTAGCAAAAATATAAGTAAAATGAAAACAGCAAGCCTCCGCACAAGTATAGAAAATTTCTAGACAGATGAATGCATGTAAATAAATAAAAATAAAGAAAATTTATATATTCATAAATGAAGTGCGTCTAAAGAATTGTCAATATGTTACTGCATGGGATTGTTTCTTGTTGACCAGGGAGAAACTTTCCTGCCAAACTTCACCGCATGGTCTGTTGGAAGAGTTTATTGTCTTTGGTCAGGGGTATAGTAGTGGCACTAAACTTTGTTATAAATAATTAATACGTATTCATTACAATTGAACAGTGAATCATTTTTTCGTTCAGTTGGATACATGTAAATGTTTTGTTCTTTCCTTTTTTAGTAGAAACGAGTAGTTATTTTATGTATAAAGAAGTAAAAAAAATTGTCTGGTATCCCTGGTGTAGTGAAATAGCCTGTTTTGGAATCAGTCTGGCCATTATTCAGGAAATCATCAGTGAATGTAACACTCTACTTTTTTCATTGCTTTACCATGTTATGTCGCAACCAAGAAGGCAAGTTTGTTTGAACATTACAGAAGTTCGCATTGAACTTCATTCAATCCGACCTCTTTTTTCACACAGTGAATGGGGTTTTGACTCATGTGTTGCTTTTTAACAACTGGATAGAAGACAATACAGATGAAGAGATTAGAGCTGGTCAGAATGTAAGTGATAACAATCCTGACATCAACGAGCAGCAAGCAGCAGGTGGTGATCCTGGACATGGAGGCGATGATGCAATGCCAGAGATCAATGACCAGGATTGTAAATAGTGTTTTTGTCACCCATGCGTGACCTCAAACCGGCAGGATTTATCAGCTAGACGGACCCTGGTCACATCACGTAAATAATACCCCGCCTGTTTGGACCTCACCTCCTTTTTCAGTAACCGTACGGTTACGAAATGGGTTTTTAACTTTAAGATATCACTTCAGCACACATCTTAAAAGTCAAAGAAGAAAGTCAAAGAGAGAAAAAAGTAGAAAGTCAAAGAGAGAGAGAGGAGCACGGAAGGATGGATGAAAAATATTAAAATTTTGAAATTTGCTTTCCGGGATGGGGTGGGATAGGGCCAGGGTTTCGAGAACTATTTTCGGTAATTTTACTTTTGTGAATTTAGTTAGTTTGAATTTCAACAACCCGACCCCTCACGCCTCCATGTACGTTTGCGAATGTAACCTTAAGTCAAAATCCATTTTCTTTATTTTCTCCGGATTTTCAGATTTTATTAATCATTTCAAGTTCTAAATGAACCTTTTGTAACTTGTATTTTATCACAATAGAAGCGGCAAATTTCGAGTACATCTGATAGGAATTTTTGGCAAAATAATGCATATATCACTGATAGATCTAAATAATCTTATTATGCGAAAAAAAATGTATCTAAATTTGAAAAATGAATCCATATTTATTTGATAAATGGGGTCAATAGCGAGTGTTGGGACGCAATCTAAAATTGATTAAAAGTTAAATATATATTATGGCATGTACATTTGTTTGGGAAAAACCTGCGTGAAATCAGTACATTTTCAACATATCAGCTTCACTTGAAAGACGTTTCCACTTTGCGCTAAGACGGTTTTAAAAATTACCATACCCTCCCATCACCGCCTCTGGAGTTACATGAATTGTGTTACTTTTTGTAAGGGTGTCGAACTTTGTCTCAGACCGCAAAAGTTCAATTCTAAGTAATGTGACCAGGACATGCTGATATCTAAAATGGTTTTTAAGGGGCGTATATTTACTGAACGTATATGTAAATGTATGGTTGATACGAAATAGCCGCGAATAAAATGAATAGTCGTCGCTGGTAGACCACATACCACATTTTATACATTTATTGATAGACACAATACCATTTTTGATATAAAAATAGTTGTTTGTTTTTTTTAAAAGATTTTCACTTCACAGTATACCGGTATTTTGTTAATATCTTAGATAATTTTATGAACATGACCTCCGTTTTGTATTGTTTTTACTTACAAGTTGGGTCTTATTTAAAGAGAACACCAATAATTATTTACATTTAATTTTATAATTTGTATGATTTAAGGTCCAGTATATGACTTCACCGTGGATGTGTTGATATGAGAGTATCATAATTCACAAGCATTTCATAAAACAGCTTTCAGATGATTATCTATTTGTTTTCTTGTCTTAATTCATATAATTTTCTAATTTCTTTGATATTCTAATTACTTCTTCAAAGTGACCTTTAACTTGAACTTCCTTTAAGCTGTCTTTCTACTCCCTCGAGAATTCACTGTGAATGTGAATTACATTGAATGTGTTTGGGTTTTAACGTATTTTATTGTATTTTACATTATATATACAAACACTATATTCAACATTAGAAAAATGTATAATTATTAACACATGATAATAATATAAAGAACATATACTAAACATATAATATTTATGTAAATTTCTGCACTGCAGAGAAAATTTATCTGCTAAGTCCACAAATATAAGTTTGCATTGTCCTAAAGCAGGATATGTGTATCGATAATACTGAATTCAGGTATATGATACAAATCATTAAACATAACATTTACTGCTTTTGAAAATCTTCAAAAAGCAAAAAAATTGATCTTCTTTTATTTCACAAAAGCAGTTTAGGTAGTCATGTGTAAATCAAAATTTAGTGAACAACTGTGTCTTAATTTTGTATGAATTATATTTATTCTTCCGTTGTCATGAAGAACATATTTCTGAACTTTTGTATCATTTCCATTACTAGAAAGTTTTCTTCGAAATTGACTAAAAGATGTTGATTTTTTAATGTCAGTTGCAAATTAATTTCATTAGCTAAATCATCTGTTGAAATGAGAATTATTCACATATTTCATCATAACACTGATATAAGTAAGTATGTTACTTTAAAAATTCACCGATGAATTATAAACATGTTTTTCGCTTAAGAGTTATTTTACATTAATCAATTAAAGCCACGCAAGATAATGTTTACATTTTCACTTTTTTCCTGAAAAATAATTGAAAGAAACTTGTAGTTTTGTTAAACGAATTGTGTAATGTATTGTAACTAGCAATAATGTAACTAGCATTAATATTCTATTTGCAATATTAAAGTGATTTGACTATATTCTATGAAAAAGTGCTATCTGGCGAATTACCCGTATGATAAGAGTGTCAGCTGATTTGAAGCACATTTGTTGTTAAAATAATTATTAGATTGTATTATTTTTTACGTTCTTACTAGTTATCAATATCATGTATATACCTTTACTTTGAAAATGTAAACAAATTAAAAAATACTGGTTTTATCGTGTTACTAAGTAATATTAATTTTTTTCGGGTTAAAATATGTAGTGATTTTTCCCCACAAAAGACTCCTTAATTAAAGGAATGAATATAATATTAAGAATAAAAATGATTATAATTAGATGTTCCTAGGATATACCGTCGAGCAACATCATAAGATATATCTTAAGTTGATCTTAGAATGATTCTAATGTTTTACCTAAGTCATATTTTAGTAAAACTCTTAGGCCAAATCTTAGGAAAGTTGCTGGTTTATCTTTTGTCTACTTAAACAAATGACATCACGGAACAGTATATTATTGACGTGTCATAATAAAGAATTTATTTAGGTGCGAAAATGTGCGATAATAGAAACTCTTTATTTCCTGTATCCTTTATGACGAGTGATTATAGATGCAATAAAAATATTAACTACTATTAAATAATATATGTAGCAAACAAAAATAAAATTTCACTTGTATGCATAAAACAAGTTCAAAAATCCGTTGGTCACCGATTTAGTGAATGACATTTTTGATTGTATCAAATCAAGAAACTGGAACTCCGTTCTGGTGTTGGAAAACTCAGTAGCAACAGACTGTAGTACAAAATCAGCTTGCTTTATTTCAAGACTAATCAAGTACTTCAATCAATAGCCACACCATAAGACAGGATAAATTATCTGAAATAAAATAGTGTCTTTTTATTGAAAACTTAAAAAAAACCCACAAATCAAAATGCAAGAAACGGGACAAAAATGTTTTAAAAATATTCATTTTCTACATATATGATCCCCGGTATAGAATTCGTTCGGTATAGAAATCGTACAAAAAATAAAGTGAATATTGGTTTTCTGACGGCTTTTAAAATATTGGAAGTTTCCTGGCTTAAAAAAAAAAAAATTGATATCTAACTTGCCAGAAAAAAGAAAACCCATAAATTTACTCGACCGGCCAAAACATGTGATAGATATGGTGAAGGGAAGATAATTCCCGTGTTTTGCCGCTTTGTTTACGAGTTATTTTTAGTACTGCATTCCATTTACAAGGACTGCAACTCTTTTGTTTACATTCTAAAACGAATAAAGAAGATGTACCATTTTTAGCATACTGGTTAGTGGATATCTATACTCCGATTTAAAATAATAAAAATTAAATCATTCATATTCAATGAAAAAATATAAAAACTTAACTCAAAATTTTCAGCAACACCCTGCTTCAACAATATCAAACAAAAAGAAACATAAAAACAACAGAATTTTTTCCCCTCTCTTCAAATGTACATTTTTAGTTTTTTTTTTTTTAAATAGACTACGTTTTTGCGTGTGAAATCTTATTCTGTTAGGAACGTCATTATATTTTTGTAAAAACTGTGCGAATGAAGAAAAAAAACTTACATTCACTTATGTTTTAATATTAATTGAAGATATTTCTTTAAAATAAATAACAAAATAAACACGTCTTGTGCGAGTATATTTATCACGAAACAATCCATTAAATGTTTTTGATATCATATTGATTTCACGCAAAATGCATGTATGGAATATTTTAAATGTTTCATACATGTATTCTTGAAAATTAGACCTAAAATATTAAAAACTGAGGGTTTATATTTCATTTATTTGACAAAATAAGAGAATAAATAAATGTAAGACAAGTAGAGAAAAAAAATTAACCGTTCTTTGATCTTTACAGTAAATTGTCACATGAAAATAATAATTTTCTGTACCTACATGTAGGACAGGGTTTTGCATTTATCGAATAATTTTCTTGCATCTGAAACACATTTTGTATACAAACAAAATTGCAAAATCAGAAAATATTGATCGGTAAAAATCCTGTTTTAGATCTCTTGTGTTTTGTCATTTGTATGACAACTTCAATTATTTGCATTCCAATGTTAGGGGTAAACAAAATATGCTATAGACACACACATTATATTATAAAATTAATTAAACGACGCAAATGGATGTAATTCACGGTACACAATTTAATACTAAGTTATTTTACAACAGATTCAAGTGAGGAATAGTGGTGATAAAGAGAAAATCTAACCCAGAAAAATAACTGTTATTTTCTAGCGTGCCGTTCATGTGTAAACAAAGGAGGTATTACCTACCGAAAATACGAATAATATAGCTAAAAGCATGATCACAAGAATACAAATAATGAAGGTACTTACGTTAACAACAACAATGAACAAAAGGTAACCTTAAAATACTCCATTGAGCTCGCAAAATTCATGAAAACAATAAAAATTCTCCTGAAGCGAACTAGCCTAGTCCGCCATTGTTTTCCAGCTAAATAAACCGCCTGACGTCACAAAATGTATATACAGTTTGAATGCCGGTTTTAGAGCCTGTTGAAATAGAAATTCCGAAATCTTTTAAACACTACTGAAAAAATCATTGTGATATCTTCAGGTTATATCAATTCTTAACTATTTTAACGTATGCACTCCTTCTTTTATTCATATATAGTTAGAATTATTGAAAGAAAGTCAAAAAACATGCGTGTCGACATTCTCACTATGATTATCAAGGTGGCGATATATACTTCCGAGGAGGGTACCCTCCTTCCAAAGATAAACACACGGAAGCAGATAAGTTTAAAGAAACCAAAGCAAAGTTTTATTTACAACGAAACATCAATCTTTCGTATAATAGCAAGAAAAACGACATCCAGTAAGCCGATCATACCAAACGAGATGGGTGCGGAACAATGTCAACACCGATGTGTTGACATTCTTCCGGGTCGACATTGATGCTATGTTTATCCGACGCAGTGTTGACCTTATACAGGATCCTCGTATATATATATTTATATATATATATATATATATATATATATATATATATATATATATATATATATATATATATATATATATATATACCAGTACACTTGATTTTTAAAATAACTTAATTTCAGCATTCTCATCTTTATGCATTTTTTTTAATTCATTAAAGTTATAAATAAATAAAATACAGTTGTATGATTTTATTAGTGCTGCAACAATAACTTGAGGGATTGACAATAAAGATGGCAAAGGATTTATGATAATTTATATTAGATACTATTAATAACAGAATACTATTAATAACTGGTACATGTAATAATTACCATAATATATTTTGTTACCTTAATCATTTAATTCTTTGAATGAAAATTTAACATCAAGGAAAATTTCACAAGTTTCAGCTTTTTAGGCCAAATGATTTTTGAGAAATTTTTTTTAAAGAATGCCAGCAAATTTTTAATAATTATAAATAAGGACCCTGCTCTGAATGTGACCTATAGTGATCAGTTTGTCTGTACATTCATCCATCCAACCATCTGTCCATCTAAGATCACTTTTCCAGAGTATCTTCTCTCTGTTTGGTCTACTCTAACTCATACTTCACTCACAGAGTGCATGTGCAGTGACCTTGAATGATGTCCAAGGTGAAGGTCATATCAGATTACTCTAAAAAAATTCTAAGCATATACACCCTCCTCTTAGCTCTGTCTGGCGCATACTTTTCATAAACAGAACTTTTTTATGTAAAAAGTGTGCAGTGACCTTGAACCAATTTCAAGGTCAAATGTTAAGGTCATAGCAGATGTTTAATTCTTTATTACTCCTCCCCAGGAGGGTGTTGCCCTTTATTCTAACAAATTTGAACCCCCTAAATCTTGTGATGATTTGTGCAAAGTTTGGTTAGAATTGGCTCAGTGGTTCTGGAGAAAAAGCTAAAAATGTGGAAAGTTCACGGATGGACGGACAGACAGAGACGGACACCCTACAAAAAGCTTTTAGTTCAGATGAGCTAAAAACATAAGTTTGATAAAATATGCTTTTCTGTTTTTCATTAAAATTTGGTAATCATTACATAATGAAATAAGATACAAAGACATAAACTGGCTATAATACATAGAATTGAACGAAATTGTTTCTAATGTTTCCATGGTAACGGTTGTCTATATTTCTTATCTAGATTCAATAATTTATAAACCAATATTACAAACACTCTCAATTCATTGGATATGTAGAATTTCACATATTTTCTTCTTAAAAGGACATAATTTACACATATTTATGAATCATAGTAAGGGTTTTAAAAAGTTTGAAAGTTGTAAAATATACACTTTTGTTTCCATGGATACAACAACTTTGAGGAAACTTCCCCATCATGTTTTGATTGTTTCTGATAACAGAAGACCCAGTCATTTCAGGATTGGTGTCGGTTTGCATCAACCTGTCCGCAAGAATTTACAGGGCATCACCAAAAATGCCTCATTTCTAGGTTTTTTACAAAGTCGTTTACCAAGTACTTTTAAGCCCTTGGTACAATAAAGAAAAATAAATACTTTGATTTGCTAAATGTATTATTCAATAGTTAAGATGTGATGCTTTGAGAGTTTGATGAAGATTTATCACAACAAATCTAATTGAAATAAATATTTAAGCAGAAAAAGTGTGTTCTTCAATAAAAATTAAGACCATTTTGTGCTAAGAATGATGGGTATGTGTATCCATGGTAACGGAGTTGCCTAGCAACCAACTTTTAGTGTTTTTATGATAGGTATATGATAATATGCATCATATTAAAATTTGAGGAAAATCGGTGACTATGCGTGCCGAACCTCCTATACAAATGTTTAAATGCTTACAGAGAATGGCTCTTAATTAAGTAGGATGACCTTTTTTCTTCTGTTTACTTTATATCTTTGACTTACATCGTAATTTATATGACAGTTAATTGATATCAATTTGATTCTATTTGTTATTCTGATTTATCGAGCATAATTACATTTAATGTAGTGCGATTCAATAAACAAGTGCAATTTATCTTATAACATTTTTATCCGACGCCTTAAGAATATCAAGAACCTCCATTTAAATCATTTTTACACAAGTTCTTTGATCGATACGATGACCTTGTTACCAAGTACAATGTTTTATTAGGACACATGCTGACTGACGTTTTTCAAACTTGTAAGACCATCAGTTATACACCGGACTGACTACGGTTTCTACCATTTTTCATGATCTTGACAACGAGCACACGGCGGGTGCGACCGGTCGGCAGGCGATGCTTGCTTCTCCTTGGCAACTGATCCCGTCTCTATCCTTTTTAGAGGTCTGCATTGCAGTGCTTTAGATTCGTATTTCGCTGTATTGATTTTTGAGATGGTTGACAGTTGGTTATTGTCATTTTTTATACGATAAAGATAACTGAAATTAATAAGCAATTATCTGTTTCCACTTATAACCAAATACCTTTAGTTATAACACCATAGGTCCTATTGTGTCTGCATTTGCTATATGTGAATGATATCTAGAGGTGTTTATGTAACCAGCTGGTTTAAGTAGACAAGAGTTAACTTGAATTTTGAAATACATTACCTTTAACATAATTAATAACGATATTTCTAATATGAGAAAGAGGTAAACCCTTTATTCTAAAATATATGAAATAGTAATACAAATAAAAGAGCGAAAGGAAGCAGATATGTAAAAATAACATAGCTTTAAAGATGACCAAGAATGTAACTCCTTCTGCAATTAATGTTGAAGGTGTGGCTGATATAAAATTTATTATATGTATTTATACTAACACTCCCGCTTTATTTTGTTTATTAATTTATATTTTCTAAAATAAAACCTTAAAAGATCCTGATAAAATAAAGTCAGCATTAACGGCAAATGAGGGATTTATCCAGAGATCATTTGGTGCGATATTTCTGTTTATTTAGATGGTTGCTAATTTGGTAAAATCTCAAGAAAAATTAAACATTCAAACAAAAAAAAACTTAAAAAATATTGAATCGTTGGTATTACTTTCTGCACAGCTTTACCTTTATCAAATTATACACAATAGAGGATTGTATTCTAGTTGTTTGTATCCATTAAATGAGTTTTTAGTTTTGTGGACTCGTTAAGAATCACAATAAATTAAACATGTGTAATGATTTTTTTGTTCCTTCTCTCTCTCTCTCTCTCTCTCTCTCTCTCTCTCTCTCTCTCTCTCTCTCTTTAATGAAAACATATATCAATATATATCTCCAATCTGGTGGTTTAAACAAAAAAAATATTGAATACAACAATTGATAAAATGTCTTGGTCCTGTTTCTTTTTTATGGTAAACTTCAAATCACACGAAATGTATTACTGAAGTTTTAAAGTTATATAGATATGTATCTATCTTAATCAGTTGGTGACGTTACATCAAAATGAAAATTTATCTTTCACTCTGTAGTCTCCTCAAACCTTATTTACAAATGTCTAATTCCTGACACAAAGAGACAACGGTTTGAACAAACGGATGTTACATGTTTCATACACATGAATAAAACAAAGTATTTTGAATATGTAATCTGACGGAAATGTGACTAAAATATTATTTTTAGCCGGGATTTGCTGTAAGCAGAGTCCTATCTGTGGGCAGGCAAATCGCCATTGTTACTATAAACAGTTTAACTTCAAAAGTAAATAAAAACCCGAACAGCGACAAAGTAATCCGCTATCCCAAATAGTTACATAGGGAGCCATGCTTTTTCAGATCCATTGATTTTTATAATTATTTTTTTTTTTACGAAAAAAAATTAGAGTTGAATTTTTTTTTTTTATTAATTGTTTTTTGAAAACACTATGCATTTTAGGCACATATACATGCGAATGAAATTCCATGAACTGCTTATGAAAGCATTGATATTCGGTTACACATAGACATTGGGGGAGAGGGTTACTTTTATAACGCTCAATCGATCTAAATAAAGCCTAAGAGAGTATTCTGTCTTTTGTTTACTTTTTAATCCTAAGTGCTACTAAAAAGTTAGTGCATTACACATTGATTGGTTTTTAAAGACACATTTCTCATTCCAGAGAACGTATTTTTTAAGGAACATTTACTGGTCTTACAATGACCCTGACTAAAACTATTGTTTTGTTGTTTGTTTATGATTTTTCATCATGATGCAGTGTTTTGGTAATAAGTTAACACATTCAAAAATATTTAAAAAATAACTACTTTATTCAAACGAGAACAAACATTTCATTTCGATGGACCTTTTCTACAAAGACAAAAAATAAGTTCATTTCAATAACAAATTAAATAACCATGCAAATAAATAAATTATCAATATATATAAATATTAGGAGCAGTTTGTAAATTAAGGTATATGTATCTCACTCCTCACGTTTTGATTTCATTGCGTACATGATCATTTATTGTAAATGGATTGTTTATATTTATAAAACAAGTAAAGGAAAAGTATTATTTCATAATTATACAACATTCATAAAGAAAACTCAATTAAATTCAATTAAATAAACACGTTTTAGAGAAAGTATTTTTTGTGCATAGTGATTTTAGACAAAAATCACAGAAATCAAGCAATTTAACGAAATTTCAATATTACTTTTTTTATTATACTTTATTCATAGCGCAATTTTTTTTTTTTTTACATTTAAAAGGTTTGAAACATATTATATAGGTTCTTAGGTTCTGTGTAACACGTACAAATTAAATCCTGTGAGTGTGCCAGACTTTTAGCATAAAATGATTCAAATATATAGAAAAAAATCTGAAATTTTTAAAGCCAAATTTTGCAAGATTTTTATCTTTGAAGCCCTCTATCTAAAATTTAACATCACTGACTCACATGTTTTATTGAGTCAAAATAATACTGAATACATATGTAAGCAAACTGAATTAATTTTATAAAATTCTTGTATTTAAAATGTTTCTATTGTAAATCAAATTGCAACTTTTAAATAAATTGTCTATTTTAAGTGAAAAGAGGTCAAGAAAAATTTTATGCAGCTAAATACATTTTTTTTTTGTAATCTCTCTATTCAATCTGATCATTGTGCATAATTAAAAAATATCTTTGCTTTATTAAAAATACTGTCAGGACAACAAATGACAATCGGTCTGAAATTGCATTTTACGTGCAAAGAGGTCGATTGAAATGAGCTGTAATAAAATGTAAGTTAATGAAATCTTACCCCCTCACCTTTTTCTTTGTTTTTTAAGTATTTTTTGTCTACATATTTCAATAATATACTTCCCTAGAAGTTCTTGATACAACAACATTGAGGAGAGAGATACCTTAAAAGAGGGAAACTTAGATCGGATGAGAAATATTTTTTAAGAAATTAAAGAAAAAAACAATAACTAATTAAAAGTTATTTTGCTTTTAAAATTTTAATCGTTGAAAATGCTAAAATATATATAAATGCAAAACAAAAAATATTATCCCCGTCTTGAATGTGTCCAGACACAGCCATATTAACAGATATATAATATAAAAAAAAGGTGAATTCGCTCATTTTAAAATTTGTTTGCAAACATCGAGGGCGAGAGGGGTAAAAATAAAACTGGGGCAAATATATTAACATGTTTACAATATGTTTGCTGCTAGAACTAGTCCAGAGGTAAAGTAATACATATGCAGAATATCAGTTCCTGTCCCAGTGAAGTTACCTTAAAAAAGGACATTGGATATGTTCCTGAGAAAGGAAAACCTATTGTAAAAACTCAAATGAAACTTTGTGTTTGTTATACGACAAAGGCTTTTTCTCGGGATACTTAGAATGCATTCTTATAGCATTATATTAAGCTCCATGGTTGCTATAAAGATAGCTTAGAATAGCTAAGAACAAAAAAGGTGAAACACTGCCATTAAATAAAATTACTTGAACTGCAGTACAAACTATTTGTATTAATAAAAATACATCATGTTTAAATTGTTGATCAAGAGAAAAGAAAATTCATATTTATTAGGTTTTAGCACAAATGGAAGGTTATACATATTATCCCGTGCATTAATCTTTTATTATATGTTTAAATTGAGAAAGTTAGTTTAAATTTCCACCTGAAAACAATCCACAAAACATTACCAGTTCTGTATCAATAACTAAAAACCGCGCATTTTCGACTATCAAATTGATTGTTTACGTCATCGTAAATGAAAAAGGCAGATTATTATTTCATTTTAGAAACTTTAATTTGTTTGACATTTTGTTATGGTCAAAATACAAACATTGAACAAACAAAATCCACAATTCATTGCAATACGTTGTAGACATAACAAAATTAATGTTCAATACTCTATAGCTGTAAACCATTTCATTGATAAAAAAAAGATAAACCGAATTAGTATCTCAGGAAAGTGAGGGTATTGCCTTATGTCGTTTTTTTTCTTAGCCTGTGTTGCATTTAATGTTTAGATAAAAAAAAATAAAAACTTAACTAGATAAAAGATTTACAAAGTGTCGGCTGCTATGAAAACATAATTTACGATTTTTGTTTCGTTAGATAAGATGCGTTAAATTTTGTATAACCAAAGCAAAAGTAACACTTACAAGATAATTAGAAAATTTAAAAAAAAATTAATTAGAGGCATTCATAATTAACATTGTTTTTACTACCTTGGACATTTTGTTATACAAAATTACCATGACGGTCCCTTTCTTCTGCATAATGCCACGAAATCATTTCTAAACTTTTTTTCAAGATTTCAATTCTAGATAATGTCGAAAAAAAAAATGAACAAAGGAAAACATATAAGTTATAAGAGGTTTTATTACTATTAGATTGTTTCACATATGTCTTATCATGTATGTTTAAACAGACATGGCGACGTACAAACCCCTGATTTAACCAATACCGAACTTTTATACGATTTACTCATTTTTTTACACATAGTTTGCAAAGATGAACTTTTGAAAAATGATGGTGTTTATAATTAAATAAATCAAATTAAAAAAAAAAAATATACATGTAATTAAGCTTTGGGTCAACACAATAATGGTGAGTTTCTCTTCCGCTTTATAGCCACACACGCGCAGGGGAATGTAATTACTGCATCTTTGGGATAACAAATACGATATTTTGACTGATGCTCAGTTTGGGTTTCGACCAGGACTTAGTACAGTAGATGCTATATTTGTTTTGCAATCACTTATTAGCAAAACTCTATGTAGCAAAAAACGTCTATATTGTTGTTTTGTGGATTTGCAAAAGGCATTTGACTCTATTAACAGATGCAAGTTATGGGATAAAATATATAAAGTTGGTATACGAGGGAAATTAATCACTGTACAATAATGTGAAGTCATGTGTCAAATATGGTGGTGTTTTAAGTGATTACTTTAGTAATGACATGGGTCTTATGCAAGGTGAAGTGTTATCACCACTACTTTTTGCTTTTTATGTGAACGATTTTGAGATAAACTTTATAAAAAACAATTGTCCATCCATTGAACTACAAATGATTAATGTTTTCCTGTTAATGTTGCAGATGATATGGTATTGATTGCTGAAACCCCTGCTGGGTTACAGAGTATGTTAAATACACTTAATGAGTATACTATAGAATGGGATCTGAATGTAAATGTGTCTAAAACCAAGGTTGTCATTTTTAGAAATGGTGGGAAAATATCAGATCTTGAAAGCTGGACATACAATGAACAAAAACTAGAAGTTGTGAATACTTTTAAGTATCTTGGTATGTTATTCAACTTCAATGGAAAATTTTTACAAACACAAAAACATGTAGCAGATCAAGGACGGAAAGCACTTTTTGCAATATCAAACACTATGAAAAATTATTATTTTAATGTTGAAACTCAATGTTCTGTATTTGATACGTTCATAGTATTCTTTCGTATGCCTCTGAAAATTGGGGTTTCCACAAAGCACCCGATATAGAAAAAGTACATCTCAATTTTTGTAAGAGAATTCTTGGGGTCAATAAAAAAACTACAAATAATTTAGTGTATTGTGAACTGGGTAGATTGCCTTTGTATATTAGAAGAAAGTTACGAATTTTCAAATATTGGTTAAAAATTAAAAATACAAATAATATTATCTTGAAGGAGGCATACGAAAGCATGCTTGTCAATAACGATAACTGGATGGTTTCCATACAAAGCGAGTTGTCTAGCATGGGTCTAAATATTTGTTTGACGAAACTTGTTCTAATCAATGTAAAACCTACAAGACAATTGAATGTAGAATATTAGATATTTATAAACAAAGTTTGATGTCATCTTTTTGGACATCTCCGAAGAGTATGTTATATCAACACCTTGTGAATAATTTTTGATTGCAAACTTAGAAGACTGATTAATTATATTTCAAAAAAATTTATAAGTATTTTTCGAACTTCATCACACTCTTTAAATATTGAAAAAGGTCGACACAACAAGGTGCCAAGAAATGAAAGATTTTGCAATCATTGTAATAAAAAAAATTTAGAAGATGAGTTCCACTTTATACTCATATGTCCTTTTCACGTTGAATTACGAAAGACATATATAAAGAGTTTTTATTACAAAAAAACAAGTTTTTTAAAGCTAGTTAAACTTTTAAGTGTTAACAATATAAAGGAACTCAATAATTTAGGTAAATATTTGTCTAGCGCTTTCAAAATGAGAGCGCAGCATTGTAATAATACTACAGTTTAAGCTACTTAACATATACATTTATGTTCATTCATATTTTATTAGATGTACATGATTATATTGTCTTAATATATCCACTCACTTACTGCACATTGCACATTTGTTTATAATTTTATATGTATTATAATTTGTATTCTGATGAGTTGTAAAGCTCAATGATAATAAATTGAATTGAATTGAATTGAATTGCGTGTCTCATGAGCCAGCAATTTCTCATGGAAACCTTATGTCTTCAAGAACTATATATCTATTAAGACGTTCTCTCTTATAAATGAATATTTCATACCACATACAAAGAATAGCTCTAAATTCATTTTTTTTACCACGACATCTCGGTTCGTTTACCTATGCAATTTCCGGATGAGTTTTAATGACTGATAGAATACAATTATGATGCAGGTAACTTTTCGTATAATGTTATTTTGCATATTCAATCTTATTTCCGTTGTCATAATCAAAAAGTAAAACACATATTCTGCGTCACCGTGTTACCTTTCACTTGAGTTTACAAACACTTTGGTTGCGTCATCTGACAAGTTAAAGTAGCAAAATACAACGCATTGAATACTCTGTAAAATTATTTATTTGCAGATACTGCATAAACACAAATAAAATATGTCACATATATTTCAGGCTGCATGTGTTTTTTCTACAATAAACCATACATTATAATTAGAACTAAAAAGTAATATATAAAGACAGACAGACATACAGAAAGATAGATAGATAGATAGATAGATAGATAGATAGATAGATAGATAGATAGATAGATAGATAGATAGATAGATAGATAGATAGATAGATAGAAATTAAAACAAATTACCTACCTTTAACACCTCGAGTTTAGTATGAATAGCCTCGATGACTCAGATAACGTGGATACACACTATTGTACCTGCTGTAACTTTGGTATGGTGAACGATATCCACCATGGCCCATATAACCTTATACAAAGAGAAAGACAACTTTGACAATTAAATTGAGATAGGGCAAATGCGTTTTCATAAAAAATATATAATTCCTTTAGGTAGAACATATCTTTAAAAATTTTATTAATATATCTATCTTAAAAAAATATTTTTGTCCATGCTAATTTTATCATTAACAACTTCATATTGTTTGAACATAGTTCATTTATATATATCGAAAACAACATATTTTGGGTTATTACTATTAACTAACCGCTGGTCATTCCGTTATACATTCCTGAGAGACCGTCCATCCCATGGTAACCGTTGTTCATTCCATAGTAACCGTTGTTCATTCCATAGTAAGCGTTGTTCATTCCATAGTAACCATTATTCATTCCATGGGTGCGATAAGGAGTATCATACATTTGTCCTTGTCCCATATAATAGTCCTGTCCTGACGCGAACGCCAAACAACAAGCGGCAACAACCAAAGTTGAGGTCCTCATATTGATATACTATAAAATGAATAAAGAATTCAGTGAATGATAAGAATCAAATAAAACTAAATCATCAAGCTGAGGTCTTCATAATGATATACTATAAAAAGAACTGAGAATTCAGTGAATGGTAAGAAACAAATCAAACTAAATCATCAAAGCATTTTGTCAAATTAAAAGTTACCTCCTCTCTTTAAAAAAAAAATAACACTAAAATAAAAACAGTCAATTGATAACAATGAATTCGTACTAAAATTTTACAATGCTAAATCAAAACTGACTGACAGTAGCAAGTATCAGCCAATATCAGGCATGGACAGGACATTTGGATAAAAATTAGAAAGGTAAATTTACATCTAAAATCCTCACTAAATAAAACAAATACGCCTTGATTTACAATTTTACATTTCTTTTTATATTTAGAAAGCGAAATAAAGGACAATACTTACAAAAAAGCAGTACTCCGAAGTCGTTTAAAGAGTTGTAGAATAAACGGCCTAAACAGTATTATGGAAAGTGTAGGATTTATTCCCCATTATATAGGAATCGAAAGTGATTTGTCAGCAGAGTACTGACTATGAAGCAGTTCATCTCAATTACTTAACCTTTGTCCGGATTTTGACTTTTAATTGTAATGAACGAACCGATCAATATCCCCCCTTTTTTACTGGAGACAAAACAGTTATTGAGTTTGTCACAAACGCTTTTATGGGAGGGGGGTTACATACTTCTTCATTGAAATTAGTTTTCTAAATTTTTTCTTCATTAAAATTAGCTTTCTAATTTTTTTCGATTCATTACAAGCTGTCAATCGATGGGAGACAACTAATACAAAGAGTATGTATCCTCATATCTACTGCGTATTACGCAATGCTATACATGTATCGGGTTAGACGAATAACTAAGACCGAATGTACCTTAAAAAACGCAATGCACTTTTAAACAAACGAAAAAAGGGAAAAATACATTTTTTGAATTCATTGTTGTCCAATATTTTATAAGCCAGATAAAATCTAAAATCCAAAAATAGGGAATATAAAAAACAACCGCAACGTCAAGTTCATGTAAACGTTTTAGGCGATTGTTTTACAATTGTTATCGTTGCAATTAGTTTCCCTTTGACAGAAATGACTATCTAAAATGTGTTACCGCAATACATTTAGTGAATTTTGTATCATGAATGTTGCTAATTATATGTTTGATTTATTTCAGGCTTTTTGGTTTGCTAATTTCAATTTTTAAAGTTATATTCACCTGCACATGACCTTCCATGTGTAAAAAAAATGTAATACATATGATACATGACAAATTATACAATTTGGTATTATTTTTGCTTTGTTGAGTTCCGTTACATTAAAAGACAGTTATTATTTTTTAAAAATATTAAATGATATGGAAAAGTATTGTACTAATAGTGTTTGAGATTAATATGCTTATTCATCATTTAAAGTGCAAAATACAAATGAAGTAAGACACAAACTGTATCTTATCACATGTGTTTCTTGACAGTAATTTGACTGTATGTGTATTGCTTTTAATATCCATGGTCTGAACATAATTATTCAACGCTTTTCAAAGTAAGTAAAAACATTTTGATCTCTATTTAAAAGGTAACAGTGAATTCCATACTAAAAACCTAAACATTTACTTTATCAAGGTGTTTTTTCAAAGTCTGAAACACATGAACATGTCAAGAATATATTTCTTTTTTTCTCTCTTTGACATGTAGTTGCGATATTTCAAGACGTGATAAAGTAACTTTTGCGATGACATATGAAAAGTATACACCAATGTTTTGCAAGGTTAATTTAACGAACACCCCCGCCCAAAAAAAAAAAAATCTTTATTTTCTTATTCACTGATCCTTATACAATATGTAAAAGCTTTTATGATACAATCAATGCTTAATAAGATTTTTTAAATACAGAAATACCAGCAATAGTTTCAATACAAATATATTGTCAATTTTACTTACATTGATATAGCGTTATATTTGTTTTGTGTCATTTGAAACGGAATCTTGCATCGCCACTTATTACTGATCATTGTGTATTGCCCCTTACTACTGATCCTTGTGGCTCGCCCTTAATTGCTTATCCTTATGGATCGCCTTTTATTACCGATCCTTGTGGATCGACCCTTATTACTACATATAATCCTTGTGGATGGCCCCTTCATACTGGTCCTTGTGGATCACCACTTATTACTTATCCTTGTGGATCGCGAATTATTACCGATCCTTGCGAATCTCTCCTTGCTACTGATCCTTGTGGATCGTCGCTTATTGCTTATTCAATGACATATGGAACGCCCATTATAACCGATCCTTGTGGATAGCCCCTTATTGCTTATTAATATTTATTGCCCCTTATTACTGATCCTTGTAGATCGCCCCTTATTACCGATCTTTGTTGATCGCCCCTTATTACTGATTTTTGTGGATCGCCCCTTATTACCGATCCTTGTGGATCGCCCCTTATTACTGATCTTTGTGGATCGCCTCTTATTACCGATCCTTGTGGATCGCCTCTTATTACCGATCCTTGTAGATCGTCCCTCATTAACAATCCTTGTAGATCGCCCCTCATTAACGATCCTTGTGGATCGCCCTTATTACTGATCTTTGTGGATCACCCCTTATTAAGGTCTTCCGTTTCCAACGGAAGACCTTATTGTTTTTCTTAGGTTTCTGTTTCCCTATTATTAAGGTCTTCCGTTTCCAACGGAAGACCTTATTGTTTTTCTTAGGTTTCTTTTTCCCTATTATTATTATTCTTTTTTTTCTTACCGATTTTGTGCACGCGATTTCTCAAGAACGGCCCAACCGATTTACGTCAAATTTTCAGATCTGATAGGTATTGATCTGAACCTTGTTGGAAATTGTTTTTGTTGATGACGTCACTTCCTGTTTTGAGATATTCACAATTTAGCGATTTTCAGAGGGTCTGCTTGTCCAGGGGTAAACTCCTAAATGATTTAAGATATTGAGTTCAAAATTTCAGGGATTGTAGACGAAAGGTTGTAGATCTGAATTGTGGTAGTTATATTGACCGGTGACCAAAAGCGCCGAAGCTCGATGGAGCTCGAAAATTACAGTTAAAAAAGCGTCGTGAATTTAAGTAGTTTTATTTCAATATCTCTTTTCTCGATAGTATTTTGTTATAACATGTAGAACAAAAAAACTTTATAAAATCAAGAGCTTTCATTTGACATCGAGAAAAAGGGGCTGACCCTTCAAATTAAGGGCCGAAAGAGCTCTAAAGTCTTTTAATGATAACTTTTAACTATAAAAAATTTTGTTATACGTTATAGAAGCAATTATGTTTATTTTAACATTAATTACCTATACATGGCAATTGTTTACTCATATTTTACGTAATAAGGGATTTTAAGGGGCCAGAAGTCCGAAACTTTGATCCTCAATATCTCAAAAGGGAGGAAAATTCTGAAAAGCAATATTGAACAGAAGATGCTCAAAATAATGTGCTTAACAATATGCAACCATAATTTCTTGGTTATCCGGTCCCTAAAAGGAGTTACAGGGTTGGCCCCTAAAACGACCTTTTCCAGATATCTCGAGAACGGTACAATCTTTATAATCACTTGTTGAACAAAATGTGTTTGAATTGACAAGAGCTCTCTAATGACATCAAGATAAAAGGGCTGGCCCTTAAAATTAGGGCCGAGGGGGCTGTTATGTCTTTAAATGATAACTTTTAACTGTGAAATATTTTGTAATAAGTTATAGAAGCAATTATATTCATTATAACGTTATTTATCTGTACAAGACACTTATTTACTCATTTGTTACGTAATTAGGGGTTTTAAGGGGCCAGAAGTTCGAAACTTTGATCCTCAATATCTCAAAATGGGGGAAAATTCTGAAAGCAATATTGAATAGAAGATGTTCAAAATAATGTGGTTAACAATATGCAACCATAATTTCTTTGTTATCTGGTCCCTAAAAGGAGTTACAGGGTCGGCCCCTAAAACAACCTTCTCCAGATATCTCGAGAACGGTACAAAATTTATAAACACTTGTTGAACAAAATGTGTTTGAATTGACAAGAGCTTCCTTATGACATCAAGAAAAGGGGGCTGGCCTTTTGAATTAGGGGCCGAGGGGGCTGTTAAATGATAACTTGAAATGATAAATTTTAACTTTGAAATATTTTGTTATACATTAGAGAAGCAATTATGTTTATCATGACGTAATTTATTTATACATGGCAATTGTTCACTCCTTCATTACGTAATTAGGGATTTTAAGCGGTCAGAAGTTCGAAATCTTGATCCTCAATATCTCAAAATGGAGGAAAATTCTGAAAAGCAATATTAAATGGAAGATGCTTAAAATAATGTGCTTAACAATCTACAACCATATATTGTTTGTTATCTGTTTGTTATCTGGACCCTAAAAGGGGTTATAGGATCGGTTCTCAAAACGATCTTTCCTAGATATTTCAAGAACGGTAATTAATTTATTAACACTTATTACCGGTACACAAAAATACCTTTTAACTGAAATGAAGGAAAAGGAGCTGATCCCTCAAATAAGTGACACCAGAGGGGTATATAGTCTTTCATCCATAACTCTTAGATCCTGCCTCCATTTCCAGATATGTTTCGTTGACGAAGATTAGGCAATGTACGTCATCCCCTCTTCTTAAAATCGGACGGAAGACCTCCTCGTTGCTCGCAACGAGATCGTGTCTAGTTATTATTCTTTTTTTTCTTCCCGATTTTGTGCACGCGATTTCTCAGAAACGGCCCAACCGATTTACGTCAAATTTTCAGATCTGATAGGTATTGATCTGAATCTTGTTGGAAATTGTTTTTGTTGATGACGTCACTTCTTGTTTTGAGATATTCACAATTTAGCGATTTTCAGAGGGTCTGCTTGTCCAGGGGTAAACTCCTAAACGATTTAAGATATTGAATTCAAAATTTCAGGGATTGTAGACGAAAGGTTGTAGATCTGAATTGTGGTATTTATATTGACCGGTGACCAAAAGCGCCGAAGCTCGAAAATTACAGTTCAAAAAGCGTCGTGAATTTAAGTGGTTTTATTTCAATATCTCTTTTCTCGATAGTATTTTGTTATAAGATGTAGAACAAAAAAACTTTATAAAATCAAGAGCTTTCATTTGACATCGAGAAAAAGGGGCTGACCCTTCAAATTAGGGGCCGAAAGAGCTCTAAAGTCTTTTAATGATAACTTTTAACTATGAAAAATTTTGTTATACGTTGTAGAAGCAATTATGTTTATTTTAACGTTTTTTACCTATACATGGCAATTGTTTACTCCTATCTTACGTAATAAGGGATTTTAAGGGGCCAGAAGTCCGAAACTTTGATCCTCAATATCTCAAAATGGAGGAAAATTCTGAAAAGCAATATTGAACAGAAGATGCTCAAAATAATGTGCTTAACAATATGCAACCATAATTTTTGTTATCAGGTCTCTAAAAGGAGTTACAGGGTCGTCCCCTAAAACGACCTTCTCCAGATATTTCGAGAACGGTACAAACTTTATAAACACTTGTTGAACAAAATGTGTTTGAATTGACAAGAGCTTTCTTATGACATCAAGAAAAAGGGGCTGGCCCTTCAAGTTAGGGGCCGAGGGGCCTGATAAGTCTTTAAATGATAACTTTTAAGTGTGAAATATTTTGTAATACGTTATAGAAGCAATTATATTCATTAGAACGTTATTTATCTGTACATGACACTTATTTACTCATTTGTTACGTAATTAGGGATTTTAAGGGGTCAGAAGTCCGAAATTTTGATCCTCAATATCTCGAAATGGAGGAAAATTCTGAAAAGCAATATTAAATAGAAGATGCTTAAAATAATGTGCTTAACAATATGCAACCATATATTGTTTGTTATCTGGACCCTAAAAGGGGTTATAGGATCGGTTCTCAAAACGATCTTTCCCAGATATCCCAAGAACGGTAATTAATTTATAAACACTTATTACCGGTACACAGAAATACATTTTAACTGAAATGAAGGAAAAGGAGCTGATCCCTCAAACAAGAGACACCAGAGGGGTATATAGTCTTTCATCCATAACTCTTAGATCCCGCCTCCATTTCCAGATGTGTTTCGTTGACGAAGATTAGGGGCAATGTACGTCATTCCCTCTTCTTAAAATCGGACGGAAGACCTCCTCGTTGCTCGCAACGAGATCGTGTCTAGTTACTTATCCTTGTTTATCGGCATTTATTACTAATTCTTGTATATCGTTCCTTATTACTAAATAAATCTTTAACAACCCGCTCATAACATTTTAACTGACGATCGACGACACATATTATTCAAATACGTATATTAATAGTCAAAACAAAAATACAATTAACCTTTAATTTCAAAGTTAGAATTTAGGAATTGTTGTATTATGCAAATTAATTTTATCTATGTCCTCTCTCAAAGGATCAAAGTTAGAGTATGCATGTCCTGTTTTTTAAAAAAAATCTAATTATTAACAACAATTTCCTTTCTGTGCAAAATAAGGTGTAATTAAAAAATCACCAAAATTGTTTAAAAGTTCATCGAAATTCGAGTTTGTTCGGTGTTGTGTAAAATCCAGCAAAGCCGGAGGATATCATCACGTATCAACCAAATTTGTTAAAAAGGTCATAAGAAATGATCGCCTTTGTTCAGCTTTACCTAAGGAAATATCTTTGCAAATGCAACATATGTGTTGTACAAATAACATCATATGTGAACTGTATTGGTGATAACGTACTCATTAAGCCGTTTAATACCTGTATATCCATTTTCTATGTCAACAATAACTATCCAACTAAGGGCATTAATTGTTATATTACTAACACAATGCACTGCTGTCTTGTTCAAATTGATAATAAATAAAGTACATACAGCCCCACTACCCAAATTGTTGATAACTATTAGGTTTGTTCTGAATGTTGTTCAATTATAACATAATTAACATTGTTCTTTTTTAATATACAAATTTTACAGAAACCATATTATTTTTTGATTTTCTCGTGTGTATCAGTAGCATCACCTAACAATAATAAGAAAATACCAACAATCTGAATTAACATTTATTCGTTGTATTTATGAACAAAAAATGTTAATTGACATGTCTCCGTGTCATCTGTTTCATTGTTTTGGATATCTAAAAAAGACAACGACAAAAAACTGTGATATCTGAATATCAATACACGTAATGTAATGTAAAAATAAAAAATAAAATACATTCTAATAATCTGTAATGAAATTTAGTATCAGAAAACACACCTTTTGGTATGTCTTATATCGTTTATAATAATTGACTTAATTAATGCATGGATATTTAACATTTTATAGGTTTGGGTCAATGTTTACACAAACTTACATTTGCATGGAAACAACAGTACCACAACCCACCACGTTCCACAATAGCAAATATCTTATGTCAAAAGTCGTTCGAACTAGATTTTTTAAAAATTAATTATAGTGCAATTGTAAACATAGATCTATAGTAATGTGAGGAAGTACCACGTGATACGACTCTCAGTATCGGGGCCTGCTGTTGTAATATCCTCCGTGCTGGGGGTAGTAGTTGCCATATTGATATCCATACGGGTAGTTGCCGTATGGGTAATTGTTGTAGTATTGGTTTGGGTAGTAATTTTGATATTGATGTTGATAGCCATAGGTGGGATATCCTGCCAATATACAGCATAAGTCATTTAAAAATCAAACAAACAGAGCAGACAATCGGGAAAAAAATATAAAAAAGAAAAAATAATGTTTGATTGTACATCTTACCTGCTCCGATACCAATGATTAAAGTTAATTTATCATTAAATAGAAGCATATGAAGAAAACAAAAAACACTGGATATGCATAAATGTATTTATACAAATATGCGAAGTCAACCTCGATAACATTTTACTAAACTGATTAACATTGCTAAAATGTTGATTTTTCTTCTCATTTAAGAGTTGTCTTTTTTAAAATTTGAATTATTCTGAAAGTTACCGTGGTAGTTGTTATAACCGCCAACGTAGGGACTTCCACAAACAGCGCTTAGGCAAAGGGCGGCAAGAAGAACCAGTACCTTCATTCTGAGAAATAATTGACATTTAAACGGAAACATCTGGTAAAGGATATGGTGTGGTGATATCACTACATAAACACTGACTTTCACCATGCAAAGGGCGTTATATGTACATGTAATATGTGAAGTACCTCTTTGAGTTGACCTGTAATAGCGTGGTGTACAATCAAAGGGAGTGCAAAGCTCTCCAATTTTTACCCATATGTGCCTCTGATTTACATGTATTTAACGATATACGATACTCCGCCTTGTCCGATTACTTTAAATTGTCTTAATTTTATTTATTCGTACCCCATTATACATAAACAAATTGTTAAATGTATTTCTATAAAAAAAAATTCATTAAAAATTTCCTTGGGATCCCGGTATCGATCACCATGTCGGTCGTATTTTCAACAATTTAGAATGTACACTCATTCGACTGGATGTTTGTTTGTGGTTTTGAAGTTCTCGAAAAGATTTTTTTGCAATTTTCATAAATTGTAAATATAGAAAGGGGAGTCAATAGCTCTCTATTTCTTACCTACCAGTGCCATTGATTTACATACATCGCACTTGTGAATCCGTGCAGTATGAACCCTGGCTTTTTTACATTCTTATATACATTATACTATTAAAGATTTAAAATCATTATTTGTGCAGCAATAAAGTCATAAAAAATCATAAAAAAGATCAGAACTTACCTTACTTGTTCAAAAAGCTGAACCAACTTAAGAGATATTAGAAACAAACAGAGAATGATGGTGTAAAGCCAGTGAATTGTCTCCTTTTTATAGGCCCATAAAACTGCTTAATCATTGATGAAACAGGGACGTGGTGAATTGTGAATGATTTAACTTACAGCATGATCAAAAGCATTAATTTGTTATCATTAATCATTGTTAGCTTCTTGATGTTTATGCATTGGTAATTCAACTTTTACAGATATAGGTAAGTACTTTCCATAAGTAAATAAGTAAAAAAGGCCCTTGGGTCACATTGCACACCTGAGTGACATTGGCCATAACTCTAAATAAACTATGTATAAGGTAAAAACATACATGTATATATTATACAGTTTATGCGTGTCCCCAATTAAGAATTATATTCTCTCAAACAAAACAATAATGCAAATTGTATTTCTTTTTATTATTTTTTCAAAAAGATATTTACAGTCCCTGAAACGTTCTACTTTCCCACTTGAACGGTGAGTGAACGGTGAGCGCACTCTGAGCGCACGCTGAACGGGTGAACGCTAGCGAACGGTGAACGATGAGCGAAACGCAGAACGCAAACGGAGCGCAAAGTGAACGGTGAACGCACGATGAACGATATGTGAACGCTTTGTGAACGCAAGATGAACGATTTATTCGGAGTTCTTATACCATACCATTTAAATATAGGAATAACAGTTTAATAAAACCAAATTTAAGACAAGAATAATTTTATCAACGAAGAATCGAGTAATGTAATAGTTACAAGGTTAGCTTTTTAAAAAGCTAAGAAAGTCAGCCAGCGGAATTTTAATTTTTAGGTCGAAATTGCCGGAATACCAATCTATTAAAATACAAGATAAATATATTTGTTTCCAGAACAATAATTATTTGCGGGTACATATTTAGTTTGCATCCCTTTTTTATGGCTGTACATGTAGGTGAGGAGATAAGCGTGTAGCGATGTACATGCAATGTATGACTGCAAACCTATTTAATACTTAAAATTGTCACTTTGCAAACATAGCTCTATGAATTTCATGGTCTCGGCGCAAACCACTACCGATATATTTTCTTTCCAATTTCACTAAGAGGTCGGGAAGATATACGCGAAGTCTGGACTGTGGCTGCAGACTATGCCCATTGACAGTCTTCCGATGCGCAGTTTGACCTAGAAACTGACCAGTTTCATAGCTTCTTCGAATTTCTCTAACACGAACTGTCTATAATTCCTTCCCAGAATTCCAATTTACGCAAGCGCAATTGAAGTTTCATCCTAACATAATTAGTCAGCCCGCGGGCTGACTAAAAATGTCTTATTAATACATAAAACCGAAAATCTTTAGAACAAGGTAATCTAAATAGCCTTGCATCGGAAATATTAAATCGTACGCGGAGTGTACACAATTACGTAAATAAACAAATTAGCGATTACTTTTTTGTTTTCATTAGATATATGAGTTATAACTAAAGCAGTTTACGAACTTTTATTTATTGTTTAAACAAACATTTACACCAATTATTTTTCATATTCATAATACGGTAATCGGCTGATTCGTTCGGCGAAATATGTAAACACAATTCCGGAAATTATCCGGAATCCGGAAAGTACTTTATAAATCATTTTAAAAGCACCCCATTTATTGATAAAATGTTTTTATTTTTTTGTTAATTTATAAATTTACACGCATTCATAGTTAGTTTAGATATCTTTAGTTGACTTGTTCAGTTTATAGTCGAGCATGGATACGTTTGTGAACGGACATAGAAGGAATTACATGAATCGTGAAAAGTATACAAAAACAACGCCTGCTTCTTATTTATTATTTTGTCTATTTATATATGTGTCGAATCGTTCTTAGATTGAATTCTTCTGTTTTTAAACGACCGAAGTCTTTAAATGAATCAATAAATATTATTTGTGTAGTAATTTATCGCTGTATGAAGTCATAAAAAAAATCAACAACAAAAACGGACCTGCTCAAGAATGTTAACTTTTAATTCTAATTCTTTAAATTACTTTTAATTAAATTCTTATTAAAATGATGTTTTATGAGTAATATAAGTTTCCTTTCAACGCAGGGGTTCTTTTATCATTTTGCTGTGACTCATAAGACCGATCCTTTCATTTTAGAGTTCCGAATGAAAAATCAATGAAAACGAACTGAACGATAAGTGAACGCTGAACGAACGGTGAACGAACGGTGAACGCAAGATGAACGCACAGTGAGCGCACGGTGAGCGCGAACGGAGCAGAACGGAGAGCGCAAGTGAACGCACGGTGAACGCACTGTGAGCGCTCGGTGAGCGCACGGTGAACTCACGAAAAAATGGAAAGTAGAACGTTTCAGGGACTGTACATGAACGCACTATATACTGATTTTTAACCGCTACCTACATTCATTGTAAGTTTGGAAAGGGTACTGGTTTGAACATAATTTTAAACTATATTTCTACATAGAACATCAAGTTTTTCCTCGGTGTCAGTTTATAGATCCAAAGGTCGTAATTTAAAAAAAAGAAAAGAAAAGTATCTACATTCTTCCGACAAGGAGGTTTTTCATTATTAAATATCATATAGTGTAACATTGAAATTCTCGAGGTGATAATAAACAAATATTATTATTATACTTTCATGTTAAATACTGCAATCTGATTGGTTTAGACGCAGTTGACAATCCGTTCTCTCTCCCTCGCACGCTTAGCAACGGGCCGATAGAACGAATTGTTACATGCGCGTTAATTATGCGCGTACGGTTCGCCGTAGAATTCACGTCTTTTCTATATAAAAGCAGTAAAATTTGCTATAAAAATTAAGACATTCAGTATAATAAAATAAATAGTGCCTGTTTGGGAGGGTACCAGTTGAAATTGACACCCCTCGAAAACCATTGTCAACCTCCGCTTCGCGTCGGTTGACAATGGTTTTCTCGGGGTGTCAATTTCAACTGGTACCCTCCCAAACAGGCACTATTTATATAATGTTACATTTAAATAAAAATTCAAACAATTCTGGAGCACCAAAATTGTCTAGAAATCACATTTTGAACAATTTAAAATTACCATTGCAATATATTATTTAAACCTCGTGTTAGATTTGCCTATCTCGTTTTAAAAGATTAATTCTATTTTAATATTGCCTGCAAAATGTTTAAATAAAAACATTATCTTGTTTTATATTGATTTTTTGTTTAAATTCTAACAGTCAACGAGAGCGACTGAGACGAAAATTAAACTTAACGAAATAAATCGCTGCAAACAACTCTCTACAAACTGAGAGTCACTGATAATACTATTGCTAGTATCCACAAGTCAAATTTTATTTCAGACATTTACCACAACTGTGATATATCATTTTGAAGCATAAAGAAAGTATTGATAGAAAACGAGAGTTTGGGGTTCTCTGGTCATACGTTGTTACTAAATATAGATCGAAAAAAATAGTGCTCGTTTTATTGTTTGTGACCATTGTTTGGGGGATACTATTGATTTAAATACTCGCCATATATATTAGGTAAACTTTGACTTTCAATCAAAATCAAAACAAGTTATTTTTGAATGTACACTTTCTTCAAACATTCAATTTCGATTTTCATTAATAATCCAAATATCAATATCAATACAAATCCGCATCTAACGTTTAAATATGATCCTGCACCAACGTTGACGTAAAAACGTCAACAAATAAACATATTTGCAATTCTGATCCAAACAATTTAATTTTTGCAATCAGTTTGCTTGTAATTCAATTCGACAAATCAAAATCATTTAAATATGTACGGTATTTATTTTCTTCATTTGCACGGTTTGACGAGGTAAGCTACTGACAAACAAGTTGATAAAACAGGACTATCAACAGTCTTGTTTAAAGTCATCTTTTCGTAAGTTCTATGGTCGATACGACGACCTTGTCAGCAAATACAATCTTCCACTTAATCGCATGCTGACTGACGTTTTTCATACTAATTGTTAGACCATAATTAATTACCTAATTGTCTACGGACTTTTGAGGTTTTTATTTTCCCGAATACGACAAAGAACACGGCTGGTGTGACCGGTCAGCAGAGGATGCTCACTCCTCCTAGGCACCTGATCCTACCTCTATCTTGGAGGTCCGTGTTGCTCTGCTTTGAATTTGTATTTCGTTTTATGGATTTTTGAGATGGTTGACGGTTTGTTATTGTCATTTTTTCACGGTAAAATGTCTGTCTACAACTGATACATGTATTACATACTAAGTTTTTTTTAATGTACATGTATAATGCATTGTGTTAAAATGCGTTATCTGTAAAACAATGAAAGATGCTCACACAATTTAAATTAAATGCTTTTTAAATAAGCTTACAAGTCAAATAATATTTTATACATGATTTGTAGGCGATCAATTCAAACAGATTTTAGAACATAAAACAGATTTGACATGAGTTCCTTGTGAGTCGGTAAGTATTTTCTTTCCATTGCTGCATAATTTAGAAACTGAGTTCCTTTATCCAGATCAGTCCGTTTTAATTTTGTTTTCCTGTTGCGAAGCTGTGCTTTCAATGCGTTACATCTGTCTTATGTACGATTCACCTCCTTCAGTTTCAGTTTGCATTCTCGAGACGATTTACACAAGCCCTAGTTAATAATGTCCCGATACTCAATCATGTTGGGATGTAGAAGGTATATACATGCGGCATTTTGAAACTGATAATAGAATATATGTCCTTTGAAAGGTTGAGGAGGAAGCAACACCATTATTTTAATTTCAGTAAGAAAAGGCTGAGTGTATGATCGGAAGGTTCCATAACAACTACAGTTTTCATCCCCTCTTCTAGCAAAGCTTTTCAAGCACTTCTGAATAAACGGACACAACCAACTTTTCATGTTTTTTCAAAAATGTTTTGTACAATACTGGTGGATTTTCAGCTCCCATTAACTGATGGTTTATTTCAAATGTGTGAGGAAAAGTTGTATTTTCAATTTATATACAAGCATAATATTTATTTTTAACACATCATCCCATGGGCATAAATTATGCTCCTTTATTGGTTTACTTATTTTAAAATTTATATGAAGAAAAATTTATTCAAAATGTTGTGCAAGAAAAGAAAAAAAACTCTTGTTTTGGCCTTTAACACGACATTTAGATATATTGATGTTGTTTTATTCATCAACAGTAGTTTATTGCACTCCTATGTTAACTCAATATATCCCAGTGTGCTTAAATTAAAAAAAGATATGACATGTGATGATAACGAAAAGTATTCAAAATCAAACGTCCAAAGGAAAAGTACAAAACAAGAGCAGAGCAAACAAAGACCTTTGAAAAAAAGAGGTAGGATAAGGTGCCATTGAGGAGTGAGCATCCTCTGCTGTCCTGTACATGTAAAACCCGCCGTGTGCTCTTAATCGTAATCGGTGAAAACGAAATAAAAATCTGCAATAAATAGGTATAGACTGTATATAGCATTTGGCTTTGATACTTTAATTTTTGAACAACATTGTTTGTTAATGCATCTCAGCATCCAGACTTTAACTTGACTTAAGTATTCAGAAAAAAATGTGTTTTTTATATCCCTTACTTATTATTATATTAATTTCAAAACGGTGATTACACTGACAATTCACAAACATAATTTCAAACCTTATGACTTTATTGCTTACTCACCAACCACCTCTTTTCCACGAAAAAAGGCTGCACCCGTAATCCAAATGGTATAGCATTTAAAACATATTCATGCTTAATTCAACTTATTCTGACTCACAGTGGTGAAATAAATTCTTATCATATAATTTGGTATAATAACTTTTTTCTATAATGTTTAAACAAATTATAACCTTTCAGTTTTTAAGAAGATTTTTAAAGCGTTGTTTTCTATTTACTTCCGTTTAAAGTTTAATGAGCCCAGTGATTCTGAAGAAGATGAAAATGTGAAACGTTTGCGACAACGACGCCGACAAAGTTTGATAAGAAAAGCTCACATTAGCATTCTATTCAGGTGAGCTAAAAACAGTTAATTATAAAAGCCAACACGTGCATTTGTAAATCATTAAGGATTTTTAAAGAGAATTATATTAACAATGAATCACTCAAAAAATGACTGATATTGCTTAATGAATGCTAATGTACAACCCAAATAGAGTGTTTTTTGGAAACCTTTTTTTTTTTGCTATTGTAATATGAGGATTTTTGCTTTAAAAATACGTTACCTGTGTGTGGTTTATTTTTCAAACTTTTTATTTCTTTGGGGTGAAGTATTGGTGGAATGGGGTGAGGGTTATTAAAATATTGTATATGTTTATTGTTATATTATCGTCCATAGAAAAAAGTGATTAAATAACTTGTCATAAATATTGCACACAAAATAGTACACAGATTTGTAAAACAAGTAAAAACAACAACATTGAAATGTCGTGTATTAGATATTTTCGTTAATTTTAATTGTACAATCTGTTTTGCATGAAGTAAAGTATCTTTCCTTTTTGTTGATTTCTTTGTTTTACAAATATGATTTAAAAAAACAAAAACAAAATGAAATTGGTGTTTTTCATTAACAATGTGTTTTTGTGAGCGATAATTTTCAAATGTGCAAACATTATTATTATGAAGTTTGTTTATTTAATTATTTAACTTAATAATCTTGAATAATAATTGAAGAGTTGGTTTTCTCATTGACTATAAAAGCATACAATATAATACAAAGATGCAGAACAAATTAATGAAAATAGTATATTAAGCTTAACCTACACAACTCACAATACAGCGTCATTTTTTAATAAGATTTAATAAACCAATAAAAATAGAAAGACTGTTTTAATGTGCATATGTAACAGGTATATTAAGTTGATTAAAAACACAACTTAGATATATATAATAACAATCAAATATTGACTAAAACATTAAAACAAAACAGGCTCGTTAATATCTGTACAGTACCAATTAGACCCAACCTAACAGAAAGTAATCCCCAACTAAACCATGGGTTTACTTCTTGGCTTTACTCTGGGTTTACTCAATGGATCCAGAGTAAACCCACAGTAATCCCAGAGTGGACACAGAGAGTAATCCTGGTCAGAAATATACCCCTGAAAGCAGACGCTAACTGTGTATTCGGAATATACAAGGGGCAGGGATTATAGTCAGTAGGATATAAGATAAAAGGCGAGTCTGCTTCACGCTTCAGTGCGTGCAGTTGACCTCAAAAGCAATTTCCAAGTAAACACAAAAGTAAACCCCGAGTAAACCCCGAGTGGACCCAAATTTTCAAAACGTAAACCCAGAGTAAACCCCAAGTAAACCCCAAAAGTAAACATAGGGTTTAGTTGTGGTTTACTCTGTTGTGAGTTTGGGTCTGATCGGTACTGTATTAGTATTATAACATAAATAAGTGGCATTGTGTGTATTAAGTATCATTAGATCTGTCTTTTCTTATATTTGTATTTGACAGTTGTTATGTAAATTATCGATGTATGTTCACTGAAACAGACAAAAAACAAATCCATTCTTTGTGAAGTGATCAATAAAACTTCTTAAACTGTGCGGTTCACATATATATCACACTGTAACTCATTTGAAAACGATTCAAATTAACCCAGATTGTAGTAGTTAGCAATTGTAATTAAACTGTTCGCAGTGCCTTATACATCTTGCAGCTGTTTTTCAAGAGCATACGGTATGCTTAGTTGCCTATAAGTACACTGATGATATACAATATTATTAATAGATAATAAAGTTAGTGTCAATAATGTCTGAGAATAATCAGACTTAAGATGTAAACTTCGCTTTAAAATAACTTATCAAAAAGTCCAAATATACCCAATTTGATTTTTTTCATTTATCAGTGATAAAAATCAAACATATTTTAGGACATGTTTTCTGTTCAAACTATGTGATACCGATTAGGTGTTATTTTTGTGTTTAAAAACTTACATGTTTTAACGTATATACACAAATGTTAATTAAAAAAAAAATAGAAAATATTTTTAAAGCCAGATTTCTGTATCATTGAAAAAAGGTTCAATTAATACATGTAACTGGCTGCATGAAAATACATGTATCATAACAAAGCATTGCACGATTGTACATGCAGCATGGTATATATTTATGTAATAATCATAGATTAGAACAAAATAAAATAGTAAACTAAGGGATTTCAACTCGGGATTAAATTGAAATCAATGATTTTGTTTTACATGTATCAGATTAACGAGGCCAAGTACAGTTCGAGTGCTTTTTAATTCATATTAATAATTAATAAAAATGAGCAGATATTGTCACATATAACTCTTAAGATATCATGGCAGGCATCAAACATATAATATTACTTGCATTTTAACATTTGTTTTACGATTGGCGATAGTTTAGAATAAATCATGAACTGCATAAAGCTTGATAAGATGATAAATGTATAGCTACAACCAGTTGTATACGTGTAAGTAATGTTATCATTTGAAATGGTTAGCTTATGATTTTTTATTTTCTCACTACTTAGTTAACATGTTAAGAAGTTACTCGACCGAAACGTTTTCTCTCAAATGTGTGCATTAATTCTAAATGTTATTAATCATAACTTAAAGCATAACTTCTTGTCATGCACATGATGAAAATATTCCTTTCAGTCGACTGAAAGGTGACTGAAAAATAACTTAAAGGTGGCTGAGGGGCAACGCTATGCGACTAAGTCACCTTTCCAGACCACCTTTCAGTTAACATTCAGTTGCCTGAATGGCCTAGCTTTACCCTGTGATATGCGAATGCGTTAAATGCATGCATAAAACACTTAGTTAGCCATTGTACAATTCTTTTTGTTTCAATATACTTGTCTCTAATCAGGAACTAAGGAAAAATGATCAGGAACATCTTAAACTATAGTCAAATTTCGGTCAGTCAACAGATATATATTTATCATAGACCTACGTTGTACAGTATTTGTATTGTGTATGTACATGACATGTACATACACAATGCAAATACTGTCTAACGTAAATTGTATGTAAAGATCATACTTTTATTCAAATTGAAATTACATCTTAATTAACTAACTTTTGACACTTCAATGTTCCTCTCGTCATTATGGCTCTGTGTTTTAAATGTTTAAGGCAGTTTACAACTTAAAAACATGTACTTAAAAGAAACCTTTGTAACAATAGGGCGCTAAAATTATTTTGTGGAATTGTTTGTATCAAATGATTATGTTTAATAACATGGCTCAGTGATAAAAGTACCGGGCTCTTTCACCATCAATCATTTACTCGAATCTGCGCAGATTTTTCATGATTACTAAATTCATTTTTTGAAAAATTATAATTTTAGATTAAAAGTTGCGTATTGTTTTGCTGATCTGGCCTACATACTTTCTATGTGTCGTACAATGTTTTATAATTAAGTAGATGTCTGTTCATTTGAAAAACTTTTTCTATGGGTAGTGAGCCACCTTTAGTCAGGTAAAAGTATTGACCGTGCAAGAAATATTCTTTTTAAATGATGCTTTTACCATTATACGCAAATTTTCCTCCTTCAAAAATAACATTGCATCCAAACAAAAATTCAATAATATAAAAGAAGAATAAAATAAGGAAATAATAACAAAATGGTAATAGATGTGAAGACCATCCAACCATGCGGTTAACTCCCTTTGTTATCTTCCCAACCTGGAGAGTTTTACTAGGCAAAATCATTAGATAATTCGTGCAAAAGACAATTCTATTAAAATAACCACAAAATTGTGTCATTACGTATTCCGCTATGAATTTCTCTCTTTCATAAATGCGAGCATTCTAAAAGGTGTCATAAACCTTGTAACTGTCTTAACTGACATAAAAGGTTGTGAATAAAGTGTGTCTGATTAATTGGGTTTTTTTATGAGTTCAATGTTCCACATTCTTGTCATTTGTCACTTAACATTTGAGAAAACTAACCAGCGAAAGTTAGTTTTTTGTATTCTTATGTACTTTTGCATGAGATTACATCTCAATATTACATATGTACTATTTGTTTTGTTCCTGCGAAGGTTTGTTAGTTGTTAAAAGAAAAAATGTTATATATCGATATGTTTTTTTTTAATATTAAGATGAAATATTTTCAACCAATAATGAAAAAAAAGTTTATAAGATCCCCAAATCTAAGAATTAAGGTACCAATTTAAAACACCATTTGGTGCGTTTTACTACAAAAACAAAAGAATTAAATTAAAGAATGCGAGTGACCTAAATACAAGTGAAAAATAACGTTCGCAAGGGTGACAAAATGCACAGGAAAAGATTAGAAAATTCAAACTAATTCATCAAAGGATAACATATATGTAAATATCTCTTATAAAAATGAATTTATTGTAAGTTTTTTCTCATCTAAACCTAGTTAGAATTAAAATATTCTTTTGTGTTTACATTGATGAAGTTCAATACAATTTCGAAATAAGCTGAAATTTGAAGATGAAGTTAAAATTGAAATAAACTTTAAATACAATAATAATTACAACATAACACATATAACTGCATGGTAATAAAGAGTTAATCCACGATAAAATACAATTGGAACATTGTAGAGTATAACAGCATTTTAAGTACGGATCTTGGATTTAAGACTTTTTTTAAATTTCAGATAGAGTTCAGTAAATTAATCAACTATGTAACATAAAACTAATATTCTATGGTCGATCGGTACCCAAGTTAAATAACGAGAATGAACATAACGTAGCACCAATAACTGATTCATACTGTTATTTTGTTGGTTATAATCATATTTATCATTCAAGATCAAGTTCTTTGTGTGCAACTTGCTGATCAGAAATCAATTACGTAAGATAAAATTCTTACTTGTAGTGGATAATTGAATAAAAAACAGCATGAATGTCTTTAGATTAATATTTTAAAAAAATGTTTCATTAGTTATATTAGTTATGTAAGTAGCTATTTTAAAAAAGCACAAAACCAGATAACGCGTGTTTCTTTCTGCAAAAATTGTAAATGTTATATCTTATTTCTTAATAAAAAAACAACAAAGACACAACCAAAAATACAATCAAAAAAAAAAAAAGACAAAAAGAGGCAGAAAAAAACCAAAGAACAATTAGGCGTAATTAGATCGAAATATTTTTAGTTATTGACAATAATCCTTTATAGAGGTGCAACTGATAAATCATGACTCACTTTGGAGTAGCTTTCCAAAAACAAAATGGTTTTATTTATTGTAATTTGCTTTGATTTAAAGTAACAATTACAATGTGTATGTCATGATATGGCATTTTATTTATCCAACGAATCATACAGCAAATTCAATTTTTATAATTAATTTAAGTATGTGCATTGAATTCAAAATTACCAAGACAAAATCCGATAATAATATCACATTTTGCAAGTCACTATTCTAATTGATTCCAAATAATGATTTTAAAAGAAGTATCATTCAGCGTCTAAGTAATGTTTTGATAAATGATTTGATAAACTATTTTAATCACGTTTATACATTTAACCACTTTCAAGCCAATCTGGATAAAAAGGTATTAGATAAGTATTTAATATAAATGGATGCATTATATAATAATCATAGTTACGACGTAATAAAAATCAAAATATAATCAAATGTATAATTTATAAATGTGTGATTTAGCATGGTTCCTGCAACCCATTTCCTCAAAACCACCACCTAAAGTAGATAGTAGAGAACTAGTTTTGTTTATACGTGGCATTTAAGGGCATTTCACACATGTCGAGCAAATATGTTATGTGTTGTTCAATCCAAAATAAATTGCATATTTAGCATACATGGTACATTTGATTTAAAGGACTTTGGCAACAAACCCTAGGCTTGTACAATGACATCCGCCTACTTCAGTGTCAAGGCCATCGGCAATTCATACCAGACCATCGGCCAATCACGCAAGGCCATCAGCCAAAAACATGTATGCCATGAATGCAACGTCGGTCCATAATGTTTAGCATTAATAATGTGTATAGCTGAATAGTTCCCGGAATAAAATACACATTTTGATTTTTATCAGTTTTTTGTTTTTATAAAGCGAGACATAGGCTATCATAAAACATTAGAAAAACATCAATGGTACACAGGAAATCGAGTAGGCATATGTATGATTTTTGTTAATATTAATTGTAATTTTTTTTCGCAATTAGATAGGTTTAACTTAAGTTTAGAAAGACTATAAATGTTTTAGCACTTACATAGGGCTATTTTATTATAAAGGATTATCACAATATATTTTTATGATATCAATCATGAAACAAAATAACGGTTTTATCGTGTTTGAATTATTTTTTAAGATGTATGTTGCCTAAAATACCTTTAATTAACAGTTTGGTATAGAGAACGCAAGATAGAGAACAAAATTAACTATCATATCTACCTCTAAGAATGATAGGTTTAGCTATAAACAGCTCTTAGGTAATGAAAAAATCGCACATTTTAACTTAAAAGTGTTAATGTTTTCCTATATCTTTATACAGAGATTCCTTTGTAAAAAGATTTTTTTTTGTCTAAAATTGATGACGACCACACAGTCCTCTTGATATTAAATACGGAATGTTACCACAAAAGAAGGATAACTTCATTTTGATTTGTTGTAGATAATCTGAAATTACAATAGAAAAAAAAATATCAGCATTTTTTCAGAGTTGTACGAATAATGATATATGTTACATATGATTAAATAAACAGAATTAAAAAATCTAATATTTATGCATAAACGTAATGTTTAGATATGTTTTAATTGAAAATTTAAAATAAGAACTAATGGCCGATATATTCATTATTCATTATTTGGCAATATACAATACTTGCCAGTGAATGATATTTTCCTCAAGTCCTTTTATTTGCTATCTTTTATTAAAAAATGTACATTTACACCATAAAAATATTACAACAAATCCACAACAGTCAGTCAGTTTGACAAGAGAAAAAAGTAATAATAAATGTGGAGCACAGTTTAAAAAATTTCCAGTTGACTTACGTAAATATGAAAACGAGTACACGCCTTTTTTAAAAATCATTCTGTGTTTTAAATACGTTTCTGTTTTAAATGGTTAACTAAACATCCATCGATGGATAACATTAAATCACCACAAAGACAACGTAGCAACGTAGCCAAACTTTGGTAACTCATTGTAGATAATTTATTCGTAGTTAAAGAGTGTCATGCATACTATTATATTCTTATTTTATCAATCGGTTGTGTTTTCGTAGTTTGAGTTACTTCGCTTCGTAAATAAGCTTCTTAAAGATGAACACGGCTGGTAAATAGGCACTGTCCGCCATATTTCTCTTTTATCACCGCTATCCTTACATCCCTTATTTAAGCCGCATGTGTCTTGATAGTTTAAATTATTTCGCTGTTGAAGTATCACCTGTGTGAACATACATATTGCCTCGTCGTGTTACTTGGTCGCGATTAAATCACCAAAATGTATTCACTTAAAAAACAAAACAATTAACAGCAATATTTACTATCATAATATGCACATAAAATCATAAATATTGCATAAAATCCACGAAACACCAAAAACCACTAAAATAATACTACACGTTCACTACGAAATTCTCACTTACAGTTTTATATTTTCGACTAACAATAAAATAATGTTTGCAATTTAATGCATGTTCCCGTTTATATAATTTATAGAGTAGTATTTTTAATGTATATCTGATTAGACGGGAGTTAGTTTCTTTAAAAAACAAAATTATCATGGACGTTCTTTTAGTGCGTGTATTATGATTCAGGTATATCGACGACGTATTATCAATTTACAATTGTTACTTTCATAATTACGTCGACTAGATATATCCCAGTGAACTTGAAATAAAAGAAACCACAGTCAGCGTCATCTTTATCATATTTGGAAATTTTATTGGAAACCTACATTAATGGTAACTTAACCCCAAAACTTAATGATAATCGCGATGACTTTAATTTTTCTATAGTCAACTTTCCTTACTTATGTAGCAATGTACATTCATCACCTGCATATGGTGTTTTTGTACAATGTACTGATAAACGAGTTGATAAATCAGGACTACCAAAAGTCTCGATTAAAAATATCTTTTCGTAAGTTCTATGGTCGATGCTACGACATTTTCAGTATATACATCTTTCACTAGGGCGCATGCTGACTGTCGTTTTTCATACTTATTGTTAAACATAATCAATCAGTTGCCACCAACATATTGTAATTGTTTACCGGTTTTTCCGTTTTCCCTATTACGACAAAGAGCAGGGTGTGCCCTGTCAGCAGAGGATGATCACGCCTCCATGACACCCGATCCTACCTCTTTATTTTAGAGAACCGTGTTTGCTCTGCTCCTGTTTTGTATTTGTTCTTTGGATTTTTGATTTTGAACACTGTTTGTTATCACCACATACCGTAAATCTGGAAATTTTTACCGTAGATAAATTTTTAGCAAATTTGCGCGTGCTCTGCATTCGCAAAAAAAATTTTCCTAAAAATTTATCAACATTAAAAAAAAAGTAAATAAAAATTTTGCCATAGGCTGGTCTCTACTCCTTACTATATGAACAGGTGTCCGTAAGAAGTAGTCATTTAAAAATACCGAACAAGGTAATTACCCCCTATAACCAGCGTGTGGAGAAGGGCTTCACTCGCAATCGGTATCTTAGATTGTCTGCCTCATGTCTATGTACATGTATATACTGATGACACTGCATGCATGCGTGATTTAGTCATACATGTGATATGAACCGGCGTTAAGCAGAATGTATTATTATTTTTTTTTTAACACATTTCACAGTGTACCGAAATTCACGGAATATGAAATTTTGTACAGTGTATTGAATTTCTCGCTAAATGCCGCCATTTTCCTCTCATTCTCGCTTTTTTGAGACAGGAAAACATCACCTGCGTTTGACACGTGACCCTCCGATACTTGTGTAGTGTACACAAACCGTCGCATGTGAAGGTGTGAACTACTGACTGGGATAATTATCTCACAATTAGTCCGTAACACGATACCCCAATAGGTAGTTTAGTTGCATTTGCTGCTGTTTTTTAACATTGCTGTGATGTATATACCGGTAATTTGAACAAGATATTAAATCTCACGTGATACTACATGTATATGAAGTTTGTAAATATGTACGATTCCTGAGAAAATTAGAGACGGTGGTAATATACGATATCCAAGATTAGCTAACATTGTGCATGTCAATATGTGCGACATTCAAAATCTGGGTGATTTTTATTTTTAGCGCTGATGCCAATTCGCAAAAATTCAAAGCGCAAAAATTAATCTATAGCTTTATGACTCGGATTCGCAAAAATTAATCGACGTAAAAATTTCCAGATTTACGGTATCATGCAACAGGCTGTTTAAATGATTTCCTAAAGCAATATGAGCTGCAATTTTCATGTTGAATTTTTTTTTACGAAAATGTTATTTTCTACAAAAATGACAAAATATATCATGGATTTTAAATTTCTGTTAGCCATATGTTTGTGTAAAAGGTCGCTAAGAGACCTTAATTGGAGCAAAATTGAATTATTGTCGTCCTGTACAAAAATTGATCTGCTATATATTCCTTAAAAGAGAAATCTTTCCTCAGACAAAAATTAATGATTTTTTAAAATTTTATTTATCAAAAAAGTTACATGCAGACTTATCATGCTAGCAGGTTTTTGCAGCAAAATAAAATTCAAAAAATACAGCTCATATTGATATAAGTAGTTTGTGAATTTCAAGTGTTCATTGATTAAGTCGTATGTTGTTAATTGGTTCTTTTTAAAACATAACAAAATGCTTTTAATTACAAATTTGATTTTATGATTAATGTAATAAAATTTGCTCAGCAATTTAACATTAGCTAAAGGCGTATCCAGTTTAAATGTTTTTTGCAGCTGTTGTTGTTGTAAATACAATGCGGTACTTACATTACTATTTTAATGAATGACTTCGTTTAGTTGTTATTTAAAAAGTTAATCAAATAAGAACAAAAAATTATGTTTTTCTTTTGATCGACTAATCAAAGTAACAATTGGCAGGAATAGGCATAGCACTTAAAAGATTTTTCTTAAATTCTTTTAGACATTCACATGTCGGTTATTTTTATCATCATGGCACCAAACCTAATCAGTGACATTTTGTAATAATAATATGCAGACAATTTTTAAAAGACGAGAACCACCCCAAAAATGCAACCCCTTACTATACAAGATCTAGTAAATAAAGGATGTGTCCCTGCTTATAAAATAAGAATATATATTTTTGAATGATGCTTCTCTCTTTTAATTTTCCTTAGGACTTTAGAACGGAACACTGTTCGTTATAACGACATGTCATTCATAACAATGTATTTGTTCTATAGGGTGTACCGGTGCTTAAATGTTTGGTACACACAATGAAAAACATGGATTAAACTTTCAATTTTTATTCCTTTTGAAGGTAATAAAAATTAGGTGTTTTGTTAAAGTTTAACTAATGATTTTTTTTTATCTAAAATGCAAACAGTCTCTCCTATAACGACTTGAAACACTATTTTGGCATTCCATTAAAATGATGTCAAACTGAATATAGTTATCAGAATTAGTTTTTTCAAGATTTAAAACAGAATGTCATTTTCTGAATAATTTCTTTAAATCCGTAAATTACGGTAAAAAGATTTAAAAAATCAATTTGACGGTACATGTATAATAGTTCTAGCACGAAAAAAAAAAGAACGAAAACAAAAACAAAACAAAACAAACAAAACTTAATCACTTACTAGATCTTGACCTTAAATAAATTTATGTTAAAACCCCTTCTTTGCCTTTCAATTGACGCTTGTTTGTTTCCATTCGAATAAAGACAAACCCCTCGTGATTGTTAAAATATTGTCATTTATTTAAAAATGACGCCAAAATTATAGAACATATAAACAAAATAGACTGCAAGATCCACAAACATTTGACTAGAAAACAAATTGGAGAGTTTAGAACAAACGAGGTTTCAGCCATAAAATTGCTAAAACTAGTTCAAATGCTAAAAACTACTTAAACTACTAATATGAAATACAATGGAAACAAAAATGGTGCATAAAAAGGCTATCTGCAAAATGTGTATCTTTTATTTATATAACTTTGAAGTGGTGGATGGATGGATGGGGAGATTGGAGGTGTCTTGAACGATCAACAATATTTGTGCAGCTTCCCCTATCATAAACAAAGAATGTAAAAAAAAGCGCCAGACTGCGCAGCATTCTGAATGACTGATCGCTTATAAAATTTGCATACGGTAATAGAAAATCTTTAAGACCGGATAAAAAGAGTGATGCACAAGAGTGAAAAATTATGGAAGTCCTCAAAAAAAGTTAAAGAAGTAAATTCAACATGGTATGTATTTATGAAAACATTGGACATACCAAATAATAAATCAAGGATTAACATAAATTGCTTTATTTACAAAATAAATCCCTTCTTAACCTTTTAAGGCAACATTGACGCTTGTTTGTTTCCATTTGAATAAAGACAGTAACACCTCGTGATTGTTATTGTTCTTTTTTTAAAAAAATGACGGAAAAATTATAGAACATAAAAACATTAACAAAGGTGGTTAAAATATCCACAAACAATTTTCATTCTTTTTCATTTGATGTGTGTTCTTTCAGGGTGTATATATGAAAAAATGACAATAACAAACCGTTAACTATCAAAAAATCCATAAAACGAAATACAAATGCAAAGCAGAGCAACACGGACCTCCAAAAAAGATAGAGGTAGGATCAGGTGCCTAGTAGGAGTGAGCATCCTCTGCTAACCGGTCACACCCGTCGTGTGCTCTTTGTCGTAATCGGGAAAAAACGGAAAAGTCCGTAGACAATTAGGTGATTGATTATTGTCTAACATATAGTAAGAAAAACGTCAGTCAGCATGCGACCCAGTGGAAGATTGTATTTAATGACAAGGTCGTTGTATCTACCATATAACTTACGAAAAGATGACTTCAAACGGAATTGTTGATAGTCCTGTTTTATCAACTCGTTTGTCAATAGCTTGCCTCGCCTTAGAAACTGTTTATACGGAGAGCATGCCATTGCGTATCGAATTAACTGAAAGACAAAAACAGCCTATGCAGGTGATAAAGGTATTTATTATACTTTCATGTTAAATACTGAAATCTGATTGGTTTAGACGAAGTTGACAATCCGTTCTAATACCCTCAGCGTTAGCAACACACATGGCAACGGGCCGATAGAACAAATTGTTACATCCGAGAAAATTATGCGCGTACGGTTCGCCGTAGAACTCACGTATTTCTATATAAAAGCAGTAAAATTTGCTATAAAATTAAGACATTCAGTATAATACAATAAATAATGCCTGTTACGGAGGGTACCAGTTGAAATTGACACTTCAATTCGCGTCTTTTTTTACAAACTAATACATATCATGTACTATTAAATGAACAACTAAAGAGGTGTCAGTTGTTGACGCTTAAATTTAACTGAAGAAACCAAATCAAAGGGCAGACAACTCATTGTGAAAAGTTATATTCTTTTTTCAAGTTATTTTTTAAAAACATTCGCATTAACACAAAACTTCATTTTGAATTATCTATACTTATAAATTATAGCATTTTGCAAATAAACTACAAAATGCCTGCACCAGAGTACTTGCTTACACCTTTGGTATTTCAACACGTGTGATGATGTCCGTGAGGTATAACTGGATTTTAACTGATAAGTTATTATTGTGAAATTAATCAAAAACCTACTTTCATTTTCGATAAACAAGCCCGAAATAGCAAAAATGAGAGTAAGGTGGTGAACACGCTTTGGCGGAACCAAGTCAGGGATAGTCTCGATCAAATATATATATATATATATATATATATATATATATATATATATATATATATATATATATATATGAAATAATATTGAATGATAACGTAAAGAGTAAATCTATTTACTGTGCGCCTATTTAAAGAATACATAAAAGTTATGATTTGACAATTGTTGAATAATAAAATGAGTCAATTCGTTTCTTTAGTGGGCGATTTTAGTTTTGATACTCAGTCGCTTGCGAAGCACGACCTCTGGTGAGAGAATGGGATAGAACTTTCCAGAACGGGGTAACCAAGAACGCGGATTGACTAACTAACGAAAAGTGTAGGACGAGTTCATCATGCACCGCGGGCAGATACCTTGGATCGGACTTCGATTAATACAAAAAAGTTAATAAATAAAATGGATCAACTATAGCGACTATAGTATTAATGGAAAGAACTTTCTAGAGCGGGGTGCCCAGAAACAAGTTCACTAATTGATATCATGGCGGAAAGTGTAGGGCGAGTTCACCATTGGGCAGATACTTTGAATCTGACAACTTTGGTTTAAAATATGCATGCAAATTGATAATATTGCATAACCTAGCGTGTTTAAATTTCATACATTTTCATTCACGACAGATTGGTTTTAAACCTTAGTTAGACATTAATTTGTAAACATTAATAAACATATTACATGTATTGTATTCTTCGTCTATATGGATAACTGATGTGTACATAAAACGGGGAAATTTGATCCCCCCCTCCAGATTGTTTTTAATCTGAAATTCTTATTTGGGACAGTAATAGAAATTATATTGAAAATTAACCTAAGAGTAAAATTCAGAGAGAGATACACTAAATACCTATTATTCACTGGTTTGAAATAAATACAATAAAATACAGGTTTTTTTTTTATTTCAATTTTAAAAAATAAGATAAGGAAAAAATCGGACAAAGTATATACAAAAATGAACAAACAAAAAAAATACGGTTCAACATATTTAGCATTATATCATAATTAATGTGTAAAGTGTTAAAACCCGCGCTTATCATCTAGTTTAAACAACAACAAAAAGCCAACCCCACCCCCCCCCCCACCCAAAAAAAATAAAACAAAAGAAGCCTTAACATTGGCCAAAAAATGATTTTTTTTTAGTTGATTTGGAACAAAAAATATAAGAATAAAAATGTAAATACTATGCATATTTTGAAATATAGTATGATTGCCCATATTTTAGGCTGGCAGCTGTATTTACGATCGCATGTAAAAGAACTGAATTGCATATATGTTAGTAAATAATAAGTAAAAAAAGAACATTTTTAATGGTGTTTCTACGTAATTTTTACAAGCGCTTGAGCTTAATTTCATATGAAATAAACGAAAAGTTCATATACATATTGATAAGAAATAATCACATTCTAATACATTTCGATTTTTCAACGACTTCGTTTCGTTTCGGAAGGTTTCGTTTTGAAATTCTTTTGTTTTGATTTTCTTTCGTTTTGATTTTGTTTTCTTTTAGTAGGTTTCGTTTCGTTTCAAGAAATTTCGTTTCATTTCGGTAAATTTATTTCGTTTCTATTTCGTTACAGGAACCCGAAAATAAATGACTAGTTGATGTTAATAATCCCCATAAGCAATTATCTGAAAAAAAAATAAATTGGCAATGCTAATATTCGTCAGGGGAAAAACGTGCATTATCGATCTCCGTGATGTGTATACAAAACTCGTTCCTGAGTTCGTATGTAAGGGGTTTTTGAGGTCAAACAGTTTTAAATGTGTCTGCTTTCACAGGATTTGTTAAGCAAACCAACAGACAGGGAAGTGTAGACACTCGTGTTAATTCGATAGATGTAAGAGAAAGTAATCATCGGATGCAAATATCCAGCTGAAAATAATGAAAAAAAATATTCATAAAGTATCCGTGCTTTTTTGTTATTACGAATTTTAAAACCAATGCTTAATAAAAAATTCATTTTGTACATTTAGAATTTGAACTTAGAGTTCAGTAAGCAATGATTGACACAACCATTTATTCACAATTATCTATTATCTTGAAGCTTAAAACAATAAGAACTCCCATTTAATTGAAATTCCTACTATTAACAATCCAGCGTATTAATTTTCCGGAGCTTTTAATATACAAGTTTATATTATAAAGCTTATCTAAAGGATGGCTGCACTTAAGGACATGCGATGTTTGCGAAAAAATAAACTTTTAAAAGAAGAATTTTTCTTTCAATTGCAGAAATGGTCAATATCTAAACTGCAACTTTACGTAATTGCGTTAAATAAAAGTATGTTGTTACCAAGTACGAATTTGTTTTCATAGGCGGGGGTCATCACGATTTCTTGAATCTCCATACGATAATGAGGACGCCCACTTTTATACTGACTTCATACATAGTCAGCGCATGTTTGTCTATTGTTCTCCGTTTAACAGTAGTTGTACATTTGCATTATCAAAGTTATGTCAAAAGGATATTAAAAGACAAACATGCGCTCATGGTTTAAATGAGAAAAAACTTTTTCTTCTTACTTCGCTTTCCCAATTGTAACTAAGGATTGATGCATGTTGAATATTATAATTCACCACGTGATTTCTCACCTCAGTATGTGAATACAAAATTCGATCACGTGACGTGTAAGGTAGTATGGTATTTGCTAACTAATACAATGTTTCGAACACTATAAGTTGTCAAACATTGATTTAAAGTCCTCTGTACTTACATGGGCTTAGTGTAATTGTTGAAACCATAGTAAGTATATACTTTTACCATATAGAATAGATAGGGTTAGGGTGAAAGAGTGATCACATATTTTTTTTAAACATAGCATCGTTATTCATACTAGTCTAATTTTAGTACCATTTTGATAATGTCAGCTCCACCTCTCATGCATATAAATATTATTTTTATGTTTGATCAATGGCAGATAAGCAAAAATTGTCCTTTTTCGAAAGTTTTAAGTACGAAAACATGGAATGAGCTTACTGTATCACGGTCTAAAATCTTAACTCATGTTGGAAATTGGCTAGACTCTTTAAAAAATTTAACAAAAATGATATTAGGTTAAGAAATAAACGCAACATAAATATTAGCATTGATGTAAATGTAATTAGTTCCTGATATAAATTAGCCTATATCATCGAAGACGTTATAGGATTTTTCTTAACAAACATTGGGCTACTTCAAATAGAATGATACCAGTGTGTCCCTTCCCTCGGAACTTTATAAAAAAAATTAAAAGATGTGAAAATTTATGTGAATTTTAGAAAGCCCGAAAAGGCTATATCATATTAATATTTTATCCTCTTATCAATGACTTTTATGTTTATTATCTAATAAATAAAACTGCATCGTACACGATAAAACGAAACGATTTTTTTCTAAATACTTGGATCTAAAACAAGCACGCAAACAGAGAAACAAACAAAACACAATGTGAAATAATACTTGATACTCTGGATAAAAGAGGTATTGATCCATTTAGGTGTTTTTATGTTGTGCAAATCAATCACGGATTCTATACAGACGCAAAACCCTAACACCAATCATGAGGTAAGAACATAGGTTGTATTTTTGATAGTGAATGCGACATATTATATTTGAAATAAACGGAAAAGCCCAAACCAAACAAAAGAAAGACAGAAGGTTGGGATTGTATGTGTGACAGTAAGCAAGACACTATATTTACACTCCGTTGTTGTATTGTACACAAAATAAATGTTCGCTCTTTTAATCCTTACATAATGCAGCAATTTAAATTTAGTGAAACACCCCAATAAATTAATCACATTTGAAATCTATGACATTTATCAGTATTCATAAAAAGTAATGCTCTATAACGATTTTCTAATCGATAATGACTGACCTTTAACATGGGCTAGAAGCATACACACTCCATCAACATAAGTCGGTCACGAGAAGACTTCGATTTCTCACGTTTGAAAGCTTGATGTCGTAACGTTAAAAAAATCTACATTTTTGGCCGTATATATGAGACAAATATAACTTTATAATCGATAGATTGTTTTGTTTCTTTTTCTCCACTTTATTTCTTTTCAGAAAAAATGTAAATGCATCTTTTACGACGGTGACCGTTTCTTAAATGGCTTGTAGAATAATTATTTTTGTTCTCATCAAAGGAACGTAAAATCAACCTTCACACATTTTATGTTAATATCTAATATGCAAATTTTAAGCCGGAGCATTTGTCCATGTACATTCTATAATCCACGTAATCTATTACCTGAACCTGTTGATCTTTAAACACTCGTTGTTATGACAATATCAGACGTGTTGTAACTTATTGAGATGTCACCATCTTTAAAACCATAGATTTGTATACACAACCATTTAAGATAAATTGATGAGAGAAAAATGTCGTACAGACGTGATGTATAGCGTATTTGTAAATTCATTAAGGCTGTATATAAAAATCAGGTGTCGGTTTCATGTGACCTTATCCCCTTTGACGTGGAATTGCATGGATCAAAAAAGGTACGACAAATTTTAACATTAATCCAAAAGGAAACTTGTTTTATTTTTATTCAAAGCATTATGAGCTGCAATTTTTATGTTGAAATTATTTTTTAAGAAAGTGTTTTTTTCCACTAAAATGACCAAAATATCATGTTTTTTTTCAATTTCTGTTAGCCATAGTTTTGTTGAGAATGCCGTTAAGAAGCCTTAATTGGAGCAAAACTGAATTATTGTCGTCCTGTACAAAATTTGATCTGCTATATATTCCTTAGAAGAGAAATCTTTCCTCTGGCAAAAATTAACGATTTTTGCAAACCTTATATATCATAAAAGTTTAAGTTACATGCAGACTTATTATACTAGCAGATTTTTACAGCACAATTAAACTCTAAAAAATACAGCTCATATTGCTTTAAAGATTTCTCGTTTTAAATCAAATATCGTTGTAATTGGAAAACTGCAATATAGACATCCATATGTAAGGAAAAACTATAAGGAGCAGCTCTTATTTTGTATTTTTTTTAACCGCTGAGGAATTATGTTCAAATAGTGTTTTTTTTTTTATATGAATGCCCGATTATGTTCAACCTTCTTAAAGGATATAGAAAAATAATACAAATGAGTAAGCTTAATGACGCTTTATTAAAAATTACAGTTAAGGATGTCATACAGATTAAATACCTGGCTTAATCTTCTTCAGAAAGATGTAATTTTCAGGTCACTGAGAACGTTGTTAACCCTTTTGACTGATTAAGATAAGGATTTAAAAGTACAACCCCAATCTTTTTGCTTCTTATTGCTTTGTTTCTTTTTCTGATCAAAGATTTGTTATGTGTATAAAAATCGTCCTTTTATAGAGTATATGTGTGGAGAAAAATATAAACAACATTGGATATGCATAAATTTTATATTGAAATATGGTAGGAATCATAAGGTGAACAGAAATGAGTCCTTAAATAACTATCTCTAGTAAGTGGCATTGACTTGCATTTTGTTGCACCACAAACGGCAATTATTTTCTCAAAAGTATTACCTACAGAGATACATTTATTTTAGTTGAACAAGAACGTTTGATGATTCTTAAATATTAAAATATAAACCATTAAAAGCAAACTATTGATCAAATGCGTTTACGATTCACATATTTAGTTAAAATAATACGATACATAAACTTTAATAAAGAAGGCTAAATAAAACGAAGCATTATCAACAGTACCCCCTTTCCTCCTCAAGAAAATAAATAAAATTAACGAGAATGCTTTTTAAAAGAAGAGAACAATATCAAACATTCATTTTTTTCTTTCTTTGAAGGGAATGACGATGGCGGCTACACCATGGTATATCTTGTTTGCTATGTGCTTAGGCCCTGTCGTTTTCGGTCAAAACCTATACAACGACTATTTCGGGCGGGGCAATAGAATAGGCAACACAGTCGATATAATTGGAAGTGGAAGACGACTGATCACCGGTTACAATCCGTTCTCGACCGGTCGTTTAGGAAGTCGTGAAGATTCTAGGGAAGTCTTAGGGACGACCTTTAACCCAAGTTCTTCTTGGCTGAGACGACCAAGTGTGACGTCGCCATATTCATTAAGCAGACTAGGTACTAGATCTAGAGGTTTAAATGATTCAGGAGAACGGGACAGCAGATGGTCAAATATATTCAGTCGATTAAACAGAAGAAGGTACTTACGTAGAGGAGGGGATAGCTCTGAAGAAAGAATAGGAGGGCGATTCAACCGGTATAACAGGAGGCGAACCAGAGGAGATAGTTCAGATGAAAGGGGACGGGGCCTTTTCAATCGATACTATAGAGGACGTCGGGGCGGAGATAATTCTGAAGAAAGAGGGCGTGGTCATCTGTACAACCGATTTAACAGGAGGAGGGGCGACAGTTCAGAAGAACGAAGAGGTAGCTTCCGTGGTCTCTACAGCAGATACAACAGAAGATGGAATGACGATTCCGGGGAACGACGAGGGCGATTGAGCAGGCACTGGAGAAGGAGAGGGTCTTATGAAAACTCTGGAGAGCGGTTTTTTATGGGAGGAAGGCGATTCACCACACGCAGTCCTTACAGGAATTTTAACGACTCTGATGAACAAGGTCTGTTCAGCAGAGGAAGGAGGAATTACAGATCGGTGATTTCTCGATTAAGGTCCCCATATCCTTACTACAGGAATAACTATAGCTTGGGTAATAGGTTGTCTTTGTTTAACAATAATTGGACTGGATAAACAATTCTTATTTCTATTTCAAATAAAAGTATTTACATTGTTTTTTTTTCTTAATTTGTCATGGTCATTTAAAAATGGATTTAAGACCATTGTATTAAATCATTTGTAGACACCAGCATACATTTCTTCTTTATGAATTCTTATGAAATACTAAAAAAAAAATTTAAAAAACAATTTAAAAAAAAAAAAAAACAAGCAAAACAAAACAAACGATTAAAAAAAATTAAGTTCCATAGCACTTGCTGTAAACTGAATTATTGTTGTAATTTGAAAAGGACAAAAATAAATACATGTATTTTCCCCAAAATTATACTTTTCACTACTAAAAAAATCTTTCGTAAATGACATTTGGTGATAACAAACAGCGTTCAAATTCCCAAATCCCAAGGAAAATTACAAAACAGGAACAGAGGGAACCCGGGCCTCTTAAAAAATAGAGGTAGGATCAGGTGCAATGGAAGAGTGAGCATCCTCTACTGACCAGTCACACCCGCCGTGTGTTCTCTGTCGTAATGATTGTATGAATTAAAACACCGTTGGTGGATATCGATAAATGCATTTAAGGTTTTGTACTGCAGATTTATTTAATAAAAGTATCATTTGACTCCGATTTCTAATTAATATTTGAAACTGTTGATATCAATTTAACAGAAACTGTATCTGTATTCAAAACATTAACATTTTTTGATTCGTTTAAACGGCATGTTTAAATTGTCAAAACTACTTTTATCAAAAATCAAATATTTAGGTTCAGTGTATATTTCATCTAATTTTTTTATTGGAAATCTGTGACGTTCGTTTTACAATAACACGTCCAACATGACCACGACTCATGAGCACAAGTAAAGTTAAAGCCGTCACGAGTTTTGAATAATTTTTTTTTGTTGTAATATTAAATGATACGTTCATACTTATATGATTAATTAGATACGGAATCGTACCTATTCTATCATTAATAAAAATATCGACGAAGTTTTTTTTTACTGTATTTTTAGCTGTGGAAGCGAACTAAATATCATGTTTTATGGCCGTTCCAGATATTATTTATATATCCGACATAGAGTTATATAATAGCTTTTAAGCGACGATACACCAATATTTCATACAAACAAACGTCAATATATGTAAATACAAATATTAACTTTGAATGCTTGTTTTTGGATTTCATCGATCCTATAACTCACCATACAGTACGGTTACGGTTTTCAATATGTCTGCACGACCTGGTGTTTAATAGGTCCGACAATATCCCAAAATAAGCATTCAGTGTTTAAAATATGGATTCTGTTACGCATTCCACTATGTGTTAAGCTTTTTTTAGGCGAAACATGCTTAAGCTAAATCTGGTGCAACGCTAAATGAATTTACATTTAAGCATTCGTAAGGTGACTTTTTAAAGAGATGTTTATCAAAATTAATGAAATGTTTTTGAAATAGTATCACCAAATATCGTAAACGTAATTTATAATGAATTTACAGAAATCTTTAGCTAATAAACTAAAATGTATCAAAACTATTCACTTTGAAAGTTTTAACACAAAGGCTTGATGGTCTTATTACAGAAAAATGTGCAAATGATTTAAGACATGTTTATATTAATGATATATATGCCTGAAACGTTTATCAAGAACATGTGCTTTATTTGTGAGGAAAACGTATCGATGAACTTAAAACGTTTTACGATTTGAATAACTAATAAACTGTATAACAGGTAAGATCAAGTCGACCATAACATTTACCAATCCATTGTTATTTTTAAAACTGTCGTAATTATTCACAGTGAGCTGAAAATGAAAAAACACACACTAGCAAACTGTCCATGCATTTTTACCCCGACTATTTTCTAACTGATAGCAGGCTTAATTATATTTTTAGGTATATGTTAAAAAAATTGCTATTTTCAATATTATTACACGGCATTTTAAAATTTGTTTAACGACTTTTTTTAACATATTCGTACGTCTTCAATGAAGATTATATGCAACTCGGTATATGTAAATATGTTTTAATTCAGTTGAGTTTCTTATGGCATATTACATCTAACCAACTAAAAAAATGAGTATACGGATTGGTTAGAAAGTACAAACTTCTTGAGTTTTGTAAAATATTGTACATGTATTATCATTATTTTGCAGCATATTGATCAGAGACATTTTAGTCAATCGATTGTTTTGAGGTGCTTTACTATAAGTGCATTGATTTAACGGTGTGCTTTTTTTCAGAATATAAATAACTAAGCAAAAAGTATTTAAATAGTTTTTTAATCCGTTGCGTTTATGTTGCAGAACATTTGATTAAAAAGACGCTTTTCTTCTCTCGACTCTTTGGCGTCTACTACTTGTCTGTGATTTGGATTGCAATGGGTATGTTGTCATTTGTTTTGAACGAAAGTCGCTTGATGTAGTCCTATCTGGAGTCGATCGGAATGATGTTCTGTCAATATTTGATGAAGGTTGTGATGTTGAAATCCTATTTAAGTCTGACCCACGTCCAAGACCTGAAGACAGAGGTGACTGTTCATTGAAAGATGGGAGGGGTTCAAATCTTTGAATTTTTATTCGAGGTACCATTTTCAGAAATACGCGGGGTCTAAACGAATCTTGTCTGTTCCCAAACATCAACGTGTCACTCACGCTATTATAACCATAAGAATGTCCAATATCACTTGATGGCCATTCTGACACATCACGCTGAGTATTCAATCTGTTTATTGTCCATGCGTCTCTTTCCCTAGAGGGTCGTCCTTCCATTCCACGAACCAATGCAAACTGACTCAATCTTCTCTGTAAATCACGACCGTTTCTCCATGGCAATCCTTGTCTTTGAAGAATCGACATAGATGCAGAGGCCATGTTACCTCTGTCTGGCATGGTTTGCTGGTCAGTTGATTTAAAAGGGTAACTATTTATATCCTGTTCTCTATAAGAGGCATCCCACTGGTTGCTTCCTGAAAAACCAGACAATTCTTGTCCAATGAAGCTACCATCAAGGACAGAAGATCTACTTGTTAAAATACCCGACATATCTGCATTTCCGTTCAATAGCCTTTCGCCGTTATACTTAGGAAGGGTATAACCTCTCATTGACGAAATGTCATTGCGATTGTTCCATAAGTTGCCATTCATCGAGTCTTGACCACTCAGCGATGAGTCTAAAAATGTAGATACGTCGGATACAGATGATCCAAGATTAGAAGAATAAACACCGTACGGGCTATCATAAACACTACTTGGCGACTGTCCAATTGAATTTAGGTATCCTAAAAGAGAATTGACTCTTAATGGTGATGCATGGTGGCTATTTATTATTGAGTTTCCATTAACATAATCTTGATTTGTAAGAGAGGAGTCCATAGAACTGGAGTGGTCAGATACAGCTGAGCCAATGTTATAAGGTTCAACATACTTTGGTCTGAAAGAGAAATTGTCTGACCGTCCAACAGATTCTTGGTAATTTGATTGGGAGCTCATATCTAATTCGCTTCTTGATGACGGTAAATTGTTGCGATCTGTCCATAAATTTCCTGTCATCAAATTTTGTTCTCTCAAACGGGATCTGTCGGGTGACGACGATTCACGCCTATAGTGATCAGCAGTGTATGGGCTTTCAAATAGTCCACTGGGATGTATCCTTAAATCTTGATCTCTTTGGAGGGAATTGCCGTCTAAGTTCCGTATACTGAATGATCCCAAGTTGTCATTATTACTTAAAGAATTAGACACTGAGTTCCACGAAGACTGACCTCCATCTCGGAGATAGCGTGGCATGGACATATGATTGTTTGTATTTTCACTAAATAAACTTGTCACTGACGACCATGATGATTGGTCCGGTAGATAGGGTGACTGAGACCCCTGACTGGTCGATGTGTCTTGTGTGGACACATACGTCACCAGAAGAGCCAGAAGTATATTTTGTTCCATCATTTTTCTGAAATCATTACACATTATTATTTTTTTTATATTAAAAACAGACGAATCAAAAATATACCATGTTGAACATATATCTTAAATCTATAATTTAGTAAATCTAATATGCTAGATAAATGTTTGTATTTATCATGAATACTATTGAACTCACATCTTTTTCTTTAATAAAACATTTTATGCTTTGAGTTATAGTTTTTAAGATATTTTTTGATTACGAAGTACAAAACAAAATTTTGTCACCATATAACCGTTTTAAAGTATAAATCTATGCTGCCAATCAGGCATTCCTTACCTGTTGTTTGGTAAAGACTAACCCTTAATGTCAGTAGCTACTTATATTATGTCCAATCTTGTAACCAATTAATAATGACATCATTACTCATGGACCTAATTACTTTATATTGTTTGAAGCGAGATTAATCCTTTTCAAAGAGATGAGTCTTCCAATTTAAGTGTCGATTTTACTTCTTCAGTAACCAGGACGCAGTAGCATAAATTTGAATCTCGTTAACATAGTGTTGTAAACAGTTGCATATGCAAAACAATTCATTTCATTTGCATATTAATGAGATATCTTTCATTGAAAGAAAGTCTTAAAATTACTGTTTTTTTTTAAATATAGTATTATTGAGACGGTTTTTATTTATTACAAAAATAAAATGTAGAACAAAATGTATTAGTACTTATAAGTGGAAAAGATTTCTACTTAGGGTTCATGACATTCAGGTCCACCCTTTGTGTAAATCGCTTTATAAGTTTTGACAGTGAAATATCTGGTTCTTAATTTTGTAAATTATTTTTTCTTTCTTTCGTATTTGTAGCCCTTTTGTCAAATATTTGGCCAACTGGACGTCTGCGACTTATTCTTTTATTATTTTAATAGAAAATAACATGCCATCTCTTTTTTTCACTATTTGTGAAATGTTTTATATTTAATGTATCATTTTACTCTTCTCAAAAACAAAAGGTATTCCTGGTTGACAAGTTTTCTCTCAATTTCGGACAATGAATGTCACAGGGCGAAAAACAATCTTTAAGCAAGTCCTTAAAGGTGACTTAAAGGTGGCGTAAAGGTGGCTTAAAGGATATACAATCTTTAAGCCATATTTAAGTCACCTTTAAGCCGAGCTTATAGGTCCTTAATGTCCAAACTTCTTTAAGTCACCTTTAAGCCATCTTTAAGCCACCTTTAAGTAACTTTAAGTGGCATTTACGCTCCCTTTAAGTTGTCTTTACACCATCTTTAAGTTCCCTTTAAGTCAGGTTTTATCAAGCTGAACAGATTCATTTTGAAAACATATATTAAATGCAAAAGCTCTTTTATAGGGATGGGAGGGGGTGATCCGAGTGATGATATAATTTCCAAGGAAGAGGGGGGGGGGTGTTCCAGGCGGATTTAATTGTCGCTCCATTAAACACAGATCGCTATCATCAACACCGCTCCAATTGACACACATTGCCGTTATAAAATTCTTTATAATTTTTTTTCCCAAAATTATTGTAGGGGTGAGCGCAGTCTCTGTATCTAAATCTGCGCATGAAATTATACTAAAGTATGTTTGTTTCTTATTATAAATTAATCGGTGATATCTCTCTCTCTCTCTCTCTCTCTCTCTCTCTCTCTCTCTCTCTCTCTCTCTCTCTCTCCATTTCTCTCTTTTAGTTCATCCGGTTATTTAAAAAATAAAAAATGAACCAATAATGCATGATTTAATTTAATCGGTTTAAGATATGTATTTTTTTTCAATTTTAATTAATTCTAGGTCTAATACAGATATGCTAGATACATGTTAAAGATGAAAAGACTCTCAACTGTCTTGGTTATATCGGGCGGGATATTACCGCTTTGTTTGTCTAGACATAGTTTTGTTCGTTTGTGTATATCTAATTAGAGTCTATTGTTTGTCCAAGTTAAGAAAACCCCTGGAACTAACACAGAATATACAAGATATACACAACAGGTGTGTCGTGTGCCCAGGTGCACGTCAGGGTTTCTAGAGGCGTTGAAATCTTAGTATGTACGTGTATACGATAAGTCTAGTGAATGAAAGTTTATTTACATTTGTAATTCATTTTCAAAGTATTATTTCCTAGCTATGGGTTTTAAAAATGTTACGTCTACAAATTAAAGATACATGTATGTAAGAGTAAAATCTAGAGGCTAAATAAATACTGTACCGGTGATCATAAATGGGGGTTAAATATTTAAATATATGTATAAGGGTAAATATGTCACATACCCGGCCATCATACAATTGTATGTACAAGTATATGCATACATCATTTGCAATTGCCACATGCAGTAAATAAGTCACCGGTAATTAAGGTCTTCCGTTTCCAACGGAAGACCTTTATATTATTATGCAGATTAAGATTATTCTTATTTTTCTTTTTTTTTTTTTCTTCCTAGACGCGAACTTTGAGGCTTCATATCTTGCTCATTTCTGAACGGTTTTTGCTCAAAATTTCAGGGCTTATAGACTTTACAATACACTATCTAAACCATTTCATAAATTTTAAAAACCCTCTTCCGTTAACGAGTTATTCCCCTTTTTTTTAAAATTTAGGGCCTTTCGTTTCCAGACAAAGGCTCCGAGACTATGATAGCAGGGAATGGGAATCCAACGAATTTAAATAACAGAGACATTGAAGTTTTGTACATCGGTTTTTGTTTTTGGATTACTTTCTTTATTTAGAAAAAGGTTGGGGGTCAAAAAGCAGGGTTCCAAAAAGTGCGAAAATTTAGACATATTTTCCTTTGTATCTTTTAAACAAAAAATATTTTGTTAAAACATGTAGAATAAAAGTTTTGCAGAATGTCAAGGACTTTCATTTGACACCAATAAAAAAGGGCTGGCCCCTTAAATTAAGGGCTAAGGGCCCTTGAAACTTTTTGCTAAATAACTAAAAAACGGCTTTTGATATAGCTGTCGCTGGAAAAGTTGTTTGTTGGGATCCTATAAATGTCGTTACAATGTTATTTTGTTGGTGAGTTGTGTAGTATGAGTGTAAAAAGCTTTAAATGTTAACATGTACCTGTGTTTATTTGGTAAGTTAACGAAAGTCATTGTGCGTACAACTGACATTAAGTTACGACAGACAGTATGCCTGTTTAAAAAGGAGGCCTAAATTCACCAAAAAAAAAAAAAAAAAAAAATTTTAGGATACATGCTTTTATGTGAGGAGTTTAAGTCATCTTCGTAAATTCTGCACAATCCTAAAAAACGAGAAACAGAAAATATAAACATTCTTTTTCTTTTCTAGTAAATCACACAAACTACCGGAAAAAAATTAATCTATGTGATACATTTTAGTTATCATGCTGCGTGCATTTAAAATATATCTGGAATCAGAGCTTTGTGTGTGAACCATTACGTAAGCTATCCCTCGCTTGCGGCCGAGAAAGTCGGTCGCCATGGTCGCGACTGGACTACCTAGCGGTCAGCGGTTATCTAATACACCGGAGTCACGTCTCTCAATTTATGAGTTCATTTAGCCGAAAACAAGAATTGTTTTAATTTTGATCACACATAGACGTTTATTCTTCTCAAATTGAATTAACTGATAGAGTGTCAATTAAGAAAACGTTCTGTTAATTAATAAAAGAAATGTCATTCTCAATCGGAAGTAATATCAGGCATAGATTAATTGTGGGTTTTAAGTAAAGAAAAAATAATAACTTCTATTTGGTAGATTTTAGTCATTATTATACTGCAAACATTTCAAATCTTCCTGGGTTCTGAGCTGTGTGTGTTGTAACTTTACGTAATCTATTCCTCGCCCGCGGCCGAGGAGATCGGCCGCGGGTGCACTACCAAGCGGTCAGCGGTTATCTAATACACCAGATTCGCGTCTTTCATGTACTTGTTTTGAGTTTATATAGCCGCAAATACAGGAACCGTTTTAATTTTAAGTTATTAATGTTTTATTTAAAATGTAAATTAAGAAGTCTTTCTGAAAATGATAAAATCCGATATTATTCCTAATCCAAAACATCGTCAGACATAAAACAATGGTGGGTTTGTAAGTATAAAATGTTCTAAGAACTGTACTAATAATGTTTTAGACCAACAACAAAAAACCACAAAGATTACCCATTTAAATGATGATCATCCCTCGCACGCTCGCACATGGCCGAGAAGATCGCGCGCGAGGGGACATCTACATGTACCTTATCACACGTGTATGCTTATTGATATTTTGTACGAACACAAAACTATTTGTTTATTTAATTTTCATTTATATTGGTTTTAGATGAAAGATGAATTTATCTCCCTTATTCAGTTGATTTAGCGTTGATTTAAACGTTAGGGCGAAAAATCTTATAAAAACCTCTCATTAATTGAATAAAAGTAATCTATCAATTCGATTCTAAATATGCAAGGCCGATTGTATAAATAAAAGAACTCCGAGATATTTACCGGCATATGTAAACTTGATATGTATTTAAGATTAATATACTGCATCGTCGGAACCCACGGGTTTTCTATCCGTTACACTGATTTCAAGCAATGTAACGGATGGAAAACCCGTGGGGTCCGACGATGAATCGACTGTAGTTACTCATGATCATTTCCGTTAATTATTGCTTAGACTTTTTACAGACTTTAACACTTTTAAGACAATATTCAAACTTTGCCTGGCCAACGAGTCATATAAAAAGTATGCACATGGATATATGTATATATACTGGTGTAAGAATTAATATTCGACCAACACAAAAATTAAATAGTGTAGAAAGTAAAATAAGTTTTCTTAAGAGTTGTACCAAATTTTAGCAGGGTTTACATAGTAAAAAAAATCATTAATTTTCGAAGCGTTCTAGGAAGTTTAAAAACAAAGTCATCTCTGTGCTGCTCCGCCCCCCCCCCCCCCCCCCCCCAGTGCTCGAGCTGAATTTTAAAAATTGGCGAACAAAAATCGAAAATTTATATGTGTCGAAAATCAATTTTTGGTGACTCCTTATTTGTTAACGTGCTTCCTAATGTGTTTCACTTTGCAATCTGTGTGTTTATTCGGCCAGTCTGCGTGTTAATTCAATCACCCCGTGCGACCGAAAATCTCGTGTCCCTTTAAGACCGAGAAAATAAGCACCGCCTTCAAATTTACCTGGTCAGTGTAACCCTTGTTAATCAACTAAATCGAGGCCCCAGTTTGGATGTTAGAAAATGATTGGCATTTGTTTACTCGTCTTGTGTATACCATGCCCAGCGCTCGCGACGACGGTGCAATAAACTTTTTTCTTTTGATTTGATGCATACCGTGACGATAAATCGCTATCTATCTTTTAGCACTTTAAACAAAAGAAATATTAAAAGATATGAATCAAAAATTTACTCGTACTTGGTTATGTACCACACTAAATGCGCTGATCACCTATAGTCTGTCAAAATCATGTGGTGCCGATCATGTATCCATGAAAGACGTCGTTTATTAATAAAGATGTTTGTGAATAATTGAGAATAAATAATTTAATGAAATCAAATATTGCGTTCACGATTTATATCGTTAGTTATCACATTTCTTTGAGAAATATCACGAGCTGAAACCGGAAGAGAAACAAGTACAGACAGCTCTGGTGCATGCGCAGCTGGTAGAATTATTGTGCACTTTAATTTAGCAGCTGGTCGAAAAAGATTTACAAGCATTGGTTGCAAAGTTGCATTAGTATTTGAGTACGGTGGGGTGATTGTATAATTCACAAAACATCAGGATATATTCTCAGTTAATCCCGACAGAAACTTGTTCAATCAAACGAAAGATTTTGCATATGTCGCACGCGGTTTTCCATGCGTTTATATTTATTTCAACGAAGAACAATTTGATTTATAAGTACATATAAATACGATATTCTTTTTAAATAAACAGAAAAACTCTTTTGAGAGCACTTTAATACTCCGTGTATATAGACATGTATACACAAGCGAGCGTGTTTCCCTCGGGGTTTCACACCTCATTCAATATAGGCTCCACCCCCACCTGAACTTACCTAAGGTAAACTGACCGGTTAAAAACCTCGGCCTTTAAGTGCACACAACCCTGGACACAGATAGCCATAGGTAATTTATGGATGCAGATCATCAATTGTTATGTAATTAAAATACACTTAGAAGTGATCTATCACTGTAGTGGTCAATTGTTGACTATAAGTTTAAAGTTTTAAGTCAAAGATGTTAAATAATAATTATTTGTTCTCACGTTTAGAAGTTATGAAATACGTTATTCAATGCAGTCGGTCGCCATAGAAATCATCAGAGTACTGCAAGTGTTGACAGTTTCTTATTTCTAAAAAAGACCTTAGGACATAATTCACTTGACTTACAGACTAGCGACACACTTGCCTCCCAAAAATGTAAGCACTTCTCAAAGTTACAATTAAATGGTATAGATATGTGTTGTTCAGCGGATTTTATTAATTGTTGTAAATGTTAAAGTTCGAGAAATCGTATTTTCTGGAGGTTGACATTATGTAGAACTCTTTTGTTTAAAAAACAAAAACAAATTGTTTTGACGTCACACCATCTCTTTTGGTTTGGTTTAAATATATAATGTACACAGTGCTCTGAACAAAACGCTGGTTTATGCCTTTCTGTTACTCAAGTTAAAAACTGAACAAAATTGATTACTTTTAGGTTCACACGTCACATGTTAATACAGTGTACATGTAGGCATAAATATATGATTTTTATCAAATAAATGACATTATATCTTTAAAAAATTCCAAAATATTATAACTAAAACATGTATATGTGACATGATAGAAATAATTGTAAACCAGAGGTCTCTCTTCCTGTCACACAAAAGTGACAAAAAGGATTTTTGATTTATTTGGAGTTCTGCCCCCACCCCTGCCAACATTTTCTGAAATTTACATTTAGAAAATTAAATTTTGGGGTATTGACACCCCCACCCCCACACACTTTCTAGATGAGCGCTCAAGGCAAAAAAAAATATTGGGATATTTAAAACAAAATCCTATTTGAAAAAAAATGAAGTTAGAGATGCCTCAGAACCCCTACCACTGCCGCGGATTATGATTTTAAAGATTTGTGAATTTCTATTACTTGCTTGTGAATATTTCAGATAAATATGCTCATCCTTTCAAAAACAATACTGATGCCTGTATGGCCAAACATTATACGGATAGTTACCCCTACCACTGAGCACCTCAGTCTTGTATACTAATAGCGCACCCTCAGATGGGAGAAGGCATTATTGTTTATTTACAATTGGTGTTCTTTTCAATCTCTAATTTTAACACTGCACTTTACATAAACTATTCCATGTTTTAGCGGTAGAGGTTTAAGTCTGAATATAGGGAATAAAAATGTTTATGAAACATAACACTTTTTTCCATGCATCAGCGCAGTGGATTTTGTGTTTATTACACTATGATATAGGCATACCAGTAGTTTGAATCCTGTCATCAGTTGTACATACATGTAAACGTATTTATCGATTTTCTGGTTGGAATAATTTTGATACATGTACATATAAGAGATGTGTTTTAAGTTATCATAAATTGATATAACCGTGAAATAAGTTAAAAGGAGAGTTTGTCTGGTAGGAAAATAATACTTTGAAAGTGAGCCTCGTTTTCTGAACTTACTATTATCATATTGACAATCCAGTTTAATGACTGCCCACCCTTTTCTCCTTACACTCAACGGGGTCGGATAGGTATCAATAAGAGGTCACCTTTCCATGACCTTTAAATTTGCATACAATCTAAATATATACCCCTAGCTTATCACAGACATGCCTTTATCTGTTTTATGAGAAGTGTAACTCTTCAATACTATGCAGTCTGGAGGTTGCAATAATATATAGAAAATAGGCACGAATTAATTTTTCTGTCTCCTTTAGAAGAGTTCAAATTGATTTTCTAAAGCCCTGATTGGTCAGAAGTAAAGGTAGTGTGAAGATGACCTCCTATCAATAACTGTCAGACCCTGACAAGTGTACATGTAACGAGAAGAGTGGTGGTTTAATTAAGACTGAATGACAATCCTTTCTTGACTTGCAATCTGATTAGGATTTATATAGTCGCTATATGATGATTTGAAGAAACCCCACTTGAGGTCACCTCCTGGTGAACTTTGCTTTGACCAATGAAATCGTCGGTTCCATTCCTCAGTTACATGATTAGGAAGTTATGCCAATACATTCTTTAGATTCCCTAAGGGCGTCTTATATCAACTTATGCTCCATCTCTTACTTGCTGATACCGAAAGATTCACAAACATGTGGCATCATTTCGTCGTACAACTCCATTTTTGTTTGTATCCCGAAATTACCGTTTCTAACACTTGCTTTGATTGCTAGAATAACTCATGTATATTTATAAACAAACGTTCAACAGGGGGTGACCTCAAGAGAGGTTTCTTCAGATCCTCTTGTAGCGAAAATAGAAAAACAAGGAGGGGATCAAGGATATGATTTTAATCAGATTGTCTCGACTTGAAGCTGTAACGGAAGACCTTCTCGTTGCTTGCAACGAGCTCGGCTCTAGTTGGTAATATTGTTTGTTATAGAATTGATAGTTTAAAAATCATGTATACAATTAAACATTTAAACATATATTATTTCATTTGTTATTCTAGATCTGTTATAATGTATAATAATCAATATTATTAAAATTATACATACTGGAACGGCGCCGTGATCATCAAAACCGGGAAATTGCGTAGAACTATAATACCCTAGCTAATAGTTTCAATGCATTTAATAAAAGAAATAGTTTCATCTTCTTCCTTGCATTTAATTTCATTTAGCTATGAATTAGATGAACATAGCCTATATCTACTTGGTTTAAATTTATTAACTAAGTACTAGTAAGCCTAACGGTTTCCATTTAGGTATAATATATTTTTTTCACTGAAGACCAAGTTTTGTATTTAATTCTAAATACATGCATGCATTTAACTTATAAATTAGATATGATTGATTGTTACAAACTGAGGGGAAGTCAAAATCTTTTCAAGTAAAAAAATACACACTCAATACATTGATTCAATAGCCACTAATTAATAGGATATAAAAACCTCCTAATATATATAAGTTGCCGTGGCGCAGATGGAATGAGGTGATGTTGGTAAACGAAGGGTCCCGGTTCATCCTCGTGTTGGGCGTTTTGAATTTTTTTTTTTCATTTTATTTTCTAGAACAAAAACCGTTTTTAATACCTTTTCTATCATAAAGTTAATACATTTTGTTGTTAAATTAAGCACAATATTGAATTAACAGATTTTTTAATGGCTTAAAGGTGGCTTAAAGGTGGCTTAAAGGTAGCTTAAAGGTGGCTTAAAGAAGTTTGGACATTAAGGACCTATAAGTTGTCCTTAAAGGTAGCTTAAAGGTGGCTTAAAGATAGTGTTTAAGCTGCCTTTAAGCCATCTTTACGCTTTCTTTAAGCCACCTTTAAGCAACACATATAGCTTAAAGGTGGCTTAAAGATCGTCTTTAAGCTACCTTTAAGCACATTTAAGTTATCTTTAAGGAGAACTTAAAGATGGTCATTCATCCTGTGTGTACCACAGTGTGCTATTTAAGGTTCCACGTCAACTAGTAAGACTTTGGAGTGTCTGCAAACTGTATTGAAAATCCAAGCGTTCTTATAGAATGCCATACATTAAGGACTATTGTTGCGACACACGATGAATAAGGTTTGAAAATGTGACTGAATTGCAGAAATTATGTCACTCAGTCACCTTTCATTTTCATTTCAGTCAACACTCAACTGACTGATTGACATTGATTGATCCATATCATGTGTAATTTCCCCACGCTGTGATTTTTATATTTTATGTTTAGTGATAGATTCAGCTGATACCTGTAGTCAGCGGTTAATGATGCAACGATGCTTCAAAGCTGGAAATGCTTTCATATGGAACGCCATTGCTGCCTTATGTAGTTATTTTACGAGAAGATGGTGCTGTTTTATATTATCCTATGGTTATTTCATGTGAAGATGGTGCTTTATCATATGAAGATGGTGCTT